>CM045740.1:24268224-24390724 GCA_024760905.1 Plotosus lineatus | reverse complement strand
GTGAGAAACCTAACATCCTTGGTGGGGCTTATGAATTTGTCGTTGATTTTGGCATGATGTCTGTTGGCTTTCTGACCTTTTCAAGTAAATGCAAGCTAACAGTCTGTGTGTCAGTTAATGCTCATTAACATTCATGAATCTGCCATTTTGTTTGACTGCTGTCCATCTCTCTCTCTCTTTCTCTTCTCTATCTCTCTCTCTCTCTCTCTCTCTCTCTTCTCTATCTCCCCTCCCTCTGCAGTGATGTAAAGGCATGAGTGGCCAGCAGAGGCGGTGCAGCTGCATGATGGCTCTGCTTGCATGACCCATTTCGCTCTTGAATAACAAACACCTCAACGCACACACTACTAACACCACCCGCTTGGGGTGCACTGTCTTTCACCTCAAGCACAATAGAGTTCATCAGCATGTTTGTGTTGCATTTGTAAACCTCCACTATGCTCCAGCATGCAACATTCACAAACTGTCAGGGGGCGGGGCCTCAAGTTTACTGGAGGGTTATACAGTATAATGTGTTACAAAGTATGACTATGATATACAGCTGGCTCTAGCTCAAACTATAGGTATTACTTTTTTGGCATATTTTTTATTTTTCATTTCATTTTTAATGTTTTGTTCTTTCTTAATTTGAGTTATGTGAAATTATGCTTATATTTTATTTTATTTTATATTATGGCCCCTGTGAAGAAATAACGAACGTCTTCAGAGCTTGAGGGTTCATAACAAGGTATTAAATTTTATTTTCCTCGCGTGCGCAGCATTCCCACTTTACGGAAACATTATTTCAGAATTTTATTTATTATTAATTTCTTTTTTCTTCCTTCCTGAAGGAAGACAGTATTAGGAAGTTCAAAAGTTAAGGAAAAGCTTATTAAAGAGTTTACAAGTGAAGAAGGAAGATAACTCATCAATTTGCACATTAGAGACCTGGCAACAGGAAGTGAGGCACTGCAACCCCGCCTCCCAGAAGCCCAGTACTTGTTTTTAAAGTGTTTGTTTGTTTGTTTGTTTAGAGGTTTTTAAGCGTATGGACTCAGACTTGCTAGATCTGCTTTAATCATCATAAGAGTTCAAGCTGCTTTCATACTTCTTACCCATGAATAGAATTTTATTTTATGTGCAATCTTTTTGAAATGGCTGCTGAGAATATCTACAACATACAATGTATTAAGTGCTGCTATTTTATTTTATTTTTCCATTTTATTTTCAGTATGATTATTACTTTTGGGGGGGGGGGTAAGGATTCTCAAAATAGCTAAAAGTTAAATAGTTTTGAAAGAAGGGGTGTCACATGTTCCATCAAGTGCTTTTGTTTTACCTCCTGACCAATTACAGTATATTACAATTAGGGGTGGGCCGGCCAAAAAAAGGGGGGGGCAGCACACACACCGAATATTTCCTTGAAGTACATTTATATTTGCTTACAGCACATAATCAGCATGGCCATCGTTTCAAAAAACTTAAGTAACATAACGTTTATTTCCATAAAATGTTGGGCTTATTTCTCGCCAACATTCTGAATTGATGAGGGAACAACTGAACCCCTCTGTAAAGTCTTCTCCAGCACCTCCATAAAACTTTCAACATGGTTAAGGCAGGACTCTGGGGTGCCGATACCTATGTGAAAATGATTCTTTGTGCTCCCTGAACCACTGTTTCATTATTCAAGTCCTCATTTTATATCAGTGGAAGAAATCATGGAGGAAAAAGTGCATTGATGTGATAACCTGCGCATTCAGACCATCAGCTGCTTCATTTTATTGCCACATTAATGTTGCAGGACAGGGATCCCTCACTTTCCGCGGTTAATGGGGACCGAGATGACCCCCCCCCCCCATAAAAATAAATGCTTATATTAACAATTAAACATTCAAAAATAATGCATAAGATGTAAATAAAATACACACTCAGACACGCACCTCACATAAAAATTTAAGTAGTTCTGTTGGGGGGGGTTTGGGTTGTTTTTTGTTTGTTTGTTTGTTTGGGGTTGTTTGCTGAATTGGCCTTGTTTTGTGGCGTTTTCCTTAATCTCCTTTTTTTTTTTTTTTTCGGTGAATATTTTTGAAAAACTCGTGATGCACTGAAGCCGCAGAAACTGAAGCACAAAGTAACAAGGGATCCCTGTATTGTATTTTATTTATTTATTTATTTATTTAATAAAGCTCCTTACCAACCAGAAGTTCCATTGAAATCTATTCCCTAGATTCATTGGATCCTCAGCCTTCGCCAAGAAAATGTTCAGTTTGATTAATTTTGGAAACTTGACCTTAATATGACCAACAACAGCAAAAAAAAAAAAAAATTTCTTGTCACAGTCCTATAGACTTCACTGTGCTATACGACATCGTCCCCCTCTGTGCACTCTCACATGGAGGAGAAAATAATGATGAGATTATGAGTGAGGAAAAATGTATGATCAGGTTACAAGCTCGGAAACCAAGCAATGAAAACAACAACAGCATAGACGATGAGTGAAATAAAAATGTGCTGTAGAAAGAAAAAAAAAATCTTATAACAGAATGTCTTAAATGTATGATGGTACAAGGATGGGCTGAGAAGTTCATTGGCTGACTGACCATGATGCAATGGTGGGATTTGACCAAATGTGGTTTTATTTTTTTAATTCTAAACAAAACGTTTATGTTGAAGTTGTAGTGCTGATGTCATTCTCTCAACACTCAAGTTTAATTTCTTTGACTTTACTCTTCTCAGACAGCCTTATAAAGTTATTCCAAACCTCGATCTGTCGCTATATAGAGAGGTAGATATGAGTGTGTGTCTTAAAAACTGGCTTGTGTACTTTTGTTCGTGGACTTTCCTTCCTCCAGAACAACAATGATGTCAGATAACCTCATGATCATTCGATCTAAATCCACACACTCATTTTCCAAACCGCTTACTTCTATTCGGGTGGTAAAGAGGCTGCAGCCTATCTCAACCGGCACTGGGCGAAGGCGGGATACATCCTGAACAGCTTCCCAGACACATGCTCACTGATGGGGTCAATTTGGAACAGCCAATTAGCCTAACGTGGATGTTTTTTACAATGGAGGGGGGGCATGCAAACCAGGACTCGAACCCAGGACCTTCTTGCTGTGATGCGTACGTGCTACCACTACGGCACTGTGCCATTGCTTACACCTAAACTCATTCGTCTTCAACCTTAATGCTAATAATCCAGTATATCTAGAGATCTAGCTACTAGCCGTTAGTCAGCTGATGCTAGTGAGGCTTAAACATGGAATGTGCTGCCTTGATTTCTTTTGTGACAGTGCACTCCAGCTAGCACACGGTCATGGGGGGGAAAGTGTGAAAGCAGCCTGACATAGCGAGCAATGAAAGCGAGTTTGCTAAGTTTGTGTATTAGATAACAAACCCTGTTTACTTTGTGTTGCTTTTGTGTGAGTGTGTGTGCAATAAGTTAGTGTGACCTCATCAGCTCTATGTCTCCAATAAGTGCTACAAAAGGGTCATTAGTCCAAATCTCAGTGTTGACCGATGATCAATAATGGGCGTGTCCTATTTAATAAGTGTTTTTACCTCAGATCCACAGACTCTCGGACCAGTGCAGTAAACCGGGTGCTGATTGTTAGTCCTGAACCTTTTTCCGCTGCTTTCTCACCTGTTACATCAGTTTTTATGCAACTCGCTGCCATTCATGATTTAATGTTATAATTTTTTTAAATCTAAATCTTTTGTGTAAGAATTATAAGAGTTTGTGAGTTGGTGAGTGCACAAAGTGTGAACTAGACAACAGTGTTAGTGTATTTTAAATTGAAATACATTGAAAAATCGGATTCACAGCCGTCCATGAGAAGATTAATTCAAACCCTTATCATTAAAAAAGGAGGAAATAAATGACACCTTGATGAAGTTTCTCAATTATTAAGGTTGATGTGTATTTTTTATGAATTATAACATGTTACATCTAGTTTAAGTAGCATTTACTCTTTTCATTTGCCAACTTTGATATTGCTTGTATACAGAATGTACAGGTTCTCTGTGTAAGACAGTGGAAGAAGTTTCTGCTAGTAAGTTTGTTTATATATATATATATATATATATATATATATATATATATATATATATATATAAATAAAAGGATGACAAGAATTGATTTTCAATGAGGTATATGCCGTGGCCTAGTTAGGATTTTGAGGGAAAGGTGTGCTTCCTATGCTGCAAAAATGTACAGTTGGTAATCAAGTTGTAAATAAAGCTTGTATAAAATTCTCATTTGTGTTTATTTATTCATTTAATTATATATACATACTGCGCGCGCCTATTTCAGCCGACTCGCCAGGCCATCTCAGGCCTTTGTATTATGCAACCCAAGATATATCGGAATTTGTTTGTAATTACTGTATTTTTATTTGAAGTACTTTTCATGTCTCAGCATTAACAGTGTGACTAAATCAGTTGAAAAATAAATAAATGAACCCTGGGTTTATGCTGCAGCAACAATCTCCACACTTCAAAAACCGCTTTGAGATGATAGTTGAAGGAATCTTGTTTCCAAGTTCATCAAGAACCGATACAACGGCAGCACAAGGCCTGTTACACGACTACATTTCCAGAGTTCTATTACGATTGCATCAAAGCGTGATCGTCAGGACAGCCATATATTTTATCACAATTCTAAGTTCCCTCAAGATTATTACAATTCGACTCCATCACCACTACCACAGCCCCCTCCATGCTCATCACGATTCTTTGAACTCCTTGAATGGTCATTGTTTTCGTTAAGTTTTCAGCCGTCATTTGAAGATACTCAGTGACTCAGCTGTCCAGAGGAAATTCATTCCACCACTTTGGAGCCAGAAGAGAGCAGCGTTTAGATGCATTCTCCCCTTGTCCCGTAGTAGTGGGAGAAGCCGGTCCAGCCGTGGTAGAGGATCTGAGAGAACGTGGTGCGGTGCGGGTGTGATAAGTGCTTTGAGGTAGGAAGGCGCAGGTCCATTTTTTGGCTTTGTGGGTAAGCAGTGTTTTAAATCTAATGCAAGTAGCTACAGAAAGCCACTGAAGAGATTGTAGCACTGGTTTGGGAAAATTTGTGAAGGTTGAAAACAAGATATGCAGTTGCATTCTGGATCAGTTTCAGAAGTCGAATAGTGTTCACAGGTAGACCTGCCAGGAGTGAGAGGCAGCCGTCTAGTCTTGAGATGACAATGGATTGAACATGTATCTGAGTAGCCTTAGTGGAAAGAAATGAATTAATTCTTCAGATGTTGAAGAGAAGAAATCGACATGATCAAGAAAGATGAGTGATGTGAGAACAGTAGGACAGGCAATTGTCCATGGTTCCTCCGTGGCTTTGTGCAGTGCCTGAAGGAGAGATCATAGTGTTGTCCAAGGAGATTGCAAGATCTTGATGTCGGGATGAGTCAGCTGGGATGAACAGCAATTCAATCTTGCTGGGCCTCAGCTGGTGAGCTGCCATCCATGAGGAGATACTTGCCAGACATGTAGAGATCCGGGCAGAAACATCAGTGTCTGAGGGAGGAAAAGAGAGAACAAGTTGAGTGTTATCTGCATTGCATTGGTATGAGAACCCATGTGAGGATATGACATCAGCAAAGACCTAGTATAAAGAGAACAGAAGTGTACCAAGAACCGAGCTCTGGGGAACACAAGCGGAAAGTCAGCATGGAGAAGATGTGGATCCACTCTATGTAACCTGGTAAGAAGCACACCAATGCCATGCTGCACCACAAATTCCTGAAGAATTATATCAGTAATATCAGTTCAGTAATTAATAAGAACGATAATAATGATAACAATTGTAGCCCATCTGCTTAAGAAAACACTGCTATATTTTGGTGCCAATAACTGATGCCTATCTCAGCCGAAAACTGGGCAAAGGCGTGAACACTGAACAGTTTGCCTGACCATCAGAGTGCAGCACATACAAACCACTCACATTCACAGTCACACCTGACGTCCATTTCGAACAGCCAATAAGACTAATGTGCACATCTTTGAACTGTGGCAGGAAACCCACTGGGAATGTATATTCCATGGAGAAGTGCCCTCACCAAGGCCAGGTCTCAAATCCAGGGCCTTCTTTCTGTGAGGCAGATGTGCTCATCACTATGCCACCATACCATGCAGATATACAGAGATCTGCAATTTTTTTCTCATCTGCAAAACATTTAATGCAAAATTATTGGCACCCAACATGTAACACACACACAAACATATATATATATATATATATATATATATATATACTGTATATCCATTTCACTGAAACATACCAATAATCTCCATGCATCCTGATTGGCCACATATCGATCGATACATCATTCTAGATTGAAGCCAGTGTTTAGATTTATAGTTCCTAACCGGTCATGACCTGTTGGAAATGACACAAGATCATGCACAAACCCTCTGACAGCTACACATTTCTCTCTCCAAGGAATCATTTGGACTAATCCGGGCCGGAGATGAGGCGGGGAACAGAACACACTCCAGCTCTGATTACTATCATGTGTGTTGGATTGAAGTGGAACACCAGCTGAGTGTAAGGAGAGGGGAGTAGGGATGGATTGGGGAGTTCGGCTTCATCACATCTCAGTGTGAAGACGAGCTGGATCTCATTAAACAAAATGACATGTGACCGAAGTTTGAACTTTGACCCCCCCCTCCATGACAGAACATTCTTACTTGATGAACCAAATTATTGACAGGGTCTCACTTTTGGAGGAGTTTAACATCTCACCGTGTAATGTTTCTCTGTCCAGTAGGAAGGTTTGTGCACCTGACCAATCAGATCTCAGAATTCCATCATGTGACTAATTTCTCTCATCAAGGTTCTCTCTTTGGGAGTATATTTGGGAATAATTTCCAAAAGCTCAGAGGAGAAAATCCAGTGCAATCAAGAAATTGGTATCCACATTGTATATATGATCTAATGAAGAGGTCAACCTAGTGCAGACTAACCATAATGCACCTCTCCACAGCTGAAATAAATCCTTCCAGGGTGATGGAAAACCCAGTTCACTTGTTAGGGATTATTATGTTATAAAGACTAGCTCATTATCTTGCTCATTTTTAGAACTGTGGAGTGGCAGGAATCTGTCTCAGCTGACACTGGGCAAAGAAGGTGGGGTACACACTGAACATCTCGCCAGACTATCACAGGGCAACACATATGGCCATTCACACTCACCGTTCCAAGACGCTAGAAAACTACCTTTTTCAAACATGTTATTTCATAAATGTCATTTATATATCAAATTGTATAATAAATGTAAAACAACAGGGCAAACAAACACATTCTTAATATAGAGTAGGTTAGGATCGGGTAAAAATTGCCGCGGCAACTCGTACCCCAGCCCAGCCTAGCCTACAGTATGTTACTTTTTTTGTGTAAAGGAATGTGTAGAAACATTATGCAGTAATGAAACATGTCAAAGAAATTAAAAAAAAAAAGCAAATACAAGAAAGAAAGAAAAAATTAACGTAACTAGGTGAGCCTAAGGTACGAGTTAGCATCATCTTTTGAAAAGAAGTTTACAGCATCTTGACGCCAGACTTGGCATCTCTTGTTTGTTTTGCATTCGGCTTCCGAATTTTGTTCGACTTCTGGGACAAAAATATTCCGAATTTTTTGGTCGAATACCGATTTGTTCAATGTCTCAAGCAGTGGCCCCAAACTTATTATGATAATTTTTTTTAGTCTGGCAACGCGATCAAGATTAATACACACCCAGAACGTAAGATTCTGCTCCACCCTTCTGCCGTCTGTGCCCCCTCTGAACACCCCCCAAAAAAAAAAAAAAAAAATCCTAGACTCTCCCCTGTCAAATAGAACGGAATCATGGTGAAAACGTTATGGGAGAAAAAATTTGATTCAGAATGCAGGGTATTTAATCTGCAGTGGGAAAAACGATTTTGTTTTTTGTTCAATGCAATGAAAAGGTTGTTTGTATCATCGGTCAAGACACAGTGGCGGTATTCAAAGAATGAAATCTGCACCGACACTCTGAATCCCGTCACAAAGACGAGTATGATCGCTTGCAAGGCCAAATGCGACTAGACAAACTCTGAAAGCTAAAAAGTGGGCCGTTAGCTCAGGAGAATACATTTGTACGCCAGGCTCGGCTGAACCAGTCGTCTGTTCGGGCAGCTTTCGGGTTGCTCAACTGATAGCCACCAGCGTTTTTTTATTTATTTCCTGACTTTTTTCTGTGAAGGTCCCAGAAAGGGTTACTACTATTATTCATGGCTTACTGGAAAACAATAAATGTTTATGTTTCGGCAGCCCTACGATCGTCACAATTCTTCTGTTACAAACTGACTTCAGCCCCCATCAGAGAAGGGAAAAGTTATGTGGCCCTCGCAGGAAAAAGTTTGGGGACCCCTGGTCAAAAGCTTTCGAAAACCGATGTTTGCTTGTACAGTATTGTCAGAATATTTAATTTTGGGAGGTAGTAGATTTCTTTGACTAGCTCTGGCAACTATGCTCCTGATTTTTTTTTTCTTCCCATTTTGTTTATATGTATTATATTCCTACATTCACACTGTATTCATATACAGGAGGATACTGATTAGTATGTACTCCCTCTGCTGTGTGCCGCATTTCATAATCTGGAAGGCTGCAGAGCAGGCGTCTCGCACTGATACAGAGCAGGTTTAGGGAGGAGAACTGGGTTCATGGCAAAAGCCTTTGCACATGGATGCTTCATAAACACAGACACACACACACACACACACACAGGAATGAGATTCAGGAGCCAAAGTGAACATAGGGAACAGAGAAAACAACACGTTCATGCTGATTGGAGATAATTAAAATTCCTTTTTCACATTTTTATATACAGATTTGTACTGCAGACTCTGACTGTAACATGCAGTAGACAATATGCTCTATCTAATCTTGTTTATCTAATAACCACACATTCTTAAGGACTAATATATCCAATGCCCGACATAGTCTGAACCAAATAATAAACAGATGTAAAATTGTGTTGTAGCTTATAATTGTTCACATTGGGATGTTTTCTGTAAGAAATTTATTTAGCTTTGGTGAAAAGATTAATCAATAATCACCATCCTTCAGGATTAAGCCTGGACCATCCAGATTCTCATTCATCTATTCATTTTATGAACCACTTAAACCATAATTAGGGTCACAGGGAGGCTGGCACCCATCTCAGCCAACTCTGGGCGAGGGCAGAGTACACCCCGGACAGCCCCCCAGGCCATTGCGGGGTAGAAACACATTGACAGCAATGCAGCCTCCTCTTGATGAAAGTCAGAAATGGTTCTTTTACATCAACCTTCCACCACAAACAGTGAGAGACATGGCCGGTTTTTGAAAATCTAATTAGTTGCACTGGGGGAGCAACCGGTAGTAGTATGGCTTAAATCCAGACATTGGGACAGGTAATCCAGTAATTTGGACCACCACTGCCTCCAAGCTGGGTTTATTTTTAATTTATTTTTATATAGTTTAAGAAAATGTACAGTGTGCAATGAAACCCACATTAAATCAAAATAGAACTGCAGATAAAATCAGCTTCTTGATCCCATTTGTGCTGTCGTTGCTACTTAACTTAAAAAATGAAGGTGAGACATTAAAAAGTAAATTTCAGAAAGTGGCATTACCTCGCTGTATATTAATACTCAAAACTAGTACATGTACTAACTTTAAATAACATTCATTCATCCATTTATTTTCTGAACTGCTTGAGCCTAATTATGGTCGCAGGGAGGATGGACTAACAAAAATAAAACTAGTTTAGGGTTTCATGGTGGTGTAGCCATTAGCATGTCCACCTTACAGCAGGAAGGTCCCTGGCAGGGATGTTTCTGTGTGGAGTTTGCATGTTCTCCCTGTGCTTGCAGGGGTTTCATCTGGCTGCGCAGGTTTCCTCCTACAGTCCAAAAACATGCATAACGGGACTAATTGGTTGTTTCAACTATCCTCTAGGTGTGTGTTGGGCCAGCGATGATCTGGTGAGCTGTTCAGGCTGTACCTCGTCTTCTTCCAGAGTCGGTTGAGATGCACGCCAGCCTCCAGTAGATCCTTCAGTGGTGGTATTTAGTGGTTTAGTAAACGGGTGAGTAAAACTGGTCAAAAATAAAACTAATGACAAAATAATTTGAAATAAAGAACAAATTGAAGGACTAAGTAATAACAAAAACTAATAATTTTCTGAACTTTGATGATTCCAAAAGGAGTTTTCATTTGTTCCTTTATTTACTGAATCCGACAAGGGTTTATATATATATATATATATATATATATATATATATATATATATATATACACACACACACACACACACACACACATACTAGTCCTTCTCAAAAAATTACCATATTGTGATAAAGTTCATTATTTTCTCTAATGTACTGATAAAAATTAAACTTTCATATATTTTAGATTTTTTTAGACCAAGTATTGAGTGCATAACTGAAGATAATTATCTAAAGGTTGACTTTTTTTTGTATTTTTATTGGTCGGATGAAATATAATTTTTTTGAGATAGGAATTTTGGGTATTCATGAGCTGTATGCCAAAATCATCAGTATTAAAACAATAAAAGACCTGAAATATTTCAGTTGGTGTGCAATTAATCTAAAATATATGAAAGTTTAACTTTTATCAGTACATTACAGAAAATAATAAACTTTATCACAATATGCTAATTTTTTGAGGACTAGTATATATATATATATATATATATATATATATATATATATGTGTGTGTGTGTGTGTGTGTGTGTGTGGATATATATATATAAAATTGAAATTGAAATTGCTGTAATTGGCTTAGTTGTACATCAATCATGCTTGATCTGCAGGTTCAAATTTCGAACAGGTGCGGTCACGTGATTCCCTACCTAATTGTAACGCGTGATGAGGCAAGAAACATATGATGGTAAGTTTTTACCGTGACAGTTTCCTGACTTTTTCCTGATTTACAGCACTTCACTACTGAAAGAAAAAGCTATTTGTTATTTATCCATGCTTGTTGTGCTGGAAGGGTTGCCAGGTCTACTTAAAATCCCCTTTCAATTTATTCTGAAAACGTTGGAAGTACAGTGCAGGGATTGGAAAACAGACATACGTCCGTTCTTTCTTCTCTTCCTTCTCATTATCACGTGTGTTAGCGATTTCAGCTCACCAAGTTTCCATTAACTGACGCCAAAGTGCACTGCAGTAGGATACAAACTGAAATATCACCACATGTGCTGTTTAGATTGTAGCGCACACACTGCAGACTGTGGTATAAATATTGTCATTTGGAATATTTCGAGTTAGAAACCTTGACTGTGCTACACAATATGCTCTTTTTCCTCTTTATCGTGTACTCTATGCTCCCAGGGTCCAGGGTCAAAGGTCAACTTCATTAAAACTACAGTATGTTTGGATGATAGCTTTTTCTCTCAAGTACATCCTACTGTAGAAACCTTTGTACAGGAATAATTTACCTTTATTTTAATTTATATTTATATATATATATATATATATATATATATATATATATATATACACGTATAGTATTTTATAATGGAATTACTGTACTGATACATGCTCAGATGCTCAGAGCTTAAAATTACGTCATGGATCAATTTGCATACTGTTATAGTCAATCATGTTAATTTGAATATTAAATTATAATGTAAATGTATATAGATAGATATAATACGTCCCAGTATTACCTGAGGAACATGAGTGGTGCAGCTGAAAATCACTGTAAAATGAAAAACACAAATAAAACTGAAATATTTAGGAGCTTGGTGGGGGATTTTTTCTTTTTTTGATATTGTAAATAAATTGTAAAATCACCATGAAGGCAGTGTAAAATAAAACATCAAAAAATTATACCTATGGGTTAAACATTCTGTGATCAAGGATTGGTGGGTGGGAACAGTGGTGGGTAGTCATTGGTGGATAAATGCTGTAGCAGGTAATGATGGGTGGGTGTAAGGTGTGGTTGTTAGGTTGTGATGGGTGGATGAGCACTGTATTAGTTGAAAACAGTGATGCTTCGTTGTTAGATGATGAGATGCGTGCCGCGATTACTTATCAGTCTCTTTGGCAGTGAAGTTTGACCACTTGTTTCAGTTCATGCTGAACTGTGATACAGTGAGTCAGCGAGTCATCGAATCTGTGCAAAGCCATGAAAAAATATCTTTGGCCGACTCTCGGTGTGATCAAGGCCTACTGCCAAATCTAATGTGTAACATTAGGCTGCGTTCTCTTGCCTTGATTCCATCAGCCTACTGATGTCATTTTGAAAACAAGTAAATTAGCCCCGTCACTCAAAGTGAGAGCCTAATACTTATATTCTGCTGCCAATCTGTTAACCCCTGGGGTAATTCTGGCCACACAATGCTCTCATTAATGAAAGTCTTTAGTTTGAATTTCAAATGGGGTGTAGCAACGACAGGGCAAAGCACTCTTTGGCGAGCAAGCATGCATGGGATTGTTAGTTTGTGGGGTGGGCTGGGGTGGGCTGAGCTGGGGTGGGGGTGGGGGGGGTTGAAATCAAACCTACGGAATGTACAACTCTTCTGAATTATTTGAAACTTTGTGACCTTTGGTGACCTTTGATCTTTTGATGAAGCGCTAAAACAATGACCTCAGTTTTAATTTCTTCAGATCAAGAAGCGTTCCTCTGGAGTGCATTCACTTGATACAGATGTAATACACAAGAACGTTTTCATCTCTTTTTTGATGAATGTGTTGGTTTTAGAGACTAATATTTTTGGATTACTGTTTTGCTATGTTAGCTGCCATTGCTTGATGCTTGTGCTTTTTGGCAAAGCCTTAATTAAAAACACAAATGAGACGACACAACACATGGCAGGAGTCATCCTTCACATTTCAGAGCAAGTGATTTATGTATAATTGTGGGGATGGCAGTGCTGGATGGTGTTCCAATTAAAAGCCCAGCCAGTAATCAAGGCCAGTCTAATTTTTGCAGAAGCTTTGAATAAGCACTACTAACGAGTAAAGCGAGCATGTTCACTGTTTCTAAGCTTGTCCTGGCAGGCTTTGGTGGAAGTTAAACATATTTTGGACTTCACTCCATTTTTGTTGGATGTCTTAAAGCTATCCATAAGCCCTATTAGCTTTATAATTAACGGCCTTGCAGCTCTTCAGAAAGCTAATGGGAGGTCTTGGAAAGTATAATGCGTCGTGACACTCGTGAGATGGCTGATTTCAAACAATTGCAAACATATATTTTAAGGAAAAATTTGATTAAAATCTCAAGTGCTGCTGGATAAAAAAAGATCCTGGTTTCTCATCAGTACTTTTTAGAAACCTAAATGTGGCATGCGTTGCATGTGATCTCAATTGCAATCGCAGCATCAAACATGGAATTGTGTTCTTGTCGTTTATACATTTTCTGAGGTGTTTTCCAAGATTTTGATCATGACTCTTCTGAGGAAAAAAAAAAAAATCGACGTGTGGCACCAACTTCCAGGTGTGGGCACTGGGTTTTATTTATTTAAGCCCGATGCCTTAAGCCACCAATGAGAGAACAGCATAGAATTGCACAAAAGTCTCAGAGTATCTACCAATATGGTCGAGGTCATCGCGAAATATAATTGAATCCTCATATGAATGGGGGCATCAGTACCATCAGCATCTGTTTCAGACCCAGTTTTCTGCTCTGATTGATAAAGTCATCATTTTATCGATACTCGTTTTCTTTAATCAAGTGTGGTGCAGTGGTGGTCTAGTGGTATAGGGCGCTGGATCGCTGATCCAAAGGTTGGGGGTTCGAGTCCCACTCTCCACAAGGTTGTCACCCCCCCACCAGTGCAGCTAACTGGGTTATCAAAGGCGGGCCATGTCTTTCACTGTCTATGGTGAGAGGCATGTAAAAGAACCATTGCTGACTTTCGTAAGAGTAGGATGCAAAAGGCTGCTTTTCCTAAGAGTAGGCTGCAAAGCCGTCAGCGTGTTTCTGTCCCTTGCTATAAAGGGTTGTGACAGGAATGGCATCCGACGTAAAAAACCTCTGCCAAATTAAACGTGCGAATCGGATGATTTGCTGTGGCGACTCCCGAGTAAAAGGGAAAAAGCCAAAAGGAAGACAGGCAGTTTTCTTTAATCACGTGTTGAGTTTCATTTTTAGCCAACTGTTCACAGGCCCTGTGACACTGTGGTGAACGGGAATTCACCATACATCTTGCAAAGAGTCTCCAATACTCACCAAATGTTCACCATCTGTCACTGATTTCACTTTCATTTGACAAGTTTTGAACATGATAAAAATTTTGAGGAATCTTTGGTGATCAAATGGGCTCTGTACAGTCTGCAGACATTCCTTGTGGTCATCAACTATTGTTTTTTTGTCTCGGATGTGGTGACTTCTTGTAAAATATTTGGCAGATACATAGTGAGCACATTGTGAACTCTGACGTTTGGTGAAAATCTGTGCTCACGTGATGGTCATGTGGTCATGATGTTAGAAAGGGGGGAATCAGTAATCGTTGGGCAAACAGTCCAACAACAATGGCACAGCAGCCACATTTGCAAAAATGTCACAGACTGTTCACAGGAATTCTCTTAACTATTTTTGAACTGTTCAGTTACTCAAAAGAATATCTTCAAGAATTTGTGAAAAGATCATCAGATAATATCTCACCGACAAATACTTGTTGAGTTGTTCAAAGTTGTCAAAAGTGATGAATCTCTAGTTGCCGCTGCCACCAAACATTCATCACTCCCTTTAGAATTTATAATGATTGTGTCATACGGTGTAGTAATCTAAAAAGTGCTTGTTAACCGGTGCAGGTTTTCAGTGGGTATTGTGCATTGGAGCAAATTAGCTGAGCTCTTGTTGGCATACGCCTGCTTTCCTGTCACTCCTAGTGATGACTGGACAACCACGTGCATAATGTCGGATAATGCGTAACTGCCCCTGAATATACATATGAAACAGGTATCATCCCTCCTTGGTTGGCGATGGCATGGAGGCATGTGTTTGACAGGTGAGAATTGGCTCCGAAAAATTGTGGGAATAAACTGGAAAGCGTTTTGGTAGTGTCTACCAGGGATGAAAGATCTAGGCTTTTATACAACTACTTTTTTATTAATTAGCCATGTCTTGCTTGATTGGTCAATGCAAATTACGATAAACTGGTTGATAATAAAGCTTGGATTAATGAACTGGCTTTGCTGATCAATCCTCCAAGTACTAATCAAAGACCTGTTTACTTTAGGATTAGAGTCAAGTTTCCATGAGGTTGTGCTTTTCCACCACATGGTTACCTTCAATCATTTTCTAGCAGCTCTGCTCAAGCAGAAAACCAGTTCTGGAGGTTCTCTGCCTTCAATCTTTAGCCTGTAATGGAAAGGAGAAATAGGAAGTTGAAGCTGTTCACATCATCTCCCCATATGTCCTTATGTGTTCGTCGTTCACCCGGAGTTTATTTCCAACATCCATTCATCCAGAATATGTGCAGATGGAGCGATGGACTAGCTTCAAAACTTGGCTGTACTCAATGTCACACATCTTGCAGATGGATGTGCACGTTTACGTGGAAATATGGCCTGTAGTCATGATAAACTGAGGATTTAAAAACTGAACAAAAAAACCCCAAAACAAAACAATGAACCTGGCGTCCCGATTCTGTCTCACTATAACGTGAGTCGTGTCTTTGGGAGTTTAGAAAAGAATGTGCAGAAATAAGACCGCTATAGATCAAGTTCAAACTGTAACCGCAAAGGTGTGGGAGAGTCCCTAAACGGAAGATAAGAGAAAGATCAAGCCAGTGTGAGGGATAGTTCATTTTCTTGCACTGAGCTGATCTTTACATCCAAGCTGTAGCCAAATCAATCATGCATTTTCTCTGAAGTATCACTCTCTCACACTCGCCGGCTCTCCTGCAGCACTTAAACTCGTTTCTAATTACTCTGTCAGTAATTAAGCACATCAGGCTTTGAGCCAGTGCCGTCTGTTCTGCAGTTCAGTGTTCTTCTGACAGAAATGTTATTATTTATTTTCATGCAGCATTCATTTGTTTTAAATTTCCTTGGATGACCTATATCATGAATATATACTCAGTTAATTAGTGTTTTTCATGCCTCAATTATGGTAATTGCAAGCTTCTGAACGACTTGTTTAAAACAATTGCACTGTGCTGCATCTGTCTTTATCCTCCTCAGGGTTGTGTTGTATCCAAAGTCTATTACAGCAACACTGGGCTGGGTGCATGGTATGAATACACCCTGGACAGAAAGATATCACTGAGTAAGAATTTGCACCTGGGGCAATTAATTGTCTCTGTTCTGGTGGCATATGAAAAGAGTTGGGAGGAAACCTGATGGAAGCCCATACAGGTATGAGGAAATCATGTGTGACTCCATACTGACAGTAGCCTGAACCTCATGGTCAAACTGTGGGGTGACATAGTGCTTTGGTGCCTCCTTATGATAATCAACATGAAATAAATTGTCCCCAAAGATACAAATGCTGACATTTTTAGCCCTGGTGCATTCTTATGAAAAATAATGAAAGAAGTCATCTTTCTTGTAGGTAGAAACAGAATATAGACATTCTTATATGGTTCTTGTCCAAAGTGTTGGAAGCATGCAGTTGTGTATCATTACTGTAGGGCTCCGGAGTGGTCTACAGAATGCTCCATTTACATGCTGCCATGTGAAGATCCCTAGCTTGAAACCAGTTGGTGCCTCAGCCATTTGTGAGCTCTTGCGTGAGGTCATGCATGTAAACGTTGGTGGATAGCTCTTTCCTCCAGGTGTGTTATTCCCAGCCTGTGATGTTGCATGAGGAATTCAAGAAATTTAGTTGGTCTTGAACAACATGCCTTAGAGAAAGCACATGGTGACCTTCCCCGTCCCTGATTGCTAGAGAACATATAGAAGCGCGGTCCAGTGGGAGGATGTTGTCCATGACTAACTTTGGGAAGTACATCAGAAGTAAATCCCAAACAGTCATAAACAAACAAACAAAAAAAAAAAAACATTGGGATAAACTGGAGTGCCATCTGCACCCAAAGGTCTCCTGGGTGAGTCTGAAATACCAGACTTGATTTCTATTTACATTTATAGCCTTTGGCAGATGCTCTTATCCAGAGCAACTTACAATTATAATTTTTATACAGCTGGGCAATTGAGGGCCTTGCTCTAGGGACCAACAGTAGTGATGGTGAGGATTGAACCACTGATCTTTGGATCAGTAACCCATTGCCTTAAACACTAAGCCACCTCTGTCCATTTAGAATTTGGCAGATGTCCTTATCCAGAATAACTTCTGCAACTGAGCAACTGATTTAGGGCCTTTCTAAAATGCCTGAGAGTGACAGTTTGGTGGTACTCGGGCTTGATTTCCCCCCCAGTTTAGGATTAGTAAATCAGAGATTTATTCACTCACTCACCACTGATCCCTTTATCACAAATTACTCCAACCATACTTACAACTCTATTGGAAAGTCTTCTGAGAAGAGCTGAAGGTATTACAGTATAACAGGAAAAAGGAATTGAATGTTCAAAATAGGTGTGACCTTTTGATAAAATAACAATGATCACTTACCCTTTTCCTGGAGATCTTCCTGCATTAAAATTTCTAATTACAGCATTGGCCATTAGTGAGCTCACTATCAAGCTTGACTTCATTGTCTTGGAAAGGAGATTGGTGCCCTGACCCCTCCCAAACCAGTGTTGAAATTGATACTTTCAAAAATAACCTGAGGCAGTGGTGGCCCAGTGGTAAGGTGTTAGATTACCGATCCTAAGGTTGGTTCAAATCCCACTATCAACAGTTGTCACTGCTGTCCCCCAGTGTAGCTAACTGGGTTGTCAAAGGCTGGCCATGTCTCTCACTGCGCATTGTGTGAGGCATGTAAAAGAACAATTGCTGACTTTCGTAAAGCGTACGCTGCAAAGCCGACAGTGTGTTTCTGCCCTGCAATGGCCTTTCGAGCTGTCCAGGGTGTACTCTATCCCATACAGCAATGACCAATGCTGTAATCCTTGCCCAGAGTCGGCAGTGAGGGCACCAGCCTCCCTGCGACCCTAATTAGGATTAAGTGGTTACAGAAAATGAATGGACGAAAAATAACCTGAATCATGAAACTGTTCCTGGCTGGACACCACCAATTGCTGCCAAGTCCAGTGATAGCATCAAGTCTCCTTGGCAAACTTGACTGACTCCTACTCCAGTTCAGTGCCCATCTGGACAGTCTGATTCATGCTCTTTACTGGAAAACTTGTTTCATGTGGTTATGCGGTCTCTTGCAGAGGTATGACCATCCTAAGACTGTTGTTCTATTGAACACTTCCTCACGCAAAGCTTTTCAGAAAAACAGCCTAATTTGAGAGTGAGTAATGTTCCGAAAATGCCCTTCAACCGTTTTAAAAAGCACGAACTGCCAAAATCGATTGAACAACCGTCCCCAAGGGGTTTTCTTAGTCAAACCAAGCTCAAACCACATTTGCATTTTCGAAAGATCCCGTACTATCACGCTGTATGCATATGACGAAGGGAACCACAACATTTTAGTATTATTCACTTTCACACGGCCATCCGCATCCACCATGCCTGGTTCTGCTTTGTCATATTAATATTTATGGTAATGAAATACGCCTGAAAACAGGGTCACCACCTTCTTTCTTCACCCCCATGCTGTGCCTCTACTCACTTCTCCATCTTTTGAAGAGAAAACTTATACACCTCAGACCCCATTAATGTGCCTAAGGACTACAGACACTCCCTGGGATTCCTGTGGTCTTTGGCCTACACTTCAAGCAGGGCTCTCCTAGCAGGAGGTTAAGTAGGTGTGTTCGGCTCAGCAGAAAGGGCTCCATGATCCACTCCCTGATCTGTCCAGACGCTGACTTTCCCCTTTTTAGGGACTGCGGCGGATTTCTGTGGGGACTCATTGAAAAGGAGTGCTGATATGACCTGGGATTTTACTGAAGGAGAAGCATACAGTATTAGGAACTGTGCTTGAGAGCAAAGAGAAAATGGTTCCATGAGCTCTTGTGATTTATACAGCAGCATAACTGAGGAGGATGATGTATCCATGTAACTCTGATGCAGGAGGATGTAGAGAATAATAAAGTGAATATCTCTTTCAAAATGATTTGTATCCTTTTTTCTTTTACTTTTCACTCAACTACAAGCCATCGTTTTTTCTTTATGGATCTTAATTTAACATTTATTTTTGCTTTTCATTCATCAATTCATTCATTTTCTGAACTGTTGAATCCTAATTAGGATTGCGGGGAGGCTGGTGCCGTCTCGGCCGACCCTGGGTGAGGGCGGGGTACACCCTGGCCAGCTTTTTGCTTTTTGTTATCTAATTCTTTTGTTTGTTTGTTTTTTGTTTTTTTCTTTCTTTTTTTTTTCTTTAACTCAATTAATTCCTTTCCGGGCTCGAGAATCACTATGTTTGCATGTTCTGCATGTGCTTGTGTGGGCTTCCTCTGGTGCACTTTTTTAAAAATTATTTAATTTTTTTGTTTCCAGATCATTTCTAGTTGTGAGTGTGAATGGCTGTTAGGCCATTCAATGGACTGGTGAGCTGTTCAGGGTGTACCCCACCTTCGCCCAGAATCTGGGCACAAGACATCAACGACCCCAATTAGAATAAATCAGTTTATAACGTCCTTCTTTTTCCTTATGCTGTCCTTTTTTTGCTTACTTTTCTTTTCCCCGTATTCTTTCTCAATCCTTTTCCTTCCTCTGTCCTTTTCTGTTTTTTCCTTGATCGTGATCACAGTCTGTACAGATTACAGTTTTTAATAAGTTTTGTTTAGGTGTAACAATAAAGAACTGTTCTTTATCCCCAGACTCGGTGGATTGCTATCCTGAAAGGGTTTCGAATGCTTTTAATGAAGGCCAGAACTTGGCTTCATGTGTCTGGGAACCTGGCACAGAATGCTAACACCAGAGCCAAATGATGGCCTTTTTATTGCCGAACAAGTGAGCATATGTCTTACCTGTTTAGTTTGGAACCAATTCTGACAGACTGGCCCGGAAACTTACTTTGATAAAAATGTACTCGGGTCTTTGGCAGTGAAGCGTCCTCTTTCTTTTTATTAAAAAATTAAATAAATAATGAACTAAATTGTCCAGAGGTGAAATGTGTAGATTTATAAAGTTTATCCATGTCCACCTGGCTTGGAGGTGAGGCGTCAGTGGTCAGAGCAATCTTTTTTTCACGAGCTTGGGCTTATTGTAGAGAGCAGATGTGATCAACATATGGATAAAACGTGTGATGAATAATTTATCAGAGCTACAGGCCAGCCGATTTGACCTCAGTTGAACAAGTGTGGATCTGGACATGAATAAAACCCATAATAAAATCAGAACTGAACGGGATTAATGCTGATAATGGAAAATTATTATTTTTTTATTTTTTTTTACAGAAATTTCCATGATTTTAATTTTTTTGCATGTTTGTTTTTCCTTATTTCTTAAAAAAATAGTTTTTAATCTTATTTCTTCACAAGTCATATATTTAAATCCTTGTTTTTGCAGAAACTGTTTAATTATTACACAATTAAAAATATTAATTTATTATAAGTTTAAAGTGACAAGAATTTTTACCTAAAAATTATAAAATTTACATAATTATTAAATTCTTATATAAATAATTAATAAACTTGATTATTAGTTTATCGATCCAAGCTGCGTTGCCTGTTTTGATTTCTTTTTCTTTTCTTTTTTTACCTTCAAGGGGTTGTTTTATTTGTTTATTTATTTTATTTCCTTATTTTCTTATTTTCACTCCTCCTCATGTTGTCACTCATTTGCCGAGCTGCTTAATCCCACTATTAGCGTCATAGGGAGGTTGGAGTCTATTCCACTCGACTCTGGGTGAAAGCTAGGTACATCCTGAACCGCTCGTCAGTCCATAACAGGGCCACACAACCTACCATACACCCTCACACCCAGGAGCAATTCAGAACAACCACTTGTTGTTACCACTAATTTACATGTCTTGAGACTGTCAGATACTGTTTAGGATATGTGGACGAAACCCAATCATGCTTGGAAGAACATGTAAAAATGTCCAGACTGATCCTGGGACTTGAACCCAGGACCTTCTTGCTGAGAGGAAGCTGTACTAACCACTACACCACCATGCTGCTTTTCATATAAACCTTGTTTGTTTTTTAATTTTTCCTAAATAACCAAATGATTGTCATTGTTTAAATTTACATTTATGATTTATGAGGCAATTTTGGGATTTTTTTTCCAGAATTTCATAGGGCATTTGGGTGAAGTCCTGTGTGATCACATTACTCATATTACTCCATGTGAAATCAGTTTAATTAATGTAAAGGATGAAAAAAATTAAATGCTTTCAAACAAGAAATAGAAGTCTTTTCTCCATCAGTTACTTTGCAAAAAGAGGAAATGAATCATCCTAACCAAGAAGAAATTGTGTCACGTGCTCCATAAATCAACATCACATCTGGAGACATTTTTGAGATTAAAGCAAGTGGAGCAGGATGGGTGCAGGTCTTTTTCCTGTGTGTGT
This sequence comes from Plotosus lineatus, assembly GCA_024760905.1. Classification (NCBI taxonomy): domain Eukaryota; kingdom Metazoa; phylum Chordata; class Actinopteri; order Siluriformes; family Plotosidae; genus Plotosus; species Plotosus lineatus. The sequence continues at coordinate 24,369,235 of CM045740.1, read as the reverse complement.
GTGTGTGTCATATCACCTTTTGAAATGCAGTTCAGCGTTCAGACTGCAGCAGCTGTAGCTACAGGTGAAGAATATACAGTACATCCAAAACCAGACCAAGACAATTGCCATGAAGCCCCGTCCACCATATAATCTTCAAAGACCTATTACTGATCCATTTATGCTTATTTGTAGAGGGATAGTGATGGATACAGTACGTATATGGTTGAGCATGTTCTCGTCCCACAGTAAAAATCCCATTCTCTTTACATATGGTCACAAGGCTAGGCGATTATATATGGACAAATTATTGTATCATAATATGAGCGATCAGTGTTGGCCCTGAAATAATCCGGTGAACTTTTCAGGGTGTGCCCTGCCTTCGCCCAGTGTCCTCCGAGATAGGCTCCAGCTTCCTGAAGTAGGAGTAAGCAGTTCAGCAAATAAATGAGTAGGCGAGTGAATATGATGTCTCCTTGATATGTACGGCATCTGTATACATAGACAGTGAATGCACTTATTTATCCACCACACTGTGGCCTTCTTCAAAGTTATTCAGATCCTTCATTCATTCATTTTCTGCTAATTAGGAAATGTCATCTGACTCTGGATGAGGGCATGGTACACCCTGGACAGCTCACCAGATCATTGCACAGCCAATGCTCTCATACTTAGGGGCAATTTGAAACTGCCAATCAGACAACTTTGCATGTTTTTGGACTGTGGGAGGAAACGCATGAAATTCAACACCGAATGTTCCAAGTCCAGGAATCAAACCCAGGACCTTCTTGCTGTGAGAGAAATGTGTTAACCACAGCACCACCTCATTCAGATCTTTACATTTGTTAATTTTTCTATGGGACCATAAGCCAACAAAAACCCGACAGCACTAAATGATTTTTTTTTAAATAACAACCGAAGCAGGTGAACTCATCACAGGTTCAGAGCTGTATGACTCTTTAATTCTCTTTAAGATTGAAGTATAAACTACATGGAAACACGAAGAAAACAAACCAAAATTAGTTTTTTCTATTTTATATGTATGTACTTTAACCATGACCGAGACTGGTGAGGTGTTTTCAGTGTTTCGAGCTGAGCGTAGCGCTGGGGATCTAACAGTGTACGTTAGTCTACTCATTCAGAGTTAAGTACGTAGTACAGAACATGGAAGCATAAGTAAACTATGGTCTGTAAAGGTGTTTTAATACAATGTTTCCCAACCCCTGTTCCGTGGCACATTAGTGTGCCGTGAGAAATCATCAGGTGTGCCGCGGAAGATTAACCGATTTCACTTAGCGTGTAGTAACAGTACTGTTCTGCTAGAGGGCAGTATCATTTTTGTTCCGTGGTGTGCCTAGTGATTTTTCGAATGTAAAAGGTGTGCCTTGGCTCAAAAAGGTTGGGAAACACTGTTTTAATATATACTACATGGAAACAGAAGAAAATTTAGATGAGATTTTTATGTGGGCGAAAGTGACTATTTTGATTCCTGAGAGGCTCACCTGACCACTGCAGAACCAACACAAATGTAATCAAACAATAATGGTCCTATAGGTCCCTGAGGTAAGTTGTGGGGTGGAGGTTTTAATGGATCAAACTTGTTTGCACAGCACATCTTAGATGTTCGATCGAATTGGGATTCGGGGATCGTGGAAGCTAAGTCAACATCTCGAACTCTTTGTTCCTGAAACAATTCCTGAATAATTTTTTCCAGGGTGTCAGGGTGTGAAAGAGGCCGCCGTATTTTGAGGAAAAAACTGTTGCCATGAAGGAGTACGCGTAGTCTGCAGTCATGTCCAGGTAGGCGATGTACGTCAAGGTCACGGTCACATCCACATGACGTCCCAGAATCCTGCACTCGGTGTGTGAGGCTTGATTTGTGACGCACGCTGTACATTGATGTGTGTTACACTTCACTTAGTTTTGAGTCAATAACATGAGACCAACAAATTTTACTTGGCGTAGCTGTAAGGCATGCACGTCCATAAGCGGCTAATTACGCAGCTCCAGATGGGATCCCTGCATAAATGGAAACAGAAACCCATGAAAGAACATGTGAGTGCATGGTTTTCTTTCTCTTTTCCTTTTTTTTTTTCTTTCCTCGCAGAGCATACGATTAACATGCTCACTGTTCAGCACGGTCATTTGTCCTGCACTTGATTACGCATCTGGTGTTAAGGCTCAGGTCCTGGGTCTGCGTGGGAATGCCCACCTACATGTGTATTAATCTTTTTGTATCTCTCCCCACACCCAAAGCCTGTGTAAATAAACTTGACGCGGAGCGTGTGCTGCCATGCCTGTAGCACCGTATCTCGAACCAATCCAGAATAGCAGCTGCATTCCCACCCCATTGAACGAAATGCTGGAAACCGCTTTTAGCGTTGCTGCATATGTTTTTGATTGATGACGATACCAACGTCAAGATTAGGCTAAATGAAAGAAAAACCCAGAGCTGGAAATTTTATAGCCACTTTATTAAATTGACATATTTACCTTTTTAGGGTGAAAAGGGGCGGGTGATGTTGTTTAGGTGTGCGTTCATGAAGCATAGAATCTGAAGTGAGAGGCTTTCCAGAAGTAGGAAGGAGACTTCCAGGGTCATTATACTCAACACACACTCACTCGCTTTCAATTACGCCGCCATGAGTGGAGCGCAGCATGGCAATGAATCTCAAAAGTTTAGCCTAAACATACCCACTCAATATTTGAATTCGGTGACATTTCTGCAGACCAGTGATTAATGACACATTCATAATAGTTTGCTTATTCTCTTCCGATGGGGAGAAGACGGCTGTTCGGTCATGAATCGCGGCATTATTGAGCCCTGGTTTACTTCTACGCAGATGTAGGAAGTAACGGAATACGGCTGTTTTATGAACTTGATTTTTCTTTCATGTCATACATTAAGTTTGTGGATACCTGACCATCACACCATATGTGGTTTCTCCTCAAAGTATGTAGACCCAGGACCTACTCTGGGTGCTGACTATACCCCAGGACCGGTTCATCCGGCTCTGCTGAGAAGACTACTACTGCCTAGGCAGAACTGACATAGTTACTGGATCATCACACATACATTCACACAAGTATGGCCATCATGTGTCCGTACACTTTTGGCCACATTTGGTCACATCCCAAGTGGCGCATCGACAAGGTGCGTGACATTTAACCCAGAGATTGCAAGTTTGAATCCAGGTTAACACCACAGCCATCTGTGACTGGGAGCCCATGGAACTAATTGGCTGACCTGTCATGGTAGGGAGGGATGTCATACGATCACCTCCCTGTGACTCACAGCGATCGCCAGCCAATCATGGAAGTCTGGGAGCTCATTTGTATGAGTATCAGATAGTGATTTCCATCTGAGTGTGTTGTACCATAACAAAATATGCATGCGCAGCAGTTCGAAAAGAGGTGGGTGGTTAGCATTGCATGCCATGGAGGGGGTGTATGCATGCTTTCGCCCCTCCCTGGTCAGCGGTGGCTTTGTGACAGGGTGGGAATTGGATACAGATTAAAATTAGGGAGAAAACGGGGGAAAAACATATGCTGAACTGCTTAATCCAAGTAGGGTTGCACAGGAAGGCTAATCCTGTCTCAGCTGATGCGTTGATACACCCGAGACAGCTTGATAGACCATTGCAGGGCCAACATCCAAACAACCATTCACATTCACACCTGGGGCAGTTGAAACAGCCAATTAGCTTGATGTCTTTGGACTGACAGAGCAAACCAGAGGACCCAGCAGGAACCCAGACATGTATGAGAAAAATGTACAAACTTCACACAAACACTCACTGAACTCAGGACCTTCTTGCTTTGAGGCAGACATGCGAACCGCCCAGACGTGAATATGAACAAACTGAATTTACCCCCCTCTCCCCGTGGGTATACAGGCCCTCACAATTGATAGTAAATCTCCGCATTGGCCTAAGTAACCTCAGCCAACTGTAATGCCGTGATTAAGAGCTTTGTCTATTAAAAAAAGACAGTTGATTTGACACAACAGATTTAAGAGGAAGCCGCATTGCTTTTGAACCCTGTGATTCCCTGTCCACGCTCCAAAATGTCCATCTGCTTGTCGTCCTTCCCGGCAAGTCTGGGAAAAGAAGGCCATTTCAAAGGCTTTCATTTTTCCTCCCCCTTCTTCCCACTTGAGTAATACATCAGTCATCTGGCACCTTCATTTGCCATACGTCATAACTCTGAAACCTTAAATATGTGATCGTTCATGAAGTGGACAGGGCTGACGAGATGCCAGCGCCGCCTGAATGACATTTCCGTGAGGTCTGTGTTTGAGATCTCGTATCGAGACGAAGGCATCGTGTGTAACGGAGACTTATTGAACAGATTTTTTGATCCACATTCATGCAAATAAACAACAGCAAAATGAACTCGGTCGCTCTAACATCTGATAAGTATTGGATTCAGGAAGGAGGTGGAAAAAACCCTGTGTAATAAATACATCAGCACCAGCTAACTGTGTCTGGTTAATCGTGTATGTTATAGTTGGTAATAAACACAAAATAAATCATCATTTATTCAGAAGTACAAACACGGGGCTAGAAATCAACAGTCGAGGCAGGGCTTCGTGTTTTATTATTGCATAGAAAAAAGTCCATCTCGGCAGTGCCTGGGAATTAAAATGCATAATCTAAATGAGCCAAGGGTAATTAAAGTTTGAGGTTATGGTTGGTTGAAGGAAATAGCCTTGAGTTTGAGTGCTATCAAATACAATGACATCATTCAAATAGATGGAATTTTGTTTACGGGGAGGTTTAACATGAATATGGTTCAGACTTTAAGTATCTTCAGCCCGATAAGGCAAACCAGATTCCAAAAAAATTGGGACACTAAACAAATTGTGAATAAAAACTGAATGCAATGATGTGGAAGTGCCAAATTTCAATATTTTATTCTGAATAGAACATATATGACAGTGTCAAAAATTTAAACTGAGAAAATGTATCACTTTAAGGGAAAAATATGTTGATTTTAAATTTCATGTAAAGAGTGTCAACAAATCTCAAAGTTTTGACGGGTAGCAAGAAGAGGCTGGAAATGTCAATTGCGCTTATAACAAACAGCTGGAAGACGAATTACCAATAAGGAGGTCCATTGGCAACATGACCGAGTATAAAAATAGCTTCTCAGAGTGGCAGTGTCTCTCCGAAACGAAGATGGGTAGAGGATCACCAATACCCCCAAAGTTGTGTAGAAAGATAATGGAACAATATCAGAAAGGTGTTTCAAAGCGAAAAATTGCAAAGAGTTTGAAATTACCATCATCTACAGTGCATAACATCATCCAAGGATTCAGAGAATCTGGAACAATCTCTGTGCGTAAGGGTCAAGGCTGAAAAACCATACTGGATGCCCGTGATCTTCGGGCCCTTAAACGGCACCGCACCACAAACAGGAATTCTACTGTAATCACAGAATGGACTCAGCAATACCTCCAGAAACCATGTCGGTGAACACAATCCACCGTGCCATCCGCCGTTGCCAGCTGGAACTCTACAGTACAAAGAAGAAGCCATTTGTAAACAGGCCTCAGAAGCGCAGGCGTTTTCTCTGGGCCAGGGGTCATTTAAAATGGCAAAGTGGAAAACTGTTCTGTGGTCAGGCGAATCACGATTCAAAGTTCTTTATGGAAAACTGGGACGCCATGTCATCCGGACTAAAGAGGACAAGGACAACCCAAGTTATCAGCGCTCAGTTCAGAAGCCTGCACCTGTGATGGTATGGGGTTGCATGAGTGCATGTGGCTTGGGCAGCTTGCACATCTGGAAAGGCACCGTCAATGTAGAAAGGTAGAGAGAAGAAAGAGAAGACCTTGCATTTTTCAACATGGTAATGCCAGACTGCATGCAGCATTAATTACAACATCATGACTGGGTAGGAAAAGGATCCGAGTATTGAAATAGCCAGTCTGCAGTCCAGATCTTTCACCTATAGAGAACATTTGGGGCATCATAAAGAGGAAGGTGCAACAAAGAAGCCCCAAGACAGTTGAATAGTTCGAGGCCTGTATTAGATAAGAATGGGACAGCATTCCTATTTCTAAACTTGAGAAACTTGTCTCCTCGGTCCCGAGATGTTTGCAGACTGTTGTAAGAAGAAGAGGGGACGCTGCACAGTGGTGAAAATAGCCTTGTCCCAACTTTTTTGAGATTTGTTGACACCATGAAATTTAAAATCAACATATTTTTCCCTTAAAATGATACACTTTCTCAGTTTAAACCTTTGAAGCTGTCATCTATTTACTATTTGGAATAAAATATTGAAATTTGGCATTTCCACATCATTGCATTGTTTTTATTCATATAGTGTCGCAACTTTTTTGGAATCCGGTTTGTACTACAGCAGAAATAAATGCTTTATACTCATAGGACAGTATTGATTTTCATTAATCAGAAATATTATAATAATGTAATTGTTCTAAAAAGTTTTTTTTTTTTTTTTTTTTTACAGTATTACTACCACTTTATGGCACCAGTATCTTTAGGGGCAGTGGTGGTCTAGTGGTATAGGGCGCTGGATCGCTGATCCAAAGGTTGGGGGTTTGAGTCCCACTCTCCACAAGGTTGTCACTGTCCCCCCCCCCCCAGTGCAGCTAACTGGGTTATCAAAGGCGGGCCATGTCTCTCACTGTCTATGGTGAGAGGCATGTAAAAGAACCATTGCTGACTTTCGTAAAGAGTAGCTGCAAAGTCGTCAGCGTGTTTCTGTCCCTTGCTAAAAGGGTTGTGACAGGAAGGGCATCCGACGTAAAAACCTCTGCCAAATCAGACGTGCGAATCAGATGATTCGCTGTGGCGACTCCCGAGTAAAAGGGAAAAAGCTGAAGGGAAGACAGACAGAATGACACCAGTATCTTTTGTCTTCAGTAGAATTGACTAGTTTTAGCTTACATTTTTATTTATTTTTGTTTTAGTATACATTTTATTACATTATGGCATTACTTTATTACTAATAACCTAATACTGTAATTGACTTCAGGTTTGTTTGTTTTTTTAAGTTAACTGTACACTACTGCCACCTTCTGGAACTATTCCATTATTAGTACTAATCACCTTCATCTTCAAAGTGGTGTAGCACACACACTGTCAATTGGAGGATGAGCTGATTTATTTTTTTCTTTCTTTTTACATTTATTTTTGTAGTTTATATATATATATATATATATATATATATATATATTAAAAAAAACCTAATTTTATATGTATTTCAGTGACATCTCCACCCAATAACGGTTAGCTTTAGCTGCACTCCAGAGCTCCATACTTGCCACAAGTAAAAAGCCATCAGCTTGATGTTGTTGTTGTGTTTGAGCTTGCGTGCACACACTGGCAACACAGGAAATGAAGAAAATTCCGGAGGGAAAAAATATTACACTTGCACGTTGCAGCTTATTCTCTTCATAGACATAAACACAAAATCAGACAGGGTGCTCGCATGACATGCCTTTGGTGACTGCCATATTACCAAGGACCAAAATCCTCTGTTCCAATATGATGGGTGTTGAATATTGTCTCAACTTTCTTCAAGTGAAATAATATCTCTAAAGCACCGATAATAACACTTCATTCGTGAGTGTTGTATCTACAGAATAATTGCTTTGTGAGTTATTTATTCTCTTTTTCCAGAAAAAAATTTGAAAATCCAAATATTTGTTTAATTACTGTATATTTGTAAAACAAATGTGACTGAAAATAAAGCACAAAAATGAGGCATAATTTGTCAATCCTGCAGCATGTTTACATGTAGAAATGTATCTACATATACATTTTATGTATAAGCCAAGTTGTTGGGTGTAACCAGTCTCTGGTTAAGATAGCAGCAAAATACACGTGATATTCCAAGTGTCTATGATTCTCTTACTTTATGTAAACACATCTGTGTAAACCTACACATGCAAAAATTTTCAGAGCTCTGCTTTTGAGTTTTAGAGGGGTTTTTTTGTTTTTGTTTTTAATTTAAAGTTCACTTAATCAGAGGTTCAAAACCCTGTTCCTGGTGGGCCATCTGCCTTTACCATTTTTACCCGATTGACATAATTAGCTAATTAAGGAGTCTTCATAACTTGAAGTGATTGTTCTAGAACAGAGAAATCATTAAAACATGCAGGTTGAGAGGACCAGGGTTGGGAACCTCCACAATAGGGAAAAAAAAGGAATGTGCCAGACATGTTTATCTGCGTGATTTAAACCGCCCCTGCAATACTTCAAGCTCAACACCGTGATGTCCATTGCATCTGAATAAACCTGCTCATGCTTACCATGAACATGGCACACATGGCTGAGGTATCGATAGTCATAGCTACTAAAACAGACACCAAAAGGCTGAGCTGAATCATTTCCCTGATGCAAGGTAGCGAAATCACTGGAGACAAATCACATTCAGAGACGGTTTCACAGACCAGATCATGATTAACTATTTTTTGGGCCAAAGCTGCAGATATTTTTTAACGTACCCATAAAACAATGTGAGGTATGCTCAAAAAAAAGCAAAAACCCAACATCTGGGTCTTCCTGTTCCGTGAGCAAACCCTGGAGAATGAGTCGGGTTTTTGTGGGCAGAATAAAATGCGAGCCATCTGGTGCCCACCATCAATCCATTAAACGTGTTGATAATCTTTTCATTCAGCGTTCAGAGAAGATTTTATTGGGGGGGGGGGGGGGGGGGGTCGCTGTAGATGGTGTTGAGCTGACCCTGAGCTGCAGAGCTCCAGATGTGCCCCTGAAATGCCTAATCATTTTCTTCTAACTGGAAGAAACAGGTAATGTCTCGTATGCGGATGCCGTTCTGTGGCACCCTTTAAAGAAGTTGACAAAGGTGTAATAAAATTAGCCTAGAGCTCAACACTGTTATATAAAAGCAACAAGTCATTTACTGCACTCAATAAAATGACACATTCCTGCGGGTTTTTTCTTTTTTCTCCCCCACACATAAGACTCTTTAACTAGATGAATAGTTTATTGCTTTCAAGCGCATAAACAAATCATAACTGTGTGCCATGGATTGTATGGTCCTGGAATGTGGACCACATGAGTGGTTGGTGGTGATGTGGGGAGAGTGAGAGTGTGTGGTGTTGGTGGTTAACCAGTCCGAACCAAAATGAGCCGTCAGAACATGTAAGGCAAAGCTATATATCTAATAAATTAAACAAATCTGTTTCTTATAATGGAAAAATAACAAAGAAAATGAAAATAAGAGGAAGATTTGAGATTTTAAAAGTTTGTTAGTACCTCGTTTAATCACAAAAATATAGCGAATCTTATTTATATATAAAAATGAACTCAAAAAGCATAATTTTTTTTATTAATGTCTCTAAATTACATCTATGATACATTCTGTATTTACACACTGCACTGGATCGCAGTCAGTTGGTCATCCTTCAGACAATGAAGAATACATTATGGAGGAATATATTCTAGTGTTTCTTTTTCCTGTTTTAATGACCTTTTAGAGTCTTTTCTGAAGCACCGTAGGATCTTCATGAGCTCAAGGTCACACAGATGCTTTCTTTATAGGCTGAATCCATTGACCACAATCATCTGAAGATAAAATATCACCATACTGAAGGAAGCCACTCCCACTGTGGGGGTGGAGCCTGAGAACGTCCTGTCGTGATTGGACCTCCCGTGATCCTGTGAGTCGGCTTTGATGGTGATGTAGCCATTGATGATGCGGATGACTGGAGGAGGTGGGTCCAGCGTTGTGCTGTGAAAGAGAAGAAATCAGATGATGGATACGGTCTAGGGTGGCATGGTGGCGAAGTGGTTAGCACATAGCACTCACAACAAGAAGGTTCTGGGTTTGAGTCACAGCTCGGTGTTTCTGTGTAGAGTTTGCATGTTCACCCCGTGTTTGTGTGGGTTTTCCCTGGGTAATCCGGTTTTCCCTCCACAGTCAAAAATCATGCACAGTATGCTAATTGGCTGTTCCAAATCTCCCCTAAATGTGAGTGTGAATGGTTGTGTGACTGTCAGCCCTGCGATGGCCTAGCGAACAGTCGAGGGTATACCCCACCCAAAATCAGCTGAGATGGGTGCTAGCCTCCCTGTGACTGTAATTAGGATTAATCAGTTCAGAAAACAAATTAATGAATGGATACATTCTATAGGAATGTGGGTTACTTATAAACATGGTGGACCAATGGGAAGCTGGTTGCTGCAGGGTCTAGGAAGGGTCGCTGACACTTGTGTACAAGAATAACCTAATGGTTCCATTGTGGCTGATTTTCATTTTATTTCTGAGAGATACCAATGCAATGCATGTTTATTTAATATACCTGTGAGATGAATGCAAAAGGACTATAGAATTGATTTCTATGGAAAAGGGAAGTAGCGATACATATCATGATTGTCTTTTTTGGCACTTAAAATGGTGGAATCTGGTCAGTACTATTCCTGAACTGGTTCCGCCAAATGATTTTCAACATTTATGGTTGCATTTAACTCATTTTGGCCTTTAACTGATGTGTCCTACGATTTAGACTGGTCCCAGGGGCCTAGAGTGATCATGAAATTTGAACTCTTGACCTTCTAAACCATGAAGTCATCACTCCTGTGCACCGTTCTTTCTTCCAGATTCCTAACTTTTCTCTCTCAAAACCTGCAAACATTTTCTGGGTCTTAATTATTTCCAAGCCAGGACCAGTTATAATACTGCTTTAATAATGTTGTTGTTAGCAAAATGTCCACTGTTCTTCATGTTTGGAATGAGAAGATGATGGCTATCCATTTATATCCACCAAAATCTGGGGATACATTGAGGAAAAGCACCATTCTGTATTCTCAAATCACCAATAATGTTAATTTTGTCCTACAGTTGATATTTACCTTACAGTGATTGGCTTTGACTACAACACATGGGGAGCTTGATGTTGTCACATTTCTTTCAATTTTTCTTAGTCTGCTTTCCAACACCCCGCCCCCGCCATATTCCTCTCATACTTTTGGACAATTAACATTTGGCCATGCATCCATGGAATAGCAAAAAATGCAGCTCATCATCTGCCCACTGCAAATCGAGGGGTCAGGATACAGGGCCAGAGGTTTTTTAAGCTATTCGTAAGCTTGGATTTTGACAGCAATGATCTAAAATGCAGAAATACTCAATGTAGATAATCTTAAGTTTCAGTGTTTGTAATAGTCTATCACAACATGGAGCAAGTTTATAATGCAAGAATTCACAATAAATACGGTGATTTTTTTTTTTTTTTTTCCTTCCCCCAAGCAAACTGACAGAGAAAAAGGATGACTTGAGTTGGGTAAAAGTCTGGCATGAATCAAGGTTAGCCCGCTTTATGTTTTGTGAATAAATTGTTTTAGTGAAATCACATCCATCCACTTCCTTGGACTTGGTCAACAGTTTCTGCAGACCAACAGGACTCCGAGGTCCAGCTAGTTTTTCCCTTAGCCTTTGAGTCCAGCTGGCTAAAACACCACGGCCTGTACACATTGATTTAAAATGGTAGACAAATTAATTCAACAGATTCTCTAGAGCTCTGGGATGATGACGGACATATGTGCATATGTAGGAGAGAGAGAGCCTGAGAGAGACACTAGGCTCTCTATAATAAGGCCTCTAGACATCAACTTGCTTGCCAAATGTTTGGGTCCCAGATGAGCTTCTCAGCTGCAGGTAAAAATATATTCAGTATATATCCAGAAAATATTGTTTGCTTTCACAGTCTGGATTTCACCTGCCGCAGAGCACCAGAGTATACTTTAATAATAAAACGGGTAAAAGGATGTTTTTGCACTAGTGTAGACGAAGACAAAATATACAAAGACCATTAGATGGCATATTTACGAACCAAGAACATGGTTATTTGTCTTAGAGGTAGTGTATATTTCGTAAAAATCCATAAAAAGCTATTAAATGGGTGACTGAAATCACATTTACAGTCACACTACAGTAGTTATTTGCTTTAGCTACTGAAGAAAGGTCCTCAACATCTTACAGTAGTTTATTCAGTTGTGGTTTATTATCAACAGTTTAAAAACCTCGTGATCTAAAACACTGTGTTAATTATCTGAAATGGTCTGATTTACCACATTAACCCTGAGAAAACTCTGAATGATGAATTGCTTCAGTTCAGCAAGTCCTTCATTTTCTCTGAGGTATTCCTCAGGTTTCAACTGTTGGTCCATCAGCATTCACATGGTAAAGTATCCCTCCCTGTCTCATATTGAAAGACCAGTTCAGGCAGAGGCACCGCTGCAGGGGAATGATGGGATCGCAAGCTCCTATGTATGTATGTATGTATGTATGCACAAAGTGTGAGATGTGATAGCGGAGAAGCCTCTAGGACTCTCAGGTGAACGGAACACCTGCATATCGAAGACTGACTGCTTTCTGCCAAACCCTGTCCTCGCTTGCTGCTGCCTCAAGCGAAACACCCCTAACCAACAATATATACTCTATATATGAAGTGCAAGCTATACCGGCTGCCTTAAAACTCCTCTCACACGGAATACAAGGAAACATCCGGAAACTGATTGCGTGATGGAAATGGATAGGGTCCTAGAATTGTGTTGCTTTGTGAAAGGAAGTGAGGATCTTAAGAGGAAAGGAAATTCTTGAATTTCACCTGGAGAATTTACAGAAGTCTGTTTTGCTGCTAATTGAACATAACCTTCAACCTTTGTTAAACTTGAAACCGCTGTTAGAACCTTTCTTTGTGTTGCATGGGAATTTTTCTCTCTGCATATTCTCACACACAAAAGGAAGTGAGGGCCTCTGGAGCAGTAACAAGCTAGACGACTTTATTCTTCTTGGTGTGGTAGTATGAAACAGTCGCCCAAGTTTGCCTGTCAACCCCTAGCTAAATGTTTGATGATGGTCAATCTTCCACAACCTGAACTGACAATCTTCTGGCAATGGCTGCAGGTCATTTACCACAGTATTACCTTATTTATCTACAATCTTTAGAAATGGGATTAAGTTTTTACCTTATTTGGTTCAATGTGTTATCCAAAGCAACTTAAAGGAATCATGAGAGAGGAATCAACTGAGCAGTTGAGTGTAAAGTAAAGTATGTTGCTCAACAGTCTGTTAGTTTTGCAGTATGGGAATTGAACTTTAAAGTTCTTCTGATTAGTACAGTACCCTAGTGCTTTAACCATTTACATCTGCCTAAAAGGCTTCAATCATTCATTCATTTACTAAAGTTTTTAGTCTTAATTAGGCACCCATCTCGGCCAACACTGGGTGAGGGCAGAATATACCCTGGACAGTTCGCTGGCCTGCAGCAATTGTTATTTTCCATGCCTCTCACCACAGATGGTATGGCTGGTTTGATAGTAGGGCTTGTATCCTTCAAATCAGTAAGCCAGCACCCTACCAACCAGTCCACCACTGCAAAGGGCTTCAAACTCCTTTAAGGTTTCTTCTGTTAGCCCATAACATTGTTTTCCTGCCAGAAAAGGAGCTTGACAGAATATGAATTTTGCTAACATTCTTGCTTCACTGGGAAATACCACACAAACCATGATGGTAGCATTCAAAATTATACAATCGTGCCCTCACTTTAATCTGAAGGGCATCAATCGTTTGAATGATTTAATTATTTTGCTGAACTCACCTTTCCTCCATGCGCACCCAGAGATCATTGAACTGCCGGTGACGTTGCTTCTTTAGCCTGTTGCGCCGTTTTTTCTTTAGTTTACGCTCCACCTTCTCGAGAAGCTCCAAGCTGTCTGGGAGAAGCAAATAAGGTGGAGGATTCTCTTCCTCCTCCATTGGGCGCCATTCTCGATCTTCATGAAGAAAGCCTTCCGATGGCAACTCCACGTCTGATGCATTGTCATCCTCTCTGTCTGTAGGACGGCTAGAAGTCTTGCCACTGTAAAGAAAAGAAGTGGTATTGAAAGAAATTGTTTGATACTTACAGACACTGATTAGACCTAGTTCTGGATTGCAGTTTAGATAAGGGGCATTTTCTCTACTGGAAATCCTTTCAAGTCCATATCCAACTATGCATAATTGCTGTATGGAAAGCCACCACAAGATGTTCCACTGGTGCTGGATGGTTAAAGAAAACTGGTTCATGAACATTGGATTCTGTTAAAGAAGAGCTTGTCTGGTGACTTTGATGAACAAACGAGCCAGATGATTTTATCATGCCCATGTTAAAAGCTTTTGGAATTGTACAAGTTTTAATTTCCCAAATAGACATTTCATGACTCAAAAGGCAGCATCTGAAACATGCATCACATCAACAGTGAGCCAAAATCTTCTATTGAGATACTATTTTCTCCATTTGTGACTATATGAAAGGTCTAATTCTTCGTGGTTTGTGCATATTTGGGGTGGGAAGTGAAGATGGGATTGATGAAGCAGGATACTGGTTTTCTGGAGATAAAAAAAAGTGCATCTGCTTCTCATCGGCGCTCAAACTGTCTCCAAGAAATGCAAATACATGTGGCTTCTAATGGTGTCTGAAAGGTTACAGGCACCTATTATAGTGGCAATGGTGCAAATAAGATGGGACGCCAAACTTTCGCTAAATTTTTACTTCGGAACTTTCTGGACCGCAGGCTTCCAGTGTCTCCTCCAATCTGACAACCCATCCATTTTAGAAATGCCTCTGAGTGTGCTTGGCATGTGTATGTGTGGGCGCTTATGTAAGAGTGGAAGCAAAAGAAAGAGAAAGAGACGATGTGGAACAGCACTCTGTCTACTCCCCTACATATTTCAGATGCTGACTCGATAAAGGGATGATGTTTTTCTTGGGTGTCCGATGACCATCCGCATTTTTTGTTTGTGTTTTATGGAGCATGAGAAGGGAGTAAGACATTTCGAGAAGAAAGCAGAACCAAGAGATGAGCGACACGATTGGGTTATCTGATACAGGGTCCAAGATAGCCACCCAGAAAGAAGAGGAATAACAGGCGTAATCGAATTCTCCATCAATGCACCAATGCCAGGAGTTTATGACCTTACAGATTTTACAAAAACTTTAAATCAGGCCAGGACATTAAATGCTGCTCTGCTGTGCTTCCATAATATTTTATAGTCAGTAAAAACTTTAGCATTAAAATTTATTTCTTCCTTGTTATAAAATATATATTCAGCATTTAATGGTCGCAGGTTAGGGTAAAGACACGCTAACTTTAGGAAGCCTTTGCACGACCACAGGCATCACTACGATAGGGATTTCCGGTTCAAACCCCCTTGGAAGAATGTAAGACTCTGAATAGTTACTTCATAGTGATTTACGGTGTATGTGGAAAACGCCAAAATGTCTCTATCCACAGATGGACTTGCAGTGCAAGAATACTAAGTTACTGTAAGTAATATAAATGTAATCGGTTAATGTGATGGGTTACTAATCCAAAGGTCAGCTGTTCAGGCCCTTGAACAAAACCCTTAACCCTCAATTGATCAGTTGTATGAAAATAAAGATAATTGCAAGTTGCTCTGAATAAGAGCATCTGCCAAATGCTGTAAATATAATATAATGCACTCATTCATCAATTCATGTTTCTTAACTGATTAATCCTAGAAGGGTTGCAGTGGAACTGGTGCCTACCACAGCCAACACTGGGTGAAGCCAGGGTACACTCTCAACAGAGTACCAGACCATTGCAAGGCCACACTCACCCAGCCATTCGCATTCACACCTATGGATTATTTGGGAGAATCAGTTGGCCTCATGCATTCTGCAGACTGTGGGAGGAAACCAGAGCACCTGGAGGAAACCCATGCAAGTACAGGAAGAACTCCACACAGAAACACCCTAACCGAGCCCAGGATTCAATCCTAGGATTTGCTATAAGGTGGATGTGTTAACCTCTACACTGCCCTAGATACAGTTATTTTCTTTTCTTCACCTGTTAAGGTTACTAAGGTTATATGATCAGTTCCTGGGCAATAAATTCGAAATTCCAGAACTTTTACCACAGAAGACACGGTGGTGTATTGGTTAGCATGTCTTTTCTTGAAGTAACAAGATCCAGGGTTCGAGTCCCAGGCTTAAGGAGGGAATTTCTGTCTGGAGTTTGCACCCTGTCCTTGTGATGTTTCCTTCGGGTATTAATTAAACTAATTAATGCCAGTCATATATCGCTAAGATACTGAACACGAGTCCTAGCGTGGTATACATTGGACCTTTTTTTAAAAATGTATTTTTAATATATGTACAATTTTATGTTCAGAATAATCGCAGTCAGACATCACTAACCTGATCAAACTGTTTTTGGTAGTTATATAAGTTATATTTCCACATGGCAAATAATTTACTATCAAGGTGTATTAGAGAAATACAATCCAACAGACCCAACAGTCATTACATGGTGCTGATTCTGTGTAATTGAATCACTAATTGAAAGGCTTATGTTCAAAATAATAGCAGTGTGGAGGTTAATTAGTGATGTCATTCATTCTTTAAAAAACATGTGCCAATTATTGCCCTGATTTAAGGAAGGACAATGACCCCAAACACACCAGTAAACGGACATCATCTTGATTCCAGACCCTGAAGATTCACGTTATGGAACAATCGACCCAATCCCCAGATCTTAACCCAATAGAAACTCTGTGGAGTGACATCAATAATGCAGTTTCTGAGGTAAAACCAAGAAATACAGAACTGTGGAATATAGTCCAGTCATACTGGGCTGGAAAACCTGTTCACAGGTGCCAGATGTTTTTTGACTCCATACAAAACAGATGTACAGCAGTTCTCAGCCACTGCTATTTTTTTGAACAGTCAAATATTCACTTTTCTTTCATTTCTTTAAAGGAACAACACAAATTTGTATTCCATGTTTCTCCATGTTTTGATTTAGAATGGAATGTGTCATATTCCAAATGCATTTGTGTGTATGGAAATAAAACTATTATAAGGATTTTGAGCATTTTTCACTTTTTTTTTTTTAAGATACACTGCTATTATTTTGAACGTGTGTGTGTGTGTGTGTGTGTGTGTGTGTGTATATATATATATATATATATCTATATACACACATGCACTCTCCTAGCTGATCTGAATAATTGCCTGCATCTTGTTACTCATTTTATTGCGTTGCATTATGGTTCTGTCCTGGCATGTGATCAATCCTCTCTCCTTCTTTTACATTCTTCTAAACTACTTCAGCAGGTTTGATGAAGCTCATAACTTGGATGACATTTGCTACTTCGCAGCACATTTCTGAAATCAGCTGTAATATAAAATAGCTGTTATATTGGTACCAGATTTGCACGGAGTTCCTCAGACTGGCTTTGATTTCCGTTCTCTAAAATAACGATTGAGAAACACTTTCTGTGGTGTCAGATAGATTTAGAGTTCGGGTTGTGCACTGTGCATACAAAAGCTCTATTTTGACCCACAGCTGGAGAACCAACAGAACCTCAGCAGGTGATTAGATAGGCTGGAGGACTCGGGCATGGTGAGATCGCTTTTATAAAAGCTGTACGGGTACATGTATTCATACACTACACAAAAACATGATGTCCAAATTTTCAGAACCTTTTCTGCCAGAAGTGTTCAGGAAGATTTGGATGTGATCCAGAGGAAATTCTATATGCAGGATATTTTGAAAGGATTCTTTTTAACACAGTACGAGTACAATTTTTTAAGTTTTTTTTTTTTTTAAGTGGGGAATTACAGCAGGGCAGCACAGTGACATGGTGGTTTACACGTCTGCCTCGCAGAAAGAAGGTCCTAGGTTCGATTACCAGCCTTGGGCATTTCTGTGTGGAGTTTGCATGTTCTCCCTTTGCTAGTGTGAGTTTTCTCTGGATAATCCGGTTTCTTTCCACAGTCCAAAGGCATGCACATTATGCTAATTGGCTGCTCCCTATTGCCCCTAGATGTGATTTTTCCGAGTGTGAATGGTTTTGTGTGTTGTCCCTGCAATGTTCTGACAAGTTGTTCAGGGTGTACCCCACCTTTGCCATGTGTTGGCTGAGATGGGTACTAACTTCCCCATGATCTTGGTAGAAGTAAGAGATTTGGCAAAGGAGTAAGTGAAGGTATTACAGCAGACACTGGAAGGGGTGCTGTATTTTTTTTTCTCTCACTTGGCATAGGTTTTTACTTTCCCAGCCTTCTTTGGTAATCATGCGTTTAAAAAAATATATTTTTATTGTACATTTATTATAACGCCGACCACACATACTTCCACTATGTAATTTTTCCACACCTAAACCCTCGTTTAGTTTTATAAATCACATTTTTATTTTAATTATCATTTCCAGAAAAACAATTAACAGTGACTAGCAGACAGTATTTTACATGTTATTCGAATCTAGACAATGACAAGTCTGGACGTTTCCACCGTAAATTCTCTCCGGATTGGTTACACGTTTAAGGCTTTAGGAGCAATAAGTCTATGTTTTACTTTACACTCTAATGGGTAAAGAGATCCCTGATTGAGGCCATAGAACTATGACCCTGACTCTGATCTTGCTCTATAAATACTGCTCTTCAGACACGCGGTTTATTTTTGCAGCCAAATCGCCACCATCGCAGCTCCAAACTGCTCAATTAGGTGATTAGTGGATTACAGTCAGCTGCCACCATTAAACACTGCTCGCTTGGCTTACTCCATGTTTTGTTGGCTCAAGCGGGTTCTGGAAGGAAGCGGCCAACGAGGCAGCCTTGAACTTGTCTTTGATGATGGACAGAGACAGGGATGGACAGAGAAAAAAGAAAGGGAGGCTTATTACCGGGAAAATTTTCCAATTATTCACAGACGAGGGTGAACTGTGCCACACATCTGTTTCGGTGAAATCACACCAAGAATCAAGAAAAATGCTTGCAAAAACAATTTCCATTGGATTTCCAGTCTACGAAAATGGACCTTGAAATAAATAAAGAAGACATAAACCCTCCAGGCTCGAGCTTGCTTACAAGCAACATGGTGGCACATGTAACCTTACACCGCTATAACTGATCAAATATGGCTGAACAGGCTTTAAAGCCATTTCACAGGCTTTAGGAAAAGGTCATGGTGTGATGGTAAATTTGTACCAAGCATGTCAACTTCCTGTTTGTAGGTTTCTGGTTCTCCCAGGGCTTCGAGATCTCCAAACAGAGAACCGTATTAAAATCCACAATAGCTTGAAAACTAATTGCATTGACGCTGTAAGGAAATATAAGAGCACAGATTAGTAAGCCCATGGGTCTGAGGACTGTTTAAGAAACACTATACTCCCAGCGGAGAGCGAGATCACGGAGACGGACTCGGAGCAAAAGCAGAAAACTGGGAATTGTGCAAAAATGTCAACTTTTCTGATGTCTCACCATGTTTTTTTTTTCTCAGAACTAGTTGAAGGACGTCTGTAGAACCTGTCGTGGTCATGGTGGTTTGGTAACAGTGGTGGTAAAGTTTTCTCAGGGTAAACTCGGTATGAATGTTTTTCGGTGTGTGTTACCTGTTAATTGGCCTGCCAGCTGGCGTGTGCTCCACCTCGTAGCCTTGGCTTTTCAGAACATCGATCACTGTGTTGTTGCCCAGGAAGTGACCTGCAATATAAACACCGGCTCAGTCAGCAGGCAGTCATGTCATCCAACATATAGCCCAAAGGCCTGCCTGGCAAGTTGATAAATCCCCCATGCGTAACTGGATACAGCGCGGGAGCAGCGGCACACAATGGAGCAATATTTCACAATCTGGCCTAAAGAGCTGACCTGAATAAATACACATTGGTGCTTGTCAGTTTACAGGAAGCAAGTGTTTGACACGAGTGCCTCTGTCAAAAATCGAGAAATGCACCCGTTTTACAGGGAACAGTGGCGTCGCGTAAGTAATCCCTCGAGCTTTTCAGTCTGTCTGAGGTTTGGAGATTCCATACAATAATAGAATGTACTGGACCTTGTCTGAATATACAGTTGTGTTCAAAATAAACACAGTCAGACATCACTAACCTGATCAATCAGTGTTTTGGGATGAAATGATATTTCTACATTGCAAATAATTTAGTAGCAGCAGTAGAGTAATAGAATCCAATAAACAAAACAGTCATGACATACATGCTGCTGATTCTATGTAATTGAATCTCAAATTGAAAGGGGCGTGTTCAAAATGATAGCAGTGTGGAGTTCAAGTAGTGACGTCATTCATTCTTTGGAAAAGAGGTGCCGATTATTCATTTTTCTGAATTGCTTAACCCTAATTAGGGTCACCATCAGCCGACTCCGGGCGAGGTACACCCTGGACAGCTCACCAGGCCATGGCAGGGCCAACACTCACACAACCATTCACACTCAAACCAAGGGGTGATATGGAACAGCAAGTTAGCCTACTACCCCGGAGTACCCGGAGGAAACCCAAGCAAGCACAGGGAGACCATGCAAACTCCACACAGAAATGCCCAGGCTGGGAATCGAACCCTGAACCTTCTTGTTTTGAGGCAGTAAATGTTATTCATGCAAGTTATAAAGAATTTCAGAGAGAAATGCTCTATAACTAGCATGAACAACATTGGCTGCCTTCCTTCCTTAAACAAGGACAATGATTGGCCTCTGACAGCACGGTGGGGTAGGGGTTAGCATGTCGGCCTCACAACAGAAAATGAGAGGCTGCTCAGCTAAAATGATCCCAAATACTTTAAAATGGCAACCAAAACCTGAATGATGTGGAAGGAAGCAAAAAACTACCATTTGATTGGATTGAAGAAGAGCCAAAATGGCAGAGACTCGGCCAACAATCAGCTCCAGAAAGAGCAAAAAAAGTCTAAAGTTACCTGTGAGTTCTGTTACAATTAGAAGATGCCTATGTGAAGCCAAGCTATTGGCAAGAAGCCCCCGCAAAGTCCCACTGTTGCAAAAAAGACTATTATGCTGAAGAGGTTACAATTTGCCAAAGAGCACATTGACTGGCCTCAAAAGAAACGGGGCAACATTTCAAGAACTGCTGAAAGTAAGTTTGTTCTTTATGGGTCTAGTGGCCCCCCTAGGCGACCCCCAAACACTGAATTCAAGCCACAGTACACTGTGGAGACTGCAGCCTGGTGGCACAAGCATTATGATCTGGGGATGTCTGTCTTCCTTTCGGTTTTTTCTCTTTTACTCGGGAGTCGCCACAGCGAATCATCTGATTCGCACATTTGATTTGGCAGAGGTTTTTTCGTCGGATGCCCTTCCTGTCAAAACCCTTTTAGCAAGGGACAGAAACACGCTGACGACTTTGCAGCTACTCTTTACGAAAGTCAGCAATGGTTCTTTTACATGCCTCTCACCATAGACAGTGACAGACATAGCCCGCCTTTGATAACCCAGTTGGCTGCACTGGGGGGGACAGTGACAACCCTGTGGAGAGTGGGACTTGAACCCCCAACCTTGGGATCAGCAATCCAGCACCCTATACCACTAGACCACCACTGCCCCTATGATCTGGGGATGTTTCTCATAATACAATGTCGGGCCTATTTATTGCATCCCAGGGATCATGGATCAGTTTGAAAACATTAGAATATTTGAAGAGGTCGTGCTACCTTTTGCAGAAAAGGAAATGCCCTTGAAATGGGTTCCAACAACACAAAGACCCCAAACACACCAGTAAACGGCAACATCTTGATTCCAATAAAACCAAAAAGATTGATGTTATGGAGTGGCGGCCCGATTCCCGGACCTTAATCCAATAGAAAACTTGTGGGGTGACATAAAAAATGCAGCTTTTGAGTCAAAACCAGGAAATACAGAACTGTGGAATGTAGTCCAATCATCCTGGGCTGGAAAACCTGTTCACAGGTGCCAGAAGTTGGTCGACTCCATTCAACACAGATGTGCAGCAGTTCTCAGAAATAGCGTTTATACAACTAAATATTAGTTCAGTGATTCAAAGTAAAACAAAATCTTACATTTTTCAGCTTATACAGTGAATGTTTGAGTTTGTAAAGAAGAAAGCAGACACTGCTATTTTTGTAACAGTCCACAATTCACTTTTGTTCAATTTCTTTAAAGGAATAACACACAAATTTGATACATTTTCCTTCATGTTTTGATTTAGAGTCGAATGTGTTGTGTTCACAATAGATTTGTGTGTATGGAAATAAAAGCTATTATAAGGATTTCGAGCTTCATTCACTGTTTTAAACTCACTGCTATTATTTTGAATGCTGTAATTTGGTATACTTCTGTGTGGTGTTTCCATGTTTTCCTTGTGCTCGTGTGCATTTCCTCCTGGTACGTATTCCTGTTTCCTTTCACTGACCAAAGACACACATATTAGGTTAATTGGTTCTTCCAAATTGTCCCTAGGTATGAGTGTGAATAGTTGGGTCTGTTGCCCTGCGTTAGACTGACGAGCTGTTCAGGGTGTATCCTGCATTCAGACAGAATTACTGTAGATGAGATGAACTTTGGCCTCCCATGACCCCAGTAGGATTATTTTAATTGGTCACTTGATTAATTTTCCCCTAAAAATGAGCTCTGAGATTACTATCAAATTTTATTATAAGCAGGCTTGCTCTGGAGGTTGTCTCCAGTGTCAGTTCTTTTTAACACCTCTGTAAAATCCTATACCTCGGTCTCATACCGAGTCTTCCGTACAATTCCATTTATCTACAGAAAGTTAGCGCAGCTCAACAGTCAGACCTGTTCAATAATTACAACTATGAAGGCATCCATGACACATACATGGCCTACTGGATTTTAATGAAAAGGTAAAAATGTAATGGAACAGCAGCTGCCACGTGTGGCGCGCAGTTACTATTAGTAGACTTGACGGCTGCAATCCATGAATCGCACACGCTTGTATTACTTAGACAGCCATCATTGTTGCGACAGATTACCTTTGAAATCTGCCGGAATGGTTACTGAATGATTGCGGGATTCCCCGCAACATTCCTCATACATCAACCAGCTATGCAACCGTAGCATGAGGCTTAGCATGAGGGCTCGTAAAGGTGATAACATATAACTAAAGTGTTTCTCAGATATTTGAAAACTTTTAATGAATGGACTTTAAAAATTGTGGTATAAAAGGAATAAAACCCGTGTTTATATCACAGTATATTAAACTTTGGAGTATTAGCATCACTGGGCTAATTACTTTACTGTAACAGCACTCTGGTGTAGTTTTATTACAAACCACAGACACAAGCAACTTTTTCCCATTTTGTGCTCATTTTCAGTGAGGGGGCGGTGGTGGCCTAGTGGTATAGGGCGCTGGATCGCTGATCCTAGGGTTGAGGGTTCGAGTCCCACTCTCCACAAGGTTGTCACCCCCCCCAGTGCACCTAACTGGGTTATCTTCTTTTTTTTTCCTTTCGGCTTTTCCCTTCAGGGGTCACCACAGAGAATCATCTGCCTCCATCTCACCCTATCCTGTGCATCTTCTTCTCTTATACCAGCTACCTTCATGTCCTGCTTCACTACATCCATGAAAGGCCGATTATCAAAGGCATGTCTATCACTGTCGATGGTGAGAAGTTCATGTAAACAAACCATTCCTGATGTTCGTAAAGAGTAGCTGCAAAGCCGTCAGCGTGTTTCTGCCCCTTGCTAAAGGGTTGTGTCAGGAAGGGCATCTGATGTAAAAACCTATGCCAAATCAAAAGTGTGAATCAGATGATTCACTGTGGCGATTCCTGAGGAAAAAAACAAGGGGAAAAGCCGAAAGGAAAAGAAGAAGAAGAAGAAGTAGAAGAAGATCTCAGTTTCAGTGAGGCTTCATTCAAACTTTTAGGTGTTTGCACAAATAACATGTCGTTCTGGAGATTGAAAGTCACATGGGACTGAATTTTTTTTTTAAAGAAAATTAGCTCTGAAGTACTCGCAGCAAGCAGGGCGCTGTGGATCAGGCGTCATGGCCTAAGGAAAGATTCGACTTTTGTTTCTGTTTAATGGCTCAGCTGCTTGAGATAATGT
Organism: Plotosus lineatus; assembly: GCA_024760905.1. Lineage (NCBI taxonomy): Eukaryota > Metazoa > Chordata > Actinopteri > Siluriformes > Plotosidae > Plotosus > Plotosus lineatus. Next base: position 24,345,423 of record CM045740.1, on the reverse strand, counting down.
GGTCCAGGTTCCTTTGTGTGACAGCAGAGGTAGCAGAAAACCTTGAACCCATAATGCCTTGCTTTACCTTTGTGACAGCCAGGCAAGATGTAGGTTAAAGGTTGACCAACTTGTTGGCTATTAAGACAGAAGTGTAATGAACACTGTGCAAGTCCCTGTGAATGAGACATGACCAGCTTCAGCTATGGACCAACAGTTTGAGCTACACTTTCTCAATTGCATTGATGAGAAAGTTTATAAACTACACGTACATGTATGCAGTGCCCACATGATGGCGATTAATATGTGGCTTTAAGTGGAAAGCTCCTCACTTTGTGCGCCACCATTTGATTCTTTAAGCTGCTCTCAGTTGGTGACCGACTGCTACTGGACCTCCCAGCTATATTTTCGAAGCTTGCCAATGACCAGTCAGTGGGGGAGAAAAAAAAACAGCATCCAGAGATGAAAGTTGTCAGAATAGTTCTTTTGTAAAACCACTAGTTTGGCCGAGTCTTTTTATAGCAGATAACGTTGCAACCGCATGCTCGGCTCGGTCCACATCTCTATAAAAGGGCAATTTTCAAACCTGAAGAAATGTGACTGAGGCGTGATGGATATGAGCCTAATAATAATAATCATACTTTTTTCTTCTCTCCATCCAGATTGGACGAATGCATTGACAGGTATTTGGTGCCAACTGGCACTCAAACGTCAAAAGTAAATGGATCTTCCATCGGTCATGAAATCAAACCTTTTGGATGGTTTTGACTGTGAATCTGAAGCGAGGCCACAGTGCTGACGCCCAATGAAAACGCATCCACAGGGGGTGACCTACTGAAAAATATTTTCTCAATCTGTCAAAACCTGTGGTGGGCAAGTAGTCCGAAACACGACAGGCTCTGAAATGAGTAAGCACATTCTGCGTACAACCACAGAACAGAGTGGAACACAGTACAGATTCTTACACGGCTAGCCTGTTAGCGTGAATAATAAACATGCTGTAGTCTGTTTTCCACACAGTGGTTGAGATCTCAGTTCTGATTGGTCAAAGGGTGTTGAACAGGAGCATTAGTTTCAGGTGCAAGGTTTATTATATGTTATTCTTTCTCAGGGATGTAAATGGAGGACGTTTAAATAAATGACGGTGTGCTTTTTTGTTTTTGATTAACCCTGAGAGGACAAAAAACAAACAACGGAAGTCAGAATTGCAAATTTGCCTCTGGAATTAATTATCTATCTATTTATCTATCTATCTTATGATATTGTTTTGAGGATAACAATAAATATGTGTCATAATGGGCTGCACCTCATGACCACATTAATTGTTGTTTATTTTACTATACAATCACACATTTAAATGTTACATGCCTTACTTATGACATTCTGTGTAATTTGGTTAATGTATACCTGAGTTCTACAGAGTGGTCGAAATACAGTGGTACCTCACTTTACGAAAGTCTCACTAAACGAAAAATGCAGGTTATGAAACACATTTTCCTAAAATTTTTGTCTTTGTATACGAAACAAGTTCACGTTACGAAAGCGTCATCTTAAGAATTCAAACGTGCCATTCAAACATTAAAACGCACCATTCAAACAATGCACGAGCTGCTGTCGGATCAATGATGTTCAAACATCCCGCCCCGCTGGCCTCCCATTGGCTAACTGAGCTGCCATTCATGTCGCCTTCACTTGAGCGCCATCTTGGACAGCCCTACCTGACGCCATCGTGGACAGGGTTTATACTGGCTAGGAGGGATGACACAGCTACCTCCCATTGCCTATCTCCCAACATCCGGCCAAGCTGGCCTCCCATTGGCTAGGAGGGATGATGCAGCTCCCTCTTATTGGCTATCTCCCAACATCCCACCCTGCTGGCCTCCCATTGGCTAGGAGGGATGACACAGCTCCCTCCCATTGGCTATTATGGAGCTGAATCCACCACGATGCTTTTCGTGTAGAGGACAGAGTTGCTGTTGTTTTATGCTTTATTTCTTGACTCAGGCTTTTAACCTTCCATAAACATTTGTAAGATTATAACTCTGCTAAGAAGACATGGTCAACACACACACACACACACGTGCATGCGTGTGATTTCCGGTGCGAGTGAGAAGAAGAAACGGGCTCGAGTGATATCACAAAGGAATATGGACAATCCCGTCTACCATCGGTACGATATTGAAGCAGTAGGAGGCATTAAAAGGTATGCTTTTATAATTTTTAAAGGGTTTACGGGGTAGTATTGGGAGCCTTGGAACGAAGCACACGTTTTACAGGTAAAATGCAGTTCAATTTACAAAAAATGCAGGTTACGATAAAGGCGCTGGAACGGATTAATTTCATAAGGTGAGGTACCAGTGTATGTTTGTTACAGTGCCCCCAGTGGTCACAGTGGGGATTTTTAAAACCTAGTTCTGCATCATCTCGCAATCTTCCTGTGTCCCATTATGCCACTAACACTTAATTATTTTTTCTTCCCCGTTTTCTCACTAATTTAGACCTATCCAGTTCCCACCTAACATGACCACCACTGACCAGGGAGGGGCGAAAACATGCATATGCAATGCTAGCCACCCACCTCTTTCTGGACTGTGGCATATGCGTATTTTGGGCATGGTCTAACATGCTCGGAGGGAAAGTGCCTATCCGCTACCTCATATGAATGATCTCACAGACGCCCATGATTGGCTGGCAATCGCTGTGAGTGTATGTCTTCCCTCCCTCACGTGATGGCTCAGCCAATTGGATCGCATGGCCACAGATGGCTGAGGCACTAACATAGATTCAAACGTGATCTCTGGGTTAATGGTCATGTACCTTGTCGATGTGCCACTTTTGAGCCACTTATAGTACTGCTAACGCTAACCATTATTGCTTGGAAGCTCAAAAGTAACTCCATGACATTTACTCACTGCAACCTTTCATTTATGGCAGTTGATCCCCAGGAGCCTTTTAAAGTGGGACAGGGCTCTGCCTTTCAAGACTCCAAATTTGAGCGGCACAAAGGGGCAGACCAGGGCAACATCAACTCCAGTTCAGGGTCACACACTTGCCCGTCAGTAAACACAGCACCGGTCTGCGCAGGGACAGTCTCCAAAACTAACACTGCCACACACTCGAGAAATATGTTCATCTAACTGAGGAATGTGTGGGAGAATTTTTTTTTTTTTTTTTTTTTGAGAGTCGGCCACTTTTCCACGTTTCGGTCTTCAGGTTTATTACTGAAATCAATCAGGAAAACAGGCGTTTAAGGGAACACTGCATAATTTCATTGTTGCTGGAATGTGGCGAGGAAGCAGTGAGCCGAGTTTTCTGCCTTTAAAGCAAATCGCAGACAATAATCATCCGTAAAACAGACAGAACCGGCTGCTGTGCCGAGGTTACAAATAGTTGAAGGGAAAAACGAGCTAAAAATGTGTCTGAAGCTTCTGAGGCACTCTGATCATCTAAAATGACGGGTAGAAAGTGAAGGTGGCTGTAAACAAGTCCCCTCTAGAACGTATAACGCTTTTGTGATGGATGTGTTTGTGCCCAGTAGGAACATTTCCCTTTTTTTTCCTTTTTCTGTTTAAACAGGAACCTTTTTCAGGAATTGGGAAAACGGGTGAGATTTTGCTGAAAAAAAAAAAAAAAAAAGATTCTAGAAATGTGTTGAGATTACAACTGGAAATGTTAAATAATTAAACATTTTAAAAAACATTTTACACACTGCCATTTTAATTCAAATAGATTTTTTGTTAAATTTCATTTTAGAAAGTTTTTGAAATTATTTTATTTATTTTTATGTAAAATTTATTCACTTGTTTTTTTTTTTTTCTTCCTTTATTTGTTGATGCCAGTGATATTTCCTAGTGGTTATATTTTTCTGTTTTATTTGTAATCTATTTTTTTTTTATTTCACTTTTGGAGTTATTGTTTTTGGTTTTTGTTCGTTTATTCTTTTTTTGTTCTGTTAAACATCCAATTACAGACGCTCCTCGACGTACATTTTAGTTCGGTTCTGGACGGCCAAATGTAAGGTGAAAAAAAAAAAAACGCAAGTTGTTACTGTATGTTCCAGTGAAATATGACATTCATACGGTACTATACATCCATAAATACCATTACCGTATCTCAAAAAACACCCATAAATCAATTATTATAAACATCATCTTCTTTTCCTTTCGGCTTTTCCCTTCAGGGGTCGCCACAGCGAATCATCTGAATAGCGAATCACCCTATCCTTTGCATCTTCTTCTCTTACACCAGCTACCTTCATGTCATCCTTCACCACATCCATGAATCTTCTCTTTGGTCTTCCTCTAGGCCTTCTGCCTGGTAGTTCCAATCTCAGCATCCTATTACCAATATACCCACTATCCCTCCTCTGTACATGTCCAAACCATCTCAATCTAGCCTTTGACTTTGTCTCCAAAATCTCGAACATGTGCTGTCCCTCTGATGTGCTCATTCCTGATCCTATCCATCCTCATTATTTCCAAAGAGAACCTCAACATTTTCATCTCTGCTACCTCCAGCTCTGCCTTCTGTCTTTTCCCCAGGGCCACTGTTTCTAAACCATGCAACATCGCTGGCCTCAACACCGTCTTGTACACTTTTCCTTTCATTCTTGCCGATACTCTCCTATCACACATCACACCGAATACTTTTCTCCAACCATTCCAACCTGCCTGCACACACTTCACCTCTTTTCCACACTCTCCATTGCTCTGGATTGTTGAGCCGAAGTACTTAAAATCCTCCACCTTCTTTATCTCTGCTCCCTGTAACCTCACCGTTCCTCTTGGGTCCTTGTCATTCACATACACATGTAGTCTGTTTTTACTGAGGCTAACCTTCATTCCTCTCCTTTCCAGGGCATACCTCCACCTCTCTAGATTTTCCTGCATCTAGATTTTCCTGCAATTATTATTGTAAACATAACATTGTAAATTTGAAATTATTTTGCTTGAATTCAATTTATTTGAAATTGATGTTGATATTATTTGATATATTTGATATTATTTTACAATAATTATTATAAACATAACATTCTAACATACCAACATTAATTTGAAATAAATTAAATTCAAGCAAAATAATTTCAAAGAGATAATTTTAAATCAAATTCACTCATCAAATATAACCTTTAACATTGTCTGTGATGCGATCTTTCTGCTTGTAAATGGTTCCGATGGTCGACGGAGCCATTTGGAAGAAACGTGCAACAGTCGCATGTTTTTCACCAGCATCAATTCTCTTGATAATAGCCATCTTCATTTCTAACGAGATGGCTTGCCACTTTTTCGGATTACCACTATTACTAGTAGGCTTACGCTTCTGACCAACCATTTTTGCTTAGGATTACAAAAGTCCACAAAACAGTGTAAACACAAAGATCTCAGAGATGACATCTTAACACAAGGGTAACATGCGGTGAACTGGGAATTTAATTTTTAATTTTGTTTTATTTGAAAAAAAACACACCAGGTCAATATGCATATAAAGGCTAAAATATGAATCAAATTTATCTTACACCAGTCTAAACTGTTAACCTTCACCTTGGTTTTATATTTAGAAAAGAACCTGCATCTAGAGCTCTGAAGACTTCTTTAGTCTTCTCTCTCCCTGCAGAAACACAAACATTTAGAGCTGAACCTGTACAATGGTTCATAAGCATCTCTAAAGGTCTCCGACACGCCGGTGTTAGAAAACATCAAGGGGAGTGAATTAATGGAAATATATGTTTGTGGACAAAGTAAACTTTTTAAGGAACCGGTGTAATTTAGAAACCTGTCCACTCCAGAGACCAGAATCAGATTTTTATTTATACACCTTGCTTTCGGATATAAAACCTTTAGTTTTTATTATTCTTTATTTATTTATCCATTTATTTTTACACTTTTAGCTCCTGCTCTTGATTTGTGTGGTTTTCTGTAAACCACATACAGAAAGATAGTTCAGGCGATCTGTGCCTGTTAATGGATTTTTTTTTTTTTTTTTTTGGAACCTTTCCTGACAGGGAAACCCAGTGTTGTTGCCAAATAGCTCCTCAGGGTTCTGTGATTTTTAAGTAGCGATTGAGACTGAGCCAGTTCATTTCACCTAATGGACACATGCAAGCTTGAAAATATGGAGCCAAGATTTTAAAAACAATCTCAGTCTTCCAAACAATTTGAAAACCTGTTTTAGTAGATGAAAACCACAAAATTACTGCTTATGTTTTATTTATATATATATATATATATATATATATATATATATATATAAAATTTTGTATAATAAAATGAAATGAACAAGAACCATAAGGAGATGACCCATACCCCCCAACTTCCACATTTTAGAAAATATGAATAGCAGAACTCTCAAGATATCAAAAGTCACAACTCCACTGCCTTGTAGAAGTCGCTGCCGACTTTTATGAAGAAATCCCAAATGGTTTCAGAGTCCTGGTCCGGAACTGAAATGATTACTGCTGAATGGATGGACCGACAACCAAACACTCTGATGGTCATATCTTCCTCTATAATATGTAGGTGTGTGTGTGTATGTGCGAGGGGGTCCTAATAAAGATGTTACAATTGGTTTTTCGATTTCTGGCCTGGAAATGACCACCACCCATACTTCTACATGTTAAATTGGTTGCCATGGAAACAAACATTTTTAACTGCAGAAATCCCCAAATTGAAAAGGCACTATTATGCTGCCTTAATTGAAATTACTGTCAGGTTTGATGAAGATATCTGAGAGTTTTTATCCATATCCTTACAAAGTAAACTGGTCTCCATGGAAACCTAAAGAAAACATGAATTGTACCCAAATATCAAAAGGCAAAACTCCACCGCCTCGTAAAAAGTGCCTGTCTAGTTAGTGAGGAAATGTCAAATGGTTTCTGAGTTCTTAGGCGGAATTAAAATGATTACAGATGAATAAATGTATGAATGAGTAACCCCCATGCAAACAAACGCTATATGCATTTGAAGTGTCTATTTTGTTTACGCTACAAATGCTCAAGAAAAAAAAATGCCTTCAAATGTCGGTGAGTTAAAAAATAAGGTTATCTCAGTTATGTATCTTGTGTGTGTATGTGTGTGTGTGTGTGTGTGTGTGTGTGTGTGTGTGTGTGTGTGTGTGTGGTGTTGGGTGCATATAGTGCTCAAGCTAATCTCCAGTGTTCGTAGAGCCTCAGTAGAGTGTAGGCGTCTCGGCGGTCTGGAGCCATGGGGTGACCTGGCTGTTTGAAACAAAGGTGACTCCAGCCTGGGGCACCGTCCTCGATCTGCTCGTTACCACTAGTAATCACTCTCTCTCTCTCTCTCTCTCTCTCTCTCTCTCTTTGTGTGTTCTGAGGTAGTGATTTCGGTAGCAGTGTGTGATATTCATGCAGTTTATGATGTGAGATGTCGTGTATGCAGCAAATTCATAAATCTTTGCACATGTTCCGGTGGCCACACAGAGACACCGGTCAGGAGTACAATATCTCCATTACATGACTTATCTTTTACAGCAAGCATATCCACTGTCACTGCACACCAGGACAATAGGTAATTAGCTCACTGATTAGCCAAAGAAATGAAATATTTCAGTTTGCTAGTGACCTATTACAGTTCATAGAAACAAATTGCATTAAACATTAAATTTCCTTCTTGGACAACCCTTTACCAGCGTTTGACAACTGAACGCAGCTAAACCATTCTCTGGTTTCTATCTTTGTTGCTCATTGAGGCTAATCATGCTAATCAAGGCTTTGATAAGCAACACTTATCCGAACTAGCCTATAAAAAGGAATCATTGATTAAAAGAGCAATGGCTATTCACTGAATCTCACTGTTGTCACATTTCTAGCTTCTCGTCATCAATATTTATGTATTCATTCATTTTCCCCCCAGTATGATGTGTTTATGCTTGCAAGCTAGCAAGATGCTAGAGATATGGACCTAGAAGCTTTTATTCAAAACTTCCCTTTGCTTTGCATTTTAGAAGCAGGTATACTGGGTTGTTTTCTTAAGGCAACGCTGGCTGTTTGATTACTGAGTGATATTCAACACGCATGCACACACACACACACACACACACACACACACACACAAGAAAGCAGGCAGTGTCTCCCAAGGCCTCGCTCCAATTATTAGCCTGAGTGGCAAGTCTTAAATTGAGTCTCTTTTCCATGTCGTGTAATATTTATATTAGGACTTGTGAACCGGAGAGTGCACTAAATAAATAAATGGGTAGCACTGATGTGTTTTGGGTGTGAAGGCTGTTTGTGTATGGAGCTCCTGTACTGACCTGGAATTCTGTTAACTCTATTTGACAGGAACATGCAGACCGAGACAGAGTGAGACAAGGAGAAATGGAAAAATAAGAGCGAGGTGAGATCAACAGGGGTCAAATATTCTTTCAAAATAAAATTGACTCAAGATCGAGTTCAGTAGTATAGAAACTGTCTGTTTCCCGAACTAAACAAAAATGTAAAAACTCAGAGTTTGTTGTAATAATCTTATTGACATCAATTTAAATCATACTGAATTTACAACCTGCGCCTTTCAGCTAAAGAATGTTGTTACACGTTACATATCTTACATCTAAATTGCTTTTTTTGTTAATGAAGTCATTGCTGATCAGGAATTTAGTTTAACAAACACATAAATTAAACCCAATGCTTATGTAGCATGACATGAAGCGAGTCCTTCCAGAAGTACGTAGTTATACTGTATACACCAACCTCATCTAACTGGCAGAGGGGAGGCATCGCAGTTATATATATATATATATAAACATACATACACACTCATGATCTCAGCCTTATGCAAAAATCTATACATGAATTTAATGCATTTGAAATTCTATAAACTAACATTAAATATGTTCCTGGAAAAAAAAATATGCCTACACATCTTAGTTAAGGGAACGACCGTCTCCTGGTTTAAATGTTATTTAACTGACCGGTATCAGCTTGTAGATGTAAATGTTGATTTCACTGTACGTTCTAATGTTAAGTTTGGTGTTCCACAGGTTTCTGTCCTAGGCCAGTTGCTTTTCTCTCTATACACGCTCCCTTTGCGTAATATCATTCATGATCATAGTATTAGCTTTCGTTGTTATTCTGATGATACACAGTTATACATTTCAGCAAAGCCAAATGAGAGACATCAAATTTAAAAAGTTGAGAAATGTGTAAAGGTCACTGAAAAAAGACTGGATGCTTACTAACTTCCTCTTATTAAACTCTGAGAAGACAGAAGTACTTGTACTTGGATCTCAGGCAGCTATAAATAAGGTTTGTGATTTTGTAATAAGTTTAGATGGTGTTTCAGTTTCATCATGTGTAGCAGTAAAGGATCTTAAAGTGATTATTGATGTTGGTCTTTCATTTGAAGCTCATGTAGATAATATTACTCTGGTTGCCTTCTTTCATCTCAGGAATATTGCTAAAGTATGTCACTGCATGATGCAGAAAAACTTGTTCATGCATTTGTTACTTCCAGATTGGATTACTGCAATGCGTTTCTGTCTGGATGTTCTAATAGGTGTATAAACAAGCTGCAGTTAGCACAGAATGCAGCAGCGAGAGTACTTTCTAGAACCAGAAGACACAAGCATATCACCCCAATTTTATTTACACTGCACTGGATCCCAGTTAAATTTCGAATTGAATATAAAATAAAAATTTTAACCAATAAAGCACTTAATGGTCTCAAGCCACATTAGCTTCACGAACCTCTTGTCATTTAATGATCCAGCATGCCCAGCTAGATCAAAAGGTGCAGGCTGCTTCGTGATACCTCGAATACTGAAGAGTACGCCAGGGACCAGAGCTTTCTCTTTGAAAGCCCCACAATTATGTTCAGGACTCAGACATAGTCTCTGTTTTTAAGACGAGACTGAAAACTTCATTGTTTAGTCAAACATTTTTGTTAAAAGGATTTTATTAGGTAAAGGAGCAGATCTGGGGGTCACATGCATTCTGATAAACTCTCATGGTGGGATGCTGTCGCTCTCTCACTCTACATGTTCACGCAGGTCTGTTGGCAATGGAGTGGCTGATTGCCCAATGTCACAGGGTGCCTTTGTGTCTGTCTTCCTGAGAGTTCTCTCTCTTTTAGTTATAAAATATGCGTGCTTGCACTCAGCAATAATAAAATCTTCTATTTCCATTTATGATGAGTTTTCCTAACAACCTACCTCCCCTCCCCCTCCCCCTCCCATTCTGTCCCCCTGTTTTTTGCTGAGGTACACATTCTTCTTCTGGGATGCCAGTTTCACTGCTGGTGATATAAACTCTTTTTCTACAATTCTTTAGGACTTACAGTTGTTCTATAACCAACCGGACTACATTTTGAACTGTAATGAAGTTTCTCATATATGGTTTGTATCTTTATGGTTTGACTCAAATGAGGATGGATCTCTTTTTTGGGCCTGGTTTCTCCTCAGGTTTCTTCCTCTGAGGGAGTTTTTTCTTGTCACTGTGGGCGACCTTCATTAGGGATGTGTAGGATTGTAGAAAATGTTTAAACTCTCTTCTACTTTGTAAACTATTACTTTTACTGTGTAAAGCTGCTTTCTGACAGTGTCAATTGTAAGAAGCGCTATACAAATAAAAATGAATTAAATTGAAAATTGAAAAATTGATATGAGGAGGAATGGATTGTAGATAAGATTACATATTTATTTGAGGGTTTTTTCCCCTGTTTTTGCCAGACGGTTTTGATTAAAAAAATAAAATAAAATAAAAAATTTAAGGATTTTGGAAGTGATAAAATTGCTGACTTACAAAGTGCTCACACTGGAGATTCCATCCATAAACGTGAAAGAAAAGTGTGTATTAATATAAATCTGAGAGCTTCTGCCCAATCAGAATCAAGAACCCAACAGTGCTGTGGTAATAAATAAGACATCTCAGCCAACTCTGGCGAGGGCGGCAGAGTACACCCTGGCCAGCTCACCAGGCCATTGCAGGGCAGAAACAAGCTGACTGCTATGCAGCTGACTCTTGACAAAAGTCAGTAATGGTTCTTTTACATGCTTATCACCATAGACAGTGAGAGACATGGTGGTCGGCCATTGATAATCCAGTTACTTGCACTGGGGGGAGGGACAGTGACAACCTGTTGTGATTGAGACTTGAACCCCTAACCTTGGGATCAGTGATTCAGCGCCTTACCACCACCAGGCCACCACTACCCGCATATAAAATCTGATGCTCAACTAATTTTTGCGAGGACCACAGAGGAGCAGTGCAGCGGAGTCAGAGAGCTCAAAAGGTCGGATTGTGTAAACATGCTATAAACGACAGGTTCTGCTCACGCTGGCGTCTGTGCATAATGGAGATGGTGAGCTCTGGCAGGGGTTAAAGGTCAATGATACAGCTGTGGCATCTATTATCAGTGCAGGAGAAGCAGCACGCAGCACTTTCAGTAAGTATTGGTGGAGATATTTGCTTTAAATCAGTCGGGTGTGTTCAGGGCTGTGTGATGTTGACCTTTTTTTTTTTTTTTTAATATATATTTTGTAATAGCATAATTTGTTCAACTTTTTCCAAAAATAGAAATAAATAGCATCCCCGACAAAGAAAAGAATGGATGGATATATGAATTAATGAATTACTGCATAGAAGGATGGATGGATTATATGAACAAAGGATGGATAGACAAGGATTAATTGATGGTAGGATGGATGTATGCAAGTATTGATGGACGGATGGAAGGCTCAACATCCAGGTGACTGGTTGAATAGATGGATGGATACATGGATTATCAAATAAATGTTGTGAACACGCCACAAGCTCCATATTATGTTCTTCACCCAGATGAAAGCTTCTCCAAATCCCATAGGATCCCAGCCCCAATGCAAATGTCAATTCTTCACCAGCTGTCCTGATAACCTTTCGGGCAAAAATAATAAAACAGACAAAAAAAGTTTAGAACACATTATCTGTTCAATGAGTGTATTCCGATTCAATCACATCCCTAACACCCAGAATAACATCACACTGATGAAGAGGAAAACAATGATCCATCATCTGTGTATCTCTCTTTTATACCCATGTATTATGAGTGAAATAAATATTATTTGGTCTGACAGCTTGTTCGATTTAACCACATTTGATTCAAGTGGACAACATGAACGCTAGGTTCTTTTACATGTCGGTCAGAAACTAATAACAGGCCCCAGAAGAGAGTGAACGGAAAAGAGGGGGCAGAATAATTGAAAAATCACAGCATGAGCCCTGTGCATGCTAACAGTGAGAGCCGGAATGTCTTTCACTACTATTAAGCAGATGCCACTTGTAATAGGTATTTTAGTGCTTGGCAGACAAGCAGCACCAAGGCCTGTTTTATTCATCACTGTACCACCTACAAGGACCGAAAGGCAGAACTTTGATGCTAATGCACATACCATGACATCCCATATCCAGCCTTGTGCTTATGGGCAGATTACGGACTTACTAAACCACAGTCGGTATTTTCGTTTTCTGGATGTACTGGGAGGATTTTCCCTTGTCTTAATCGACTGACATGCAACTCGGAGAGAAAATAACTGGCGGGATTAGAGATTATATTTTATACCACAAAATTGTTGCATTCTTGGAAATGACCGGTTGAGACTGCAGCTCAAAAGTAGTGCCACTGAAAGTAAAATCATTTCTTTTGAATCATTTATCGCAGGAGTGTAAAACTCCTTTCACTGAGGGCCACATCACTAAATTTCTAGATCATCGGGGGCTGAAAATCACTAAACATCGATTCAAAAAGTACCTTTCCTGACAACGCTCGAATGCAAAAAGCTAGCTGGAGTCCTTAGTTACTAGCTATTTAATTGAAATTGGTTGCTGCCGCCTACTGGATGGATGATGAATTACATTTAACGGTAATGGTTGACATATGTGCAACAATCAAGTAAAATCAAGCAAATCGAGTTGGTGGGCTGGATTTGAGTTTGACTGTCACCTGTGCGTTGTTGTCTTCATAGTAACATTGCAATTACAGAGGCTTGTATGATGCATGTGTTTTGCATCAAACAATTAAGATATATTTTAAAACAAAGACTACAGTATCTATGCTTTGCGGTGGTCAGAACAGAAATGAAGCCAGAACTTCACGTTTTCTGGTACAAGAACATCGTCAGGATGGAGCAATCTGTGCTTTATCAGTAACGTAACATCGAACTACATTGTTTGTTTGTCTTAGTAAAGAGGTACTGCACAAGTAAACATGATTTTTGAGCTGCAGCTTAAACTACAACTATACTTTGAAACACAATAAATGTTGGCCTAAATATTGTCAAAATTGCCAGTTTATATTTGAATAAATTAACATTTTATAGGTAAGAAATGGTGTAAAACTTTCAGTGACTAGTTAAAATCATTCTGTGCAAAGTCCTTGCAGAGTCAGCAGTTTGGTACTTTCCTACACCATAACATTTTAAGAAGCATCAGTTCCGGACTCCTTGTTGCAAGATACTGATCAAATTCATATTCTTAATTTTACAGTAAATTATAGCACACAGTTAGGGATTAAGTATTTAAATACACTTGTAGAATTTACCCTCAAAGTGGGTAGCACATGTCTGAGATTAGCTTTTGTTATGTAAGGGCTGTGACTGGCTTGCTCCTAATCTATCCCTTACCTGACCTCGATCACGTCATCAGTACTAGTCTAATGGGATACTGCAGCCAGAAGTAAGCACTCAATGAGTCCAAATAACAGCCATAGTGTCTGAAAGATAGATAGTAATTAGTGGTTCTTGGACAAGTTGGTCGGCTTAGATGAAATTGATAGCCGTGTACAGTTGGAAGCAAGTTTATAACCGTTGAAGCGAAGTGGCTTTCATAAGTATCACTGCCCAAGAAATGACAGTAGTTCTTAGTTGACCAACTAGTGGAGGATCTCCAAAGCTCTTAAGAGCATGAATGAAACCTGAGAGTACCTTGGAGATATTTTCAGTACTGGTGAGGTCAGAGAGACGAAATATTAAGCTGCCAGCAAATTGAATTGTATGATTAGAGGATCATTTCTTGAGATCAAAGCCCATAGAACTGAATTCTGAAAGCCGGTTTTATTAAATATCGAAAGTGGATTGCAATTAATTATATATTACAGAAGAAGCTTGACAACTGAATATGGTTCTCAAGTGGGCCAAAGACTGGATTAAGTCAATATTTCTAGGAAATTTCTGGGATATGTGGAGCTTCCTATATGCCCGAGGTCTTTTGTGGTGATTTTAATGGATTTAAATGACTTGTTGTTATTGGAGCCTTTGGGCTTGACATAAGTCCGCTATTTTCTATCCTGGCTTATTCTGATTGTCGAGGTAAGGACTGTAAAGTCTTGAAGCCAGCGAATGTGCCAAATGAAATCTCTTTACTGTTATTTTAGAATTCTACTATTCGTTCATTAATGCCCTTCCTGTCGGTTTCCAAACATTAAGTCATGATTTCATCAGTAAGGAAACTCCTTCAAATGTTCGAAATCTTATTAACCGTAAAGCAGACTTCAGAAGGCGATTGTTGCGCATAGCAGACAAGCTAAACAGACGATGTAGAACAAATCTGACACGTGTTGTTGTTGGGTTCTTTTCAAGTAATGGTTTCCTGTAGCGGTATCAGAAAAGAGAGCATCATTTATCTGCGGTTTGTATCTGTTTAACCGAATCAGAGCGGCTTTTAAGGACAGGAAATCCATCTTTGCTATCCTGATGGCGGTTAGTATGAAAAACGGAGCGCTGATGCTAGGCTAACAGTCAACTGACAGATCTGAGGCAACGGTACAAAATGGCGTGGTTACAATTTCCGCTCAGATGTGTGCCAATGTGTGGAAAAGAAAGAATTCACTGTAATAAATGATTAGGGCTGCTCCAATTAAAATATATATTTTTAAAAAAAACATCCAGGGTATGAGTTATTTATGAAAAATGACTGTGGACTTTTGGTGAGGAATATCTATGTTTTTATATTGGAGGTTATTCATGAGCCTTTCATTGTGCTTGCTTCAATACGAGTCATATCTGTTGTATCTGTTTTTATTAAGCAATGCACGCAAAGGCGGGCGGAGATAGCATCTCGACCCAGTGCCAATGCTAAGCAGGAAGACATTCCTCTTTTCTGAGCTCGCTATGAGGCATGCTCAAGTCCCAATAAAAGCATTCAGGAATCCCAAAGCAAAACGTTAAAGAAAAGCACTGATTGGAGCTAAAAATAATAAACAGTCCCTTTTGCTGTAGAGGATGAGGTCGCTAACCGAGCATCCATTGAGTTTGATAATCATTCTAGTTTACATTTTACAGGAATGAAGATGGAAAAGATACTCAAGTGTTCTGTTTTCGATTCACAGAGCATGGCCGGGTGAAAAAGGAGAGGTGAGATTTCAAAATATGATACACACATCTGAAAAAAGGTGTACAGCAGGCGTTGGACTAAAAACTTAGCATTTTATTTATAATCCTTGATCAGTATTTTAAAGTCTACTAAGTCTACTAAAATCATTCACCACTGAGTGTAACTATAAATGGAAAAAAGTATTTCAGTAACTCCTTCCTAATGTAGATTTTGTCCTCTTGAAAACGTACTCGACTGCATGGGATCCTGCCCTGTGCAAAAGCTCAAAGTACAAGGATCCCTCGCTACTTTGCGCTTCAATTCATGCGGCTTCAGTACATCGCATTTTTTTAAATATTCATCGAATTAAAAAAATAAGGAAATTAAGGAAGAATTGGGGGAAAAGTTAAGGAAAATGCCACAAAAACAAGGCCAATTATGCAAAAAAAAAAACCCTAAACAAATACAAAACAAAAAACAACCCAAACTCCCATCAAAACTACTTATATTTTTGTGAGGTGTGCATCTGAGTGCGTGCACGTGCATCTGTGTCTGTATGTGTGTGTATTTATATTTTATTTACATCTTATACATTATTTTTTAATGTTTAATTGTTGTTATTATAAGCATTTATAGCATTGAATATGTATTTACTGATATTATATACACATATACATGTACGTATACGTCAGTCGGGGGGGGGGGGTGTCGTACTTCACAGAATTCGGTGGTCGCAGGGGGATCTCCGTCACAATTAACCGTGGAAAGTGAGGGATCCCTGTATACAGCTCAAGGGGAGCAATCAAAATGACAAGATGTAATCCTGAACTCTGATTGTTGCCTCTTTCCTTCTGTATCTATCATATTAGTATATATACTATATAATACTGTGTGTGTGTGTGTGTGTGTGTGTGTGTGTGTGTGTGTGTGTGTGTGTGTGTGAATTCAATCAAGAAACAAGGGTTTATATGCCCGTAAACGTGGCAGTGAGTGGTAAAGTCGACCTGTCAGTTAATTCTTTAGGCAAGATTGAGATAAAAGCATTTCTGCAAACCATTTGAAAATGTTTCAGTACTTGTTAACAATCTGTTCATTTTGCTGAACCGATTTATCCTACTCAAATCGCAGGTAATCTGAAGTCTATCTCAGCTGAGTTTGGGTTAAGGTAGGGTACATCATAAACAGCTCACCAGTCCATCACAGAGCCGACACACAACCATTCACACTCACAGTATTGGCCAGATTGAAACAGAGAGTTACCCTAAAGTACAGTGGTACTTCACCTTACGAAATTAATCCGTTCCGGAAGTCGTTTTGGAACCTGATTTTTTTTTTTTTTTTCGTAAATTGAGCCGCATTTTACATGTAAAAGGCCTGATTTGTTCCAAGACCCCCAATACTACCCCCTAAACCCTTTAAAAATTACAGGTCCTTCTAAAAAAATTACATTTCATTATTTAATTCATTTAAAATTCATTATTTTGTGTAATGTACTGATAAAAATTATACTTTCATATATTTTAGATTCATTGCACACCAACTGAAATATTTCAGGTGTTTTATTGTTTTAATACTGATGATTTTGGCATACAGCTCATGAAAACCCAAAATTCCTGTATCCACTGTATGTCTTTAGATTGTAGGAGGAAACTGGAGTACCCGGAGGAAACCCATATTAGTATGAGAGAACATTTCAAACTGCACATAAAGACCCACCGTGCCTGGGACTTCATCCCATTACCTTCTTGTTGTAAGGTGGTCGTGTGCCACCATGTCATCACAGTCCAAACAAAATACTCCAATACCTATAAATAGCTTCTTGTTAAAACCGCTCACAGATGCATGGCTGACTGTCGGGTCACCAGCCAACCTCGTACTCTCCAGGAATTAATCTGATAAAGATGTATTCTACAAAGCGCTCAGTTTCAGATCCTCCAGTCTGATTGGAAAGGGTGAGCTAACACCATTCCTGTGATTCCAAGTAGGAAATAAAAGAGGATAATGAAGCGTACCCGAGAGAGCTCTGCGAGGATGACTCAGACTTTACATGGGCATGATTTCACACGACAGTCTGCCTAAAGCACTCCGTCTTTTAAGTGCAGCTTTCAAACAGCAGCCAGTACCAGAGTCAGGGATAAATTAGTGTAGCTCTATTCCACCAAGAGTCAAATATCGTTGGTTATTTCCTTCACTAAACAGTATGCAACATTTGCTTTGCTCCAATGCGGACCAGGATTAAATATACACGCCAGCTTGGCCTTCTTGCTTTAGGTTTGGTTAGGTATAAGTAATGTAATTTCCTTCTCGGGCTCATTTTTATACAGAATACAGGAAATGGATAATGGGAAACAATAATTTCAATCATAAGGCTCGTCATTCTCCACAGCACTGAAGAGGTTTTCCCCCCAACCTCATTTTACTTTGTTTAATTTACTTTGCATGCAACTTGAAAATGTGATTTTTCACTGATATACACCTCTAATTGTTCATTTTCATTCCACAGACTGTTCATTAGAACAAGCTTTGTGTTTAACCCAATCACATCCAGATTATTTGTGCATTTAGCTAACAGCATGCTAACCAGAAACTACACTGAGAAGAAACTGCACGCTGATAAGCCACCTAAGTTTCTGGCTCGCTAACATGATTGTTGGGTGTTTTGAAAAGTATAGCTATTGCTGAATAAATTATAATATGTTTGGTGATTAAAAAGGAGAGTATGATGATGAAATCATAAAAAGTATCAACCTGTGATAAAGTACAGACTAATTAACTATTATCTAAATGTTTGGGATAGCAAAAGTGTGTGTGTGTGTGTGTGTGTGTGTGTGTGTGTGTGTGTGTGTGTGTGTGTGTGTGTGTGTGATTATTAACAGAATCAGGGTAAATTAATTTTTCGTGGGATAACACACCACAGCTCTGAACTTGGACAGCTGTCATCAGCTCGCTGTTACTCCTAACCACTGCTCTTATTATTTAAAAAATAACAATCTTTAATTTTCTAAAGGTCGTAATTAAGTATGAGTGTAAATGGTTGTATGGATGTCGGTCTTGCGATGGCCTGGTGAGTTCTTTAGGGTGTACCCTGCCCTCACCCAGAGTTGGCTGAGATGGGCGCAAGCCCCACCAGACCTTAACTAAGATTAAGCGGCTTAGAAAATGAATGAGCGAAAAGTCAAAAACAATACAAATTCATAACTTTACAACCAAACAAATAATTAATTTTTGTTATTTTTATTAAATAAAAATGCACATCTCAAATGTAAGTACAGACGCTCCCCGAATTACGTTTTTAATTGGTTCCGGACGGCCGAACGTAAGTTGAAAGTGAACGTAAGTTGTTACAGTGACGTATGACGCTCATACTGTACTATACATCCATAAATACCATTACCGTATCTCAGAAAAAACCCTAAAAATCAATTATTATAAACATAACATTGTAAAATAATATTAAATATAGCAAATAATATCAACATTAATTTCAAATAAGTAACTTATTTATAATGAGTCACTTTACATGAAGCTTAAAACGGCCAATCAACGCTTACAATATGTGAGGCGCTCAAAACCGAAAGTAGTGTACTTGCGAAAGTAGTGTACTTGCTGTGGGTTATACAGATTTCCGGTCTTTCAAGTGCGCAAGGGTGCCGTTGAACTCGTTTAGAACACAGCCTGCACTGATGTGAATCACCAGCAGAGCGGAGAGTTCTTTCTTTTGTGGATTCGGGTTTTCATTCATTTTACAACTTTCTTTGCTTAACTGAGTATGCATGGTAGATTGCGCCGATCCGAGCAGATAGTTAATTCATCTCTGTGCATGAGACTTGCACCCATGCTAGTAGGCTTATGCTTCTGACCAACCATATTTGCTTAGGGTTACAAAAGTCCGCAAAACAGTGTAAACACAAAGATCACAAAGACGACGTCAAACTATATATATATATATATATATATATATAAATGACTGAATTGGGGAAGTGGTGGTCTAGTGGATAGGGTGCAGGATCGCTGATCCTAAGGCTGGGGGTTTGCGTCCCCACAGGGTTGTCACTGTCTCCCCAGTGCAGCTAACTGGGTTATCAAAGGCGGGCCATGTCTCTCACTGTCTATGGTGTGAGGCATGTTAAAAGAACCATTGCTGACTTTTGTAAAGGGTAGGCTCCTAAGCTGTCAGCGTGTTTCTGTCCCTTGCTAAAGGGTTGTGACAGGAACGGCATCCGACGTAAAAGCCTACGCCAAATCAAATGTGCGAATCAGATGATTCGCTGTGGCAGCTCCTGAGAAAGGGAAAAAAGCCGAAAGGAAAAGAAGAAGAAGCTATAAATAACTGAACTGGGAAGAAGGAGGGTCACGTTCAGTCTGTCGTTTGTAAACAATGGACACAGCGTCATTATGTCATTGCATCATTACGTCGTTACGTCAGCATACTACGTAGGTACGTCTAAACTCAAAATTTTACTTTAAAAAAAAAAAAAATTGAAATCGAAAAAACGTAAAACGGATGAACGTAAGTCGGGGAGTGTCTGTAGGTATTTATAGTTTTCCCATCTTTTCATTCCATTTGAGTTTGATATTCAACGGTTTAAGGGTCTCACCAAGATGGTTTCGATCTCGGCTTCAGTCAGTGCTCCTGATGTAGATCGTACCATAGAACCATGTCTTCATGGTTCTTCCCTCTACTCTTTCTTTGTGTTGGCACACAGGTACCAGGTTTTAAAGGCTGTCTCTTTATGCAAACCTGAACATAATGAAATGACCCAAACCATACAGGGAAGGGAATGCAGGAGAACAGAAATGAGTGCAACATCAACACCCCAGTAAAAATAATCAGGAATTGTTCGATCTATATGACCATGTCATCTCACGTGTCTGTTCCTGAGCCAGGACGGTGTTTAAGCTGGCTTTAATCTCTGTGTCTGATCTGTCGAGTCAGCGTGATGGTGGCTGTGTCGGTAAAAACACTAATGCTGATGGACAGTAATTCCATACAGAGTCAGGAAGCTGCCTTTTGGGTTTCTCATTCAGTGTGTGTGTGTGTGTGTGTGTGTGTGTGTGTGTGTGTGTGTGTGTGTGTGTGTGTGTGTGTGTGTGTGTGTGTGTGTTTGGTAACAAGAATTTATCTCAGCACACAGTTTTTATGTTTCTCCAGTTTAGCGGTGCATCATGTTGGAGGGTTCTATGTACAACCAAGCGCATATAAGATTCAAAGTTCAGGCCTGTGCAGTATACGGACTTGCATTACTTTATTACTGTTTCCTGGATGCAGTTGGAGACTTTTGATCAAATGGGACTTTTGCAGCCTAAATGGTACAAGAAATTGTGCGCCAAGCTCTTTTCAGACTGATCATACTTTTAGTAGCTATTTTACGAGCACAGCTTTAAGCACAGCACACTCGGGAGACGTGAGTTGCCTGAAACTGGAGCTTCTGTTGCCGACGACTGAATATCCTTAAAAAAAGCCTTGTGTGCAGGGAAGAGCAACTGGATATCTTGTCGCCGGCAACAAGTCCCAAAAGTGTTGCCGTATTTCATTTCATGTAACTCGATATCTAGATACTGGGTTGTTGGCAACTGAAGTTCGTCGTGTGTGGGCAGGCTGGCTATCCATACCTTCAAAAATGTCTATATGAATCAGTCAGCATGGATATACAAGTCATGTGAGTATCGAGATAAAACGGTGGGTCAAGTTTAAAAAAATAATAATAATACTAGCACTCTAAATCACTCTTACTCATTTTCTGAACTTTTAATTCTACTAAGGATGTGGAGAAGGCTAGTGTCTATCTTAGCCAACAGTGGGTTCAATAAACCCTGTACAGCTGGCCATATCATCACAGGGCAACACACATAAACTATTCACACTCACACCTCAAGTCAATTTGGAACAGCTGATAAGCCTAATGTGCATGTCTTTAGATCAGTGCTTTTCAAATAGTGGGACAGTATGATGCGTGTGTGTGTGTGTGTGTGGGGGGGGGGGGGGGGGGGGGGAATTTATGCCGGGGGAGCGCGTATGACCCTGGGGAGCATACTTTTCTGGAATTGTGTAAGAGAATTAAGTGAAATTGCACCTCCACCCCAATAGTTGGCAGTGGCGCTCTCATTGTCGCACTATGGTGTAGCAGTTTGTCGCACGAGCAAACGATATGACGTGCAGTAAACAACCCCTCAAGAAACACCACGGAAAATTTTTAATAGCAGTAAAGAGAAAGGTGGAGAGAGACGGAGATAAGGTGAATGAGTTTAAATAAGGATTTGTTTTTTTAATTTCAGGCACATTGGTGCACTTTAAATATTTTATGTTACGGATTAATAACAATGTTAATGAAGTTTTTCTTTATTGAAAGTTGAACTATATATTTTTTTCTTTTTTAGTTTTTAATGTTAATAAAGATACAATATTATGCCGTCGTGTACTAATAACAATTTTATAGACAAATAATACTATTTATAGTCAGTTGGGGGGGGGGGGGGGGGAAATGTTTTTTTTCTTCCTAGAGGGGGCGCCACAGGAAATAACTGAGAAGCATTGCTTTAGACCAGGGGTGCTCAATCCTGCTCCTGGAGATCTACCTTCCAGATGACTTTATCTCCAACCCTAATGTGGCCCATGTGACATGTAAGATCCAGTCAGGTCTTGATGAGATGATTGGATGGTTAGGTGGGCGTGATTAGGGTTGGAGTGAATGTCTTCTGGGAGGTAGATCTCCAGGAGCAGGATTGAGCACCCCTGCTTTAGACTGTTGGAGGAAACCGGAGCCCCCAGAATAAGCTCATGCAAGCACCAGGAGAACATTCATCCTCCACACAGAAACGTCCTTGCCAAGCCCAGGACTCGCATCCTGGAGCTTCTTTCTGTGAGGTAGTCATGGTAGCCAGTACGCCACCATGCCACCTGCTTTAGATAAAGGATTTATTGGGGCAGCCATTGCCTAGTTGTTAGAGAAGTGACTTTGGGACAGAAAGGACACTGTTTCAATTCCCAAGCAGTAGGGGAGTGAGCAGCACCTTACCATCCTCCACATAAATGGCTGAAGTGCCCTTGAGCAAGGAATCTAACCCCCAACTGCTTTCTGGGTTCCCCCAATGTGTGTGGCAACCCACTGCTCCGGGGGTGTGCACACTGTTTACGTGTATGTTCGCTTTGGATGGGATTCATGCAGAGGAAATCATTTCTCTTATGGGATTAATACAGCCTATCGAATTATTAAAAATTATTTGCCTAAACTGGTTTAAAGTGAATAAACACTTCACTAATAACATATGCTAAAATGATCTTCTTGTTAATGCAACAAAAACACTAGAATTCTTTTTTTTTTTTAATGTTACATGAGATTAATATAAAAATCTACAGAATTAAATTATTTTATATTAAATTATTAAATTAACTATTCATGGCCCAACTCCCTACTTCCTGACCCTCTATTTTCTTTCAATGATCTCCAGAAGTCCGGCATCTTCGTAATCGTAACACACCGTGATCCTCACGAGGACTTTGAGGCACCCCTGAACTTTGACCCCGCCGCTCCTGCACTTTATTAAGAGAATCCAATAAGGCCAACCTAATCCTACAGTCTTAAAGGCTCTCCAAAACACAGAGTGGAGCGAAGGGGTAAAATGCTTTCAAGCACCGGAAAACAGGCCATAAACTGCACATGGAGCGGCGTTATCGCACTGTCTTTACCTCGTAGCCATCCTGCCTCCAGTCTTGAGGACTTAAAAGGGGATCCTTCAGCTGTTCCATGAGCTGCTAATAACTAAATATGCAATTGTTCTCTCTCTCTCTATCTATCATAATCAGTGACTGTTTGGGAGTGAAAAAAGTTGGCTCAGGGCAAAAAAACTATTCTGGGTGTGTGAAGCCACAGCTCATGGGTCAAAGTGTGAAGGTGAACTGGATTCAACTCGTTCCTTTTATCAAAGCGGGCTGTCAAGGCTTGCTAACGCTGCATATTTTCACGGCTAGCATGCCCACATGGTGTAGCGACGATGCATAAAAATAATGAGATGACTGCTAGTTGTGTGCTTTCTTTTTAATTCCAAATTCTTTCTAAGTAAATGTAGCAGCCAGGGTGACTCTGTTGCCAAGTCTGCAAGTAGGATTAGCTAATACCGCGAACATGAACCCAGTAAAACGTCAGGAAATGAATTTGTACGTAGATACCAGACAGTGGAACTGATTTTGTGGACCAGTAAACCTCGGTGATCTTGTTGGCACCTGCTTGGCACCCCGTCGGCGCCATGTTGCCACCTCGGTGCTGGCGGCGGTGGAAGTGTTTCCAGGCTACAGCTCTTCGAACGCGGCGCTCGTAAACGGTTTCGCAGTTATTCGCATGGTGATAAATCACTCCTCTGCAAAACACCAACTCTCGTAAAGAGCGCTGAGGCTGGAACGCTAGTTTCATGCCGCTCCGGTCCCCTTCACATTAACGACCATTTCAGGTGACTAGAGAGCTTGATGCATTTTTACTGCTACTCTATAGATGGGGTTTATTTTGTACATCTCGCTGTGGATATAAAAATTGCTTTGATATCTGTACCAGATACACGATGAGCTTACACAAGCACTTATAAATATTTAAAATACATTTCACTTGCTTTTTTTTTTTTTTTTTTTTTTTTTTTTTGAATTGTTGACTAATAACTAGCACCCTGCTTCAAATGGCTTATCTGGGAAAGTGCTCGAGTGTCTGAGAGAAATAACAAGGCCTGGGTAAACGTCAAACTCTCTCTTTCTGCTGCATGACACACTGAATCCTGTGAGATCTAACCCAGGTCCTCGCTTAGCACGTCTTCGGAGGAGGACTCTAAAGGGAATTTAATTGTGTGTGAAAAGAATACAAGATCCGAACGTAAACACTGAAGCTTACAGCCGCGGTCGCAATTACATTCCCACAAATATTTGAATTTGTGGTTTTTCTACGAAGGACTCTGTGATGGGTCGAACAGCTGCTCAGATTTTCTCTCGCCCAGAATGGTTCCCTACAGCCGGATTCAATAACTTGTAAACAGATCATGCAAGACTGAGGCAGGGAAAAATATGACAAAGGCACCATGCGACTCATGAGTGCCTGCGCAGGTACCTGTATTGAGTTACTCTTTAAACATTTCCATGTGTCTCCCACAGCGTTCTATTTCTTAAGTGCATGTTAATTCAAAGATAAAATGCCTCGGTGTTATGATAAGATTTATGAATGAAAGCTTTGTTTGGCTGAATTTGTTCAAATCTACTAAGATGCTTAGAAGAATATCCTAAACAAACTTTCTTTGAAAACTATTTTTATTCTTTTTATTTAATTTCTGTTCACTGCTCTTCACAGTATTTTTTTTTAATTATTGTTAAATGTAGAAGAATTCAATCATAATGATAATTAATTATAATTCTTGAAACAAAACGACGAACACTCATAATTTGTAATGGTCAGTCGGAGCAGGCAACCCCATCATTATCATGCTTCAGGAACACAAAATAAACTATAAGAAACCCCAGTTTCTACTTCTACTGCTTATTGGGGAAGGTTACGTATTTATCAGTGTGTGCTTGTTTGTCTGGCAGCAGGATTAAGCAAATACTACTGAACTGATTTTCAACAAACTTGTGGACCGATGGAGTATGAGACTAACAAAAACCCATGACATTTTGGAGCAGATCTGAATCGTGATCAGTTCATTCATCAGTTCATTTTCTGTACCCGCTTAATCCTAATTTGGGTCGCGGGGAGGCTGGTGCCCATCCCAGCCAACTTCGGGCGAGGGCAGAGTACACCCTGGACAGCTCGCCAGGCCATCGCAGGGCGGAAACACGCTGACGGCTTTGCAGCCTACTCTTGTCGAAAGTCAGCAATGGTTCTTTTACATGCCTCACACCATAGACAGTGAGAGACATGGCCGGCCTTTGATAACCCAATTAGCTCCACTGGGGGGGGACAGTGACAACCTTGTGCAGAGTGGGACTCGAACCCCCAACCTTTGGATCAGCGATCCAGCGCCCTATACCACTAGACCACCACTGCCCCGAATCGTGATCAGATACAAGAATTTATTAAAGTGTTTTGAAAAAGGATTTATAAAAAAACTTCTGTGAGCAGGATTATGCAACAGCTACCGACTTAATTTTCACCAAAATTGGTGACGGGGTGGAGCCTTGGTCCGAAAAAAAAACAGCTAAATTCTGGAGATGATCAGGGAAGAGGTCATGTTTATTAAAAAAAAAAAAAAGGATAAACCTTTATCATGACATAACATTGGGCAAAGTATTGAGCCAACATGCACTAGGGGGTGACATCATCATCATCATCATGCATTTTAGAGTCTTTCTTTCCCTAGCAAGGGGGTTGGACAGTCAGGTAGTAGCCCGAACTTGTGGTTCGCCATTCATCCCTGTCCTTGGCCATGTCAACTGTAAGGTTGCAGGAATGAAGGTCCTCCAGAACATTGTCCATCCATGTTTTCCGTGGTCTCCCTCTACTTCTGGTACCTTCTACCTCCAGTCTTTGGCACTTCCTTATCCAGGAGTGGCTGTGGTATGTGTGCCCAAACCAGCGAAGCCTACTCCTTCTAAGGATGACCTCAAGGTGGACAAGGTCTAGCTTGCTGTACAGTATGGCTGTATCCACATGTGCCTGGGTGTTGACTCCGCATATCCACCTAATCATAGCCCTCTCATTTCGAAGCAGCATAGAGTGGTCCTCGTTTCTAATCACCCAGCACTCGCTGGCATACAACATAACCCTGCGGACACATGAGGCGTAGATTCTTCCTCTAGTGAGCAGACTTAGGGTGCGACAGGTTAGGATAGACAACAGCTCTCTGAATTTGCCCCACGCAGCTCTACAGCGTTTTGTAATGCTGGACAGGCTTCCACCTTCAGTGCTGATCGTGTCACCGAGGTAACAGAACTTGTCGAGGACTTCCAGACTGTGGTTGTCTATGTCAAGCTGGTCGAAAAACATATTAAACTCTGGATAAGTAGGCTTCACAGTGCTTACTTGGGTTGAGCTCACCTGTCCTGCCTCTGTCATAGTTAGAGTATGTAAAGAATTATCAATTTATTTAAGAATTTAAAAAATGTATTTCGTTTAATTTTTTAATGTTTCCATTTAGTATATGGGTCTGATCACGAGAGTGATAAATTTTCCAACTACCAAACTTCAAACTTGAATAGTGAAGAATTATTTCTATGTCCAATTTTTTTGTGAATCAATGCATCAAAATCTTTAGTGCATGCCTGGGCGATATCATCATATCAAAATATGTACATATGGTGAGCACAGTTTTTGAAATAGTTCAAATACTTTCTGGTTTGCACATTTTTCACATTCAAGTTTGTGACAAGAGAAAGTCCTCACTATTTTCATGTCTCACTGAGCCTCTATTAAGGTCTCCCCAGGTCCAATAACATGAATCAGAGCACAGGCTCATGCACAATGAACCACAGAATTTGCATATATGTGGCAAAATTGGTAAATAATCACCAGACTTAAAACAGGATTGATGATATAAGTAACTTTTCCTGTCCATATACATAGTGTATCTTGTGTACCTACAGATCAATGATGGATTGGCATTTACTGACTTTAGATAATAATTGGCATAGTGTAACTAACTACACAATTATTAGCTAAAGCTATTATTAGTGAACAGCAGGTTATTCATTCTGTCCATGTTACATTCTGACTTTTTATGTCGTCCAATTGATAATTTGATGATGATGCTTCTCCAAGGAATATTATCCTGTATCTACCAGGCTTTAATACATACTGGGCTAATACATTTTTAAAAATGGAAAAAACTATTTCTTCTCAGAGTGCAGAAAATGTAAAAGGTCAATGTCACACATTTCAGTACCATTTTTGTAATCAGACCCATATACACTAAGATTCTTATAGAGCGTTAAAGTGATGCTGTTACATAGGTCGTAATGGTTCATCAGTTCAGTTCATTTTCTGTAACCGCTTCATCATAATTAGGGTCGCGGGAAGGCTGGTGCCCATCCCAGCCAACTCCGGGTGAGGGCAGAGTACACCCTGGACAGCTCGCCAGGCCATCGCAGGGCGGAAACACGCCGACGGCTTTGCAGCCTACTCTTCTCGAAAGTCAGCAATGGTTCTTTTACATGCCTCACACCATAGACAGTGAGAGACATGGCAGGCCTTTGATAACCCAGTTATCTGCAATGGGGGGACAGTGACAACCTTGTGGAGAGTGGGACTCGAATCCCCAAACTTTGGATCAGCGATCCAACGCCCTATATCACTCGACCACCACTGCCCCAGGTCGTAATGGTGTTTTTGCTTATGTTCCAGTGTAGTATATACGCAATCATCTGTTACGCTTGATGACCATGGATTCACGGTTGCAAGCAGTCATTTGTTCTTTTTTCTAAACATCCATAGATACGCCGTCAAGTGCTAGTGCTATATTCAGCCATTTCATTCAATTAGCCAGCTACAGGTCAAGGCTTGACACAAGGTCCTTCTACCCCATTAATTTCCATGTCTCTGATCAAACCAAGGTCATGACCTGTGTAACCTGTACCTCGTTCACATGGCTTATAACTGCGATATCACCCTTTACTAACTCCACTGACATTCCACAGATTCCTCTGCTTGAGAATGGAGAGACAGGGAAGTGACTGAAAGAGAAAATCACCACACTGGTTTTTGGTTTTCCGCTGACTATCTTCAGAAAGAATCATGAGAGGAATTCCTCGGTGTGTAAATAGTGCTGCGTAGCAAACAAACACCATATTTCATGGAACCACAATTCAGAATATTTAGTGTCATTAAACATTTGTTTAGTGTAAACATTGATTTGCTTGTCGCGTCATCATCAATAATGTCTATGACTTGGTGTCAGGCATGATTTTGGGTGTGTTCGTGGCCGTATGTATTGAGACCGACTGTGGGAAACACTCGATCCTCACTTGTCGTTCCTGAAACGTGCGCTGAGGGGTAACAGCTTGTTGTCAAAAACATTTTGTGGCTCTTACTTGAGACATGAATGCTTTGACTGCTCTGGAATGAGTGACAATGACCGCAGTGTGCCCAGCCCCCTTCTATATCCACAACAACGCCAGCGTTACACAGCAACAGCGCCTCAGTTCTTGGCTTTTGACCCACATATGGAACATGCCACTTACGTGGTACGATAGGAGACAGTGTGATAGTATCATTACAAATTAGCAGTACATTACAAGAGCAGTTCAAATGCACCAATTTTGGGATGCGTTGCAAAGCTTTTAGATCATTGGATTATTTGCAAAAATGCTGGGGCTGAATGGTGAAGTTCTGAGTCCATCTGAAGAGTCATGAGGTTCAAAGTTCATTTGATGTCTTTACAGAACTCAGACCAGCTGCTAACTTTGGATTTTATCGGACGAGTCACAAAATTGTGATGACTAATACGTTCAGCAGGTTTGACTTTTTGTACGACACCATTTAACAACAACGTTCAAGCGGGTTAAGATAGGGTCAGGTTGCTGGGTTTTAGGTGATTGGGGTAGAGATCACCTTCCCTCACCTCTCGGTACTCAGGACCCTGTAAAGCAATCCCCATAGACCCAGGCCATGAAACACATACCTTGTTAGGGACTGCCCTATTAGCCCTGTCTCTGCTTTCACTCACACACTTCCTGTAGCTCAGCCGACTGTGAAGCTGTGCTAATGTGAGCATCTTACTTGAGTGCACACACACACATACACAAATAGGCACTTGTACCTGCTTGGTCATTCCATCCCATATTAACCAGTGCCCCCATATCAGCATCTTAGATGTTGGTACTCTGATGTATATGCTGAACTTCTGTAACTTTTTTGTTTGGTCAAATGTGATTCAGAAAATGAATGAAATTTTATATAATGTTCATCCTTTATGCATCTGAAGGGTGGTGCGAGGGGTCAGACTAGTTTCCCTCTTGTTTAAGAGGCTCAAAACTAATTCTAATTAGTAATATTGGAGCTCGGAATTTTTCTGAATGTTGAGATGAAATCACTTAATCCTACAAGGGTTACGTAGAGGCTGGAGCCCATCTCGGGCAACACAGTGATGGCGTGGTACCCTTGAATAGCTTGCCAGACCATCACAGGACCAAAACACACAACCATTTATTCCTCAAGGCAATGTGAAATGGCCAATTAGCCTAATGTGCCCATCTTTGGACTGTTGAAGGAAACTAGAGTACCTGAAAAAAAACGGCGTGAGTATGCCAACTCCACACAGAAATGTGCTCAGCGAGCCCAGGACTTGAACCCAAGACTTGTGAGGCAGATGTGCTAAACACTACAACCCTGTGCCACCCACTGGCATAGAATAGCTTATTTTCTTTGTTAAAAAAGACTTAAAAAGAATGAATTACTCAATCAGTAATAATACCATAGATTTGCCTTAACTGTAATGATCATGACATCTAATTCACTTGTCTTGCTAGCTGGATTATAACGTCCAGCAGTCAACAGAGTTTGAACCCATTTTGTCCCTTTTTGGGCTGTGAATCATCATCTTCAGAAGGACTTACCGCTCTTTTCTTCAAATTAAATATACAAACATTAATCATTTTTATCCCCTTCCTTCTTCACCTCTTACATCCTCACATTTCATGCGGCTATTTACTCCATACCTTCTTCCACTTTTTATCAACACGCGAAGAATTGTTGACTATTAACCAGCAGAGTGTTTGCTTATCTGCCTGTTACTAATTATGTTATCTCTGTAATCAGAGTGTATCTGTTTGAGTCAGTCTGATTGTTTGAGAAAAGTCACCTACGGGTCAGATAATCCTTTCTTCAAACACCACCAAACATTTTCTGGGTCTGTTTTCATGATCGTTCGTCTTGCACCTTGTGTGAATGTAGTGTCTCCAAATTTGGTTATAAAACTGAAAACCATTTTATTAAGTCCCACCTCCAAGGTTTGACTATAAACTCACAATTCCTCAAGTAAAACTGGAGAAAAATCGACTTGGCATTCACTATGAACACCATCCCGACACGCAAGACATTGTGCATGTTGGGAAGCAACAAGCTGAGGATAGCGCCTCGTGCTAATTTCTACCGAATCCTTCTATTCATGGAGTGTTCTTGTGTTGGAAGTTAAAAAAATTTACTTGCATCTTCTGATAACTTTAGAATTCTGATGGTGTAATATTCTTGCCGATTTTCCCATTGCAAAGTCATGGGGGGGAAAAAATGTGAACCTGCCAGATATGACAACTATATTAGTACCATAGCTGGTGCTCTCGTTATTTGTTTATCGCTACACTAAACAAATACATAGCTGGATACAATGACCAAAAATAACTTTATTGATTTTGTATGAAATCAGCTGTCAAACTCAAGCTGTCTTTTGAGTATACTGTAGTGAGATATTCAGAAAGCTTCGTGGTGATAGGTGACTTATTTTGGGAGTTTTCCTGTTGAACCCATCAAAGAAAGCAGACGGAGGAAAAGGAAAGCATCAATAAAACCAATTAAGACAGCTCCACCTGAGATAAGTGGTCTTAATTAACACTAACATGTTATTGGTGTGGTTCCAGGTTTTAAATGACAATATGGCATCAATGTAAACACGCTTCGACACCTCTCCTACCTCCAGCTAAAAATTCAATCAATGTCTGGGGCATGCTTGTCTCCAGTCTTCTTATCAAGCGCAACCCCCCCAACCCGTGTGTCAACAATCAAACTAATACAACAAAGAGGTCTAATTGTTTCAGGAAAGAAACAACAAGAGTCATTTTAAACAACCCAGTGTATGTTCGCCTGGATTTATGTACACAGCATTAGAAGGTGATATTCTAGACTACTTGGTCTGATTCCTTCCAGAGATTTCCAATCAGTGATCTAACCCACTGATGGGCGCTTCATTATGATGGAATTCGAAACGCTAACATAATCAATCGTGTGTTCCACATTGTCTTACACCTGGAACGTGTAAACATGGCCCCGACTTGACTGTTTTTCACTCCCCATCCCTTTATCTTATCTTATTTTTTTTGGGAGGTAAAGAAATACTTCATGGAGGGGTGGTCGAATGTTAAGAGGGAAAATCCATGAAGGAAAAATATTTCTAGTCCAATGCCTGGCTGATGAACTCTTAGCCCTGGAAGTAATGGTGTCAAATTGTACCACTGATTTTGATGCATGATTCTCTGGAGTTTTTGCAGTGAGTGCTCCTCCTAATTTGATCAAGGCGATTTGGTGCCTATGTCAAGCTATATTACATCACATTAAAATTTATAGAATTTGGCCGATGCCCTTATTCAGACTGATTCACATGCCATCATGTTTGTACAATTTAGCAGTTGTGCTTGAAGCCTTGCACCCAACATTGGCAGATTGTGGTACTAGGGCTTCCCCTGACCATTTTAATCCCATAGCTTCAATCATTGAGCCACCACTACCTCATACTTGATATTTCAGATAAATCAACCAATTGTATGACGGAATTTAAAGAAAAACTGAACCTCAAAAAGTTTAGTTCTTCAGAAGCAACTGCTTTACTGTAAACATCAATATTTACTATTAATTTGATCTACCACCATATTTAGCATATCAACCCTCATTTGCTTAGAACAGTTCCAGACCCTGATTTGAGAGAGAGGTTTTTTTTACGCTGTTTTAATCTGTGCTAGTTATTGCGACCAAGTCAGTCAACAATAAAGCACTTAAATTTTAATCTCGGCTCATACACAAATGCAGGGCCACTGAACTCCCATCATTGGAAGCAACTGCTTTGTTAACAAAGTTAATTTTTACCCCAGATTAGAGATGAATTGTGCTGTTTCACGAAAACATTGTCTTCCCAAAAGTGCTACTCAGATAACATTTACAGTATACATGGGCAGTAAGTGGACTGAAAAATTGGCTCCATAGTTGCCCCATATCTCATGGCCACATGAATTCTTTTCCCAACAACTCAACTAGGACCCATATAGGGAGCCCATCTGGGCTTGACAATGTGGGACCCACTCAGTTCACCCGTCGGCCCCAGTTAAGATGCCCGTGTAGATCTGGTTTGACCCTGAGAGGGCCACATACACATAAGAATACTGTGGTCAATCCCATATAGGGCCCCATTTTCCAGTCTACTTAATGTTGGCTTGATTAAGTCATCCTAAGATTCTACTTTGGAAAACCAGACTATCAAATTTAACTCAAGATTAAAATCTTGCTGCATTGTCCAAAATCAAACCATATTTGGGAAAGAGGAATGAAGCCCCTGCTTGCAATTTACTGCAGTATTAATTAGATGCATCTTTTACCATATAATATATGGGTGGCAAGATGCCAGCACGCATGATGTAAGTAGGAGTGAATCAGAATTTTTTTTTAGTGGAAAGTGTCTGTCCAAATTGCGCTGCTCACTTCAGCCAATTCAGTACTCAGAACATACTCCAGTGACTTCATCTTTCTCCCAGCGAGCGTGAAGAGCTCACTCTACTGAACCTGCACTTTACAGCATTTATGCACTATCATTAGCGCTACAAGTGAAGTCATACTTTTGGAAGAGCTGGAGTTTAACACCTAAGGGAAGTACACTGATGAATTTTAAAAGCACTGTGGCCTTTTTACGCTTGGTAATATTGCAATGAAGCGTAGGGTTTCTCAAAGGTTTTTTTGAACATTTAAAGGTTCATGCCTTCCTACAGGGGTTCTACGTGATAAGAAAACATATGTTTAAAGAGTTTATAGTGCAACAACCCAAAGTAACTCCCTTTTGGATTTTATGTTTAACTCTTCCAAGGACTTAGGTTGGAAAAGCTTTGGATTCCTCCACTGTGCTCAAAGCCCCTCCACAGTAACATCATAGTTCATATACTCCCCTGCGTCCAGTTTAGTATTAAATGAAGCTGATGGTATGGCAATAAACAGTTTGCTGGAGTCTATAAGTCAGCCATTTTCGAGTCAGCCCTCCAGGACCTTGGGATAGAAAGCGATTTTGCTGTTTATTAGTCCCTCACTAGCTGTCTGTAGCGATTCAATAGCAGATTACAGTCATTTTGACTTAAATGCTGGTACACTAAGCCCTCTCCTCGCAGCACGAGTGCGGCACTTAAAATGAAAAGAATTTAAGTCATTTGCTCTAAGTAGCCATAATAAGATTTAAGGTTTATTTCATGTAATGCTTGCTATTGGCCTGCTGGTGATCTTTAAGCGACCTCTCTTTGAACTGGGGATGAGATTTGAGAAATGTATTGCAGGGGAGAATGGATCATGGTGTTCAGAAGCAAAAAAACCCCCAAAAGATCCTTATAGGCATCATATAAAACAAAATTTTGCCATTGACCAAATTCCCAAAACACAATCAAGTGATGAAATCACAAAAATCCTGTTTATGCTAAAAATGCTAAGACAGCCCTAAAACCCCCAATCCACATTACAAAGCGTAAAAAAAGGTGAAAAGCTAGATTAGTGTACAGACCGGCTCCAAAGGCAAAGAAAAAGCTCTTGTTGGGATGCTCCTCCAGCAGAGCTTTCACTCTCTTGCCCATTCGCTCATTGCGCTTGTAGATGAGCTCCTGACGAAAGTAGCTGTCAATCTCCTGAGCTGTGATCTGTTCGCTAGGAGGCAGAGTGACGTTATTGAAGTTGGGCACCTGAAAAGAAAGTAAGTTTTAGGCGGTGGTCTTGTGGTTTCATGTGTTACACATGTGCTAGCTGTTCATTTGCTGACTACTTGTAGTGGATGCTACCTGTGACGTGTCGTGGTTGAATATGATGGAGTTGAGATCGCCACAGTTGTAGTGCTTAATGAGATCTTCAGTAGTGTAGGGAACCTGCAGGCTCCCAGCCCGGAGACTCTCCTGCTGAAGCAACGTCTGATTGAGGGCAAAGATCACCTGCAACAGACATCGGAAGTACATTATTGAGGTAATTTATTTCAGGATGGCGTGTCCCGGTGGTGGACTGGTTGGCACACAGACCTCACAGCAAGCAGGTCCTGGGTTCCAGTTCCAATTTTCATTCATTCATTTTCTGAACCACTTAATCCGAATTAGGGTCACAATTTGGCGTCCATCTCAGCCGACACTGGGCGAGGGCAGGGCACACCTCACACAACCATTCATACTCACAATTACACCGAGGGCTGATTTGGAACAGCCAAGTAGCCTACTGTGCGTGCCTTTGGACTGTGGGAAGAAACCAGAGTACCCGGAGAAAAAAGCATGGGGAGAACATGAAACTCCGCACAGAAACGCCCAAGCTGGGAATCGAACCCAGTCTTTCTTGCTGTGAAGCAGACGTGCTAACCACTGCGCCATTGTGTCGCCAGTTCCAATTTTCCTTGATTTGAAATTTGAGCTGTGATCGAAAATAAAGCCGTAATTTCTGAGACATAAATGGCACCACCACTTACAATTGCAAGTGAAAAAACAGAGATTGTGATGGATAAACAAATACAGTATAGCATATCAAATGGACGCATCATCTCTATAGCAACAGATTTTTTCAGAGCTCAAGGGATAGAGACCAATATAAGTGATTTAATTGTAAAATACTACAGTATGGATCTTGTAGGTGACACCCTGGCACAGTGGTTAGCATCTCCGTCCCACAGCAAGCAGGTTGTCAGTTCAATTCTCGGGCTCAGGGTGTTTCTGCTTGTCTGCAAGTTTTCGTCGTGGTTGTGTGGGTTTCCTCCGGGTACTCCAGTTTTTGTCCACAGTCCAAAAACATGTCCAGTTGGCTGATTGGGCAGTTCCAAGTCGCTTGTAGGTGTAAGTGTGTGAATGGTTGCATGAACGTCTTGGCCCTGCGATGGTCCGGTGAGCTGCCCAGAGACAGCTGAGATGGGCGCTAGCCTCCCTGCAACCCTAATTACTTATGTATGAATAGCTCTCATAGCCTTTTCTTATTGATGAGGTTCTGTACTTTCCATTCAAGCATCTGGTTCTCGGTCAGCTAAACAGGCTCAGGTTTGGTGCCAGAGTGCTGCTGGTCTGGAACCTAGACATGGAGACGTCAGGGGTTTGGAGGCATCCTCGATGCAACTTCTTTCTCGTGAAACCCGTTAGAAATAAGGAGAAGAATTTACGCAAATGTGTGTTGTACAATTGACGAGCTTATAGTTTGAGGAATCATCAGTCGGCCTGCTTTACCTTCCTAGACTCCACAACAAACTCGATCAGGTGACTGAACAAATATGCAGCAAGTGCAAAACGGTGCATTGGCTTGATATCGACTACACAATCTTTTATCTTTTGAGTAACAGACGTTGGATGTGCCAGCCATGTGGTGTGTATGATGCAAGGAGGCAATGTGTTTAATCCAGGAAGCAAAACTTGTAAAATCTGTGTTATTTTTACGCTCTTCATGAGTTCATTCGTCACTTATTATACATTATGTAACACTAAAACTTTCTCCGATTGTCTTTTATGTCATGTTAAAAAGAGAAAAGAAAAACAAAACTGTGATTCATCTTAAAGTAGTGTCTGACCTCAGCATGAGCAACATGAACTCCTCACTATTTAGTTTAGCGCCGTGCATATTTACGTGAAGGAATGACCTAAGATTTAAACAGTATTCATTTCTCGCACTTCTTTTCTCGATCCAAGCTTAGACGAGAAACAAAAGCATCCGCCCTTCTCTCTTTTTCTGTTTCCCCCACCTTCTCTCGAGCTCTCTCTTTCTGTTTCCAAAAAACAAAGTGCTAACATCAGGGAGTCTTCTCCGAGATCAAAGGCAGCGTGCTGCTTTTCTTTGAATTAGTTCTACTTCTCTTCTTTTTGTTGGTCCTGTTTC
This sequence comes from Plotosus lineatus, assembly GCA_024760905.1. Classification (NCBI taxonomy): domain Eukaryota; kingdom Metazoa; phylum Chordata; class Actinopteri; order Siluriformes; family Plotosidae; genus Plotosus; species Plotosus lineatus. The sequence continues at coordinate 24,309,411 of CM045740.1, read as the reverse complement.
AGGAGCTCGCTCTTGTCTCACCATGAAATTCTGCTGTGTTTACTCACTGGCCCTGCAATGTGCCCACAGCCCCTGATTACACACACACACACACACACACACACACACTCACGCACACACCACTCTGTTTAGATCACTCTCAATAGCTCTCCCTTCAACCAAATAACAAGTTTATTTGTTTCTCAATGTTGAAAAATCAATCACGCCACCGGCCGCCCCAGCGAACAACGCTGCACTGTGGCGCATTTAGCTTCGTCATGAATTTAAGAGAGTTCTTGTTACTCCATCACACAGTCTCTCTCTCTCTCTCTCTCTCTCTCTCTCACACACACACACACACGCACGCGCACACCCACAGCCATTCCTTCTCAGTCAAATACACACTCTAGTGCGGAAGGCCTCCTTTCATGTCATGTGATGACACTCTGTAGCCCTGGCGGCCATTGTTTCAGGGTCTCGTCCAGGCCAGAGGGCGGCAGATGCCTTCTCTTTTCGGGACAAAGAGCCAGCTCCCCCCCCCCTCCAGTCATCCTCTCCTCTCTCGACACTCATCAAAGAATCCTGCTCTGCATTTGAAAGAGGGCCGGCTTTATGCCACTCAAATTAGCCTATCGCCACCCCGCCGGCCACAAAAAAACTTTCCCCATCTGCTCCGGGGCCGAGCCCCTTTCAGCATCTTAAATCACGAGTGGGGAAGAGGGAGGTGGTGTGTGGTGGTGGTGGTGGTGGTGGTGGTGAGGTGGCTGAGGGTGTGGGGTGCTCTCAGAGCAAGCGGGAATAAAAGAAAGGAAAAAGTGGGGGGAGAGCGAGAAGTAGAAGGTTGGGACTGAATGAATTACATTTCTTCCTGTGATCTGGCTCGATGGGTTCATTTATGCGCGCGCGCACACACACACACCCGCATGCATATATAAACACCCGTGGCACCAGATATCAAAGAATAGTGGTATAGAAGTCAATAATTCTTTGCAATGGAAATCACAACTTGTGCAAAAAGAATGCAAACAAGTAAACGAGTTATCCCCAAAGTAAAAAGTGAATAATATATTATATATCACAAAACTTTTTACACAGTCATGAAATATCTACAGACAGAGCCTATATTGTACAGATTTTACATTTTGCCTCAACAGCAAATATAGTAGAACATCTCCAAGCCGAGAGCAGTGGTGGCTTGGTGGTAGGGTGTTGGCTTACTGCTCTGAAGGTCAGGGGTTTAAGCCCAATTATCACCTGGTTGTCATGCCACCGGCCGTGCCACCAGTTCAGCTAACTGGGTTTTCGCACTGTCTGTGGTGAGAGTCATGCAAAAGAACCATTGCTGTCGTTCACAAAGAGTAGGCCATTGGGTTGCGAAAAACTGTTGAGGGCGCATCTTGCCCTCGACCCAGAGTCGGCTGAGATGGGCGCCAGCCTGCCAGCAGAGTTAATTAGGATTAAGCGCTTCAGAAAATGAATGAATGACTCTTATCAAGCCAGTCATAGAGGAAGCACCAGCTTCTGAGAGGGACAGCGTTCAGGTGTGGTACTACCATCCGGGAGATTGTATGCACATGCCCAGTGTACGTAAATGGTCATGTGATTGGCATTTTCACTCATGTTAGGATAAATGAAGGTTATTTTCTTTTTAATCTAGCCTATTCCAGGCTTCCTGGGACTTGAACCCTTTTGAGCAGACACACTTGTCTTGATAAACTCCAATTTCATTTCTCAGTGAGAGTTGAATGTACTGTTGTTGGTCACTCTTGACTGCAGTACAACGGAGACAGCAGGTGAAACACCGGGCAAGGAAAGTATGGGTCACTTTCACCTGATCGTAGTTGTGGGATATGAGGGAGTCACTAGAGTTTATTAGGGGAATTTTGTGGAGCAGGTTGACCTGTCAACTTGTTAAGTGATTAGTTCCAACATGGCAGGACATCAGGGGGCGTAATTCGTCCTCTTTTTTCATCTTCATCTTGACACCCAAAAGCACTCCAGCAAAAGGCAATTTTGGACATGGACTAAATATAGACTTCCCTACCTCTCTGTATCATGCAGAAGGTATAGATGTTATCTGAGTAACTCAAGCTTTGAGTCAACACAGCCCACTTTTCTGGACAGACTTTTCAGACACCCAGAGACGACTGGAGTACCAGATGTCTTAATGGAAGAGGTACACGGCGTGCTATTTGTTCCAGGTCACACTTTCCCTTTCACATATATTTTGCTCTCAGTCAGTCAACTCCTGCTCATTCCTGACAGCACAAACATGTTTCGAGTCTCAGATCTCCGAGTTCAGAGACTCGCAACTTTCCTGCACTAGCATTGGTATGCTGAATGATTAATGCATCGTCTCATACGCCAACCGCCTCCTCTGATGGACAGCACCATGACTCCATGCTAACAGAGTTGCTTTACTTACTTAAACGGCTTTAATCTTTTCTCTTCTCGCTCATGACATCAACCATTCCACCAGTCGGGAATGCAGACAAGCAACAAAATTGGCTCATGCACGCAATGCCAGTGACGTCATACATGCACGGATTTCCCCTCAATGCCCACCGCCTTTTTGTTATGTAGACATGACATTGAGGTAAAGTTCTCAACTAAAAAGTGGCGCTCAAGATCTGCAGCACTTGCTCAGGAGAGAAAAGGGAAAATATGGAAGAGGACTAATTTAAACCAGACTCACGGGAATAGAAAGGATAAAAGAACTTGGGAACAAATAAGTGAGAGGAAACTGAGAGAGTCAGCGAGTTATTCCGAAAGAAACCAGTCGGCCCTTTAATACCTTTGGTTATTTATTATACACATTATGTGATCGTACAGGTTAAACATTAACTTGAAGGTGGGGGAAGTCTTTTTTATAGGCTGAGAGTTTGCTGGAGTGTTACTGACTTAACCGTTTCAAAAGATTTTTTTTTTTTTTTTCCCCCCACAGACGTGACCTTTCACAACACCTTGGCGCTAAAGCTAGATTCACAAATTAGCATTGATTCAATTATGACCAGAATTTGGCGATCTGCAACTGGTTGTCAGTCTCTCCTGGACTTGCATCAACCGTGCCTCTGTCCATAGATGAGCTGCTTCACGCTCCCATGCTAATGTTCTTGCTAGACTTACTCGAAGGATATGAACCACTTTCTCATGACACTAATGTTTTTACACATTAGCTTTGAAGATGTTCTGAACAAAATTTGGCGACCTACAAATGATCGTCCTTCTTAAACAACTCTTAAGTTTATTTGCCTCAGAATCTTGCTTGCCTTCCAGTGCTCATGCTCATCCAAGGTTAGCTCGGAAGCCAAAATCCACAGTCCCACCCAAGCAGCAGAAAGAAAGCTGAGAAACCGGCATGTTAAAGATTCCCCTGTCCAAGATGGAAAATAGAGAGCGATGGACAATCATGCCAGTAGTGCTGGATGTGATCTTCTTTATTAAAGAAAGTTCTCCAAAACCTCTCCATTCTTTTTTTTTTTTTTTTTTGGCAGACAGCTCCTCAAAGCACCCAAGGTACAATCTAATCCAGCTTTAGAACTTGGATTAGCAGTTCAAGGTTTAAGATCTTGCTCAGGAGCCCAACAATGACAATGGTTCCCTGACAGTCAAAGAGAACTTTTCCAGAGAGTTTCCCGAAAGCGACAATCATCAAGAAAGCCAGACCGGAAGACTTCTTGACAATCCAGTGAAAATTTGGTTAATCATGAACATGATGATCCCATTGTCCAAAGGATTCATTAGTTGCATTATATAAAAACAGACCAGTATATTAAATTTAGTTCAATGTTATCCATTCAAAGAAGACCCTAGTGAGGGGAGGAACTTCCCAGAGATAACATGATAAAGAAACTGCAAGAGGAACCAGACTCTAAAGGGAACTATTCCTGTTGATAGTGAGATTGTAAATTCTTATGGTCTATTATAAAGCCAAACAGTATTCAGTGTGTGAAGGGAATTTCTGAATATGATTATGCAACAGCTCTTTGCTACGAGGCTGAAGGACCAACATGCTCTGACAAACTTTTGAAGAAAAGCTGAGTGTTTTTGGGAGGTGTAGACCTGGACCTCCGACACCACCAGAAAATGGTTTATAAATCCAGAAAGCTCCAAGCAGTAGAATTCATTCATTTTCTGACCTGCTTAATCCTAATTAGAGTCAGAGGGAGGTTGATGCCCATCTCTGGGCGAGGGCAGAGTACACCCGAGACAATTCAACAGCCATCACAGGGCAGAAACACACTGATGGCTATGCAGCCTACTCTTGACAAAGGTCATAAACAGTTCTTTTACATGCCTCTCACTGTAGACAGTGAAGACATGGCTGTCCTTTGATAACCCAGTTAGCTGCACTGGGCGACAGCAGTAACAACCACGGATACTGAGGCTTGAACTCCTGACCTTGGGATCAGTAATCCAGTACCTTAACACCAGGCCACCACTGGGCCTAGCAGAAGAATTAGATACTGGATATATGTACAAAAAAGCACTACAATGACTCATTAAGCCAGCAGCAATCGTACCCAGAACCACATCATCTAAAGACAGTGTTGAGTATTATCAGATCTAGGAATACTAGCGTGAAGTACTGGCCTGATAGAAGGCTTTTGATTTGTGTGTTATTACGAGCTAAGAGCTGCAGCTCGAGCAAGCAGTCAAAGCATTCGGTCGTTTCATGAAGTGCACAAAGCACTCAGTCTTTCAACAGCAGTTTCTCTTCTGGGTCTAAAAAGACAGACCTGTCATCACCGGGTGTGCAATGGAGCCTTGCTAATGCTAACACACACACACACACACACAGACACACACACACAGACACACACAGACAGGGTGTGTGAGTTTGCTATCTTGGTGGAGTGTGGCTTTGATCCTCCAGACACTCTGCAGGTCCTGCCTCCGTGAGTTGACCCGTGCATTCCAATGGAAAATGCTGATGGCACCAGACAGCCTGGATTACTAGAGTAGTGCACACGCACACATACTCACCAGTAATCATTTTGCTCCAACAACCTTCTTCTTGGAGCACATTAGTGAAGGCCAAAAGTCTGAAATCTTGTACGTTTTGCACAATTGACATTTTATGTTACATCAATATTATCCATATTATAGTGGGGCAGTGGTGGTCTAGTGGATAGGGTGCAGGATCGCTGATCCTAAGGTTGGGGGTTCGAGTCCCCATAGGGCTGTCACTGTCCCCCCAGTGCAGCTAACTGGGTTATCAAAGGCGGGCCATGTCTCTCACTGACTATGGTGAGAGGCATGTAAAAAAACCATTGCTGACTTTTGTAACGAGTAGGCTGCAAAGCCGTCAGCGTGTTTCTGGGGACAAGTAGCAAGCGTTCCTGCGTCCCGGTTAATCTTCTCCGGAAGAGACCAATTGCTACACTACCATACGGGGATAAGATATGATGATGATGATGATCCATATTATACTATAAAACATTTCCACACAAATGTTGGATTTTCTATCCGTCTGTCCATTCAGTTTCTGACTCGCTTAATCACACTAGGGTCATGGGGAGGCTGGACTTTATCTCAGCCGACTCTGGTGAAGGTGGGGTACACCAACACACAGCTACAAACACCACTATTTGCACTCAGACTTACAACTTTGGAATAACCCACCAGCCCTGTGAACTGTGGTTCAAGCGTTCAGAACAACATTCGTATTTTTGCGTGTTGAAGACCCTCAAGTATGTATTATGAGGTTTATTACTTTGTTTACAGATGAGGGTCGGTATAACATCTCTGCAAGAAGGCAAGAATTAAGTATAAAGTCTCTAGCAGGAATGAGGACAGATTGGCAGATTGGGTGGCACTGAAGCGCATTCTTTCTCGCAAGCTTTATCATTTAAACACGCTTACATACACTTATATAAACATATACACAAGTTTGTGAGATTCAGTCTTACAGTCTCAGTGGCTTCCCTGTTTCTATTGCAACTAGCACAATATCTGTCAGATCAGAGCCTGAGCAAAACTACTTTATGCCTGAAGGTCCCACTAAGATGTGTGACCTTGAATTCATAGAAGATATTTTCTTTTAGCTTATCAGTAAGATGAAGGGGGTGTGGCCTTTGTTTGTAAATCATAGTAGGAGGTGTGGCTTTGTTCTGTCAGTCCCAGTAGGGGGCGTAGCCTTTGTCCTGTAAGTCTCAGTTGGAGGTGAGGGTTTTGTGTCTGTCAGTCATTGTAGAAGACATTGCTTTTGTGCTGGTTAGTACTAATGGGAGGTGCTGTCTTGATGCCTGTCAGCCCTAATAGAAGATGTGGATTTGTGTCTGTCAGTCACTGTAGGAGATGTGGTCATTGTGCCTCAGTTGTAGAAGAAGGTGTTGTTTGTGTTGTTATTATTCATTGTTTTTTCTTTTTAACGGTGATTGCTGGCTGTGCAAGCATGTTATCTCTGCACTTTGGGCTGCTGTTGACTCACAAACTAATTCTTGAGTTTACAAAAAAGAAAGGAGCCCACAATATTCAAGTCAGTCATGTCAGTCCTAGAAGGAGTTGGGGTCTGTATGCTTATCAGTTCCAGTAGGAGATGTGGCCTTTTTGCATGTCAGTCCTAGGAGATGTGGCCTTTGTGATTGTCAATCTTAGTTGTAGGTGTGGCTTTTGTGTTTCTGTCAGTCCAAGAAAGAGGTGTGGTCTTTGTGCCTGTCAGTCTTAGTAGAAGGTGTGGCCTTTGTGTTTGTCAGTCCCCTGTGATGTGGTGGCCTCTGTGATTGTCACTCTTAATAGAAGGTATGCCCTTTGTGTTTGTCAATCCTAGTAGCATGTCAGTGCACCTCTGTGCATGTCAGTCTTGGAACATGTTGCCTTTAGATTTCTGTTAGTCCTCGTAGGAGGTGTGGCCTTTGCGATGTCACTCTTGATTGAAGGTGTGGCTTTTGTACAATTCGGTCTCCATGAAAGAGAAATCAGTCTTTTCGCAAAGTTTAAGCACAGCGAAATAAATAATGGGAAACTGAATGGATCAGATTGATGCTCACATATCAAGCTTCACAATAAATAACCTTTTCATGGAAAACACCCCTTGAGACTCCATTGACCATCTCAGGCTATAATCTATAGAGACTAAAAAGTGGGCATGGTTTTAAGTGGAAAACAGAATTTGCAGTCAGGAGGGTTGTCAGGAAGGGCATCTGACGTAAAAACCTATGCCAAATTAAACGTGCGAATCAGATGATTCACTGTGGCGACCCCTGAAAAAGACGAAAGGAAAAGAAGGAGGTGAGATCAGCTAACTTAACTCATCTAACATCACAGGACACTGACATCAGTATTCTGTCTGTCAAGCAGGAGAATTAGTTAGCGCACAGAATCCCGTGTTCTTTGATGTGCTGTTCGTTATATGCAATAGAAATGACGCGAGCTAATGGCTCCTTCTCAAGTGTTGTATTATGTTAAGTGAGTACAAACTGTGGCTTTCAGTCTGCCATCACCACTTATCCATCTGAACCTCAGCACTCAGACAAGTAGAAACACACACACACACAACCTGCACACAAAACTACCTTTCTGTTGCATCTCTCTCGCACTTAAAAAGGGCCTCGCTTACCTTTTCGCTTGGCCACAGCCAAATATTTTGCCTGTCAGGGGGAATCAGTATCAAATACAAAAGCATGGCAGCCTCACCCAGCCCACGTCGGTCAATCACGCTGTAGCATGCCAAACCCAAGGGATTGTGGGATGGCAGTATAAAAGTGTTGGTCACTGACAAACCCGATAGTGTTTTATTTCTTTAATCTAAATCTTAATCTGTCCAGAAGCTGGTACCTTGAAAAACATGTGGTAGCCCTCCAGCACATAATACAGCATTTACAAAACAAACATGACACAAAGAGGGGGGTGAACTGGGGGGAGGGGGAGACGAGGGGGAGATGGCATTAGCATTACTTCAGGCAAACTAAAAAAAGCTGGCAAATTAAATTATCTTAAAATGGATGAACTCTTTTGTGGTTAAATTATTTTCTGGCTAGCTCGCTAATACTCCCATTTCATTGGAGCGCGAAATGCAATGATCATGGCAGAAAGGCACGGAATGCACTCTATGAAGGAGCTTCGGTATTTTTACACGGAAAATGGGTCAAAAACCTACGGAAAATTGCACCTCCGGAACACCTTCGGAATGATCGCGGAGTGTTCGAAAAGGACATGGAAAGACCGCGGTACAATGTTGGAATACATGTATAAAAGCGCTCGGATCATCTTCGGAACCAGTGCAGACAGCAAAGGAAGACCTTCGAATAATTCACGGAACGTTCACGGAAAGGACGGAACGTTTGTGGAACGACCGCAGTAATAATCCTTTTTAGAAGGAAGACCCATGGAATGATCTCGGAACAGGCGGAATGAAGGCGGAACATTCACGTTCAACACAGAATGACTGAGGAATGACTGAGGAATACCTGGCGTAACCAGGTTTCAACGAGGAAAAATCGGCAAAGATCAAAAGATTAGCTCCTGATTCCACCTATAAATACACGGAATGACCAAGGAAGCTCATTACGCTCATTCTCTCATTCGTACAATATGTTTATAATGTATAATAAATTTAAATTTTAACATATGTTAATATGTTTAATATCAATAATGTCAATACGTTCCTTTTATTTGTACCTCAATAAATCATTCCAGACTAAAAAACATGCACACAAGTCCAGACCACAGTGATTATAACTTTAAAACTTTATTACATGAACAGGAAAACAGAAAAAATGAACAACCATTCCACAAACGTTCCGTGAGTATTCCGTGGGGATTCTGTGGCTGCTTTTGACCACCCAGTAGAAGCAGGAATGTTCACGGAATAAAAGGAACGAACACGGAACTTTTGAGGAAATGACAGAACGTTTGCGGAAGGACTGCGGAATGCGAGGGAACACTGTCGGAAAATTTTTCACGTTCGCAGAGAATTTTGGCCTGACGGAAGAGGAGAAATACCTTCAGAATCGTACGGAAAGACATGGAAGATGACGGAATGACTGAGGAATGTTGGAGGATGACTACGGTTTTGCTTCCACGAGTCTGCCGCGCTCCAGTGAAATGGGAGTATAAAATTCTAAATGTGTTTGTCTGTCTGTCTTCCTTTCGGCTTTTTCCCTTTTACTCGGGAGTTGCCACAGCGAATCATCTGATTCGCACATTTGATTTGGCAGAGGTTTTTACGTCGGATGCCCTTCCTGTCACAACCCTTTTTAGCAAGGGACAGAAACACGTTGACGACTTTGCAGCTACTCTTTACGAAAGTCAGCAATGGTTCTTATACATGCCTCTCACCATAGACAGTGAGAGACACGGCCCGCCTTTGATAACCCAGTTAGCTGCACTGGGGGGGGGGACAGTGACAACCTTGTGGAGAGTGGGGCTCAAACCCCCAACCTTTGGAGCAGCAATCCAGTGCCCTATACCACTAGACCACCACTGCCCCCAAAATTCTAAATGTGTTTATTCGAAGAAAATTGAACAAATTATTAAACATGATTCCAGAACATTTACACAGCAGTGATGGAAATTTGATGAAATGATACACACCAGATCTTTGAGATAATAAAAAAAAAGTAATCAGCTATTTTAAATTGGCGAATCCTGACAAGCTAGCAAAAATAATATACCACTGAAGTAAAATTGCTGGCTATTCAGAAAGTCATTGCATGATTGATGCATTCAAATCAATCAAATTCTAACTTGCTGGCTATCTTAATTGTTAATTTATTTATTAGTGAATGCTTTATTAAAAGCTTTATAGTTCTATGTTCATGCAGGATTAATTTTAAATTCTCGCAGATTAACTATGAGAATTTGCGAGTGCACTGCACGTCATTAGTTATCTTCAAGTGTCTCATCCGACCTAGTTAATCCATTGTTAAACCTTTTCTGTGCGTTTGCTAGCCAAATGTTCACATAGACTACTTTTTCTTACTTTTGTCCTTAATGTATTTGTGTCCCTTAATTTTGTCATGCTTCTCCTTAATTTTGTTGTGTTTGTTGGGTAAACAAAAAGGTCATGAAAACAAGATTAGCCGCTACCCTGCAACCTCGCTAAGCAACCAAGTACGAACAAACATATTGTTCACCAATATACTACCCAAAGTCAACCTTTTGGCATGACCTGCTGTGGCTTTGCTTTTTGTAATGCATGTATGGAGATGCTTGAAAGAGAAATTACAGCGTGCATTGTGGAAAAAATGCACGGGGAACCTCTTCAAACCCCCCCCTTCGGATGCAGAAGCGTATGTGGAGTAAGATGATCAGCCCTTGGCGGTTTATCAACCAACTGCAAAACTAATGTAGACATCGCTGAGCTCCCTGCCTAGAAAACCGCTAACGCCACTCAACAGTGCATAAATACAGGGCTCACACACTCACACACACACACTCTCTTGAACAGGCAGATGTGCCCAGAGCTTAGCTAGCCACTGAATTCTGGTCATACTTTGAAACACACTTGAAACAGTTACAGTATAAATCCACAGGAACCAAGGGAGCCTGGCAAGCGCTAACATTATATGGAAATGTATTTAAAAACAAGCTCTCATGCACTTAAATCAAACGAAGTGCAAGAGTCGTGAAAATGTGTGGCACGAATTAGAAAAAGACAGATTTGGTAAAGGCAGTAGCAGGACTGTGTAAGTGAGTGAGAGAGAGAGAACAGAGAGCTTGTTGTCGCTGGGTTACTGCAGCCTTTTTTTTTTAATGAGCCCAGCGCATAGAGGCAAATTAAAAAAAAAAATCCCTCCCATCCCCAAAGACAAACACACTCCGGGTGTAAATGAGCCCGAAAACACCCGCCGTTTCATCTGGGCATGTGGAATTCTCTCAGAGCCAGGACAAAAGCAAGCAATACAGGGAGGGGACTGCAAAGGTGGTGGTGGTGGCAGGGGGTCTTTTAAGAGGGTGGGGGAGTTCTTCCACACAGGGAGCACTGGAAGCCCACAGACTCACGTTTGATTCACTTTACATGCATTTGAGGGGCGAGAGGGCGAGAAGAACGGAGACTTCAAAAAGAAGTGTGAGTGGCAGCGTGAAACGAGATTCGACGGGTCTGTTTTTAAAAGCGGCTCGAACATGCATGCATGGGCTTTCAGCTCTGCAGAAGAGGCCGTCATGGAACTGAACCTGAATGTACAAACTCCGACTCGTTTCTGATTCATAGATGCGTCAGTGAGGGCGTCACGTTACTGTACAGTGCTGGAAATAGTGCACAGCCAACAGTTATAAAAGTGTGAAAATGACCAAAGTCTTGCTAAACTAGCTTAAAAAGCCAGTATTATGTGCTTTATGTGCAGTCCAACTTACATGATGTCATCTATAGACATGTTTACCCAACTGGTTTCCAACATAAAAGTGGAAAGGCTTGTGGTTAGTGTTGAAGTGTTCATCATTTGGACCTTTTTTTAATGATTTCACATGTAAAGAAATGAAAAATGATAACATCTGGTTAGTTCATTTAATTGCTAGATAAAACGTATTGCATACATTTGTGAGTTGTACATGGTTTATAAATGTGTTCCCATTTACTGTATCAGCTACAAAAAAAAAAAAAAAAAAAAATCAACCTGTCATTATGAACTGCTTTTGCGAATATAAAAAGGAAATCCAGCGTATAATGATCTAATAGATAGACCATGAGGAAGATTATAAGGAAATTGTTTTATTGAATATAGTTGCTATGGTAGAATAGAGGAATTTTGAAGATTTATGGATGTGGTGAAGGCGGACATGAAGGTCGTTGGAGTAAGAGTTGAAGATGCAGAGGATAGGGAGAGATGGAGGCAGATCATTTGCTGTGGCGACCCCTGAAGGGAACAGCCGAAAGGAAAAGAAGAAGAAGTAATAAAGTCTTGGAAATTGCTGCAAATGAGGACCTTCCGCATCAACTGTAACGTAGCACATGGTTCCCCAATCCTGTTCCCATGAACTGTCTACCTGAAATTTTTTTTGGTCATAGCCCAAATCATGCACGTCTGACCAGTTGATTATTCATTCATTCATTCATTTTCTGAACCACTTAATCCTAATTAGGGTCGTGGGGAGGCTGGCGCCCATCTCAACCAACTCTGGGTGAGGGCAGAGTAAGCCAGGCCATCACACTAGAGAGACATGCTGACGGCTATGCAGCCCACTCTTTACTAAAGTGAGCAATGGTTCTTTTACATGCCTCTCACCATAGACCGTGAGGATAACCCAGTTGCTGCACTCTGGGGACAACAGTGACAACTTGGTGACAGTGGGGCTTGTACCTCCAACCTTGGGATCAGTGATCTAGTACCTAAAATGGCTTTATGATACTTTTGTGGTTAACTGTTATCTGATTATTTGGGGGATGAGAGTGTAGTGGGCTTTTGATTACATGCATATACATAGATAGAAAGACAGCATGAAGGTCCTAGGTTTGAGACTTTCCCCTAGATGTGGATGGTCTGACAAACTGTCCAGGGTGTAGTCTGACTTTGCCACCAAGATAGGCATCAGCCTCCATGTGACCTAAATAGAATTAAGCGGTCTGGCAAATGAGAGAGAGAGAGAGAGAGAGAGAGAGCGAGCGAGAGAGAGTATATATATATATATATATATATATATATATATATATATATATATATATATATATATATATATATATATATATATATATATATATATATATATCTCTACATATAGTGGGCAGTGGTGGTCTAGTGGTATAGGGTGCTGGATCGCTGATCCAAAGGTTGGGGGTTCGAGTCCCACTCTCCACAAGGTTGTCACCGTCCCCCCAGTGCGGCTAACTGGGTTATCAAAGGCGGGCCATGTCTCTCACTGTCTATGGTGAGAGGCATGTAAAAGAACCATTGCTGACTTTCGTAAAGAGTAGGCTGCAAAGTCGTCAGCGTGTTTCTATCCCTTGCTAAAAGGGTTGTGACAGGAAGGGCATCCGACGTAAAAATCTCTGCCAAATTAAACGTGCGAATCAAAATGATTCGCTGTTCGACTCCCGAGTAAAAGGGAAAAAGCCGAAAGGAAGACAGACAGACAATATATATATATATATATATATATATATATATATATATATATATATATATACACACACACACATACAGACACTCCACTTATGAACATCCGGAGATACGAACATCCAGTCTGAGGTCGAGAGTGAAAGTGAAATGAAATTGAAGAACAAGTAGTAATATGATTAAACATTATCGTGAGGTACACTTAATACTAGGCTCCAGCAGAGGGGCGTGGCTGATGTACTTTACACCAGAAGTCCGGGAAGAGAAGCAGAACCAATACATTTCTGAACTGCCAAAACTTTCGAAGAAGAAACAAATTGACAAATCGACTACAGTATTATAATGAACTTGATGAGAGTGAAACTTTCTGTAAATCTGATCAAAGCCGCTGTGCTGTGCTCGAGAGGAACCAGGAATTTAAACACGGGACATAATGATATTGATAATGTGATGATTATGGAGAGGAAGAGAGGGAGAGAGAGGGGGAGAGAGAGAGAGAGAGGGGGGGGGGGTTAAAAGTTTTCTAAGTGTTTAATTTCATGTCCCCCACTAGTATGAACTTTCCACCTGTGAGCGCGCTGCTCTCAAGAGGTCAGAACATCTTGCACCGTTCCAGCAACGCGCAGCCTGAAGCGCACGCGCCACTGACGTGCACCTCCAGATCCTACTCAGACAACTTCATTATCTGGGACCGGGGACCGGGACCAGTGGGTTAATATGGTGTGCCTTGGCAATGCTGAGTGGTTTTAATGCAAGATGATGTTTATTGAGGTTTCACGGGAAGGATGGTGTCATTAACAATGATTTATGATGGTCAAGATTTAACACCATAAAGACTTTAAAGCTTCAGGCAGTAGGTTGAGTCGAGTCGGGTCAACGTGGGGCTGAGTGAGACACAAACCATGAATCATATTGGGAAATGATTCACAAATAATCCACCAATCAAACAGAATTATCTAGGAAGCATTACACACACTTCAGGTAAATAAATAAATAAATCAGATTATAAATCAGATTATCTTCGTTTTGAAGTTCGATTATAGTTCTCCGGTGCTCCTTCCAAGGGCAACTGGAAGCTGATCAGTTCAATTGTCCAGTTGTAGTGTCACGTGTGTGTGTGTGTGTGTGAGAGAGAGACAAAGAAAGAGAGATAGAGAGGATATGGTTTCAATTAGACTGAGCTCAAGAGCATCATTACACCGCCCTGTCAGTTATGTAATATCTGAAAAAAATGAGTGTGTGTGTGAGAGAGAGAGAGATTGTATACAATACAAACTCGTATAGATTACTTATACAAGGTTTAAACATACGTTCCCCTCTAAAGAATGTCCTGTAACAACTTACGAACAAATTAATCTAATCCATCCATCATTTAGGGTGATACATAGTATCAACAACTTCCGAACTTCCCCAGGACAGCTTTATTAGGGTGATACATAAAGCACCGGCCTGATGAGCCTAAAACCAGTCCTGGAGAAGTCTGGAAGTTGTTGATACAGTACTGAAGCTAAAGCTAGCGCTAAAGCACTAAAGCTATCTAATCACTAACGCCAAATACCACCTCCAGCGACAAATATGATTGAGAGTACCAAACAGAAAACCCACAGATCTGCTTATAGGCATAACCGCCTGAACAAAGCTGAAGAGGATGTATGTATGTATGTTAGCTAAGCTAAGCTAAAACGCTAAAGCTAAGCTAAAGAGCTAGCAGCGCTGTGAACACCTTTAACGATGAGGTCATGAGCCACTTCCAAAAGGATTTAAAAAGAAGGCTTTTCATAAAAAGGTTAAAATTATTTTCTTTACTGTTCTTATGTTTTGACTTTTCTGTGGTTTTCATTTTAGTGTGTTATGGTCTCAGAAAAGAGTTGCGCGTTGAAATGCTCTAGCACACTCATCTTTGAAAACGGGTTCTGCTTTATTGTTCACAGGTTTCTAATGCTCTAGTTTTTGTTTCTAGTGCTCTAGTGCCCGTACACTAGTGCCTTCCCTGTGAACAATAAACAGCACTGCTGTTTTTCATAGATGAAACGGGGAAATCTGTAATAGAGACTGGAGAAACACGGAAACCAAACTAAAGCTTGAACTGCTTGAGCACAGAGCTGATAGATCAAGCGGGACAGTCTTCTAGAACCAGGAAGAGTGCTGCTAATCTTTATAGCCTCTGATTAAATGGAAATGATTAAATGTGTGTGTGTTTAGCACTCCATCCCGCGTGTTCAAACCACGCCCCTCTCTAACGCGCAACTCTTTTCTGAGAGACCATAACACATAAAAACCCATAAAAACCACAGAAAAGTTAAAAAGTTTCTCACAACACAAACCATAACATAATGTACTGCATTCAATGATTTTTTTTTTCACTTAATTTGAGGACCTATGGTATGAGTTATGGTACCGTTAACTTCCGTTCAAAAGACGAATTCCCAATCCGAACAAATCAGAATCCGAGCAGTCGTCTGGAACGGATTAAGTTCAAATACCGAGGCTCCAGTGTATATACACGGAGCCCTCACTTTCAGCGGTTAATTGGGACCAAGATCCCCATGCGACCATCGAAATCCGTGAAGTAGGATCACCCCTCCCCCACCCTCGACTGACGTATACCTACGTGTATATGTGTACGGTATATAATATAAATAAATACATATTCAATACTATAAATGCTTATAATAACAATTAAACATTAAAAAAGTAACATAAGATGTAAATAAGAGATTTTGGGTTGTTTTTTGTTTTGTGTTTGTTTAGGGTTTTGTGTTTTGCATAATTGGCCTTGTTTTTGTGACATTTTCCGTAACTTTTCCCCCTATTCTGCCTTAATTTCCTTATTTTTTAATTTGATGAATATTTATTTATTATTTTAAAAAAAACACGATGCCCTGAAGCCACATTAATTGAAGGGCAAAGTTGCGAGGGATCCCTGTATATCTACAGTCATACCTCACCTTACGAAATTAATCCATTCCAGAAGTGGCTTCGTAACCTGATTTTTTCGTAAATTGAGTAGCATTTTACATGTAAAAGGCCTGATTCGTTCCAAGGCCCCTAATGTTACCCCCTAAACCGTTTAAAAATTATAAAAAGTAGACCTTTTAAGGCCTCCTTCTGCTTCAATAGCGTAGAAGGGTTTTGGCCATATTCCTTTGCGATATCATTCAACTGCATCCCATGTGCCCGCTTCTACTTTTACCTCGCACCGGGAATCACTTTCTTCGGGAATCATGTGCGCGTGTGCATGTGTGTGCGCGCGCATGTGTGTGCATGCGTGTTTGTGCGAGCGTGTGTTGACCATGTCTTCTTAGCAGAGTTATAATCTTACAAATGTTTATGCAAGCCTGAGCCAAAACATAAAGTTGCAATGAGCACACTTGAAAAACTCACGAAACAACAGTAACTGTCCTTTACACATATTGGAACTCCGTGACGAACAATGAGTCGAAGGCACACGAAAAGCATCATGGGTATTATGGAGATGCAGCTCCATAATAACCAATGGGAGGGAGCTGCAGCACCGTGACGAACAATGGGTCGAAGGCACACGAAAAGCATCATGGGTATTATGGAGATGCAGCTCCATAATAGCCAATGGGAGAGAGCTGCATCTCCACGGCAAACAATGGGTCAAAGGCACACGAAAAGCATCATGGGTATTATGGAGATACAGCTCCCTCCTAGCCAAAGGGAGACCAGCGGGGTGGGGTGTTGCCTATGGAAGAGCAAGTCGCGCATTGTTTGAATTTTTGAGATGGCGTGTTTCGTAACGTGAATTTTATTCCTACCCAGATACGGAAATTTTAGGTAAATGCGTTTCGTAACTTGGATTCTTCGTTTGTTGGGTCTTTCGTAAGGTGAAGTACCACTGGCTCTCTCTCTCTCTCTCTCTCTCTCTCTATATATATATATATATATACGGGCAGTGGTGGTCTAGTGGTATAAGGCGCCGGATCGCTGATCCAAAGGTTGGGGGTTCGAGTCCCACTCTCCACAAGGTTGTCACTGTCCTCCCAGTGCAGCTAACTGGGTTA
Source organism: Plotosus lineatus (assembly GCA_024760905.1). Taxonomy (NCBI): domain Eukaryota; kingdom Metazoa; phylum Chordata; class Actinopteri; order Siluriformes; family Plotosidae; genus Plotosus; species Plotosus lineatus. The sequence goes on along the minus strand of CM045740.1, from coordinate 24,292,406 downwards.
TCAAAGGCCAGCCATGTCTCTCACTGTCTATGGTGTGAGGCATGTAAAAGAACCATTGCTGACTTTCGACAAGAGTAGGCTGCAAAGCCGTCAGCGTGTTTCCGCCCTGCGATGGCCTGGCGAGCTGTCCAGGGTGTACTCTGCCCTCGCCCTGAGTTGGCTGGGATGGGCACCAGCCTCCCCACGACCCTAATTAGGATGAAGCGGTTACAGAAAATGATGATGATGATGATATATATATATATACACACACACACAGACTATATCTGTATGTGTGTATATATATACAGACGCTCCCTGACTTACATTCGTCCGTTTTACGTTTTTTCGATTTTACAGGTTTTTTCTTTAAAAAAAATTGTCAAATTTTGAGTTTAGACGTACCTACGTAGTACACTGACGGAATGACGCATTGACGCTGCATCCATTGTTTACAAACAACAGACTGAACGTGCCCCTCCTTCTTCCCAGTTTATATATATATATATATATATATATATATGTATATATATATACTAGTCCTTCTCAAAAAAATAGCATATTGTGATAAAGTTCATTGTTTTCTGGAATGTACTGATAAAAATTTAACTTTCATATATTTTAGATTTATTGCACACCAACTGAAATATTTCAGGTCTTTTATTGTTTTAATACTGATGATTTTGGCATGCAGCTCATGAAAACCCAAAATTCCTATCTTAAAAAATTGAGTGGGCCCCCAACTTACAAAGGCCCCTATGTACGAAATCCCCGGGTTACGAAAACATTTTCCTGCGTTTCCATCCCCGAGATATGAAACAACCCCCTCTTACGAAAAGAAATTCAAAATTCAAACGTGTCAATCAAAATTTCACACGACGCTCAAGTTGCTCTCTCATTCGCTGTCTCTCAACATCCCGCCCCACTAGCCTCCCAGATAGAGACAGAAGGAAGCTTCACTCTTAAGTTTTTAGTTTTTAAAGTTGTTTAATTCAGTAAATGTTTAATAAATGTGGGTGCATTTGAGCTCATCTGGAATTACGATCCCTCAAGGAATCAAATTAAAGTTGAGTTTGTCAAACAGGGAATGTGCTTTAAATTCCACGTCTTGTGAGCATGGCCCACAGCACGCACGCGCCAGAGAGACACACAGAGAGAGAGAGAGAGAGGTGTATGTGTGTTAATAAAAAAATCATTAATAATGGTTTTATTAATAAATATGTTAATAAAATGGTTTAATAGGTTAATAAAATGTTTAAATGGTTTAATAAATAATTTTCTTTTATTTTTAACACATATTTCATACAAAATTGGTGTACTTTTATCATTTTTAAAGGGTTTATGGGGTTTATCCAGTCCAAAGACTGGAGCTTTGGAACGAATTATATATATATATATATCAGTTGTATAGCGTGTTACCCTTGTGTTAAGACGTCATCTCTGTGATCTTTGTGTTTACACTGTTTTGCGGACTTTTGTAACCCTAAGCAAATATGGTTGGTCAGAAGCGTAAGCTTACTAGCATGGGTGCAAGTCTCATACACAGAGATCAATTAACTGTTAACTAAATCTGCTCGGATCGGCGCAATCTACCATGCATACTCGGTTAAGCAAAGAGAGATGTAAACTGAATGAAAACCAGAATCCAGAAAAAACTCCCGCTCTGCAGGTGATTCACATCAGTGCAGGATGTGTTCTAAATGAGTTCAACAGCGTCCTTGCTCACTTGAAAGACCGGAAGTCCGTATAACCCACAGGAAGTACACTACTTTCTCAAGTACACTACTTTCGGTTTTAAGCACCTCACATATTTTAAGCGTTGATTGGCTGTTTTAAGCTTCATATAAAGTGACTTGGCATAAGTGACTTATTTGAACTTAATGTTGATATTATTTTATATATATATATATATATATATACATACACACACACACACAAACACACCTGGTTCCCTTACTTTCGGCGGTTAATTCGGACTGAGATCCCCACGTGACCACTAAATTCTGCGAAATAGGATCAGAACCCCCCCCCCCCCCGATTGACAATCTACGTACATGTATGTGTATATAACATCAATAAATACATATTCAATACTATAAATGCTTATAATAACAATTACACTTTCAAAAATAATGCATAAGATGTAAATAAAATATAAATACATTCACATATAGATGATATTGCATGAGAAGACACACATACAGACCCACATGCAGATGGGTGTGCATGCACTCAGATTCAATTGAACTATTTTTGATGGGAGGTTTTGTGCTGTTTTTTGTTTTGTGTTTGCTTTGGGATTTTTTTTTTTTTTTTGCATAATTTGCCTTGTTTTGCTTAGCTTTTTCCCCCTATTCTTCCTTAATTTCCTTATTTTTTTCATTCTATGAATATAAAACAAAAAAAAGTGATACACTGAAGCCGCACGAATTGAAGCATGAAGTAGCGAGGGATCCCTTGTGTGTGTGTGTGTGTGTGTGTGTGTGTGTGTGTGTGTGTGTGTGTGTGTGATATATATATATATATATATATATATATATATACACATACATACACACAGTAGGGGCAGTGGTGGTCTAGTGGATAGGGCGCAGGATCACTGATCCTGAGGTTGGGGGTTCGAGTCCCCACAGGGTTGTCACTGTCCCCCCCAGTGCAGCTACCTGGGTTGTCAAAGACGGGCCATGTCTCTCACTGTCTATGGTGAGAGACATGTAAAAGAACCATTGCTGACTTTCGTAAAGAGTAGGCTGCAAAGCCGTCAGCGTATTTCTTTCCCTTGCTAAAGGGTTGTGACAGGAAGGGCATCTGACTTAAAAACCTCTGCCAAATCAGATGTGCGAATCAGATGATTCGCTGTGGCGACTCCCAAGAAAGGGAAAAAGCCGAAAGAAAGAAAGAATATACAGTGGGCCCTGGAATATTTGCGGTTTTGCATTCACGGTTTGAGTATTCGTGGACGGCCGAGCAACTGATACATCACTTAAATTCAGCCAATGGCTGTCCTCCTTCCTGCTGATTCGTTGAGATGATGTAACGCCCCCTTTTCCTCATTTGTGCACAAGTTGTCAATGAGACTCTTTTTTGTGTGTTTTAATTACCAGTTAAGCTCTATGATACCACTCAAACGCTGTGAGTCTTCTCTGGCTAAGCGATAGAAAACGTTGGATGTCTCTTCTGAAGAAATAAGACTTTCTCCTGAAGAAACGACAGTTTCCTCTGAACTGTTGTATTAAAGTATTTTTCAATTATTATTCCAGTACAGTGTCAGTAGGCTACAAAGCCGTCAGCATGTTTCTGTCCCTTGCTAAAGGGTTGTGTCAGGACTTGCATCCAACCTAAAAATCTATGCCAAATCAAACGTGCGAATCATTCATTGTGGCAACCCCTGATAAAGGGAAAAAGCCGAAAGGAAATCTCATTCCAGTACAGTATCTAAGTTCATGTTTGTGCATGAGATTTTGTCCTGTAGCATGTTTTTCAAATGATACCAAAAGGATAAACTTTATTACGCTTCGTGTTCTTTTACATTGAACTTGGAGTGACGTCTCCAAGATGGCGCTGCCTAGAGGGCGACGTTGCGGAGTTCTCAGAGTCAAATTGTTTCTTTGTTCCTTTTAATTTGTTTTATTTGTTGTTTTGTTTGTTCATGTTTTGCACTATGCTGATCTATGACAGGTCGATTCTACTACAGCTATGAGATCGGAGTCTTCTGAAGTTTAGCACCTTCCTATCCTGAGCTAATATGCTATGGTAGCTCAATGCTAGCCACACCCTGGCTAACAATTAGCCCAGGTGGAGTTTTCAGTCATGTTTCTTTTTTCAACAGTCTGTCGCTGTGTTTCTGTGAAACATGGCTTGAGGAGAGTACACCCGACGAGGCGATTGCACCAGCCGGCTACATGGGCTTTATCCCATGTGATCCCAAGCGCTGTAGTCGTCGTTCGGCCCCTTCCCACCTGGGCTAATTGTTTAATTGCTAAATGTATGTGTGTATGCATGTGTGTTGTGTGTGTGTGTGTGTGTGTGTGTGTGTGTGTGTATGACAGAAAGTTTATCAGATCAGCATCGAGTGGCTCAATAACTAAAGCGGTGACATCACCATCTGCCTTTCGCTGAACATTAGTCATGACCCTCTCTCCCTCTCTCTTATATACACACACAGAACATGTTCTTCTAATTCCCTGTCATCAGCAATGTCTGTTTCCACTGAGTATTTCTATCGTCGTCCTATTAATCATGTCTATTGAGTCAGCTGTTTACAGTCGAACCACATGCCAAGAGTCACGAGTGCTCTCTCGGTCTACTAGGAGCAGCTGAAGGCATGGGAGTGTTCATCAACAGCCTAGGAAGCTCCCCATAATCTAAACAAGTGCACTTTCCAGAGACATAGCAATATAAAATTGAATTTTTTAATAAGCAGGAGCATGGCTTTGTTTGAAAGCATGTGCCAAATCCATCTATTCATTCATTCATTCATTCATTCATTTTCTAAAATGCTTAATCCGAATTAAGGCTGCAGGGCGGCTGGTGCCCATCTCAGCCGACTCTGAGTGAGGGTGGGGCACACCATGGATTGCTTGCCAGGCCATCACAGGGCCAAATCCGTCTAACATATACAAATGGATTCCAACAAAAACAACATAATACCGCTGGCGTTACCTGTGGGAAAGAAGGAACATCACCAGAAATACAACACAAAGCCACTTTCATAGTTTTATAATAATTAAAAATAAAATTAACTTTTTTTCTGTCTACCCCTTTATTTCTCTGCCCCAGCTACATGGTTAAAATAGCTCAGTAGTAGAGTACTAATTAGCACGATAGCATAATATTATGTGCAATAGGCGACCCCTGAAAAAGGGAAAAAGCTGAAAAGAAGAAGAAAATATGATCACACAAACTGTTCAAATATTATACGACGAATTTTTAAAAACTTCGGGACTCTGTGAGGTGATTTTGCAAGTTAAAATTACAAAGCTACTAACACTAGGCTGAAAACCGATAGAGTCAGAGCTATTAGCTTTGTGTAGCTAATGAAATCTGGTAATAAGTGGGTACTAACTGCAAGCTAAACTAGTCATCCGGTCACCAGAGGGCGATGGTATTTTGGTGTTAAATTATTTCAAACATCACCAAATAATTTTATTTTATTTAGAATTTTATAGTACTAATTATCATGTTATATTGTTAGCTGCAGGTTAAAGTACCAAGTTAAAAAATACCAATGTTAAATGTGAGTAAGTGGTTTGTACACCATGGGCAATATATCTATACAGTAATATGTATTTTAGAAAAAGTATCTTCTTTTCCTTTCAGCTTTTCCCTTTCTCAGGGGTCGCCACAGCGAATGTTCTGATCCGCATGTTTGATTTGGCATAGGTTTTTACGTCGGATGCTCTTCCTGACACAACCCTTTTTAGCAAGGGACAGAAACATGCTGACGGCCATGCAGCTACTCTTTACGAAAGTCAGCAATGGTTCTTTTACATGAACCTTTCACCATAGACAGTGAGGGACATGGCCCGCCTTTGATAACCCAGTTAGCTGCACTGGGGGGACAGTGACAACCCTGTGGAGAGTGGGACTCGAACCCCCAACCTTAGGATCAGTGATCCAGCACCCTTTACCACCAGGCCACCAGTGCCCCAGTTATTATAGAAAAAGTATACAACTGTAAAAACATAGTGGCAGCCATTTTGAATCTGAAAGTACTTCATCCTGTCTGTTTGGAGTATAAGACTTTATTAGAGCTACAACCTTAATACAGATTATGTGTCGGCAGTAATTATCCTGTTTTATTATTATTATAGTTATTATTATTATTATTATTATTATTATTATTATTATTATTAAGTGTATTTAAAAAGAATTACACAAACAGCATAAATCTTATCTAAATACTAAATCCCTTAGATCGTGCTATGAATATTTAATTACCTCACAAAATTATATGAAGATTAAAAATTCTCAGTCGTGTGAGTTAATGCTAATTAGCACTGTATAACTGAAAAACTTGTGTACACTTTTGGTTTTAGAGACATAAGTCCTTGAAATATAAGCAAATGTCATGGATTGTTAAATAAACAAATAACCAAATAAGTAATTTCTGTGGTTTATAACATGTCTATTTATCTATTACAATAATAACCGGAAAATAAAGTATCTGCACTTCTACCCGAGTGGCCGTGTTTGCTATCTCTGGATCGGGCTGATATGTGTTTGAAATTGGAAACCAATTGACGTATCTTTTGAGACATCTGCTCCATTTGTGTGGAAACTTGCTGTCAAGTTATCCATTATCCAGATGTGCACCTGGCATAATTATTCCAAAGATTTTACAGTGCACAACCATTCGCCTGTATTCGAGTAAACTCCAATCCTGATGAAAGCGCTCCTGATCGTCAAACGCATCAGGGTAAAATCCCACCAGACTCTGAAAATGCTTACTTGGCATTAATGCATTAGCACGTTAAAAAGCGGTGTGTGTTTGCCAATGAGAGGACAATAGAGGCTGTAATTGGTGCAGAGCACAGCTCACACACTTGGTAATTGGGTAGAGTCATTATGGGCCTACACAACTGACTCTCTCAGCAGTTGTTTCACTGCAGGGGAAGAACCATGGTGCAGAATGATGGGGTTTATAAAGTTCACACTGCTAATGGAATAGCGCTGGGAGTCAGTGACACCATATACTTGGTACAGTATACAGAGGAAAGCCTGATAGGTTAATACACTGAAAGTGGTGAGAGCACATTTCTGCCTGCATTTTTTTTTATCTGTAAGGGTTATTACTGACACATATGAACACATATGTGTCAGGAAGAGCATCCGACATAAAACCTACGCCAAGTCAAACATGCGAATCATACGAACAAATCTGGTACAGTCAGTAGTGTGTCTATGGCATCGACATTTTTTATATTTCTGCTATTTGAAAGAAAGAAATCAAAGCTGCCGGTTTCAATAGTGTCCTCCTTTGCAAAGTTCTTAAAGGTAAACAGTACATGGTTGCACTCACACAGTAACATCATTTAAATCTGTTGTTTTTTTCTACTTGCTGCACAGCGTGATGCAGATGATGATTGGCTGTTATGCATTGTAATGCTGATTGCCTGCTATGCATTATGATGCTCATTAGCTGTTCAGAGTCAAGTTGCTGATTGGTTGTTTTGGATCATGATGCTGATTGGCTGTTTGCTCTGGCAGGAATGTAAAGCATGTTCATTCTGGAAAAGTAAACAGAACATCCAAACAAATCTTTGTGTCAATCTATCGACTTAAATTTTTATATGCCAGCACGATAATTAATTATGACCAGAACAGAGAAACAGCTTACCAAAAATTCCATCGAGAGAACCAGGCTTTATTTGTTTTAATATCAAACTTAATTTGCATGTCGTTGCTGTTGTTATTGTTGTTGTTGTTGTTGTTTTGAGAGGGGGTAAGTATTCTCAGTGAAATGTTACCCCATGAGGCGCATTACATAAACGTCCATTTAAAAAAAATTGCCATAAAACATTCTTGTGCAGGTGTTACGGCGGGAAGGTGGGGTGGGGGGTGACAAAAACACAGTCACAGCGACGCCCAGCCACTTGCACACATTAAGGATTTTGTTCAAATTGCAAACACTCATGGAAAATGAAGCTGTTGCCAGCAATTCAGAAATAAAGCACAATATGGGTGAGTCTGTTTTAATGGAAATGTTCCATTTAACGCTCCGACAAGAAAAAAGGTCATAACTCCAAACTAGCGTAAGTAGCACAACTTATTTGTGTAACGCATGTCAGGCATTTGAAAAAAGGAACAAGCTCGTAATATCTTTAATTACATCTGCGTCTGGTCTGCATGATGTCGTTTAGTGCTGCTCCATTTGATCTCATCAACTTTAATCTAGCTTTTTTTTAATTGTTTATTTAATCAAACCCTCGATCTCTGTTACCTATCTGCACAGCCGAGGCTTTGACACAAGCTTGGTCGCTTGCCATTCAACGTCATTCTGCACCTCATTGATTAATTGTGTTTATGTAGGGAGCTGAAATGGAAAATATATTTTATTGTGTCCTCAGAACTGTGTTTATCCTGAGTCAATATAAAATCAACTGTAAGATCATTACTGGTTAAAATATGGTCTGAGTCTAAAATGTACCACCCTTAAACCAAAGTTGTGTTTTTTTATGGGGAGAAAGGAACCTTTCGAGTTCCAGTGTTCAGTCTGTCTCATTGACTTCCACAGTTTAGATGCTGATCAGATTAAAGACGGTTGCTTGAGGACTGAGGATACAGCTAGATGCTCCTGGTTCTGATAACCTGCTGTGAGAGACGAGAACGTCTCCTGAAACTAACGCTAGCTGGGCTGCGGAGCGCCTGAAATGATCTTGAATAGCAGATTTCCGTTAATCTTGCACAGACATCTGTAAATGGAGACGTCGTGTTTCATAACTTCATCTGGAGCCGAAGACAAAAAAGCAACTTGAGCTCGGAACGGAGACTTGTGCTGGCTTGGCACAAGGGGTCAGTGGTTTAAAGCTCAGATACGGCACAACGGCTATCTCAATTACCTGCCCTTTCTCTAAGCACAGTCCTTCAGTAAGGTGCTTAACCTCTGAAGTGCTCGAGGGCGGCTGCAACGTGACACCCACCCACTGCATTAGAGTCCTGAAACCTCCCACGACTCCACAGTGAGCTTTAGTGGCTTTATTTCAATGGCTCCATTGGCATGTTTTGGATAAATTCAATTTCTTTGCACCTGTGCCCAATTTGGTTCCCTGTCTTGCCCAGGTATAATCAGTACCAGTGGCAAGTGGGTGGAGCTACAAATAGTGCCAGTGACCATCAAATTGCCCTAAAATATGTCTGGAAATCAAGATATATATATATATATATATATATATATATATATATATATATATATATATATATATATATATATATATATATATATATATCTTACTAATATTATTAATTAAGTAATTTATATTAAATATAAATTAATAATTATTACAATTATTATAATATTATATATTATATTATATATTGTTATTATATATAATTTAATATTTTATATATATATATATATAATTATTATAATTATAATTATTAATAATTATATAAATTATTAATTATTAATTAATTGATTAATTAATTAATTAGTTAATTTCAATGTTCATGACTCCACCATCAGAAAGACACATGGTAAAAATGGCATCCATGGAAGAGTTCTGAGGCAAAAACCACTGTTGACAAAAAAAGAATATCAAGGCATGACTCACTTTTGCCAAGAATCATCTTGATCATCCCCAAATCTTTAGGGAAAATATCCTCTGGACTGATGAAACAAAAGTTGAACTTTTTGGGAGAAATGCATCCGATTTCATCTGACATAAAAGGAACACTGCATTTGATAAAAAAGAACATTGTGCCAATAGTGAAACATGGTGGTGGAAGTGTGATGATCTGGGTCTGCTTTGCTGTTTCAGGATCTGGGCGACTTCTCATAATTGATGGAACCATGAATTCTGCTCGCTACCAAGAAATCCTGGAGAAGAATGTTCGTTCATCAGTTCAAGACCTCAAGCTAAAGCGCATCTGGTTTCTGTAGCAAGACAATGATCCGAAGCACACCAGAAAGTCCACTTTTGAATGGCTAAAAAAGAACAAAATCAGGGTTTGGGAGTGGCCTAGTCAAAGTCCCAACCTGAACCCCCTTAATAAACGCTATGTACACTAAAAACTGCATTTTGTGTTTACTTAAGATTTATCTTTGTATAACATATAGGTTTGCTTGATCAGAAATGGATGCCATTGACAAACGTGCAAAAAATGTCATATATATATATATATATATATATATATATATATATATATATATATATATATATATATATATATATATAGAGAGAGAGAGAGAGAGAGAGAGAGAGAGAGATAGATAGATAGATATATATTCTAGAGCCCTTTTCATAACACGGGAGTTTCGTAAGTAGAGGGTGCATTTTACATGTTAAACGCCTGATTCGTTCCAAGGCTCCAAAGACTACCCCATAAACCCTTTAAAAATGATAAAAGTACACCAATTTTGTATGAAATATGTGTTAAAAGTAAAAGAAAATTATTTACTAAACCATTTAACATATTAAACAATTTTATTAACATTTATTAATTAAACCATTATTAAACATTTTATTAGCACACACACACACACACACACACACACACACACACACACACACAGACACACAATGCAGTAAGCATTAAATGTGTATTGTATACAGTACAAATTAAATGTTTATTGTGGTGCTGCGAGCCATGCCAACAAAGCAGGATTTCAAAGCACAGTCCCTGCTTGACAGATCAGAGGTCCAAACTCAACTTTAACTTAATTCCTTGAGGGATCGGACGTCCAGATGCGCCACACTTATTAAACATTTACTGAATTAAACAACTTAAAAACTAAACTAAAAACTAAAGAGTTAAGCCTCCTTCTTCTCTCTCTCTCTCTCTCTCTCTCTCTCTCTCTCTCTCTTTGTCTCTCCCTTTCTCTCTATCTCCTTCTCCTCTCGCGTGTACTGCGGGCCACGCCCACAAGATGTGGAATTCAAAGCGCATTCCCTGCTTGACAAACAACTTTAATTTGATTCCTTGAGGGATCGGGATGCCAGATAAGCTCAAATGCAGCCACATTTATTAAACATTTACTGAATTAAACAACTTAAAAAAATTAAAACTGAAGCGTTATTCCTTCTCTCTCTCTCTCTCTCTCTCTCTCTCTCTCTCTCTCTTCTCTCTCTCTGTCTCTCCCTCTCTCGCAGGCCATGCCCACTGGACATGACTTCAAAGCACATTCGCTGCTTGACCATTTACTGAATTAAAACAACTTAAAAAACTAAACTAAAAACTAAAGTGTTATTCCTTCTCTCTCTCTCTCTCTCTCTCTCTCTCGCCGCGCGCTGCGGGCCACGCCCACAAGACGTGAATTCAAAGCGCACTCAACTCAACTTTAATTTGATTCCTTGAGGGATCGGAATTCCAGATGAGCTCAAATGCGCCCACATTTATTAAACATTTACTGAATTAAAACAACTTAAAAAACTAAACTAAAAACTAAAGAGTGAAGCTTCCTTCTGTCTCTATCTGGGAGGCCAGCGGGACAGGATGTTGAGAGACCTCCAATGAGAGAGCAACTCCCGTGTCATGTGAAATTTTGATTGGCACGTTTGAATTTCTGGCGTGTTTCATGTTTCTGCCCCTTGGGTTGTCAGGAAGGGCATCCGACGTAAAAACCTATGCCAAATCAAACGTGCGAATTGTTCGCTGTGGCGGCCCTGATAAATATATATATATATATATATATATATATATATATATATATATATATATATATATATATGTACTCTTCTTCTTTTCCTTTCGGCTTTTCCCTTCAGGGGTCGCCACAGCAAACCATCCGCCTCCATCTCACCCTATCCTCTGTATCTTCTACTCTTACTCCAACTACCTTTATGTCCTCCTTCACCACATCCATGAATCATCTTTTTGGTCTTCTTCAAGGCCTTCTGCCTGGTAGTTCCAACCTCACATCCTACTGCAATATATTCACTATCCCTTCTCTGTACATGTCCAAACCATCTCAATCGAGCCTCTCTGACTTTGTCTCCAAAACGTCTTACATGTGCTGTCCCTCTGATGTACTCATTCCTGATCCTATCCATCCTCGTTACTCCCAAAGAGAACCTCAACATTTTCATCTCTGCTACCTCCAGCTCTGCTTCCTGTCTTTTCCCCAGGGCCACTGTTTCTAAACCATACAACATCGCTGGCCTCAACACCCACACTCAAATTTAAAAAAATATCTTGTACAAGATACTTGTAAAGTACAATCCATTCATTATATAAACTGTAACCAAGGGCGCAAATACTTTTTAAATGCTTGGTGTGCTTTGTTAAAACACTTATATTTTGACTCGAAGTGGAATTTTTTTGTATATTTAAAATGAATGTCAAAATATATGCTTGATCATCAGTTCATTTATGGAACCGCTTAATCTTAATTAGGGTAGCGCAGAGGCTGGCGCCCATCCCAGCCAACTTCGGGCGAGGGCAGAGTACACCCTGGACAGCTCACCAGGCCATCGCATGGCGGAAACATTCTGACGCCTTTGCAGCATACTCTTGTTAAAAGTCAGCAATGGTTCTTTTACATGAACCTCACACCATAGACAGTGAGAGACATGGGCGGCCTTTGATAACCCAGTTAGCTGCACTGAGGGGACAGTGACAACGTTGTGGAGAGTGGGACTCGAACCCCCAACCTTAGTATCAGCGATCCAGCGCCCTTTACCACTAGGCCACCACTGCCCTCATAAGTTTGATATTTTGTAGATTTTAACATTGCCATCCTTGTTTCTCAACTGTGAGTTTTCAGAAAAGGAACAGGACAGGAAGTGTCCTGGGTGTGGATAATTCTAACTGTACATTTATTGTAATTTTGTCTGGAATACAAGTGTAATCATGTCTGTATGATTTAAAATGTACTAAGTGATAATTGTTGCATGATAATGAAGTTCTTGCAAAACTTCGAAGCCTTTACCAGTCCAGAAGTTATTGAAACATAGTTTGGTCTGTCTGAAAGTCTTGGAAGAGCTTGAAAGAGCAAAGACCGGACACTATACAGTTAATCCACGTTTTGTCTAAGGCAATAAATCCAGACAGATCAAATTCGGCTGTCTTGACTGGCCACAGCGTCAAAACAATCGTCTGCGCTTTTCATCTTTAGTCAAACTCCCTACAAAACTTGCCAGTGTTACACTCTACTCTCTTTTGTCTAAGAGAAGCTGAATTGAAACCACCTGTTATTCCAAACCTTGGGTCTGTGAGATCTGTTTAAATAGCATGCAAATCTGGCCCATGTGAATTATGATTTTGGTATGGATATGGTTTACTGATGCTATTTTTGTTTCCTTTGTAATCATCATCTGCCTCAGGGAAGAACAGCATCATACAATCTGCCTCAATCTGCGTACTTGACTGTAAGCACATGGAAGAATTATCATCACTGTTCAGAATTCAGTTTGCCACAGGAAGCAAAGAAAAAAAAAAACACGAAAAAACCTGACGTCTGTCTGTGTTTCTTTTTTTTTTCTTCCTTTTTTTTTTTGCCCCACCACCCTCCTCCCCCACCCCGGTGTTGATGGAAATATCGGTCATTTGGCTTTAATCTGATTAGTGAGCACTTTGGACATGTATTTTACTCCGGCCAAATTTCCCGTAGTGCATGGCTTGGTGCCTAAAACCTGCCAATACAAAGAAGACCACCGCTGTTTGGGAGAGTTTAAGCTCCAGTGACTTCAGGGCATTGCTCTCAACACAGTACTGAAAGATCTAATGCCTAATGGGGATATGCAAGGAGACACAATGACTGACTGCCAAATAAATGTAGAAGCTAACATCTGTGCTAAACACAACATGTTTTTGCCTGGCTATTATTTAGAGAATATCGATATTTACCGCCACCGAGGTGATGCTTTAACTCTAGTTTGTCTGTGTTTATCAGAATTACACAAAAAGCTATGTGTGAATTTTCATGTAGCTTTTATCAGAGGCAGGGCTTAAACAAGGAGGACTCCACTGTAAACTTTAGACATTCTGGATAAAATTCTAGATCAGGAATTTTTTTTTTAAACGATTCTTTAGCATTGTGAGATGGTGATGAATTTTGACATTCCGGTTCGTATTCATAATAACTGGGCTTGGTTGTGGTCTTTGCTCACGGAGTTGTTTAAAATGAATCTCTCTTGTTTCCAGATTGCGTAGCTGGTATTGTTTTCACTTCTGTCAGTTCGTACTATGCACGCGTATAGCTTCGGAACTGCTCGCTATATCATAGTCAAAATTTTAGGGTAGGAACTCGGGTCCAGAGGCTGAAAGGAGTTTCTGAACAGTTCACTCATTGTAGGTCAAGCGCCAGATCAGAAAATGGCTGTCAGTTGTTTATAACAGCTTCTCTAACAGAGTTCTCCTTCATACAACCTTAGTAATGCCGCTGTCGCTGTTTTGTATAAGGACACTGATTTGATTTTGAGTGCTAAAGAATGTTCTAAATTTCAAAATTGATTTACAACTTGTACAATTCAGCACAATTATCGCATGCATGCGTTACAAAACTCTTAAATCAATTTAACTTGTTGGTTTTTGGAAAGCAGTTGTCATTAACATTGAACAAGCACCAGAACCATATTGTTGGGAAAGGGGATATCAGTAACTCAAACACAAATGGTCATTTTTTCACCGTGAAAAGGGAAACAGGTTGAGATGTGCTTGAGAGCAGATGAAAAAAAAAAAAAAGATCGCAATCCTACACAGGCAGAAATATTCCCTTAATTCACGCCATGTGTTCAAGTGCTATTTATTAATAAAAGAATGGAAAGGGTGCCAAACTTATTACACTCCTACTGTCAAAGGAGGACATCATGAAGTTGATAATCTATCGTTCATCTTCGGGAAATGCTTTAACCTAGTCAGGGCCAGAAACAGAATACATTCTGGATTGAATGACAATTTATTGTGGGACACTTCTTTGCCTTCATCGCACCTGAGAAATTCTGTGTAGCCCACACACATACATTGAAGAACATGGGGGCAACCAGAGAACCCAGAGCAAAAGACTTGAGAACCCATATAGATTCTAACTCAAGTGCAACCTTCCATCCTGCTGATATATAAAATTACTAGAAAGCAGTGTTTAAAGCTGGATGGGTAGGATATCCCAAGGTGGTACAGACACTCCCCAACTTACGTTCATCTGTTCTACATTTTTTCGATTTTACGGGTTTTTTTGTTTGTTTGTTTGTTCATTCTTTCCACAAAAAAAAATGATGTCAAATTTTGAGTACGAGACGTACCTACGTAGTACGCTGACATAATGACACAATGACGTAATGACGCTGCGTCCATTGTTTACAAATGACAGAATGAACGTGCCCTACTGCTTCCCACTTCACTGCGTGTTACCCTTGTGTTAAGACGTCGTCTCTGTGATCTTTGTGTTTACACTGTTTTGCGGACTTTTGTAACCCTAAGCAAATATAGTTGGTCAGAAGCGTAAGCCTGCCAGCATGAATGCAAGTCTCATACACAGAGATGAATTAATTATCTGCTCAGATCGGCGCAATCTACCATGCATACTCAGTTAAGCGAAGAGAGATGTAAAATGAATGAAAACCCAAATCCAGAAAAGAAAGAGAACTCTCTGCTCTGCTGGTGATTCACATCAGTGCAGGCTAAGTACTAAACAAGTATTCAATGGTGCCTTTGCTCACTTGAAAGACTGGAAGTCCGTATAACCTGCGCTTTGTCTCAAGCACAAGCAAGTGAACCACTTTCAGTGAAGGGCCTCACATATTGTAAGCGTTGATTGGCTGTTTTAAGCTTCATATAAAGTGACTTGGCTCAGCTTCATGTAAAGTGACTCGGCTTAGCTTCATGTAAAGTGATCATCTGTTGACCATCGGAACCATTCACAAGCAGAAAGATCGCATTATAGAGAATGTTAAAGGTTATATTTGATACTGTATTTGACATTTGATGAGTGAACTTGATTAAAATGTATCTTTTTGAAATTAGTTTCCTTGAATTTAATTTATTTGAAATGAATATTGATATTATTTGATATATTTGATATTATTTTACAATGTTATGTTTATAATAATTGATTTAGGGGTGTTTTATGAGATACAGTAATGGTATTTATGGATGTATAGTACAGTATGAACGTCATATGTCACTGGACCATACAGTAACAACTTACGTTTTGTTTTTTTTTGGTTTTTTTTTTCAACTTACGTTTGGCCGCCCGGAACCAAACAAAAACCTAAGTTGGGGAGCATCTGTAATGCCCTTCTGTGTGACATCACAGAATGTGTCATTCTTGTGACATACTGGCGAGCCACTGTGACAGAGGGAACATCTTAAACCCTTATTTGTTTGTATTCAATTCGAAACAATGAGCAAGGGTACACGAGAGCAGCCTTCCTGGAAGCGCTGCATAAGAGTGAAGCATCTCACTCCTTATTTGATGATGACTGCTCTAATACAGCAGGTCAGCTAAAATAGACATTGCTTTCGTGATGCGTTTGGAGGAGACAATGTCTTATTGACTCAAACAAATTTCCTCTCTTTCACTCTTCTCACATCATTTCCTCTCCATACTTCCTCAATGTAACGCACTAGGAGGCAAGGATTAGATGCCAGTGACAGATACACGGAAGCAGTTTTAAGGTTTTCGGATGTACCCAGAAAGATAAAGACAAGCAGGGTCAGACCCCTGGGTAGAGCATCACTAAGTGGTCTATCCTAACGAAATCCATAAGCTTGAATATTTTATCCATGGAATGTTTCACTGGATTACAACCTACTTCAAGTGTTTCTTTTTTACACCAATATTAACCTCTCTCATGTTCTCATTCATCAACTATTTCATGTAGCTGCAATGCATTGTGGGACTTTGAGTACAAAAATTGAGATAATGTCTCCACTTTGTCTACATTTGGATTTCCCATTACATTGACTGCCACCCAACAATAAATTAGCAACTGAACTGCTAAACACCTCAGAAAACATACATCATGTGTTTCAGTGTAGTTTTCTTTAAAGTTGAGGAACCTAAAGGAGGAGGGGTAGGAAATGACCGCACATTCCTTTATGCTCTGCTTAGCGACGGCTGGAAACTAGGCGCATCATCATTCATCTTCTCTCTCTATACTTCATTACCATCAGTGACAGCAGCCAGACCTACGTACCTCACTTTGTTCTCCGACTCGACGCCACCTACACCACCTTGATATGGGTTGCTCCAGCTCTTTGGCTCTTAGCAAGTTTTTTTGTAATGATTATATTCTATGAGAATGTGGATCCAAGATCAGCAGCATTGTGAGAAAGTGCAGGGATGTTTTGAATGGAATTGGTGGGTTGATTTTTTTTTTTTTGACAAGTTAATCATTCTTCTTAATAGACCTTAATAGAGCTTGTGCACCACAAGGTCTGGGAACTGCTATATTTCCTGAAGGAGAAGAGTTTTGGAGGGAGCATTGGAGAAAGAGTTTTGGAGAAATCTGAGGGGATTTCTCACCCTGAATGATGAGAGGTTTGGTGATGGCTGCTGGTTTTCTTCATATTTTTTATGTTCTGAATGGCTCCCCATGCAGAAATAACTAGATTTTAGGAAATGTATCTTTTCAGTCCAAACTATAATTATAATAGAAAGCTCCTCTTTTCATTTTCTCAACTAACTTATCCTTTATTAGGGTTGCGGGGAGCCAACATCCCAGCCAACTTTGGGTAAGGTAGAGTGTACCCTGAACCATTGCACGGAAAGTCTGACATTATTTAGTAGCTTGTCAGCAACGACATTCACACACACTTAAAAACCTGACATTCCTTTAAACCTTCACTTGAAATATCTTCGAGCTTTCAAAAAGTTTTAAATTTATTTAACTTAGCTAATATAAGCACTAAAAAAACATTTGGGATTGTTTATTGATTCCAGAGTTGTGTTTTTTGTTTGTTTGTTTGTTTGTTTGTTAGCAATTTTGTGGAGAAGTTTGCACTCTCCAAGTGCATACATCTAGTTTTTCTTCGCCTCTCCCCGCACCTGAACAGGAAATCACTGCCAGGCAATCTCTGGAGAATATCCCAATCAAACTTTGCACATGTACTCCTTTGAGACATGACCAGAAAGGGTTTTTTTTTTTCTCAGAAAGCCTCATTGAGATTTCATTGATTTATTAGCTTCTAGTTTTCTTTCATAATTTTATACAAATTAGGTAAGACCCGGTAAGGCAATGCATCCAAACACCTGGCTCACATGATTCCTCGGACCAGTCCTACTACACTTTTGGTTTGAACTTTTCTCTGGTTTCCCACTCAGATTGAATTCCATCCTGCCATTCAAGTTACTATTTAATATCTGACAAAAAAAAAAAAAAAAAACCCAATGTATAACAATGGTTTGATCTCATCCTGTCATGTCTCAACTCTTATAAAGACTCTTATTACTTGTATATATCATCCTTGGCTTGGAAGCTTTAAACAGTTTTTTTTTTTCAGAATTTTTGTCCAACACCTGAAATACCTCGCGAATAACTATGGCAATCCTCAGCAAACGGCACACTTACTCCTTTGTGGTGTGTCCACACAAATATCATTTTACAGAAAGCTACATTAAAATGTCCTGGCTTGATTAGCGGACAGTGGTGGCATGATGGTAAAGGTGCTGGATCACTGATCCTAAGGTTGGAGGTTCAAGCCCCATTTTCAACAGGTTGTCACTGTCCTCCCAGTGCAGCTAACTGGGTTATCAGAGGCCGGCCATATTTCTCACTGTCTATGATGTGAGGCTGTAAATGAACCATTGCTGACTTTCAACAAGAGTAGGCTGCATAGCCATCAGTGTGTTTCTGCCCTATGGTGGCCTGACAAGCTGTCCAGGGTGTACTCTGCCCTTGCATGGAGTTGGCTGGGATGGACGCCAGCCTCCCTGTGACCCTAATTAGGATTAAGTGGTTTGGAAAATGACAAATGAAGAAGGATTGATTATCTTTTCAATTTCCATAAATGCTGGGATGTTATAACGTGGGATACCATGTATGCGTACTGCATGATGTCTGTAGAACCTCAAAAGGTGTGTGAAGGTACTTTATTTAATAATAGCTAGCAACTTATCTCAGTAGTTTACTAGCAAGCTTTTGGGGATTTGGAGAAAACTCATGCTGTTTTTCGGGTATCCTAATAAGATTAATAATAGGCCACACCCACAGTACTTTGCCCCCCAATTACAATTGATTTTTTGCAACAGGCAAAAGTATAGTTTGGTGCCTTACTTTCTGAGCATAAACTAAAGTCATACGAATCAGAGCTTCTTCTTCATCTTGCATGAATATGTATTTATTAACCTTCCTACGGCAGGAGAAAATATTCCACCCAATATTTGGCCTGTCTTGTCCTAATAACAGCAATTATGTTAGCAGCACCGAACTGACTACACAGTACAGACCTGATGTCTATGAGCAGTGGCTCTGTGTTCAGCCGTCTGAGTGTTAGCTTAAAATTGCCATGAGTAATCCCCTTAGTTCCGTTGTTGTATTAGCCCCAAATTCCAGCGACCACTACATGATTTCTGAGCGGCCCTGTGTGCTTTGAAGGACGCTCATAATTGCGGGTGCCTAATAAGTCAACTCTAGCAACAAGGGTGTTTTGAGTCTGATTCAGACGAAAACCATTACTCTCAAATTTATCTTAATAACGGAAGACACGCCCTGAGCAGACTGTTTGTTCAGCTGATAGAAACCCCACACCTGCGGTGGCCCCCTGTCTCTCCACCAGTCACGGCCACTCAATTTGCCCCACCGAGTTTTAAACACGACACTGTGGCACTTTCCTTCCTGTAGGTAAGTCTGTTGGGTTTTTACACCCGAGCCTAGTGGCTCATCAGGCCGGTGCTTATCCATCGCAGGTTACCTTCCCAGTATTTTTTTACTGGTACCCTTTTATACTGCTGGGTGAACAGAAGCACGCTTGTGGTTGAGACCTTGCCCAGGGGTCTTAGCACAGTGAGGGTCTCAGTAGGATTTGAACTCACAACCTCTTGATCATGAGCCCAGCACTCTAAACACTACACCACCAGCCCCACCTTTCCTGCCTGTGAGCTTGAGGTAATATTTCAGAGCCAATATTATCTAAATAGCACTTTCAGTGGGGAAAAGATCTTCATTAAAAAAAAAAAAAGTTTCTTCTCATGTAGTGAAAAGTAACAGGTGATATGGCAGCTACATCAGCTGGGACTACCTGGAGGAAACCCACATAAGCACAGGGAGAACATGCAAACTCGACACCGAAACGCCTTCACCATGCCTGGTACTCAAACATGGGTGGGATTATCTAGTTGCACAATAGACATTCTCACCAAAATCCCATTGTGCAGCCTGTATATCAGACAAAATTGTGAATTAAAGGATATATCTTTCAAAGTTGTACATTTGTGCATGTGAGAATAATCACCCACCTGGGAGAAATTCAGTCCATTGAGAGGATGGCACTGCTCCTCAACCTTCTCCACAGCTCCTGTCTTCTTCTTCATCCTCTCTGCTTCCTGAGCAAGGTAGAGGTCCAGCACAGGAACTCCACGTGTTTTAATGTCTGCCTCAGTCAGTGAGTTCACCATGAGCATGACCCAAACAGGCCGTTTGCGCTCCCAGTTGCCTGCAATGGCATTGAACAGGTAATCGGCGTACAGGCCCTTGCCCCGCTGGTCTGGAGTCATCCATGATGGCATCATGAGCTTGACATAGTCCAGATGCCTCTTCAAGCGACGGTAAATATCTCTTGGAAGAACGTCCTGCAGGTTCTCGCCCTGTGGTAACAGCTGGCAGCGTGTCAGTGCCGAAATGGTGTATGGGTCAGTCAGGTCCAGCTCAAAGTATACAATGTTGCTCTCTTGGAAAGCTTTTTTGGAGTTCTCTGGGATGTAATCCCAAACCCTTGTGTAGGGCACATGGATGGTGCCATAGAAGTAAGATGGTGGGTCACGCTTAATTGTCCAAAGGAAGGAGTTGAGCTCACTTTGCTGGAAATAAGAGAAAGTAAAAAAAAAAAAAAAAGGGATTACGCACATGGTTGCTCTGACAGCTCGACTTTCACATTTCACATGAACAGGTTGAGCTATTTCAGCTACAACACACATACAAAACATTCACATTCGCTCCTATGGGCAATCTAAAACAGCCAATTCAAATACTGTGCATGTTTTTGGACTGTGGGAGGGTGTACCTGATGGAGACACGGAGAACATGCAACTCCACACTTGCCAAGCCTGGGACTTGAACCCATAACTTTCTTGCTATGAGGCAGACATGCTGAACACTACACCACTATGCCACCCTGATCAAATTCATAAAGCCTCATTAATCTTATCTGAATATTACTTTGGTACATATTTCATTAATATGAGTAATATGATGTAATATTATACAGATGAGATGTTCCAGACTACTTGTATACAGTGGTTCCTCACCTTACGATCGTCCCAGCAAATGAAAAATCCAGGTTACGGAAAACATTTTCCTAAAATTTTTGTCTCTGGATATGAAACAAGTTCATGTTACGAAAGCACCATCTAAAAAATTCAAACAATGCACGAATTGCTCTCCCATTGACTACCTCCCAACATCCCGCACCGTTGGAATCCCATTGTCTATCTCCCAACATCCGGCCCCACTGGCCTCCCATTGGCGAGAAGGGATGACGCAGCTCCCTCCCGTTGGCTATTATGGAGCTGTATCTCCATAATACCCATAATGTTTTTCGTGTAAAGGACAGAGTTACTGTTGTTTCATGAGTTCTTCGAGCGTGCTCATCGCAACTTTATTTTT
This sequence comes from Plotosus lineatus, assembly GCA_024760905.1. NCBI lineage: Eukaryota > Metazoa > Chordata > Actinopteri > Siluriformes > Plotosidae > Plotosus > Plotosus lineatus. The sequence goes on along the minus strand of CM045740.1, from coordinate 24,271,005 downwards.
TGGCTCAGGCTTTTAACCTTGCATAAACATTTGTAAGATTATAACTCTGCTAAGAAGACATGGTCAACACAAAGTAAGTACAGTAAAACCTCCGCTGACAAACGCTTAAGCTCACGAACTTTTCGCCTCAAGAACATTAAATTTGCGAGCATATAGTCTCTGCTGACGAACTAGTTTTCGGCGGACGAACCAAACCAAGCGGTCGAACAGCGCCACGGTGGTGGCCACGAGAAGTTGACGCACGCTTACGGCGTCCCAGTTCGTCACCCCCTTTCTTTGAGTGCGGAAATGGTTTGTGTTTGCTAGACATTTTGGACCATATTGAGTGTACTTTTGCTATTATGGGACCGAAAAAGACCCCACCACAGGCGGAGATCATTGAAAAACACGAACGAGGTGTGCGTTTGTGTGACTTAGCGTCCCAGTACCAGTACGCTAAGTCTACCATTGCTCCCATCCTTAAGAACAAGGAAGCTATTAAGGGTGCGTGTGTGGCTAAGGGTGTTTCCAAACAGTAGGCGTTTCCAAACGCTCCTTCCAAACAGTAAGTCCCTCCCTCCCTCCTCCTCCCACTCCATTCCATCAAGCAATCAACTACCATCACAAAGGTAAATAAAATGACTTTATTATACAGTACAGTTTATTTCTTTAATTACAATACAATAGCACATTTATTATACATAAAATAAGGTATATTTTTGTGTAGTTTTAAGGCTTATTTAGTAGAAAATTATGTTTTATGGGGACCTGGGAACGGATTATTCTCATTTTAATGGTTTCTTATGGGAAATAAATGTTCGGAAGATGAACTTTTCACCTTACACACACTTTCTGGGAACCAATTATGTTCGTAAGCTGAGGTATCACTGTACCTTAAAAGGTATGCTTTGATAATTTTTAACGGCTTTAGGGAGTAGTATTGGGGACCTTGGAATGAATCACGCGTTTTACATGTAAAATTCGGTTCTACTTACGAAAAATCCAGATTACGAAACTGCCTCTGGGAGGATTAATTTCATAAGGTGAGGTACCACTGTATAATGAATGATTGTAAAATATTGTAAAATTGTAAAATGATTTATGAAGTTAGTGAGCAGGAGAATCAGGTGAAAAATCTTCGTCATCACTTTCTGATAAATCCATATCTGGCTCATCGCTCCATTCATTCAGAGCATCCCATAGTTTTGCTGTAACAGTTCCGAATGGTTCATCGGTTGTTGGACATTTACCAAGAGAACACGGCAAAATATTTTCCTGTTTTTTTAAAGCACGGCAGAACAAATAGCATCTAGTGCGAAAACCACCTGGGGAAAATAACCATGGAAACCATAGGAAACAGCACTACCCCCGCCCCCATGTTTACTGTAAAGCCATATGTCCTTTAATGCAATACACGTCGGAGGACATAAAAGATCTGCTGGACATCTTGCAGATGACATTGTGATCTACAGTGAGAGCAGAGAACAAGTGCAGGAAAATCTAGAGAGGTGGAGGTATGCCCTGGAAAGGAGGGGAATGAAGGTTAGCCTCAGTAAGACAGAATACATGTGTATGAATGCCAAGGACCCAACAGGAATGGTGAGGTTACAGGGAGCAGAGATAAAGAAGGTGGAGGATTTTAAGTACTTGGGCTCAACAATCCAGAGCAATGGAGAGTGTGGAAAAGAGGTGAAGAAGCGTGTGCAGGCAGGTTGGAATGATTGGAGAAAAGTGTCCGGTGTGATGTGTGATAGGAAGGTATCGGCAAGAATGAAAGGAAAAGTGTACAAGACGGTGGTGAGGCCAGCGATGTTGTATGTTTTAGAAACAGTGGCACTGAGGAAAAGACAGGAGGCAGAGCTGGAGGTAGCAGAGATGAAAATGTTGAGGTTCTCTTTGGGAGTAACGAGCGTGGATAGGATCAGGAATGAGCACATCAGAGGGACAGCACATGTCAGAGGTTTTGGAGACAAAGTCAGAGAGGCTAGATTGAGATGGTTAGGACATGTACAGAGGAGGGATAGTGAGGTTGGAACTACCAGGCAGAAGGCCTCGAGGAAGACCAAAGAGAAGATTCATGGATGCGGTGAAGGAGGACATGAAGGTAGTTGGAGTAAGAGTAGAAGATACAGAGGATAGGGTGAGATGGAGGCGGATGGTTTGCTGTGGCGACCCCTGAAGGGAAAAGCCGAAAGGAAAAGAAGAAGAAGAAGAAGAGATCTTGACACATTCCATTCAGTACAATCACTTGGGATGATTGTAACTGGTGGGGAAAAAAAACAACTTCCTCGTGCTACGTTTTATAAATAGAATGTGTTTGTAAAATGTGTTGCTTTGGTCATTTCAGCAGTGCATGATGGTTTCCAAGAGGGAAGTTGAGCTCCTTAATGGACTTAGAATCAGAACATTGCACTTCACACGCTCTAGAATGAATGAATGAGTAAATAAATAAATAAATCAAGTGCATACATTGATTTTTTTTTTTTTTGCAAAAAATATTCTTATCTATTTTATTATGAGGTGAAGATTGCATGATATGAAAATGGCAGGACTGATGGCACCAGCAGACAGGTGTCTTCTCCATGCCATGTGAGTGATGAACAGTGAATAAAATAATAGAAACTTTTTCCTATATTTATTTGTCGGGTTCAGACTAAAACATTCCCTGTTGAATATCTGAAACAGGTTGACGTCGACTTCTTGTTAAAAGACCGAGTACGATCACTGCTGCGTGTTCTTATGAAGTAAACAGGTTGTTGTTGTTGTTGTTGTTTGGAAACTAGGCGACTTTAACGCTACCTT
>CM045740.1:24240724-24263224 GCA_024760905.1 Plotosus lineatus | reverse complement strand
CCCCCCCAGTGCAGCCAACTGGGTTATCAAAGACCGGCCATGTCTCTCACTGTCTATGGTGTGAGGCATGTAAAAGAACCATTGCTGACTTTCAACAAGAGTAGGCTGCAAAGCCATCAGCGTGTTTCTGTCCCTTGCTAAAGGGTTGTGTCAGGAAGGGCATCTGACGTAAAAACCTATGCCAAATCAAACGTGCCAATCAGATGATTTGCTGTGGCGACCCCTGAAAAAGGGAAAAGCCGAATTGCATTTTCACCTGAAGTGATTAAGAGGATAATTAACAGTACTCTCTGCCAGGGTGAGGAACTCATGCTTTTAAAACATCGTGAGCCTGGAGGAAACCTATAATTCTGCACTCTTCTATGTTCTTTATCGATTACATGTCGAGGCAGCACATAAGATTTTCCTTTTATGGACCGAGAAAGTAATTAACTTCACCAAATAGTCAACATGAATTACAACTCCGCCGTTAAAATTGAACAACGTCCACGTGTTACGAAGAATGACACTGCTGCATGAAATGCTTGTTTCCCAACTGTTGCTCATCAGGTTAATTTTGTCTCTTGACATTGAATTGATTTTAGTAGATATAATCTAACTTGATATTTTTCGATTGCAGTGTAATCCTTATATAATAATCTGCCGCACTCTTTCTTCATAGCTTTCTTTGGTGCACTTTGTCTAACGATTACCGAGATGTAAAATGCACCAAAGTGCTTCAGTAACAGGTTTACAGGAAAAAAAAAAAGGGGGGGGGGCCTCAAACAGGAAGCTGTGGCAATTCGGACCGTCAGAGAACCGCAGTGTGCTCAGAATGTCAGAACTGAACTCGGCGCGGTCGCAGTGTTTCCCGTCTGAATCTCAGCCATTCGTGCTTCGTTTACTCAGATTGTACAATTAATGAATAAATAATATGTTTTGGTTATTTTTTAGGAATCTCCAGACACGTTAAACCGCGCCAGATAATACTTCAGCGTTCAAATCACAACACTGTCTGAGTGCTAAAAACGTTCTAAACTGAGAGACGTCATGTTCATTTATGTCATGAATCATTGCTAATGCTAGCCAGTTAGCAAATGCAAAATATTCTGAGAGCAATCATTTCTTCACTATATAATTTACCTCGCGGTATAAAATACGAAAATTTCCTTAACAGGAAGTTGCAGACTTCAAAAATGTTCATAATATTTACTACAACTGCTACGCTAACAACCTAGCTGACTAACATAAACAAAAAGGTTTACTGAAGCTGGAATCTCAGTCCTGTTTAAAGATTTTCATAAGTTTGACTACTTATTTCAGCTAACTGGTTAGCATAAGCTAACATCTGTTTTGGGAATTCAGTTCTGTTTCAGAAGTTTCTAATCTTTATTCATTCATTTTCTGCACCACCTAATTGTAATTGGGATCACAGGAGGCGCCCATCTCGGCTGACTCAGATAGAGGGCAGCGTACACCCTGGACAACTCGCCAGGCCATCACAGGCTATGCAACCTATTCTTTACGAAAGTCAGCAATGGTCCTTTTATATGAACCACTCACCATAGACAGCAAGATATATGGTTGGCCTTTGATGAGTTAGCTGCATCGGGTGGGATTTGGGGTGGGGTGGGGTGGGGTGAGGTGGGGGGCAGCAGTGACAACAGTAGGGCTTGATCCCCTGACCTTAGGATCAGTAATCCAGCACCTCACCACACAGACCCTGTTTAGCTAATTGGCTAGCATGTGGTAATGTCCGTTTTGGGAATTCAGTTCTATTTCTAAATGTTTATATTCTTTACTACTCTGTGTAGCTAACGGATAGAATGAGTTAATATAAGAATTTTGTGAATAAAGTTTTATTTATATATGTTTAAAATATGTATTACCTGATTTAGCTAGTGGATTAGCTTGTGCTACTGTAGCACAAGTGTTTTGGGAATTGTAGTTCGGTTTCTGTCTGTCTGTCTTCCTTTCGGCTTTTTCCCTTTTTACTCAGGAGTCGCCACAGCGAATCATCTGATTCGCACGTTTGATTTGGCAGAGGTTTTTAAGTCGGATGCCCTTCCTGTCACAACCCTTTTTAGCAAGGGACAGAAACACGCTGACGACTTTGCAGCTACTCTTTACGAAAGTCAGCAATGGTTCTTTTACATGAACCTCTCACCATAGACAGTGAGGGACATGGCCCGCCTTTGATAACCCAGTTAGCCGCACTGGGAGGGGGGGCAGTGACAACCTTGTGGAGAGTGGGACTCGAACCCCCAACCTTTGGATCAGCGATCCAGCGCCCTATACCACTAGACCACCACTACCCAGTTCAGTTTCTAAATGTTTATAATACATTTAGTAGTAAATGTAGCTAGTACGCGAGCATGATCTAAAATAAGCATTTTGTGAACTTAGCTCTGTTTCTAAATGTTTATAATCTTAACTGCTTCATTCAGCTAACTGTTTAGCATGAGCACAAAATTAGTTTTGTAATTTCAGTTTTTTTTATAAATGTTCATGACATTTACTACTCAGTGTAGCTAACAGAGTAGCATCACCGAAAAAAATCGCCAAGCATTTTGGGAATTTAATTCTGTCTCTAAATGTTTAAACATCTCTACGATGTAATTTAGCGAAACGACTAGCATGAGGTAGCATCAGCATTTCGAAAATTTAGCTCAGTTATTAAATGTTTATAACGATCCCCCAACACACACACAGGCACACACATACTGCACATGCCCACCACAAACACACAGATGTGCAGGGCAATATCTCGGCTAGTCTGGACTTGTCTGAAGGGCCAACACTGACTCGCACTAAAATAGAAAGGACATGGACGGCTCGTCCACATTTATTCATAATGGATCAGCTGATAATCTTGTGCGATGTCACAACCAGGCCATGCCGGTATTTCTTCCTCTGTTCTGATTGGCTGGAATTATAGTGCGGTTGCTTGATGGCAAACAATGTGAAGTCTGGTGTTCAGGTTTTTTTTTAACATTCTTATTAGTGTAGTATAGTTACGATAGTCCACTGTGCACTAAACCATGACTAAACCAAAACATTTTCTTTTCTTTAAAAGTGCTGCTGCTTCAGTAGAGATGAAGCACTGGTTAAATCTCAGGCCATCATTGACAGTAGGTAGTTAATGGCATTGTGAGCGGTGTAGTTATCGTTTCAGTGCTCTTAAAGTGAAAATAGTTGACGGAAAAGCTTTAAACTGAAAGGTCAACTGAGAATTTTATAGCGAAATAAATTTAGTCTTGGGAATTATAATTAATAAAGATGATCACAGAAGGCTTTCGTGGTGTTTTTTTCCATCCTTTAAGTGGAGGAGTTCATTACACTGTCTGAATCATGACCCGCTAATAAAAGGAGTAGATCACATCACATTGCTGTGGAGTTTAGCATATCTGATTCAGCTTATCAGGTAATGTCATCGGTCTGAAAAATAGATTTTGGGTGATTTACATCTCTCTCTCTCTCTCTCTCTCTCTCTCTCTCTCTCACTCTCTCACTTTCTCTCTGTGTGCAGGGCAGTTTAATGGATAAACCCAGGAAAGTGTTTTTGAAATCCATGTTTTCCTCCCGCTTATTCCAGATCAAACAGGACATCCCACTGGCCTTCTGAATAATGCTCTGTTTGCCCACTCTCAGCTCCCTTTTATTAGCACAGCCTGGACACACACACAATTTCCTCGCACGACTACTTATCTAGGATCACATCCCCTCCACTGTTCAAGAGCTGAATATAAAATGTTAAGAACTGATCCTGGATTAGTTCCCGTGTGATGCGTGACACCAGGTATCTGAGCCTGTTTTTGGAGGGATGTTACGGTGGGTGAAGAAGCTGATCTGCTCCAGAAGGGCGAATCAAAACACGAGTGTAATGTTTTTCATTGCTCAGCTTTGAAGAAGAGCTGGAATGGGACCTCCTGTGGCATGTGAGAGAGAGAGAGAGAGAGAAAGAGAGAGAGAGACCAGCATCCAGGTTTGTTAAAAATCAGGGATTCGAATGATACCCAGCAGCGAGTTGACTCATGGGCGTCTGTGAGCTCATTCGTACGAGGGGGCATACAGGGATTCCTCACTTTCCGCGGTTAATAGGTACCGAGACCCCCATGATTGCCGATTTCCACAAAGTAGGAACGACCCCTCCCCTGACTGACGTATACGCACATGTATATGTGTATATAATATTAATAAATACATATTCAACGCTATAAATGCTTGTAATAGCAATTAAACATTCAAGAATAATGCATTGGATGTCAATAAAGTATAAATACACACACATATACAGGCGCGCGCACGACACTCAGATGTGCACCTCACATAAAAATGTGAGTAGTTTTGTTGGAGGGTTTTGAGTTGTTTTTTTGTTTTTTGTTTGCTTTGGAATTTTTTTGAATAATTCGCCTTGTTTTGTGGCATGTTCCTTAACTTTCCCCCCTTTTTTCCTTAATTTCCAATGAATATTTTTGAAAAACCTGACTGAAGCTGCAGAAATGAAAGCATGAAGTAGCGAGGGATCACGGTATAGCATTTTCCCTCCAAGTGTGTTAGACCGCTCCCAAATACACATGCACAGCGGTTAGAAAAGAGGCGGGTGGTTAGCGCCGTATGTCACAGAGAGGGCCTGTGCATGCTTTCACTCCTCCCTGCTTGGTGGTGGTTTTGTGATAGGGAAGGTAATACCTGATGGGTGGGAATTGGATATGACTAAATAAAGGAAAAAATGGGGGAAAGTAAAGTAAAAATAATACCCACATTTCACTGGCGCACGGCCGACTTACGGAAGCAAAAATGTTGTCATCCACAAACGTTCCGCAGTTATTCCCTTAATTTCCGTGTTATTCCGTCTGATTCCGTAGTTATTCCTTAAGTCTTCCTCCACTTCTGTATGCTTCTGACAGGCCAAAATATTCTGTGAACGTACTTTTGAACATGAATGGAGTAGAGAGCGCGCCGCACACATGTTTAAACCGCCTTGTAATAAATAAATGATCAAGCAAATACAAAACCGGGGTTCAGAGATCAGCGTGTCTTAAACACAGGCTCAAGTGCATGCTTTCATCTAGCACAGACTCGATCAGAGGGATTTCCACTTTTCCGTGTTTTTTTTTTACCCATTTTCCGTGTAAAAATGCCGAAGTTCTTCCGTAGACTGCGTTCCGCGTCTTTCCGCTACGATCGGTGCATGCCGTGCTCCAGTGAAATGGGGGTATAAACAACAGCACACCCCATCCTATGTTTTGGTCCCGCTGCCGCCATGATTAGTAGAGTGGGGGCTATAGAATAGAAATGGGTTCCGTCCGTCTACGTTGTTTAAGAATGTACGTAAATTATCCTTTCTTTACTGTCTTTCTCCTTCCTTGTGTCTTGATGTTTTTTTTTTTAAATTTGATCTCCGTTTTGTTTCTCTCTCTTTGTCATCTTTCTTTCTTATTTTCTTTCTTTAATATTTTTGAATTTCCTGGCTTGTCATCACCCACCACCTGCACTGAAATTTATTCATTAAACACACCCAAAGCCTCTGGAAAACACCTCAGATCAGATCACAACAACCCAGAAGGTGATCAGATGTTCATCGTGAGATTTTTGGAACTGCTCGGCTGCTGTTCTACATACAGCTGTTCAGAGTTTAATCCATAAGTGTTAATCCAAAGGTAAAAACTTCCCATCTGGGGTGGATTATATAGTTTCAGTCATTTTACCCACATTTAGATTTTGTTCTTTTTTCACCAATTTTTCTATTTAGAAAACAAAAACAAAAAAGGTTTTTTAAAAAGTTCTGATGAGAAACCCTTTTTTCGTTGTCTCTTTCTGTTTTTTTCTTTTGTTCTTTTCTCCTTTTTCTTTCTTTTTCTTTCCTTTTATGCTTTCCTGTTTCACACACACACACACACACACACACACACACACACACACACACACACACACACACACACACACACACACACACACACACACACAGTAGCTGTACAGACAAACTTAAAGTCATATGAATATAAACAGAAATGAAATCAGATTGATGTCGACCTGTCAGAAGCTTTAATAGAAGGCGAGTCGACACTTTCTAACCTGATCAGAACACGTGCTGAAGTGTAGCGTTAGCTTTCGTAACACACTACATGTCGACGGAGATCTCGGGTCTATTTTCGCAGCTGTTTGAGCCACAGCTCATGTTTGATGTACAGATAATCCGAATCGACGTCTCCAGCTGTGAAGCACAAACGAAGGTAGAAATCGGAGTTGTACGAAAACAATGTCTAGAGTTTCGAAAAAGTCAGCTCAGGCTAAACCGGCCCATCAGAATCAAGTCCATATGCTTGTTCATGTCGCCATTTCTGATCAAAGCACAAGCTCAGGGATGAAGAGACATGAAGACAGAACAACTACAACGTTTTCTTCCAGGTACTCCAGTTTTCTCCAACAGTCCAAAGACATTAGGCTAATTGGTTGCTCCAAGTTACCCCAAGGTGTGATTGTGAATAGTTGTGAGTATGTGTGTATGTGCATGATAGACAGATCAGGGCTAACATACTTTTATTGGAAAAAGTGTGTTCTGTTCAGAGTTGAAGAGCAATCTCTCACATTTTGTTTCTGAAACTATAAATATACCTAAAGGGTCCTGTTTTACATGGGGAAAGTGTTGCAACCTGAAAGCTGCACTCAGTGAGAAATTGTGCATTGCAGGTTAAGGACGTGCGGCGGAAATAAAAGGTTTACTGAAGAGCATCAATGTGAGAGCCGGGGAGAAACTGAACCAGAAGAACAGCAACGTCACCCTGAACTCGAACATAAAGATAACAGTGTGTAGGAGGAGAGAGAGAGAGAGAGAGAGAGAGAGAGAGAGAGAGAGAGAGAGAGAGAGAGAGAGAGAGAGAGAGAGAGACTCGTTGCATTTCCTTATCTGTCCATTAGAGGGGAGCATTGTTCTGGCCAATTAAAAGTATCTGAGTACAGAATAGTTTGAATCAGAATCATTTATTTATTGTTATAAAGCAGTGATTCTCAAATAATGGGGTGTGCCTTCCTTGGGGGTTGATGACGGGGGGTGGGGGTTTGCGGTGTGATGCCGAGGAGAGCGCGTATGACCCTAAGGAACGTGCCTTTCTGAAATAGTGTCCGAGAAGTGAGTGTAATTGCACCTCCACTCCAGTAGATGGCAGTAGCGCTCTCATTGTCACGCTATGGTGTAGCGGTTTTTTTCACACAGCAAACAATATGAAGTGCAGTAAACTACCCTTCTGGAAACAACACAGAAAATTTCTATCAGGAATGAAGAGAAAGGTGAGAGAGACGTAGACATTAATACATAAATAATTTGAATGAGTTTAAATAAGGATGTATATATTTTTTTCATTTCAGGCACATTGGTGCCCTTTAAATGTTTTCTGTTCCAGATTTAAAAAAAAACAATGTTAATGAAGTTTTTCTTTATTGTAAGTTGAACTATATTTTTTCTATTTTTTGTTTTTAATGTTAATAAAGACACAATGTCGTGCAGAGGTGTACTAATAACAATTTTATAGAAAAATAATGCTATTTATAGTCGCTCTTGGTGTGTGTGTGTGTGTGTGTTCTTCCTAGAGGGGGCGCCACAGAAAATAATTGAGAAGCAGTGTTCTAAAGCCATCATCTGCTCTCTGCTCACACACACATTGACTCTCAGGTCCAGTATTCATCTCATGTCTTGTGTGTGTAGTGCTTCTCTGTCTGTCTCATTCATTTTCTGAACCACTTAATCCTAGGTAGGGTAGTACGGAGGCTGGCACCCATCTCAGCCGACTCTGGGCGAGGGCAGAGTGGTGGCCCTGCTCGGCCGGCCATCGCAGCTACTCTTGACAAAAGTCAGCAATGGTTCTTTTATAGGAACCTTTCACTATAGACAGTGAGGGACATGGGCCGGCCTTTGATAACCAAGTTAGCTGCACTGAAGGGACAGTGACAACCTTGTGGAGAGTGGGACTTGAACCCCCAACCTTAGGATCAGCGATCCAGAACCTTTACCACCAGGCCACCACTGCCTCATCTATCGGCCTGTTGCTATTACTCACACCTGCACGTTTCGTAGCACTTGTTTTCTGTGTATCTATGGCAACTTCTTTATTTGTAATTAAAAAAAACAAATTAAAGGTGAAGTGTGCAAGCAAACACTGTGAGTCTCCAGGGCTGTGTGTGGGTGACCAAGTTAATTAGAAAATTATGAGTGATATTTGCAGTGGAATCAACCAAAGCATTAACCTCATTATTTATTCTCTCTCAGCAAATGTGTTCACCTTTTTACGAGTGGAGATGAGTGAGACTACAGCAAGGCCTTGTCTAGTGTTGTGATGATGACCATGTGCACAAGCGGTCATGTGGCGCAAGTCAGAAATCAGGTAGTTGATTGACGCACGGCATGTTGGGAAATCTAGTGCGAGGTACTTCACATTTCTCACACACCCACACGCTCAAAATCATGTACACACCTAGGGGCAATTTGTGACAATAGCCTAATGAAGATGTCATTTGGAATGTTTGGAGGAAACCAGAGTGCCCAGAAGAAACAAAGCAAGAATGGGAAGAACATGCAAACCCCACACACAAAGTGCAGTGGTTAGCACTTTACAGCAAGAAAGACCTGGGTTTGATTTCCCAGGCTTGGGTGGGGTTTGCATGTTATCCTCATGTTTGCATGGCTTTTCTCCGGGTATTCTGCTTTCATCACACCCCAGGCTAATTTTTGGCTCCCAATCACCCCTAGTGTGTGTGTGTGTGTGTGTGTGTGTGTGTGTTGGCCCTGCAATGGTCTAGTGGGCTGTTCAGGTTGTATCCCATCTTTGCCCAGAGTCCACTGAAATGGGTACTGGCCTCCCTGTGACCCTAATTAGGATTAAGCGGTTTAGGAAGTGAATAAATGAATAATATAATGTGGTGGTTTTTAGTTTGATGATTTGGTGACCTGTTTTTACTCTGAACTGAGTTTACATCTCGCAGGGTTCGGTGTAAATGCACCATTACAAACACGAAGTAACTGTGGGTGGCAAAAAGTAAAACAAGGAGTAAAGCTGGGAGTCTGACACACACAAACACACACACACACACACACACACACACACACACACAGAGGTCTGGCCTGACACAGTGGGAATCACGAACAACACAATGGGGACATCGAGAAAACGGCTGAGATTTTCATTACCTAGTGTGTGTGTGTGTGTGTGTGTGTGTGTGTGTGTGTGTGTGTGTTGTTAACTAATACTAATATGTTTTGGCACTGCTTGAGATATAAAACTTATATGTTGTTTCTTCCGGAATGGGCACACACACACACACACACACACACACACACACACACACACACACACACAAGAGCACTCACCTGAAAAGAAAAAAAAAACATGACTCATGATCTATCTACCTGTGATTGATAGATAGATAGATAGTAAAGAAAGAAAATAAATGCTCATGATATCTAACTGGTAAAAACAGTAAGATGAGATAAATGGGTAGAAGAAAAATGAAGAAACATTACTCTTCACAGTGTGTATAGATATATACAGTAAATAAATACATAGATAACGATAGATAGATGGATAGGTAGACAGTTAGTGGTAGAGATAAATGGACAAAGAAATAGATAGAAATAAAGAGATGGGTTGCTAGTGGTAGATGGGGAGAGAAAGATATATAGATTGATCGCTATAGATAGATAGAAAAGAAATAATGATAGAATTAAAGAAAAGTGAGTGTTAGTAAATCTCACTCTCGGTCTCTGATCTCTGATGTAATTCTCCAGCGAATCCAACAGGGGGCAATGTTGACCTACGGCCTTGCAAAGTGCATCTCACATTCATATTTCCCTAAACAACCACTGCAGGTTAATTGGCTGCCGGGGTTCTTAACTGGACTCGGTGTCATTGATTGGGTTTTAGGCAGCAGGGCTGATCACTGTGCCGGAAAAATGCCTAATGAATTTTCATGGCTCAGGTAACATGTCCTCCACGTGGCTCGCTCTGAACATGAATGAGCCACCTTTTACTTTATCTCGACAGGCATGGAGATTAATTTAAACATGCCTTCCAGGGCCTTTTAATTCTGGGATGTGGTGTAAAAGATGCAGGGAGGGTCGTAATCGTAAATCAACAGCGTGACGACGGATTTCAGCGACAATCAGTTCATGCATGCCTGGAAGTGTCTCATACATAACTTGTACTTTAAATCCTGGGTGGCATGGCGGCAGAGTGGTTAGCATGCCCATCTCACTGCAATGAGGTACTGGGTTCAAGTCCCGGGCTCGGAAACAGTATTCCACTGTGGAGTTTGCCTGTGCTGGGGTGAAGTGGGGGTGTCTCCTCAGGGTACTCCGGCCCCTCAGGGTTCCTCCAGGTTCCTCCTACAGTTCAAAGAAATGCTCATTAGGCTTATTGCTCCAAATTGCCCCTATTTGTGTGCGAGTGTGTTGGACTTGTGATGGACTGGTGAGCTGTTCAAGTTGTATTCTGTTTTTGCCTCAGGATCAGCTGAACTTAGCTTAAGCCTCCCTGCAACCATCATGGGGGCGAGCGGTTCAGCAATGAAAGAATGAAAAAATATAAGCGAATAAATAATTTGCTGTGGCGACTCCCGAGAAAGGGAAAAAGCCGAAAGGAGAAGAAGAAGAAATGACTCTTTCAGAATGTTGTGTTGGGCCGTACTGTGGCGTAGTGGTTAGCACGTCCCCTCATAGCAAGATGGTCCCAAATTCGGATTCTGGGTTTGGATGTTTCTGTGTGGAGTTTGCATGTTCTCTCCGTGCTGACTTGAGTTTCCTCTGAGTACTCCAGTTTCCTAACAAAGTTCAAAAACATGCATTGTAGGCTAATTGACTGTTCCAGCTGGGGGTAGCACCGCCTTCGACAGCCTACTCATGACCCCTCCCTGAATCGCTACCTTATCGTGGTGGAGGGGTTTGCGTGACCTAATGATCCTAGGAGCTATGTTGTCGGGGCAAATGCCCCTGGTAGGGTCACCCAAGGCAAACAGGTCTGGGGTGAAGGTCCAGACAAAGTGCGACTCAAAAAACTCCTATGACACATGACATATGAGAGAGAGCACAGGAAGCAGTCTCCCTTGCCCGGACGCGGGTCACCGGGATTCCCTCCTGGAGCCAGACCCGGGGGAGGAGCTCTAAGGTGAGCGCCTGGTGGTCGGGCTTCTGCCCGTGGAGCCTGGCCGGGCTTAGCCCGAAAAGGAGACATGGGTCCGCCCTCCCATGGACCCACCACCCGTGGGAGGAGTTTTACGGGTCGGGTGCAATGTGAGTTGGGTGGCAGCCGAAGGCATGGCTTCTGTCGGACCGATCCTCGGCTACTTACTCTGACCCTCGGGACATGTAATGTCACCTCTCTGAAGGGGAAGGAGCCTGATCTGGTGCGTGAGGTGGAGAGATACCGACTAGATATAGTCGGGCTCACCTCAACGCATCATAGCTTGGGCTCTGGAACCATCCATCTCGAGAGACGATGGACCTTGCTCATGGGGAGAGTTGGCGAGCCGGTGTGGGTATTCTTGTCTCCCCCCATCTCGATGCTCAAATGTTGAGGTTCTCCCCAGTTGACGAAAGGGTAACTTCCCTCCGTCTTCGGGTGGGGGGACGGGTCCTGACTGTTATTTGTGCTTATGCACCAAATGACAGTTCAGAGTACCCACCCTTTTTTGGAGTCTTTTGGGGGGGGGGGGTTGGAGAACGCTCCCTCGAGAGACTCATTCGTTGTCTTGGGAGACTTCAACACCCATGTGGGCAACGATAGTATGACCTGGAAGGGTGTGATCGGTAGGTACGGCCTCTCCAGTCTGAACCCGAATGGTGTTTCGTTGTTAGACTTCTGTGCTTGTCACAGTTTGTCTATCACGAACACCATGTTTGAACATAAGTGTGCCCGTAAGTGCACTTGGCACTAGGACACCCTAGGTCGCAATTCGATGATTGACTTAGGAGTCGTGTCATCGGATTTGCGACCATATGTTCTGGACACACGGGTGAAGAGAGGAGCTGAGCTGTCTACCAATCACTACCTGGTGGTGAGTTGGCTTCAATGGTGGGGGAGGTTACCTTCCAGACCTGGCAGGCCCAAGCATGAAATCAGGGTCTGCTGGGAACGTTTCGCAGAGTCCTTTGTCCGAGAGGCCTTTAACTCCCGCCTCCGGCAGAGCTACAACCACGTCCCGGAGGAGGCGGGGGACATGGAATCCGAATGGGCCATGTTTCGTGCCTCCATTGCTGAGGCGGCAGCCCATAGCTATGGCCGTAAGGTCATCGGTGCTTGTCGTGGAGGTAATCCCCGAACCCTGTGGTGGACACCTGCGGTGAAGGGGGCCGTCCAGCTGAAGAAACAGGCCTATTGGGTTTTATTAGCCTGTGGGACTCCCGAGGCAGCAAACAGGTACCGGCAGGCCAAATGTGCTGTTGCAGATGCAAAATCTCAGGCGTGGGAGGAGTTCGATGAGGGCCTGGAGAGTGATTATCGGTTGGCCTCAAAAAGGTTCTGGACCGCCATTCGACGCCTTAGGAGGGAGAAGCAGTTCTCCACAAACACTGTTTCCAGTGGAGGTGGGGAGCTGCTTACCTCGACTGGGGATGTCGTCGAGAGGTGGAGGGAATACTTTGAGGACCTCCTCACTCCCACCAACACGCCCTCCGTGGAAGAGGAAGACCCTGGGGGTTTTGGTGGGGGTCTGCCCATCATTGGAGTGGAGGTCACTGAGGTTGTCAAAAAGCTCCTCAGTGGCGAGCGCCGGGGTTGGACGAGATCCACCCGGAATATCTCAGGGTTCTGGATGTTGTAGGACTGTCTTGGTTGACACGTCTCTCCAACATCGCGTGATCATCGGGGGCTGTACCTCTGGATTGGCACACTGGGGTGGTGGTCTCGATTTTTAAGAAGGGGGGGACCGGAGGGTGTGTTCCAACTATCGTGGAATTACACTCCTCAGCCTACCTGGGAAAGTCTAAGCAGGGGTACTAGACAGGAGGATCCGACCGATAGATTGGCTCCAGCTTCGGCCACAACCCTGATGGATAAGTGGTACAGATGATGAATGGATGGTTGGATCGATAGATGACATCACTGTGGGATGCTCTGCTTATTAAACTCACTGATTATTTTTAACATCCCAACCTACCCTGAAATGTTTTATTTCTCACTTATTGTATTATTCACATTCAGCACAACCTCAGCTCACGAAATCAACACTCCTACATACAAGTCCATAAAATTATTATTGCTGCTTGCTAAACCTCACTGGCTTGTTTTCAGGAAACGATTTTTAAATAGATTTTCAGTATCCTAATGCATCTGCCAGCACAACCAATCTATTAGAGTTTGTTGGTGTTAAAATCATAATTAACGCAAATAAACTCTTCTTGGAGGATTTTTTCTTTAATGTAGCAGGTTATTTTATACAATTTTTCTTTCAATTCGCACATTTCTGTAAGATCACATCATTCATCTTCTCCCTGTACTCCGGTTTCCTTCCACAATCTAAAATACATGCATGCTAGGCTAATTGGCTGTTTCAAATTGACCCTAGATCAGTGCTTTTCAAACAGTGGGTTTGTATGCTGCCAGGGGGTGGGTGTGATATCGGGTGGAGCGCGAATGACCCTGGGGAACATGCTTTTCTGGAATTGTGAACTACAATTAAGTGTAATTGCACCTCCACTGCAGTAGTTGGCAGTGGCGCTCTCATTGTTGTGCTATGGTGTAGCGTTCTTTTTTGCACGAGCAAACGATATGAAGTGCAGTAAACAACCCCTCAAGAAACAACACGGAAAAATTTCTATCAGGAACGAAGAGAAAGCTGGAGACAGATGGAGATATTAAGACATAAATAAGGTGAATAAGTTTAAATGAGGATGTTTTTTTTTTTTTTTTCCATTTCAGGCACATTGGTGCACTTTAAATCTTTTCAATTGCAGATTAAAAAACATTGTTATTGAAGTTTTTCTTTATTGTAAGTTGAACTACACAGTCGGTCCCCCCATTGGCTAGGAGGGATGACGCAGCTCCCTCCCATTGGCTATCTCTCAACATCCCGCCCCGCTGGTCTCCCATTGGCTAGGAGGGATGACGCTGTCATTCCAACTTTGTTCAAGTTTGTGTGAACTGTTCATGTTTGTGTGTCATTCCAACTGTATTTTATGGCTCAGGCTTTTAACCTTCCATAAACATTTGTAAGATTATAACGCTGCTAAGAAGACACACGTGCGCATACACACACACACACACGTGTGTGTGTGCATGCGCGCACACACACAAACATAAACGTGTGCGCATGCGTGCACACACACACACACACACACACACACACACACACAAATAATATTATTTATAGTTGTTTGTGGGGGATGGGGGCATGAAATGTTTTTTTTCTTGCTGGGGGGCGCCACAGAAAATAATTGAGAAGCACTGCCCTAGATATATATGTGTGTGTGTGTGTTTGTGTGTGTGCTGTTCAGAGTGTACCCTGCCTTTGCCACATTCGGCGGTGATAGGCTCGGCAAATGAGAACGAGGGAGAATTTCTGTTCAGTTCTGAATGGCTCAGAAAATTTTGTGGGTTTTTTTTTTTAAGTCTTGTTTTTCTCATCTCTGGCCTCAGTTTTGAAACTGGTGATCAAGGAGCTCATGCAACTTCCATTTGTCTCATCCACACTAGAATCAGTCCATGACTTTCGATTAGTTTGCTTGCTTGACAGATGCTTTTAAAACAATGTATTTAAATCGAGACCCGGCGCACTTCAGTATGTTTGAAAAGGAAAAAAAGCCATTAGTACCCACAGAGAGCCAGCTGCTTTGTGTTAGCGCAGAGCTAAATCGGGTCTCCGAGTGTTTTGCTAATTGACGTGCTCGATGTTTGACAGAGCAGAACTGATATCTCTGTGCTGTACTTTCAGTAATGAGTAAGTCTGTTAAAAGCAAAACCCAGAACACCAAAAAGTGCAACATATTTTAAAACTGTTTTTTAAAACTGTAAAGTCCGCTGGGATTTTTACACCCGAGCCACAGTGGCTCATCGGACCGGTGCTTATGCCCGGTTTGCATAGCATGATGCAAATAGGAGTACAACTCCTCCTGAATGGGACACTAGTCCATCGCAGGTTACCTTCCCAGTATATTTTACTGATACACATTTATACTGCTGGGTGAACAGAGGCACACTTGTGGTTAAGACCTTGCCCAGGAGTCTTAGCACAGTGAGAGTCCAACTGGGATTTGAACTCACAATCTCCCAATCATGAGCGCGGCACCCTAACCACTACGCCACCAACCCCAAACTTTTTTTTTTTTTTTTTTTTTTTTTTTTTTTAAACCATGCTTGCTATTAAGATTACTCAAAGGAGCACTTCTTACCGTAAATACGCCCTCACTTCCTGTTTGTCTGCAGCATACTCACCTTATTAAGTCGCAAAACCCAAATGCTTCAAATAAAGGCTAGTCACAAGACCGTCTTAAATCATGGCATATGTGTATATGAATATCCAATCACAGAATGCATGACAACACTCTGAGTAAGCATTAAACTTTCTTCATACTTTATTTTGGATTATGTCCACCTTGCACATCTTGATCGAAAAGAGTATTGCTTGTGCCTGGGACAGTATTCTCTGCACTATTTCGAGCAGGAAACGAATAGAGTTGTGCTCTAAACTCTGGAGTCGTGCCAGGAAGCAACACTAAGTGACTCGTGGCAGTTAAGTCCGAAAGGTTACAGCGGGGAAAACACTGATCTGTGGATTAATGAAGAAGGATATTCGTGAAGTGTGATAATTCAATGTTTCCAGTTTTCAGCCAATCTGTTGTGAGTAATGTATGACGCCAGCGATGGCTGTTATTAGCTTGGCTCTTTGCCATTTATCTTTTTATTCAACACCTGCCTATGGAGGACAATCTTATTATTAAATCTGCTGAATCTTTTCATTTCCTCGCTTTTGTACTCCGAGATGGAGCCCAACTATTATACTATTATACTGTCACATCCCACAATCCTTTGCAAGATGACTGATATGATTTGAGTAAGTGATCCCGAGCTTCTGTATGCGGATGTCGGTTTATCAGAATGTCTTTGTTTGACTTATTTTAATTATTAATTTGACTAAAGTAGGTACATTAATTGCACATGTCCATTATGTACACTGGAGAAAGGGGGTGGGGGTGGGGGTTAATTATAGGGAATAACTAATGATTGTGTGGTCCAGACTTATGTGACCACTCCTTTTATTATTTTCCGGTATCGGTATATCCTGAAATGTTTCTTCTTTTGGGAATTAAAATGGTCAATCACAGAACAATACACACACACACACACACACACACATACACACACACAAAACCATTCAAACTCGCATCTAAGGTCAATTTAAAACGAACAGTTAGGGTCATGTGCCTGGGAGGAATCCAGAGTACCAACAGTAAACACAGAGCAACCACATGCCACACACAAACACCCTTCATGGTTTTTTAATTAATAAAAAAAAAAAAACTGTGTGTGTGTGTGTGTGTGTGTGTGTATGTATATATACACACACACACACACACACACACACACACACACACACACAAATATATATTTACTAAAACCACAGCATTTAACTTAAATTATTAATAAAATACTAATGTCCTACATGTACATAGGAGGTATAGTGAATATATTGGTAGTAGGATGCTGAGGTTGGAACTACCAGGCGGAAGGCCTAGAGCAGGGATCACCAACGTGGTGCCCGTGGGCACCAGGTAGCCCGCAAGGACAATATAAGTTACCTGCGGAACTCTTCACTGCTGTTTTTAGGACAGGCCCACGGCTCCATAGCGTCACTCTCCATTGAGCTGCATCTAATTTTTTTTAAATATATTTTTAAATCCAATCAATATCTTCACATAGACGAATATCATTAATTATTAATAATAACATATAATTAAAGGTAAATTGAGCAAATTTGTAATTTCAGAGGTGTGTATCGACCAGGTATCCCTTTGCATTAATTGGTGCCGAAGAAGTACCTCTCAGTTTCACAAAGGTTGGTGACCCCTGGCCTAGAGGAAGACCAAAGAGACGATTTATGGATGTGGCGAAGGAGGACATGAAGGTAGTTGGCGTAAGGGAAGAAGATGCAGAGGATAGGGTGAGATGCAGGCAGATGATTCGCTGTGGAGACCCCTGAAGGGAACAGCCAAAAGGAAAAGTAGTCGTTTTACATTGACATATATTTAAATAACACATATAAATTTAGGTTAATATAGATTTTTATTAATATTTACCCAACCCTGGAATTTTTATTAAAGAGTGAACCATGAAGAAACTACTCATGCAATGTTCTGGGATTTAGAAAACCGGGAGTCATTTGGGAGCCTAAAGAGTCAAATGTTGTTGAACCGATTCACTGGAAAGATTCAGCATGTCCATCAGTAAGTGACCGAGAGGAGATCTGCATGTTTCCTCTTTGATGGAAGAATCAAATTAGAGGCAGAGTAAGCTCTCTTTCTCACACACACACACGCATAGACTTCGCCGGAGAGTGCCTGTCTTTTAATTAAATCTCACACCAGCACATGTGTGCGTTTATAGCAGCAGTTAATTTTGATTAACAGTGCATTGACACTCTATCAGCAACCGTATGAATATAGAAGATGCATTAATATTGCTGCTTCCTCTGAAGTTGACTCAGGAGGCTGCGGGTTTCTCTCAGCACTCCGTATCAGGATAGAACCTTTCCCCAAGTGAAGGAAGCAATTTCTGTTTGAAGCTGCCACTCACTAACCTCTGGACAGATCAGGGCTCTCCAAATCATATTCGAAAGCTTGCTTTCTTTCAGCATACTGTGCTTTTGAGCTACAGGCATTCAGCTGCCTTACAGGAGGCTAAACCTGGTCCACATTCACACACTTGGCGCCTCTTTTTTTCGCATGTTATTCACAGCATTCGTAAATGAGAGAAAGGATTTTCAACACTACTATGCTGCAACATAAGGCAGACGCTGTTTATACTGTTTATATTAAAATATAGCAGGTCAGTTATTCAATCACTATCATACCAGAGCCACCAATTAAAGAGGAACTATGGGCACTGACATGTTTCCAAGAACTTGTGAATTTTATAAGTATCTGTATACATGACAGACCACATTCACTCACTCATTTGCCAAAGACCTCAGAGTGCAACACATACAATCATTTCCACTCACATTTAGGGGCAATATGGAACAACCAGGCAACCGCAAATCTTTGGATTATTATCATAGGTCATGATTGTGAGTCAGGGCAGGGGTGGCCTAGTGGTATAGGTGCTGGATCATTGATCCTAAGGTTGGGGGTTCAAGCCCCACTCACCACAGGTCGTCACTGTCCCCCCCAGTGCAGCTAACTCGGTTATCAAAGGCCGGCCATGTCTCTCACTGTCTATGGTGTGGGGCTTTAAAAGAACCATTGTTGACTTTCGACAAGAGTAGCTGCAAAGCTGTTAGGGTGTTTCCGCCCTGCGATGGCCTGGTGAGCTGTCCAGGATGTACTTTGCCCTCGCCTGGAGTCGGCTGGGATGAGCACCAGACTCCCCGTGACCCTAATTAGGATTAAGCGGGTACAGAAAATGAAATGAAATGAAAATATTGTGATTCAGTCTCCTTTCATCATCATCATTGTCGTCGTCGTCATCATCTTCCGCATAATTCACGGTCGGATCGCAGGGGCAGCAGCATAAGCAATGAGGTCCAGACATCCCTCTTCCCAGCCACTTCCTTCAGCTCTTCCGGGGACACATGGAGGCATTCTCAGATCAGTTGAGAGACATAACCCCTCCAGCCTGATTTAGGTCCAGCTTGAGGTGTTTTGTCGTTGAGCCATGCCCAAAACACCACACCAGGGAGGTTTTCAGGAGACATTTTAACCAGATGCCCAAACCACCTCAATTGGCTCCTCTCAATGCGGAGGAGCAACAGTTTTACGCTGAGCTCCTCCAGGTTGGCTGAGTTTATCACCCTGTCTCTGTCCACCACCGGGCAAAGGAAGCTCATTTCAGTCAGTTGTATCTGCGATCTTGTTCTTTCGGTCACTACCCCTTCACCAAGATGGACCGGTACAAGCTCCATTTTACAACGGAGGCTGCAGCGATCCACCTGTCGATCTCCCACTTCATCCTTCCCTTACTCGTGAACACGACTCAGAGATACTTGAACTCCTCCACTTGGGAAAGGACCTAATTCCAGAACTGGAGGGTGCATTCCACCCTTTTCCGGTTTAGAACCAGGGCTTCGAATTTGGAGGTGCTGATTTTCATCCCGGCCACTTCACACCCAGCTGCGAATTGCCCCAATGAGAGCTGGAGGTCTGTGATTGATGAAGCCAAAAGGACAATGCCATCCGCAAAAAGCAGAGATTCGATGGACACCAAACCAGAAGTCCTCAACTAGGCTGTGCCTAAAAATTTTGTCCATGGAACTTATGAACAGAATCGGTGATAAAGGACAGTCTTGCTCCATGGGCAGAAGCTCGGCCACCAGGCACTCGCCTTCGAGCCCCTCCCCCAGGCCTGGCTCCAAGGGGGGAACCCCAGTGACCCACATCTGGACAAGAGAGACTGTGTCCTTTTATGTTTGTCCTTTAGGTGTTTTTGAACGGCACTTCGTCTAGACCAGGGGTCGGCAACCCGCGGCTCCGGAGCCGCGTGCGGCTCTTTCACCTTTCTGGTGCGGCTCCATGGCTTTTCAAAATAAAGTTGTGCTTTACGGTGGCTGACTGGTGCACCACAAAGTGCTTAGTTACTCACACAGCAAAGGGCCGGTGTGGGTGCAGGTTTTCACTTCAACCAAACAATAGCCACACCTTCCACCTGTTCCCACCAATCACTGATCATCAAAAGAAAAAAAAAACCTAGAGTGGACATTACTATTTCAATTCTGAATTGGAGCCATCTTCGTGAGCCACCTTGCTTTAAGTCTTAAACAGTCATGTGATCCCACCAAGATGGCCCCACTTCAGAATTGAAACAGTAATGTCCAATCTAGGTTTTCCACCTGAATGACCTGGGTACCCTTCCAATGCTCTTTTCGGGTTGAAAATTACATAGATGAAAATTAAGAGTCACAGATGTGGGCGGATATTTATTTGGTGTGGGCGGGGTGATTTTGTGTGTGTCCACAAGAACACAAGAACACACACAAAATCACCCCGCCCACACCAAAGAAATGTAAAAGAGCCCTAAAAGAGCTCATGGCAAGCAGCAGCGCGGTGAGAGAGAGATTTTTTTCTGCCACCGGGGTTTGTAATTCAGGAACGGATGTGGATGAGATTTGTTTATACACAGCAATCTCCAGATTAAATAACTGTCCTCACAGTGACAAAATAAAAGACTGGGTGTGGTTCAGTCTCCACTCTGAGAATGGGTCGGTCAGTGCAGTATTAAGCATTAATATTTATTTAAAAGAATGTTGAGCAGGCTCCTGCTTAAAATAAGTCTTCAAATACTTTTCTGTGTTGGTGTCATTTTTGTAAATTAAAACTATGACAAAACAACATTAATATAACGAATAAAGAAAAGAAGATCCCACGAAGGGCGTGATTGGTGAGGTTGGCAACCCAACCCGTTACACATCTGGCTGCAGCCCGTCCCGCGCTTCGTGGGATGGATATTCTTTTTCTTTATAAAAACACAAGAAGCATTCGAACACATTCATTCATTTTCTGAACCGCTTAATTCTAATTCGGGTCGCGGGGAGGCTGGCAATTTTTTTTTAATCTAAATGTTTTTGTTGCAAGCAGAATTGTAATTTAATGGTCTCTGCAGTCGTTTAAATCAATGTAACATATTGTTATTTTATATTAACATGAAGGAAAAAGGGGAAAAACATTATATGCAGTGTGATTTGATTTAAAACGTCAAAAAAGGATGTGTGGCTCCCAGTGTTTTCTTTAATGTGGAAAACGGGTCCAAATGGCTCTTTGAATGGCAAAGGTTGCCGACCCCTGGTCTAGACCTTTACCTAGGACCCATTTGCCTTGGATTACCTTACCAAGGACTTAATGCCCCCAACAACATAGCTCCTAGGGTCATTAGGACAGGCAAACTCCTCCATGACAGTAAGGTGGTGATTCAAGGGGGGGGGCCTCCCCTTTCCTTAAGAGAATCATTTATATGAGTCAGTGATTTCCTTATGAACATGCAAGTGTCTTTCATTAGTTAAGTGAGTCATTATGAGAGTAATTGAATCATCTTCGCCATGCAAAAGCTTTGGTCCTCTTTCATTAAATGGGACATTATTTGAGTCAATCGTTTTTCATATGCGAGAGATTCAGTCCTCTTTTATGAAGCGAACCATTTTGTAAGTTAGGGAATCATTGTAGTCATGACAGACATTCAGTTATGTTTCAGGCAATCATTCCATGAGGCAGTGATTCCTTTTGGACATGCCAGAGATCCAGTGCATTTTCATGAAATGATTAATTCCATGAGTAAATCATTTTTAGTCATGAAAAAAGATTCAATTCATTTTTATGAACTGATTCTTTGTGTGACTCAGTGAATAATTTTGGTCATGACAGGGAGTCAGTTCTCTTTCCTAAATTACGAGTCAATACTGTAATTACTTTTAGTTGAAGACCAAGCTTTGGTGTTCCTTCATTAACAGAAGTAGTGATGGAGTTCGTGACTAATTTCTGATTAGTGACCTTTTTGACTGTTTAAATATACAGACGCTCCCAGACTTACATTTTTAATTGGTTCAGGACGGCCGAACGTAAGTTGAAAGTGAATGTAAGTTGTTACAGTGACGTATGACGTATAACGCGTGACGTATGACACTCATACTGTACTATACATCCAAAAATACCTTTACTGTATCTCATAAAACACCCCTAAATCAATTATTATAAACATAACATTGTAAAATAATTTCAAATATATCAAATAATATCAACATTAATTTCAAATAAGTCACTTATTTATACCGAGGCACTTTACATGAAGCTTAAAACAGCCAATCACGCTTACAATATCTGAAGCGCTCAATACCGAAAGTAGTGTACTTGCTGTGGGTTATATGGACTTCCGGTCTTTCAAGTGCACAAGGGTGCCGTTGAACTCGTTTAGAACCCAGCCTGCACTGATGTGGAGCCAGCAGAGCAGAGAGCTCTTTCCTGGATTCAGATTTTCATTCATTTTACAACTCCCTTTGCTGAAACTGAGTATGCATGGTAGATTGTGCCGATCCGAGCAGATAGTTAATTCATCTCTGTGTATGAGACTTGCACCCGTGCTAGTAAGCTTACGCTCCTGACCAACCATATTTGCTTAGGGTTACAAAAGTTCGCAAAACAGTGTAAACACAAAGATCACAGAGACGACGTCTTAACACAAGGGTAACACGCTATAAAACTGATTTTTATATATATATATATTATGAATGTGGTGAAGGCGGACATGAAGGTCGTTGGAGTAAGAGTAGTAGATGCAGAGGATAGGGTGAGATCATTTGCTGTGGCGACCCCTGAAGGGAACAGCCGAAAGGAAA
>CM045740.1:24203224-24235724 GCA_024760905.1 Plotosus lineatus | reverse complement strand
GGAATGTTTTACAGATGGAGAAAAATTAAATAAAATTGTCCTTCTGTTATACAATGTAAGTTTTTTTTAAAGGTACTTGGTGTATTATTGTTAAAAAACCCTCCCTCTGTTTTAACCCAGAAGAAAAGCAAGAATTATATCCAGTCGGCCCTCTACTTATGAAATTAATCCGTTCCAGAGCCTTTGTCGTAGCCTGGAGTTTTCGTAAGTAGAGGTGCATTTTACATGTAAAAAAGCGTGATTCGTTCCAAGGCTCCCAAGACTACCCCATAAACCCTTTAAAAATGATAAAAGTACACCAATTTTGTATGAAATATGTGTTAAAAGTAAAAGAAAATTATCTATTAAACCATTTGAACATTTTATTAACATATTTATTAATTAAATCATTATTAAACATTTTTATTAACGCACATACACACACAACACTGTCTCTCTCTCTCTCTCTCGCTCACAACTCTCTTTCTGTCTCTCTCTGTCTCTCTGGTGTGTTTTGCCGAATACGGGCTCCGCCCACACGCAGCGAAGCTGATGGAGCATCTGAGTAATGTATTTAAAGTGGGGGTGCATAGAGTGTTGAAGCGCAACTTTCGGATTTATCTGCTAGACTTAGAAGGCAGTCATATTGTAAACCCTGCTAAATCTAAACGCCTATCACACTCAAGCCAGACTCCACCTCCGTCATTAGGATAGGTGCACCCTGGGTAGCTCGGCTTTGTGGCAGAGTGAGCCAACGGAGTCACTGGCGACTAGGAAGTGATCTCTTTATCCGAGTTAATTTAAGCGATTTTATAACAGTGCTTTAAAAGGTAATGAAATCGAGTCTTCATAGATGGCAAAGACCAATTTCTTGCGACTGCTGGGTACCCGATTCCAGCAAAAGCGCCCCAAGGTTGTCCACGACGCCACAGGGGAAACATGATGATGATGATTAAAGTGGAATTACAGTACCTGAGATCGGAGGTCTTGTCCCACGGAGCACTTTCATGCCTCCATCTGCTTCAATATCGTGCCAAAATAATCGCTGCCATCACTGTAGTTCGGCTTTAAGGTCTCTTTCTACTTCAATATCGTCCAGATTGTAGAGGGATTTCAGCCGTACTCCTGTGCGATTTTGCTCAACCGCATCCCACTTTCGTATTTTTTTATTATCTCCTGCTTCACTTCGATTTATAATGGAGCCCGCTTCTTCTTTTCTGTGTCACCGGGAATCACATTCTTGGGGTCCATGATGGATAACGAAATATAACGCTGCAATGATCAATCTCAAAACAAGCCAACAGTCCTGTTCAACTCTCCTTGACGCTTGTGTCAAACAGGAAGTATGGGTACAGTTTAGCAGAGGCCAGCGGGGCGGGATGTTGGGACACAGCCAATGAGAGAGCAACTCGCGCATTGTTTGAATTTTTGAATGGCGCATTTGAATTTTTGAATGACGCTTTTGGCGCTTTTCGTAAAAAGAGGACGAAAATTTTGAAAAATGCTTTTCGTAACCTGGATTTTTTGTACTCAGAGGTTTTCTTAAGGTTTTCTCGACTGTATTTCTGTCTCCAGTTTTGATCTCACATTGAGGAAAATGACTTGCTGTCATGTTTTATAGCAGGGGTGGCGAACACGTGGCTCTCGAGCCGCATGCAGCTCTTGATCACTAAGATTGTGGCTCTTTGCCTCTTATCATATTTCTATATACTGTGGCTCTTTGCCTCTTTTCATGGTTTTTTTTCATGGTTAGTTGTGTGTGTCAGAGCAAGGGAGGAAGAGAGAGAGGTGCCTCTGTGTGCGCGTGTGTGCGCGTGTGTGCGTGTGTCTGTCTTGGCAGGTCAGCACGTGGTGTGGCTCTTTAACTCTCACAGTTAAAAAACTTTGGCTCTTTGTGTCTAACTTGTTCGCCACCCCTGTTTTATAGCTTTCATTGAAAAAAAAAAATCTCATGTACACAAAGAATTACATGGATAGGCAATTTAATTTTTTAACACCTAAACCTATTTTTTTATGTTTTTGTTGAAATAACTTAAATTTCATCACCATTGTCATCCTCAGTATGTAATACAGCCCAGATGCAGAGGTGATGACCGTCACAGCAGCTCTGTTAGTTGTTACAGATGTAAAGCCAGCTGTTACACTAAGCACTGTGCACTTGTTCTGATGTGTGATCTTTTCCATATGATCACCTTCCAGGATGAGAAGAGGATGTTCTTTAACGTTCTCTGCCTTTTTCCCGGCTAACAAACATGAATGGCTGATAATAAACTGAACTTGTTGTTTTCTTCTGGACGTTCCAATTTATATGAGGGACAAAGTTAATCTGTGCAACACCCCCCCCCCCCCAAAAAAAAGTCCAATTTAAAGGATTTACAAGATAGCTGGAGTTTGACCTTTCAAAGTCACTCAAGGTCAAATGTGATTGCATTATTTGAAAGAACGTATTTGCATCAATAGAAATGGCATGTCTATCAGTACTTGCTTTGAAGTTATAGGCTCTCAATCTCCAAACCTTTGTGACCTTGTTCTGACCTTGGCCTTTGACCTTGACATTTTTAAATCAAATCACCTCTGTGAATCAGGTAGGGTAGTGTCCCCAACAATGTGGTGAAATTCTGTGCATGGGTGTGGTCACAATTTTGTTCCCGAACTGGAAAACAAACAGATTGAAGGACAAATGGGTAATGCCTCCCCCAAAACTGTTGTAGCAGAGTTATGAAATAAATTTGATGTGTTGTATCACACCACACTGCTGTTTTTTTTTCCTGGTTCAACGCCAGTGTTGTGTTTTTATCTATCACAACATATCACTTGTTGCCGGTATAACCACCGTCAGCATGACAGTTTTTTGGAAAAGTATAACGAGTAAAACCAAGACTGCAAATCCATTTTAACATCTGGCTTGCAACTATTACAGCAGTTCTGCCTTCCTTCTGCTTAACACTGCTCAAATATGACAGAAGTGATCATGAGAAGATTACATTTTTCGTTCTCGTTTCGTCTTCGTTCTTACAGCAAACTGCAAACATTGTCTGTCACATTCGGTTACAATCCAATTAGATTACAGTTTCACAGGAAGCTTAAAATGATCTTTATTGAAGTATTTTTGGTTGGAACAAGCCGCTGAAGGCTATCAACCGCTTTGTATATCTGTGTGAAACATGGTTCAGGATGTGCCGTAATCCGTCCCCCACTCAGTGATGGGTTTGTTACGCTGCTTCGCTGGCAGCAAAGATATTCATATACAGTGATACCTCACCTTACGAAATTAATCCATTCCAGAAGTAACCTGGATTTTTCGTAAGTTGAACCACATTTTACAGTACATGTAAAATGCGTGATTCGTTCCAAGGCCCCCAATACTACCCCCTAAACCCTTTAAAAATTAAAATATATATATTTTAAGGCTTCCTTCTGCTTCAATATCGTACTGATGGTAGACGGGTTTTGGCCATATTCTTTGCGATATCACTCAACCGCATGCCATGAGCCCGCTTCTTCTTTTCACTCGCACCGGGAATCACGCGCGTGTGTGTGTATGTGTATGTGTGTGTGTGTGTGTGTGTGTGTGTGCGTGTGTGTGCGTGTGTGTTGACCATGTCTTCTGAGCAGAGTTATAATCTTATAAATGTTTATGCAAGGTTAAAATCCTGAGCCAAAAAATAAAGTTACAATGAGTACAATCGAAAAACTCACGAAACAACAGTAACTCTGTCCTTTACACAAAAAGCATCATGGGTATTATGGAGATCCCTCCTAGCCAATGGGAGGCCAGTGGGGCAGGATGTTGGGAGATAGCCAATGGGAGAGCGACTCAAGCATTGTTTGAATTTTTGAGATGGCGCTTTCGTAACGTGAATTTGTTTCGTATCCAGAGACGGAAATTTTAGGTAAATGTGTTTCGTAACCTGGATTTTTCATTTGTTGGGACTTTCATAAGGTGAGGTACCACTGTACAGTATAAGCTTTCTCACTTACTATATTTATCATTTCTTCATTCACTTTACATCTCTTTCTCTTTTTTTGGTTCTGTGCCTTTTTATTTGTTAATGACATAGCGTCTAGACTAGCTTCTTGTGTGTGTTGTGTGTGTGCTGAGTGCTTTTAAAATGAGTTCTACAACAGAAAACCGCTATGCAGACAATGGCGATGAATTAAGGCTGGGCCACAACTCCTTTTTTGTTACTGACAAAATAAAGAAGGCCACGCCTATTTTACTCGGGCTAACAAACAAAAAGCCATTAGTAAACAGCCAGGCCTTATCGAATTTTATTTTTGCACAATTAACACACAGAAGCCATACCTCCATTTTAAAAACCAACATGAAGAAAAAGATCAGGCCTCGTTTTTGGGACTGATAAATAATGATGCAACACTTCCTTTTTTGAAAGTGACACAAATAGGCCACACTTCCTTTTTTGCATGTAATCAAATTAAAGAGGCCACACCTTATTTTGTGAGCTGACTCAAATAGGCCACACCTCTGTTTTTGCAACTGATACAAAGTGCTCACGCCTCCTTTTTGTAATAGACAGAAAGAGAGAAGTCATCACCTTTTTTGCATCTGACTCAAAGGAAATAAGCCACACCTATTTTTTCGCAACTGGCACAAAGGGACCACACCCCCTTAACAGAACTGACAAAAAATTCACACCATTTTTTTTATAACTGCCACAGAGGCTGCACCCTTTATTTTAAAACTGACAAAAAAAAAAAGAAGCCACATCTCCTTTTACAACTGACATGTGCAAAGAGGCCACACCTTCTTTAAATAAAAAGTTTGGTCTCTGTCTTTGGGCCGAATAAACATTGAGGCCCCAGTTCTTGTTGGTGTGTGGGCACAGATTTAAAGGACAGATCTCTTTTTTTTGTGAGTGAAAACAGTGAGGCCACGCCCCCTTTGTTACATCATGTTTTCTTGTCCTTGCTAAATGTGTGTGTGTGTGTGTGTGTCATATTTATCATCTTGATGACGTATATGGTGATTAAGGCTCACCAAGGCGTCTACTAAAGCCTAATGGTTATCTAATTTCACCCCGGGGGAAGTGATCAGTGTTGTTTATTTTTCCAGATTGCTTCGCATGCAGGTTCTCATCCTTCTCTCTAACGCAGACAAACGGCTTGAACTGCAATAATCGTATGTAGAAGGAAGGAGGCATGTAGTCGAGATAAACACCACTCCCGAGTTCACTTTCATATCACCATTCCACAAACCTCCAATCAGCCGCGATCCTTGCGGTGCACTCAACACATGCTGCACTTGCTTCTCATTATTCTTTCAGATAAATCCGTCCTGCTCTCTCGCTGCCACTCTCTGACACTTTGCTCTTTCCTTCCAGTGGAATTCTTTTCTGCTGTCATTAGCACGCAATAATTTATTGTCGCAATGACCTTCTCCCCCCCATCACTTTCTCTCAGTCTTTTTGATCTTCTCTCTCATTTTCTCTGACTCTCTTTGACTTCAGATCTGTTTCTTTATCCTTATTATCTTGCCTTTATTACCTCCACCGAGGAAGTAATTTTGATATTCAGGTTGATTTATTGATCTCACGGTAAGCAGAGTTGCAGAAAATCTAACAATCTGACTTTTTTGAAACTTGGTGGAAGGTTGAAACATGGGTCAAGGTAGAAGTCATCAAATTTTGTACCAAATCGGAGTCACAGGTCCCGAATCCAGTTTCCCTATTGGCAACATTGAAGATGTGGTCTTTAGCCTTGGTAGACCAAACAATGACACACATCTTAAAATGCAGTACTATATGACCGTAAAGCTCAGTCGTGATAAAACCTCGCCGATGCAGAAATATGATCAATTCATATTGTAGTAAACATTCAGGATGACTTGCTATCTTCTGCTATGACTGAATGTGGATTGTGGTACGGTGAGTTAGGCTAGGTCCGACCCTATTTTCATGTACAGTACTTCTACTGGTTTTCAGAAGATATCCGACCATATACAAGTAGCTGCAGATGTGCGCATTACGAAAATGTGGAAATTTTCATCCTGGGCAGATGCCTGTGCCTTCTGGGAACAGCTTACCGGAGTATGTAATTGTCTGTTTTCTACACCGTGGCACCAAGTCATGGGATCAGAATCATAAAAGTTGTAATCTAATTGGAAGCCGGCATGAAAAGATCACCGGTAAGTTAATTGTTTAAGTGCTTGTGGTAGTCAATCTATGGAGGAAAAAAGGCATTCTCTTTGTTTTGGTTGCATCAGCTAGTTAAGCAGCGGTTATATCTTGCCTCCATTCATCCGCGTCTCATGAGTGTCTTATCCATTTGTTGTGCTGTGAATGCATTCCTTATCAGATGAGGTCTTTTCATTCCTTTGGACAGTTTTGTGCACACTTTGCACTTGGAATGAATTCCACCAAGCAAAGGCATCTGCTGGTTGTTGTACAGTTATTCTTTACCTAGAACGCATGCATTTCCTGTCCTGTACTTGTCAGTTTGCATTTGTTGATATCTGGTGGACCTGAAATGCAGCCAGACCACTGTTTGGCATGCAACAGGTGAACTGCATGTGTGCTGGACATAGACCACATAACTGCTAAGGAACCCATAGGAGCTTCAAAAAGTCAGTACACACTGTTGGCCAATCAGTACACACTCAATGCCCTTTTCTTCACCTGCTGGCTTGCAGTATGTATACTCTCTCTCTCTCTCTCTCTCTCTCTCTCACACACACACACACACACTCACTGGAAAGGGCATGCTGGTAATGTGGTCTGAATATCAAACCCTCTCGTCTAAAAACACACACTTGCTCACCCAGTAATAACCATAACACCAGTGTAACACCAACACACTATTTATTCAATTTAAATTTTACATGAAATAGCATGTACTGCATATTAGCTTGCATGCTAGCCATTATGTTCTCATTGGATTATGCTCATTTATACGAACTGGTTCCAATTATCCGGTACCTTAGGGATGAAGCGGGTGCCGGAAAATCAATTTTGCCAATGTATCAGGACCTTCCCACAAATACTTATAAATTAAATTAAAATTAAATCTAGAGTAAAAGAATAAAGAAATGGTGCACAATACTTACCAAAAACAACAGAAGACCAAAAAAAAAAAACAACCCAAGACTATGTAGAATAATTAGAATCATAAATACATAAATAAAAAAAAAATTAAATTAAAAGAAGCCACTACACAAAATAACAGACAGCTGACACACACACACACACACACACACGCACACGCACAAAACGTTCATGCAAATATAAACGAAAGCCGGTGTTGTTGTTTTGTTTCTGCTGGCTGTCACTAGGGTGCAACCGCGCACCTTTTCCAGACAAAATGCTGTTATACCAAGTTGGGTCATTATTGTTCAGCATTTTAAAAAGGTGCCTGCCTATGTACAATAGGCTCCCGTTTTTCATGATGTTTTGGTTCCTGCACTTCCCGTGGATCAAGAAAATCCGCAAGCTATTTACGCGATTTTAAAACTCTATGTATGATATTACATGCGCTGAAAGATGCTTGTTACATTCTATAGACAGTCTTACTCATTAATACAGTAATATTGCAATAAAATATAGTAATGATTAAGTAAAAAAATTTTAATTTTGCACTGTGATAATATTTATTAATAAATAAAGCACTTAGGCTCCTTACCAGATGCTAGAGAAGATGCAGCGCGTTTGAGTGACATCATAGGGCTTAAATAATCATTAAAAACACATGAAAAAAAGTGAATTCATGTATGTAAAGAAGAGAAAAAAACGAGGTGTACACATCATCTGCAACCAATCAGCAGGAGAGAGAAACAAAAGCGCTCAGCCATTGGCTAAATTTGAATCACGTGCCAGTTACTTCTGGGTTTGTCGCCAATCCGCAAGTATGTGGGGGCACAGGTGTTGAACTGCGAATGGTCAAGGGCCGACTGTATCAGATGATGGTTAATTGGAACTAGTCTGTATATGCAATAGTTCAGCCATCTTGCTCGTTAGCAAAGCTACATGCTTTAAATGCACACGAGTCTAACCTTAAATCAGCAAACAGTTTTAATTTTACTGCAAAGTAAATAATCTAATGTTAACCAACCCCTAGTTAGTTTGAGTGTTTTGAATAAGCATTAGGCATAGCTGAAGTATTCTATTTACAGCCTAGTTCCAATTATCCGGCATCTGATACATTGGCAGGCACGTTTTTAAAATGCTGAACAATAATGAAAAATAACTTGGTAAAACATGTTTTGTCAGTATTGACTAATTTATGTAGTGTGTATGTATATGTTTAGGTCCAGAAATTGTTTCCCAGTGCGGCTAACTGGGTTATCAAAGGCGGGCCATGTCTCTCACAGTCTATGGTGAGAAGCATGTCAAAGAACCATTGCTGACTTTCGTAAAGAGTAACTGCAAAGTCGTCAGCGTGTTTCTGTCCCTTGCTAAAAGGGTTGTGACAGGAACGGCATCCGACGTAAAAACCTCTGCCAAATCAAACGTGCGAATCAGATGATTCGCTGTGATGACTCTAGAGAACGATAAAACGCTGAAAAGAAGAGGAGAGGTCCAGAAATTGTTTAATTCCTTATTTAGCCACCATTAAATACATTTCCAGACTAGCAGTGCTAACTTGTGCTAAAATGTTAGATATGTTATTATTACCGCTTATTACAGAATTTTAGTAATCACATGATCAAAGCAGCTACACACCTAACCACACACCTAACATTCATATATATATATATAAATTCATTTATCAGTGAGTAATCATCTGAAAAACATACAATGATGATATTTAACCCAAAATTAGCAAACCAATACAGCCACAAAATCGCTGACCATTTATCATGGCAGGACACACACACACACACACACACACACACACACACACACACACACACACACACACACACACACACTGTCTACATAATTTACATGGCTTGGTAATTGTCTTTCTCATGAATAGTATGTGAGCTGGATTTCTGCCTGATTTCCTCCGTCTCCAGCGGCAGTATACTGTTCCCTGGAGACATTGATTCCCTACTCTGCAGATTGGATCACTGTGCTTCTCTTAGGGTGCAACTCAAGCAACTCTCTCTCTCTCTCTCTCTCTCTCTCTCTCTCTCTCTCTCTCTCTCTCTCTCTCTCTCTCTCTCTCTCTCACGCGCACGCGCTCTCTCTCACAAACACACATTCAGAAACAACATGTTTTTAACCTGTGTCTTATTTGCTGGCTCTGGTCTACCCGAGTTCTGGTGTGAGATGTCTTTGTTCTGTAGTGTATGTGTTGTGTTCCATTGCAGATGGCCAGTGTGTATTGTTTTAGTTATCGTGGTGTTTTAATATTTTGTGTTGTGGACATTTACTGTCACTAAAGAGTCACAGCATGTGGTGAGAAAGCAACTGTCGCTGCTAGATAAGGGGAGCTTACAATTATATGAAAATAATTATCTTCTTTTAAAGGTGTATGTGTGTATGAGAAATCTGCGTTTCCTTTCTTATATGGTAATATGGAAATAACGTCTATGAGCCTGGTTCCATGAAGCTGAAATCATTTGTTTTTGTACAAGAAAAGCATTTATTTTAAATATTGTACATCATCTCATGCTTAAGAAATCACTCCTCGTGTCTGTGCATCTTTAATGAGTCAGGCTATAATGTGCGCTGGGGAGCAGAAGCATCTCGAGAAAAATAAATGGACTAGTGTCACTTGGAAAAGAAAAGAAAATGAAGCAGACCTCCACCATTTATTATCATTCATTCATTCATTTTCTGAACTGCTTAATCCTAATTAGGGTCGTAAGGAGGTTGGTGCCCGTCTCAGCTGACTCTGAGCGAGGGCAGAGTACACCCTGGACAGCTCCCCAGACCATCGCAGAGCAGAAACATGCTGACGGCTATGCAGCTACTCTTGTCGAAAGTCAGAGATGGTTCTTTTACATGAACCTCTCACCATAGACCGTGAGAAACATGGCCGGCCTTTGATAACCCAGTTATAGGCACGGACTGTGACAACCCGTTGAGAATGGGGCTTGAACCCTCAACCTTGGGATCAGTGATCCAGCACTTTACCACCAGGCCACCTCTTCATCACTATCATGTTTATTTTTATTTATATTTTAAAATCTTGACCACACTTGTGCGTGGCTTTTTACCAAATTTTGTGGTTTCAATACTCTGCCTTTCACAGATGTGGTTTGATTTTTTTTTTTTCAATGTCAAGTTCGCAGAAAAGTCATCAGATTTGGAGATAGAGGATGTGTAACTTGGCAGTTGTGGTAAGGTGCTAGTTTGCCAATTGTTTTTTACCGATTTTCTTTCTAATTTAGTCATATCCAATTTCTACCCGTCAGCTATTACCTTCCATATGACATGGCCACCACATGCCCAGGGAGGGGTGAAATAGTCCGTGACATGCAATGCTAGCCAGCCGCATCTTTTCGAACTGTGGCACATGCGTATTTTGGAGACAGTCTAACACACTCAGAGGGAAAGCACCCCCTCGTACAAATGTCCATGATTGCCACAGACGTCCATGATTGGCTGACAATCACTGTGAGTGACAGTGAAGTGACTTTATGTCATCCCTCTCTCCTGAGGAAGTTGGCTAGTTAGCTCCTGTGAACTCCCAGTCATGGATGGCTGTCACATTAACCTGGATTCGAACTTATCATCTCCAGCTAATAGTCGCGCACTTTGTCAATGCGCTACTTGGGAGCCAATAAAACTTTAGCACAAAAGAGTTTTTTTTTTTATTGATTAGGTGATGTCAACATAGAGAACATATAGAACATATCAGAAGATAAGCACATGGGTACACATATAGTGCCTTTTCACTACATTATAGATTCGGTGTGCTGAAGGATCTTGTCGCTTCAGCAAATACTGTATGTGATGAAGTGTGGATCAGTATATAAATTCAGCCAACCTGATTGGGAACACTTGGTTATCTGCAGTATCGATCCAAGACACCTGAAAAGAGACAATTCTATCTTGTTTTCACCTTCAGATGTACAGACTTATCCCACCATCAGGACTCCTCTCTCAGCTCATACCTGTTTGGGAGCTGCTGAGCGAAAATACGATTTTTTTTTTTTTTTTTTTTTGTTCTAACTCTTGGCTGTCTGAACATTTGCTGCTTATATTTGTCCCCTTTCTTCAGAAATATGTGAAGATCAATCCATCTTCCCGGCCCATTTTTCAGAACTCTCTTATTTCCCCTGTAATGTAGAGATACATAGAGCCATAGAGATGGACACAGGCAGAGGGATACTTTGAGTCATAAAGAGGGACATTAAGCTATCGCCAAGGACAATGAGACAGAAAGACATGGACACATTAAGAGGGACATGGAGATGAACACGGACAGATAATGACTGTCTGACAAAAGACATGTAAAAAAGGACATGGACACATTGACATACACAGAGGGACCTTGACATGTCCTTCATTATTTTTTTGCAAACCGTGATGCAAATGTACTGAAAAAAAAAACAACCAAAAAAAAACCCACATGGAGAGACCGCAGACAGAACGATGAAAAACTTTAGGGACGGGAAAGGCTGGTGAGCAAGGTTTAATCTCTAATGGCTGATAAGCTCCCACATAAAAAGAAGTCTTCCTACACATTATTTGATATAACTCTGTCTTTCTGTGTGTGTGTGTGTGTGTGTGTGTGTGTGTGTGTGTGTGTGTGTGCGTGTGTGCGCGCGTGCAAGACCTGGGTGATGGCCTGTGGCTCGTATGCAGATTACAGCAACAAGCTACACGAGGTCAATAAATACAGCTCATTGGTTCGATATCTGGAAAGCTGATGATCTGAAGAGTGCTGATAATGCAGAAGCTTCCACTCCGCTTCCAAACAGCCAATCAGAGTGCAGAATCGATTAACCATGGCCATGCCACATAATGGTTAACACTGCACATTTGCAAGACATGAACGAGATATCAAATGTGATTATTAATGAAGGAAAAAGAGAAAGATGGAGAAAGAGAGCAGGGCATTATGATAACAGGGGTAATAAACAATTCAAATTAAAAGAAAGTTCATGAATAAAAAAAATCAATACTTTGAAAAATATCACTCTGGTGTGATAGAAATAAAACACTTCATGATAGTAATTTCATGATAGTAACGCAATTGCTTTCCTGTCCACTGATGCCATCGAATCTCTCCTTCGTTTTCCTCTTTGAATGATCAAGAATTGCCTCTCATCATCTAAAAATTGTGTGTGTGTGTGTGTGTGTGTGTGTGTGTGTGTGTGCGCTTTTGAATAAATCCTGAACATACTCATTGACCCTTGGTATCCCGTTTCTTGTCTCCGTCAACTCCTCCCACTTCCAATTCCAATCTTTTCTGGAATTACAGTGAGTCGTCGACTTATGACTGCGTTTAGTTCTGGCAGACCGGTTGTAACTCGATCTGGTCGTATGTCGACTTTCCATCCAAATACACTCACGCCAAACAAAAATAGATTAATAAATCTCGCAAATTTAAATATATACATCTATTTTCAATTCCACATCACTGTGACACGCAGCGGAGAGCCAATCCTTTCTGTACTCCACTGTGTGGACGGGTCCCATAGCTTCAAACTCCAATTTTATTGGAGTATAACAACAGCCACAGACTGCGCGTGTTGTTTGAGTAAAGAGATAAATTTCCCTCGTTTTGATTGGCTCATTTCCACAAAGCCAAGCACAGCTGGCAAGCAAACACAAATGGACAGACATGGAAAAACTTCAACCCACAGAGCAGCTGATTGCCAAAACTTGGGATGCGCTTCCTGTCATATAAACACTGCAGCGTGTGAGGCCAATAAAATTAGAGTTTCAAGGTATCGGACCCGCCCACACAGAAAGGATTGGCTCTCAGATTTCGCGTCACAGTGACGTGCATTGAAAGTAGATGAATAGATTTGCTCTGAGCACTTAGAAAGTGAATCTGCATCATCTCCTGCTTGGCCTTTTAAGATGCTGGTGCTGCCTGCAGCACAAACAACTGTCGTACGCAACACTCGCACTGCACTGCCATGAATCATGCTTCACCACTTTTGCGGTCGTAAAGTCGATCAGACGTAACTCGCATAGGTCGTAAGTCGACGACTCACTGTATTTCGCTTATGTCCAATATTCTGTTACCTTGCAACCATTTTGGAGGCTAAGTAGTGCAATGTTTTAGAAAAAGTCTTGACAAATTTTCAACAAAATTAATAATTGTGAGATGTCCACTGAATGTAGGCGTTTGTCGCAAGTGATGTATGGTGCTTGTGAGACAAAACGCGGTTTATCCGAACTTCCGATCTTTCAAGTGAGCAAGTGAAGGTTGAGTACTAAACAAGTATTCAACGCGCACTTGCTCACTTGAAAGATCGAAAGTCCGGAGAAGCCGTGCTTTGTCTCATAAGCACCATACGACACTTGCCACAAGCGCCTACATTTGGTGGAGTGCCTCACAATTATGGAACACTAATGGTAAACCATATGTGGACCTTTAAATAAGAAAATGAAATACCTTTGACTTTGAGTGACCTTGAAAGGTGAAACCTCATAAATTCTTTGTACAAGGGAGCTTTTTTGCTCATTTGGTTGCTATCAAGTGCAGAACATGTAGCAATATGAGTACACAGGAAATTTAAACCACATGAGGTCCTGTTTGCTACATTATTCATGTTGACCACCTGTGAGCTCCCCTCTAAGAGTGCATATACTATTTAGGCATATACTGTTTAGGCATATTCCCCTAATAGTGTTCAAATTCTTGAATATGATTAGTCAGAATGTGTGCACTATCAGCATGGCTCAGACAGTAGTTCTGGCTGTAACGTAAACACCAAGTTAATATTAATGTTCCTGTTCTAATATATGATTGTTTCTATAGTAACCATCCCCTCCAGAATTTTAAGAGTGCCTCGCTTCCCTTACTAGACCCTCAGGACCTCCAAAGTTTTTTAGCCTCCTCCTCCTCCATCTTCCTTCTAACAAGCCATTGCCAAAGGCCCTAGCTCCTTTGGGGGCTGAGATACAGATTGACACATTTACATTTGTGTTTTTTTTTTTTTTTTTTATCTTGGCCCAAAAACCTTGAATGAAAACCATCCAGCTATCCAACCATCCATCCAATGTGTGTACTGATCATTATTCAGCGTCACAGGGGAAGCTCAAGCCAATCCCATTGAGAGACTTACCTTGAGCGGTGGGGTAGTCTATTACATTTGCAGCATTTAGCAGATACTCTTATCCAGAGCAACTTACAGAAGTGCGTTAAAATCACTATCAGTGAATATATTCTTATAATGGTTTATTAGAACACACCAAGTATACTCTCAGTCGAACTCGGTTGATAAGGTGTGTGAGTGAGTGTGTTTGTATACTGTATAGCATAGTGCGAATCTAAGTACTGCTGAAAAAGATAAGTTTTCAGCTGTCATTTGAAGATACCCATTAACACGGCCTTTTGACCATCCAGAGGAAGCTCATTCCACCACCTTGGAACCAGAACAGAGAAGAGTTTAGCATGCATATATATATATATATGTATATATATATGTGTATATATATATATGTATATATAT
The DNA here is from genome assembly GCA_024760905.1 of Plotosus lineatus. Lineage (NCBI taxonomy): Eukaryota > Metazoa > Chordata > Actinopteri > Siluriformes > Plotosidae > Plotosus > Plotosus lineatus. The sequence goes on along the minus strand of CM045740.1, from coordinate 24,221,206 downwards.
GTGTATATATATATATGTATATATATGTATATATATATATATATGTATATATATATATATATGTATATATATATATATATATATATATATATATATATATATATGTGTATATATATATATATATGTATATATATATATATATATATATATATATATATATATATATATATATATATATAGATATATATATATATATGTATGTATATATGTATATGTATATATATATATATATGTGTGTGTGTGTGTGTATATATATATATATATATATATATATATATATATATATATATATACACATACATAGACACACACACACCATATTCGACATAATCAGCGCCCTGCTCCAATAAGCCGCCCCCCAGTGTTTTTGATCTTACGTCTAATAACTGCCCATGTGTACTGGGAGCAAAATGGTAGATCAAACTTACCAATTTCTATCGATCAGTCTCTGTAACAGTAAAATGAGGCGTTCACTGCCTATAAAAGTGAGTTTACACGGTATTTCAAGACCCCCTGCCACTGGGGAATGTCTATAATGTTCATCAGTAACAACACATTTGATTGTTCCGCCATGCTTTAAAAAACAGGAAAATATTTTGCTGTGTTCTCTTGGTAAATGTCCAACAAGATGAACCATTAGAAACTGCTACAGCAAAACTATGGGATGCTCTGAATGAATGGAGTGATGAGCCAACTATGGACCTGTTAGAAAGTGATGACGAGGCTTTTTCACCCGATTCTTATGCTCACTAACTTCATAAATTTAAGGATGTTCCTGGACATGTGCTTTTGTTTATGTTTGTATTGATTTGTTCAACTTATGTGCTAAAGTTGACATTCGTGTTGGCTCATTTTACTTGGGAAAATGTTTAAAGGAAATGCTCCGGAAGGAAAAGTCTTTTTTTAATTAATTAATTTATTATTTTTTTTTTCTTTAATTATGTTGTTTTCTGTTTATTTTCAGCTTTCATGTAAGTAGTTTGGTTGGTTCCACAAAATGAATAACACAAATACCAGTAAAACTCTTTTATTGTTCAGTTATCACTCATGTTTTCCGCCTCGATGGGAATAAGCACTTTCTGTTCTACATTTTAATAACCCCCCCCCCCCTTTAAAGCACCCTGGGCGCTTTTTCCTTTCGGCTTTTTCCCTTTATCAGGGGTCGCCACAGCGAATGATTCGCACATTTGTTTTGGCATAGGTTTTTACATCGGATTACCTTGTTGACACAACAAACGGGACAGAAACACGCTGACGGCTTTGCAGCCTACTCTTTACAAAAGTCAGCAATGGTTCATTTACATGTATCTCACTATAGACCAGGTGTCACCAACATGGTGCCCGCGTGCACCAGGTCGCCCACAAGTACAACATGAGTCACCTGCAAGCCTGTTCAGGGGTCGGGAACCTATGGCTCACGAGCCAGACGTGGCTCTTTTGATGACTGCATCTTGCTCTCAGATAAATCAGGTGGCCTTTCGTAACAGAATAACTAATACATAATTTCGCTGTCCTTTAAATAAAAATATAGAAAAAAGCCATCAAATAAAATAACAACATAAATCTCACACATTTCAATCTATACATCTATTTTCAATGCCACTTGTCGCTGTGGCGAGTACGGAGAACCAATCCGTTCTGTACTCCAGTGTGTGGGAGGGGCCGATATCTTGAAACTCTAATTTTATTGGATTATATGCAACAGCCTGCTTGTGTTCAGTGTCTGTAATGAGTCGGAATTTCCGACTTCTGCCGGATTTCAGCAAAATTGTCGGATAAAGTGGGATTTTTGTTATTTTATGCCGTTTTGTGGTTTTCCATTGGATTAAAAAAAAAAAAAATCACCCATAACCATGCTCGTTTGACATGTTTTGCATGCGAGCGCACGTTCCCGGAGGAGTAAGCACGGTTACTTGAAGTCGAAAAGTCGACACTGACAAAAGTCGGAAATTTTGACTTGGCATTGTCTGTCACAAGTCGGAATTTCCGACTTTTGTCAGTGTCGACTTTTTGAATTTAAGTAATCGTGCTTCCTCCGCCGGGCTCGTGTGCGCACATGAACTCATACACGGTTTTCAGTGTGAGGCTGGGTAACTCTCTGAACTCTCGCTATGTTCTCTCATAAGACGTTGATTTACGTTATTTAGTGCCATATTGGTTTTTCTGAAAGTCCGTGATCGATCACAGGGCAGTGGTGATCTAGTGCAGTGTTTCCCAACCCCTGTTCCGCGGCACATTAGTGTGCCGTGAAAAATCATCAGGTGTGCTGTGGAAGATTAACCAATTTCACTTAGCCTGTAGTAACAGTGCTGTTCTGCTAGAGGGCAGTATCATTTTTGTTCCGTGGTGTGCCTCGTGATTTTTCTAATGTAAAAGGTGTGCCTTGGCTCAAAAAGGTTGGGAAACACTCGTCTAGTGGTATACATATATATAGGGCACTGTATCACTGATCCAAAGGTTGGGGGTTCGAGTCCCACTCTCCACAAGGTTGGCACTGTACCCCCCCCAGTGCAGTTAACTGGGTTATCAAAGGCAGGCCATGTCTGTCACTGTCTATGGTGAGAGGCATGTAAAAGAACCATTGCTGACTTTCGTAAAGAGTAGGCTGCAAAGTCGTCAGCATGTTTCTGTCCCTTGCTGAAAGGGTTGTGACAGGAAGGGCATCTGACGTAAAAAAAAAACCTCTGCCAAATCAAACGTGCGAATCAGATGATTCGCTGTGGCGACTCCCGAGTAAAAGGGAAAAAGCTGAAAGGAAGACCGACGTAATCGATCGTGCATGCAACATTGCCAAGAGTGCCAGCATGGTTTTACACTTTTCACTTATTTATTTATTTTAGATTTATTTTAGATTTACTTATTTTAGATTTATTAAAGGCTTCCGATCCCAACGGTGGAGTTTATGGGGACTGGCTTGTTAAGAAAGATGAGTTTAATGTCACATGCATATTTTGCAAATGTAATACTTGTATAAAAGAGGGTGAAAAGGCACTTGGCAAACAGCTCTACAAATAAACAAACAAACACAAGAAAGCAACTCAATCCCAATTGTAAAGCCAGAGTATTGTTAATTTATTTATTTTGTAAAATAGTTTAACATGTTTAACATTTCAGATAATTTTATGTTTTTGTGCCAAACAAGTTAGTTGTTATGACATTGATGCAACATAGTATTGTAAACTGAATCTCCACTTGAGATACAGTACTCAATACTGGAATAACTGTAAATTATGATTTTTTTTTTTTTGCATTTGACAAACAATGCATAGTTTGACAAATAACATGAAGTCGTATTAATAATAAGTACTTATTAATAAATAACTTTGAATTTATTTTAAACAACATTGTTATAACAAAGTCTTATCATACTCTCAAATTGTTGGTCTCAGTATTAAAAAAGATATTTGGCTCTCAGAAGATTAGATTAAAAAAATTTTTTTGGGCTGTATTCGTCAAAAAGGTTCCCGACCCCTGACATAGATGAATATCATTAATTAATAATAATAACATATAATTAAAGGTAAATTGAGCAAATTTGTTATGTCACAAGTGTGTATCGACCTGGTAGCCCTTCACATTAATTGGTACCCAAGAAGTAGCTCTCACTTTCAAAAAAGTTGGTGACCGCTGCTATAGACAGTGAGAGACATGGTCTGCCTTTGATAACCCAGTTAGCTGCACTGGAGGGGACAGTGACAACCTTGTGGAGAGTGGGACTTGAACCCCCAACCTTAGGTTCAGCGATCCAGCACCCTATACAACTAGACCACCATTGCCCCTATATATATAATATATATATATATATATATATATATATATATATATATATATATATATATATATATAAATATAATTTTTTTTTTTTTTTTTTTTTTTTTTTCCCCCCATTGTCTCTTGGTAGAGGGAGGGACCAGTCTAGCAGTCATGGCAGATCTGAGAGAACATGGTGCAGTGCGGTTGTGATAAGTGCTTTGAGGTAGGAGGTTGCAGTTTCACTTTTTCCCTTTTTTACTTTGTAGGCAAGCAGCATTTTAAATCTAATTCGAGCACCTACAGGAAGCCAGTGGAGAAATCTTAGCAATGGTATGGTGTGGTGTGGGAAAATTTGTGAAGATTGAAAACAAGATGTGCAGTTGCATTCTGGATCAGTTTCAGCGATCGAATAGCACTCAAGGGTAGACCTACCAGGAGTTAGTTGCAATACTTGCAGCCTTGAGATGACAAGGGACTGAATAAGTATCTGAGTGGCCTTAGTGGAAAGAAATGGACGGATCCTTCGGATATTAAAGAGAAGAAATCGACATCACCAAGAAAGATTATTGATGTGAGAAGAGAAGGACAGGCAATTGTCCATGGTTACTCCAAGGCTTTGTGCAGTGCCTGAAGGAGAGATCACAGTGTTGTCCAAGGAGATTGCAAGATTGCAGGGCAGTGGTGGATTAGTGGTTAATGTGATGCGTTACTGATCTGAATGTCAGCGGCTCAATATCCACTATCACCACTGTTGGGCCCTTGAGCAAGGCTCTTAACCCTCAATTTTTCAGCTTTATAAAAAAATAATAATTGTAAGTCACTCTGGAGAATAACATATAGCAAATTATGTAAATGTAAGATCTTGATGTGGGGATGAGTCAGCTGGGATGAACAGCAATTCAGTCTTGCTGGGATTAAGCTTCAGCTGGTGAGCTGCCATCCATGAGGAGATTTTTGCCAGACATGCCGAGATGAGAACCCATGGCCATATGACAGCTCAATTTTGTTTGTTTTTTTACTGTCGTTATTTACATTTTTTATTGTAAAATCTACTCATATTTTTTACATTGTAGATACAATTAAATTTCACACACCGTACTGTACCTTTCTAAAATAGTGGTTGTTTGTTAACTTTTGTGGGCCATTTTCTTTTACTTGCTCACTTGTGGAACCACTTATACCTGGGTCATGGGGAAGCTGAAGCCTACTTCAGCCATTACTAGGCGAAGTGGGGGTACACCCTAAATAGTTTGCTAGTCTGTTGCCAAGCCAACACCAAAACGCGGCATCAATCCTAATTATATACTTACCCCCATTTCACTGGAGTGCGGCAGACTCGCGGAAGCAAAACCGTCGTCATCCTCCAACGTTCCTCAGTCAGTCCGTCATCTTCTGTGTCCTTCCGTACGATTCCGAAGGTATTCCTCCTCTTCCATCAGGCCAAAATTTTCCACGAACGTGCCTTTGAACATGAAAATTTTTCCGAGAGTGTTCCCTTTGGTTCTGTGATCTTTCCTTTTATACCGCAAATGTTCCTTAACTTAAACTTAAAGTCTTCCCTCCTCTTCCGTATGGTCAAAAGCAATGAAGAAAGCTGCTCTACACACCACACACCATCAGCAGCATCAGACCGAGCGCTTGCCGGGTGCTTTGCCCCTCACTTTGGCTGTGCGTGCAGCGCGCTCTCTACTCCGTCCGCGCACACATGATTATCGGCATGAGGAGGATGATCAAGACCCGATCGAAGTTCATCTATGGCACACCGTGAGTATTTCACCCTCTTCTGATTCACTGATCGACTGCTCACTGTTGTTTTGCTTGAGACTTCGATCAGGTCTGTGTGATCATCCTCCTCATGCCAATGATCACGTGCGCACAGACGGAGTAGAGAGTGCGCCGTATGCGCCACCTTATAATAAATGATCAAATACATTGTGCGGTTCAGAGATCAGCGCGTCTTAAACACGTGGTCAAGTGCATTCTGTCATCCAGCACAAACTCGATCAGAGGGATGGGAAGTCGGAATAAAGCCTGGATGATGCTCTGAAACGCACCGCACACCGAATAGATGAACCAACCTGAAGGGAGAAGAACAGAAATCTTCACCACATCTCAATCTCACACCTTGAAATGAAGCTTATTTATTTATCTTACCTGGCCATCAAATAGACTAAGTTATTGTATATTGCAGGGCATATGCGCATGCATAAACTCACACACCGCTGTGTTTGGTATGTGACAGGAAGTGCGTTCCAAGTTTTGACAATCAGCTGGTTGCCAGCTCTGCTTGGCTTCATGCAAGTCTTTCTAAATCTTCATTCAGTGATTATTGCCTACTCTTCATCTTTTTTTCTCTTCCTTTTCAGCATCTTCTTGGTTGAAAGGGCTCGCTCTGCACAAATGAGCTGATCAAAAACGAGGGAAATTTACCTGTTGACCCAAAAACAACTCACGCAGGCTGTTGCATATAATCCAATAAAATTAGAGTTTCAAAGTATCGGACCCTCCCGCACACTGCAGTACAGAAAGGATTGGCTCTCCGCTGCGCGCCACAGCGACAAGTGGAGTGGAAAATAGATGTATAGATTGAAATGTGTGAGATTTATGTTGTTATTTTATTTGATGGCTTTTTTCTATATTTTTATTTAAAGGACAGCGAAATTATGTATTAGTTATTCTGTTAAGAAAGATTATCTGATTTATCTGAGCACCAGATGCAGTCATCAAAAGAGCCTCGTCACTTTTAATCACTGTGGCTTGGACTTGTGTGCATGGTTTTTAGTCTGGAAGGATTTATTGAGTTGAAAATAAAAGGTTTTTTTTGAGTTGCAAAAAATAAATTTATCATGCATTATAAGCATATTGTAAAATATAAACATATAGTACTTTAATAAATATCTTGTAACTTACAATAGTACATTCTAAACATCTTGTAAATAATAAACATATATTGCTTTAACAAATATCTTGTAAACTATAAACATATAGTAACAGCTTGTAAATTATAAACATGTAGGAAACATATTGTAAATTATAAACTTATTGTAAATTACAAACCTATATTAAATTTATTTTACATTTATATACGTATCATTAAGTTATAAACATGAATGAGAAAATGAGCTTCCTTGGTGTAATCCCCGTGTGTATAGGCGGAATCAGGAGCAAATCCTTTGCTCTTTGCCGAGTTTTCCACGTTGAAACGTGGTTACGCCGGCTATTCCTCAGTCATTCCTTGTTGAACGTGAACGTTCCACCTGCATTCCGCCTGTTCCGCGATCATTCCGTGGGTCTTCATTCTAAAAAGGAGTAGTGCCGTGGTCATTCCTCGAGTGTTCCGTGCTTTCCGTGACCGTTCTGTGAATTATCTGAAGGTCTTCCTTTGCTGTCCGAACTGGTTCTGAAGATAATCCGAGCGCTTTGACGCATGTATTCCAACATTGTACCGCGGTCTTTCCGTGTCCTTTCCGCACATTTTGTGATCGTTCCGAAGGTACAATTTTCCGTAGGGTTTTGACTCATTTTCCGTGTAAAAATGCCGAAGCTCCTCTGTAGAGTGTGTTCCGCGCTTTTCTGCCATGATCTTTGCATTCCGCCCTCCAGTGAAATAGGGATAATACTCACACCAGGGAGCAATTTGAGCTGCTGATTAGCTTAATGTAAATGTCGTTTGAACAGTAGGAGGAACTAGGAGGACACCGAGGAAACTGTACACAGAAACACACTTGTCAAGCTCAGGACTCCAACCCAGGCCCTTCTTTCTTGGTTCCATTTTGTTTTAAATATCTGGGTATCAAACCTCAGTTCATCTTGGAGTTCCAGTGGAGAGGAGCTGGTAACCATTTCTGATATGTCTGTGAACCAAAGAAAGCCATGGTTGGAAAGCCATGATGAATGGGATTGTTTTTAAAGAAAGATATACGTTAGTGGATTCTACCAGATCAATCTATTGGGAGCTTTGCTTTTGGGTAGTGCCTTAACCTTTATATTATATTAACCCCATTCACCTTGAAGCTTATTAAGCAAATATTGAACAATAAACATTATATTTGGTAAAGCGATCATTCTGTAAAACTTCACAACCATTAATCAGTTTGATAGGTATAATAGCTAAGAATAATCTTTATGTACTACACTACCCATAATTCTCAGTGGAACAAAACTAATAACACTGACTAAGTACTGTATATTCCGATCATTTGGCATATGTTAGCAATCGCAAAACTAAAGGTCATATCTCTTGTTGGCTGCTATGTTCTGGAACAGATGGATCACATCAAGCTGATCTTTGCTTCCCAACGCCTATACCCCCGAGAGAGACCACAAGACACACCAGCCGAGAGCAAAAATTCCAACATACCACTGCTTTCTTTATACACTATGACTCCAGTAGCACGGCAAAGAGTTGATTGAGACTATTAGATTATTTCACACAAATACAAACAGCTGTACACACCAGTCTAATCTATTATGGAGCGGTTATTAAACTGCCTCCTGCATCTAAAATGGGTGTCTGTTTGAAACGTCTGTTCAGTTTTCCAGTTAAATTTGTTATTTATTTATTTATTTTTACCTGTTCACAAACTATACAGTAAATGTGGACTATATACATATATGGGGCAGTGGTGGCCCAGTAGTAAGATGCTGGATGACTGATCCTAAGGTTGGGGGTTCAAACCTCACTGTCAACGGTTGTCACTGTTGCCCGCCCGTCCCCCCCAGTGTAGCTAACTGGGTTATCAAAGGCTGGCCATGTCTCTCACTGTCTATGGTATGAAGCATGTAGAAGAACCATTGTGCTGACTTCCGTGTTTGTTGCCCTGCGATGGCCTGGCGAGATGTCCAGGGAGTACTCTGCCCTTGCCCAGAGTCGGCTGAGATGGTACCATCCTCTCCGCATCCCTAATTAAGATTAAGTGGTTCGGGGGAAAAAAAAAAAAAAAAAAAAAAAAAAAATATATATATATATATATATATATATATATATATAGAGAGAGAGAGAGAGAGAGAGAGAGAGAGAGAGAGCGCGAGAGCACATATACACAGTGGAGCCTTGGTACTTGATCCTTTCCAGACAACGGTTCGGATTCTGATTTGTTCGGATTCCCAATCCGCTTTTCCTATTACAAATAATGTAAATGGTCTTAATCAGTTTCGTTGTCTTCAGAAGTTAACAGTACCGTAACTCATATCATAGGTTCGCAAATTAAGTGAAAAAATTATTGAATACAGTACACTATCTTATGATCTGTGTTTGAGACACTCTAACTTTTCTGTGGTTTTAATTTTAGTGTGTTATGGTCTCTCTCTCTCAGCTCTGTGCTCCACCAGTTCCCACTTTAGCCAGCTCTCGGCTCTGTGCTCCACCAGTTCCCGCTTTAGTTTGATTTCCATATTTCTCAGCATCTCTATTGCAGTGACTACGATTTCCCTGTTTCATCTTTGAAAACGGTTGTGCTTTATTGTTTGCAGGGAAGGCACTAGAGCACTAGAAACACAGAAATCAAATTAAAGTGGGATCTGGTGGAGCACAGAGCTGAGAGCCAGAGAAATCACAAGGAAATGGGACAATCTTCTAGCACCGGGAATGGCGCTACTGGTCTTTATCGCCCGTGATTAAATGGTGTGTGTGTTTAGCACTCCATTGGCGTGTGAGAGCCACACCCCTCTTCAACACACATTTCAACACGCAACTCTTTTGAGAGAGAGACTAAAATTAAACACTTAAATTAAAACCACAGAAAAATAAAGCATAAGAACAATAAAGATAAGAATTTTAACCTTTGTGGTGGTGAGCAGTTAGCACACGTAAATGTTGGAGAGGAAGACAGAAGCGGATTCCCTTCCATAACAGAGAGGAAGAGAGAAGTGGATTCCCTTCCATAACAGCTTCAGATAAATCAGCCAAAGGTGTTTTTTCTCTTGCTACCACTTTGCATGGATGACTCTTCTTCAGGGTGTTCCTTTATTTTCTTGAAGAACATTTCTAACGTGGCTTGTTTCTGCCTTCTTTTCAAAATCTTACGGAAGTGGCTCATGACCTCATAGTTAAAGGTGTTCACAGCGCTGCTAGTGCTTTAGCTTAGCTTTAGCGCTTTAGCTTAGCTTACATACATACATACATACATCCTCTTCAGCTTCATTTAAGCGGTTATGCCTATAAGCCGATCTGTGGGTTTTCTGTTCAGTACACTAGATCGTATTTGTCGCCGGAGGTGGTGTATGGCGTTAGTGATTAGAAAGCTTTAGTGCTAGCTTTAGCTTTAGTGCTTGTGATACGTACATAGTACTGTATCAACAACTTCCGAACTACCCTAGGACAGCTTTATTAGGGTGATACATAAAGCACCAACCAGATGATCCACTAGGCTTGGGTGTAAAAGCCCAAACAGAAGTTTTTTGAGTTCGACTTCCGGTTTTTGTTAGGTTTCCCGGACGGAAGAAATCACGGATTTTTTGTTCGGACTCTAGATTGTTCAGATTCCGAGGCTCCAGTGTGTGTGTGTGTGTGTGTGTGTGTGTGTGTGTGTGTGTGTGTGTGTGTGTGTGTGTGTGTGTGTGTGTGTGTGTATATATATATATATATATACACACACACACACACACACGTATGAGAGAGAGAGAGATTTCCTTTCGGCTTTTTCAGGGGTCGCCACAGCGAATGAATCGCACGATTGATTTGGCATAAGTTTTTACGTCTGATGCTCTTCCTGACACAACACAAGGGACACAAGGGACAGAAACACGCTGACGGCTTTGCAGCTACTCTTTATGAAAGTCAGCAATGGTTCTTTTACATGCCTCTCACCATAGACAGTAAGAGACATGGCCCGCCTTTGATAACCCAGTTAGCTGCACTAGGGGGGACAGTGACAACCTTGTGGAGAGTGGCACTCGAACCCCCAACCATTGGATCAGTGATCCAGCACCCTATACAACTAGACCACCACTGCCCCTGTGTGTGTGTGTGTGTGTGTATGTATGTGTATATATATATATATATATAAACAAGAAGTTAAACTCTGGAGAAAGTGTCCTCATTCATCACTCACTCCAATTAATCCTACTCCCAAGGTCATGGGGAGCCTATGCCTATCTAAGCCAACACGGCGTGAGGTTGGGGTATGCCCTGAACAGCTTGCCAGACCATCACAGGACAACATACTTTTCACACCCAGGCGCAATTTGGAACAGCCAGTTTGCCTAATATACATTTGTTTAGACTCTGGGAGGAAGCCTGAGTGCTCAGAAGAAACCCATGCAAGCACTTTAAAGCCACACTTAAGTTCTCACGAATCGAACCCAAGACCTTGTTACTATGAGGCAAGCATACCAATCACTGTTAGAGTAAAAAACATTCAAGAATTCAACTGGACAATATGTTGTCAGCGGCAGCTTCATTAGCTTTTGGCACAATTTCTTTCCTTTTTTTCGTTAAAACTTTCATTATTATTTCTTTATTTCAGATCGCTCTATGCACCGCATGATTGCATCTCCTTCATATCAGACAGTGATGAAGACACATGAGGTTTTTCTTTCTCCTCCATCAAGGTGGCAATTCGTTTCACACCGTTGTACATCTGTACTTATTGTTTACAGTATCCTGTATAAATGAATATCAGTTCCATTTCCTCCTCACATAACACTTTTTAATTTCAATCTGAAATGAGATATATTTTGAAGTGTCTGTAATTTGAATGCTCACAAGGCTGCTGGAGTAATTTCTTGTATTTCTCCTATTTGTCAGTTCCTGTCAGAAACATATGGAAGATAAAACTGCCCTTTAGTTTTCCATCTGGATTTTCCTGTTTCCTCTTCGTAGCACCGGCGGATCTCTGAGCAGTTTTAAAATTCTCAAAGAATGTCGTCGGTTCTGGATCAGTGTAGCATGCACACATTCATCTCATTCAGACGTTCATAGCAATCTGCCTCTCCCCCCCCTTCCCGAAAAGCCTGAAAGAACATATTGACAACATTACAGTTCATTAGACATCACTGATATTTTTTAAAAGACAATGATGGTTGAAAGTGCTATTTTTTCCTCTCGTATGCACAGCGTTCCCCCCAAGCTTTCATCACAAGCACAGATCGATGTCGTGATGCTCTTCAGCTCTTTCTTGTACCTCATCAGGCGTGGAAGATGAATAATCTGAAGATTCATTTCGAACCTGTGCACTTTTTTGCCCTGATCTTTTTAGCGACTATCATGAGCTCAGGCTCCACTAATGTGACGGCTTCTGTGAATTGGATGCTCGTCTACAGATTGTTCATGAGATTAACTTCAGCGATTACCATAGATTGCCTAGTCTTGGTTCAAGACGTCTGAACGCTATGCAATATCTTCATGAAATGAATATAAACTTGAGATACCAGAATAGGATTTTTAATTATTTTTATCATCTACTGTACTCTGTTATCTATTTCTTTCCTTTCAAAACATTTTCTTTCATTCATTCATTTAATGAACCGCTTAATACTAATTAGGGACAAGGGAAGGCTGGCGAGTGTGAATTGTTGTTTGTGTGTATCACCGCTGTGGTGGTATGGCAGAGATAAGCACCAGTCTCCATCTGGCCCTCCTAGGACTAAGCATTTCAGTGAATGAATGAACATGGCCACAACAGCAGATGTTTCTGATTTCTGAATCTCCGATCACATGACCTGGAACACACCTGTCTTCACTCATCCACAATTACACCTTGTCACTCCAAAATATAAAGAAATGATATAGGTTCGAGTCCCACTCTCCACAAGGTTGTCACTGTCCTCCCAGTGCAGCTAACTGGGTTATCAAAGGCCAAGCCATGTCTCTCACTGTCTATAGTGTGAGGTTCATGTAAAAGAACCATTTCTGACTTTCGACGAGAGTAGCTGCAAAGCCGTCAGCGTGTTTCTGCGCTGTGATGGCCTGGTGAGATGTCCAGGGTGTACTCTGCCCTCACCCGGAGTCGGCTGGGATGGGCGCCAGCCTCCCCGTAACCATAATTAGGATTAAGTGGTCACAGAAAATGAACTGAACTGAACTGATATAGCATTCATTCTCAGTGATGTATTGCTTCTGTTTATTTATGCTGATTTATGTTTATGTTTATATTTGATTTTCTATTGTACAACTAGTTTTCCATACCTTGATGCTTGGCTCTTATCTTGTCTCTATCACTCTGGATTATGAACTCTGCAGCCTCTAGTTTATCGAGTCTGCTCTGCCTTTGATGAACTGTCCGCCTGCTCAGCTGAACCGCGCTGTTGTAATGAATTCAGACTTGAACTTTGTTTTGGTCACTGCTGGCTGTGTCGCATCAAAGTAATTTGAATTTGAAAAAAGTATCCACTCGACTCTTTACCAATTTCAGAAGGTGACATAAAGTACGTCATAATATTACTAACACGACAAAAAAGAAACCCACAGCTATTTCCACTCAAAGACCAAAATTTATTAGTGGATATAATTTTATGTAATTGTGTTAGCAAGTCTCTGGAACTCACTCAGCACAAGAAAAATCGCAGCTCTGTACATATTAACATTGTCATCAATTCTGAGCGAGCAGGATGACAGCTGGTTTGAAGGAGACCGTTTTTAGATACCATCTCTCTTTGATTCAAATCTTAATGCTGAAAATTCTCCGACTGCTAATCTTGCTATGTTTTTTTTATATACCCTGAAATAATCAGGTATGAACCCGTGGCTGGGTTTTATAATTATTTCAGCATTCAGTGTAAGAAGGGAGAACAACTCACTGAGGCTTTAGAACGACATAAATAAATTGTGTAGGCAAGTGTTTCAATTTTCCATATCTGCCAGGCGATGGTCTCCAAAGCAATTTACAGTGGCTTGCATAAGTATTCACCCCTTTGAACTCTTTCACAACCTGGCATGCAATCTTGGACTGGAATGGATTTAATTGGGATTACATGTCAGGAATCCACAAAAATTAAATAAATTGCCATCGTAAGAGCAGGGAAATGGCAACGGTTTGCCTTTTGTATTGTTGTGAAATCCATAAATTATGGCCAAGTTGATCACACATACATATTACTGAACATAAGATGAGCTCATGGGTAATTAAAACCAGTACCCATATAGTGCTATTTTGTGTTACATTATCAATGCAATGCTGTGGAGTTACTAGTTCCCCTACCATCTCTTACTGTGCTCGCTCCAAAACACCCACCATTGCCCTCATCTCCACCTTTCATCTCAGTGTTGCTAATGCAATTGCATGGCATTATTTAACTGTACGATCCGGGACCACTGCCCTCGTGAAGCACATACATGGTCATTAGTGAATTTACCACCTGTATGCAAGATATTCTACATGGGGTGGTCTAGTGGTATAGGGCACTGGATCGCTGATCCAAAGGTTAGGGGTTCAAGTCCCACTCTCCACAAGGTTGTCACTGTCCCCCCCCCCCAGTGCAGCTAACTGGGTTATCAAAGGCGGGCCATGTCTCTCACTGTCTATGGTGAGAGGCATGTAAAAGAACCATTGCTGACTTTTGTAAAGAGTAGCTGCAAAGTCGTCAGCGTGTTTCTGTCCCTTGCTATAAAGGGTTGTGACAGGAAGGGCATCTGACGTAAAAAAAAAACCTCTGCCAAATCAAACGTGCGAATCAGATGATTCGCTGTGGCGACTCCCGAGTAAAAGGGAAAAAGCCGAAAGGAAGACAGACAGACATGCAAGATATTCTCCATGGTTTCAGAGCTTTATTTTCCCATTTCAGACACCAGTAGATCACCGTCTTGGGCACTGCTCTGAGAAACGGTTCAGCAAACGGTGCCGAGGGATGAGAGATGTCCTCATGCGGTCTGGACCCAGCCACATTATTAAACTTTATTTAAAACTGATGTAGAATCTCATACAACAGTGAAGTAGACCAAACTGAACACATATATGCTTTTATTTGTCTTATTTTCTCATTCACTCACTTGCTGAACCACTTAATCTACCTAATAGGATTTCGTTCAGATTGGAGCCTGGTTTAGCCAACACGTTACTAAAGGTGAGGTGCACCCTATAAACAGCTTACCAGACCACTTTGGGGCAACACAGACACAAACCATTTTTCACTCATTTTTCACGGGATTTGTTCAGAACACAATTTCACCTATTGGGCGGCACTGTGATATCATGGTTAGTAGTCCGCCTCACAGCAAGAAGGCCTGTGTTTGATTTTTAGTCTGGGGACATTTCTGTAGAGAGTTTGCAGGTTCTCTCCATGTTTGCATGGGTTTCCTCCAGGTACTCTGGTTTCCTCCCACAGTCTAAAAGAATCCACAGTACACTAATTGGTTGTGAGTGTATTGGTTCTGCGATGGCCTAGTGAGCTGTCCAGGGTGAATCCCTGCCCTCACCCAGAGTGGGCTGAGGTGGGCGCCAGCTTCCCCACAACTCTAATTAGGATTAATCGGCTTACAAAATGAATAAATGAATGGATGAAAAGGTGCACTAATAATTAGCATGTCACATCTTACAGCAAGAAGGCCTGGGTTTGATTCCTGGGCTTGATGAGGGCATTTCTGTGTGAAGATTGCCTTTTCTCTCTGTGCTAAGTGGGTTTCTTGGGGTACTCTGGTTTCCTCCGACAGTCCAAAAGCCAAGTAGGCTAACTGGCTGTTGCAAATTGCGCATAGATCTGTGTGTGAATGTGAATGGTTGTATGTACAGTCATCCCTTGGATATCGCGGATAATGTAGACCAGACCTGGCCGCGATATTCGAAAAACCGCGAAGTAGGAAGGCCCCTCTCATTTCTACCATGTTGTCTCATTTCTATATGTTTTCGCATCTATACAATATCAAGAAGTGTATATTAAACGTTATACAGTTATATGCATATGTAAAATAATGTAATGTACAGTAAAACCTCCGCTGACGAACGCTTAAGCTCACGAACTTTTCGCCTCAAGAACATTAAATTTGCGAGCATATTGTCTCTGCTGACGAACTAGTTTTCGGCGGACGAATCAAACCACGCGGTCGAACAGCGCCACGGTGGCGGCCACGAGAAGCTGACGCACGCTCACGGCATCACAGTTCGTCACCCCCTTTCTTTGAGTGCGGAAGTGGTTTGTGTTTGATAGACATTTTGGACTATATTGAGTGTACTTTTGCTATTATGGGACCGAAAAAGACCCCACCACAGGCGGAGATCATTGAAAAACACGAACGAGGTGTGCGTTTGTGTGACTCAGCATCCCAGTACCAGTACGCCAAGTCTACCACCATCCTTAAGAACAAGGAAGCTATTAAGGGTGCGTGTGTGGCTAAGGGTGTTTCCAAACAGTAGGCGTTTCCAAACCCTCCTTCCAAACAGTAAGTCCCTCCCTCCCTCCTCCTCCCACTCCATTCCATCAAGCCATCAACTACCATCACAAAGGTAAATAAAACGACTTTATTATACAGTACAGTTTATTTCTTTAATTACAATACAATAGCACATTTATTATACATAAAATAATGTATATGTTTGTGTAGTTTTAAGGCTTATTTAGTAGAAAATTATGTTTTATGGGGACCTGGGAACGGATTATTCTCATTTTAATTGTTTCTTATGGGAAATAAATGTTCGGAAGACGAACTTTTCGCCTCACACACACTTTCTGGGAACCAATTATGTTCGTGAGGAGAGGTATTACTGTATTAATATTTAAATAGAATTTATATATAAATACTTTAAGTACTGTACTCACCTCTGACAATAGCTCTTCTTCGTGGTGCAGGACGTTCACAATGTGCGGGAATGTGCGAGGCAACAGCGTCACGCGTCTAAGCCAATCAGCTTGCGAGATTGAGTTGAGTGGGCGGTCCCTGCCTGAACTGGGGAGGAGGGGCACTTCATTCTGTCGTTTGTAAACAATGGATGCAGCCTGCCTTGGGTCCCTGTCTTTTGCTTGCTTACCTGCGAGTTTCAGTGCGAATTTTGAATTTTTTATGAATTTTTTTTTATTATTAAAATACCGCGATGTACCAAGACCGCAATGCTCAGATCACAAAGTGGCAAGGGATGACAAGATGGCAAGGGCTGTTTAAGGTGTACCCCACCTTCACCCAGTGTTGGCTAAACAGCAACCTTAGCAGGGTATGGTAAATGAATCACTCTAATTTTGATTCGCTGTTTGATGTCTCTCTGTTCATTCATTTAAGTTGGGATTTTATTTTGATTGAATCACGATTCTATTTTTTAATGGTTCACTTATTTTTAGACAATTCAATGACTTCATTTCTTTACACAGATCTATTTTTTTTTCATTTAAATGATTTTATTATTTCCAAGTGATTCATTATTAAGCGATTAATTTGTCTTTTTTCTTCATAGGACATATCATTTGTTTATTTTCCTGAATATTTCAGACGGTGGTGTGGTAAGTGGGGGTATAGTGGAGGTGATGGCACAACCTAATCCAAAAACTGACCCCTACTGTAGCTCTCAAACACCTCCCAGTGCACAAATCAGAGGGATTCTTGTTATGCTACTTCACTTGAGCCTGTGATTGAATTACTGCTGCAGGGGAGTATAAAACTCTCTGCTCATATGTGATTTGTACATTTATGACCTTGATGTAGGCGTGTATACTTGACACATAGTTGAGTACATGTTGAGTGGGAAGATGAAGAGCTAGGTGTAGTTTCACACACATGCTGGCTGTCCAAACTATCATGCTTGTGTGTGTGTGTGTGTGTGTGTGTGTGTGTGTGTGTGTGTGTGTGTGTGTGTGTGTGTGTGTGTGTGTGTGAGAGAGAGAGAAAGAGACAGAGGGAGCATGTGGCATGTGTGTGTTTGCTTAAATGGCTGCTGTTAGGGAGGCTGGAGGTGACAGGACTGGCATTCTCTATAATGTGAAGAGTCTAACAGCCATCGGTGACAAGCTCTTGCTCACAGCTGGGCCCGTCAAAACCACTTTATCCTTCACATGTCCTGTTAGATGTATATGATGAGCCTGTGTGTGTGTGTGTGTGTGAGTGTGTGTGTGTGTGTGTGTGTGTGTGTGAGTGTGAGTGTGTGCGTGCGCGCGTGGGTGAGGGTCAGGAGGAAAGTACACATGCATGTTTCATGAAGTGAAATCAAGACAGTAGTGAAAGAAAAAAACTTCATAAAAAAATCATGAAGACTTGCTCCGATTGCTCAAGCAGTGTTAAAGGGCCAGGCTTCGATTTTGGAGAAATATGAGTAATATATAAACTTGGCAGTGGTGGTCTAGTGGATAGGGCACAGGATCGCCGATCCTAAG
>CM045740.1:24148224-24200724 GCA_024760905.1 Plotosus lineatus | reverse complement strand
ACAATATGCTACACCAAACTATACTACACTATACCATACTATACTACACTGTGCTGTACTATACTGCATTATGCTGTACCACACTATAGTATATTACACTACACCACAATATACTACACTTTGCTATACCACAATATATTATACAGACGCTTCCCGACTTACGTTCACATGTTTTATATTTTTTCGATTTTACGTTTTTTTTTCTTCAAACACTGATGTAATGACGCAGTGACGTTGCATTCATTGTTTACAAACTACAGACTGAGTGTGCGTGTCATATATATATATATATACATACTAGTCCTTCTCAAAAAATTAGCATATTGTGATAAAGTTCATTATTTTCTGTAATTAAACTTTCATATATTTTAGATTCATTGCACACCAACTGATATATTTCAGGTCTTTTATTGTTTTAATGCTGATGATTTTGGCATCCAGCTCATGAAAACCCAAAATTCCTATCTCAAAAAATTAGCATATCATGTTCAGGTAGTCTAAACGAGCTATTAAGCTAATCATCTGAATCAACCAATTAACTCTAAACACCTGCAAAAGATTCCTGAGGCTTTTAAAAACTCCCAGCCTGGTTCATTACTCAAAACCGCAATCATGGGTAAGACTGCCGACCTGACTGCTGTCCAGAAGGCCATCATTGACACCCTCAAGCAAGAGGGTAAGATACAGAAAGAAATCTCTGAGCGAATAGGCTTTTCCCAGAGTGCTGTATCAAGCCACCTCAGTGGGACGTCTGTGGGAAGGAAAAAGTGTGGCAGAAAACACTGCACAACCAGAAGAGTTTTTTTTTTTTTTTTGCTTTCATCCGAAAAAAGTACTTTGGACCACTGAGCAACAGTCCAGTGCTGCTTCTCTGTAGCCCAGGTCAGGCATTTCTGCTGCTGTTTCTGGTTCAAAAGTGGCTTGACCTGGGGAATGCGGCACCTGTAGCCCAGTCCACTGCTTCCACAGGTCCCCCAAGGTCTGGAATCGGCCCTTCTCCACAATCTTCCTCAGGGTCCGGTCACCTCTCCGGGATGTGCAGCGTTTTCTGCCACACTTTTTCCTTCCCACAGACGTCCCACTGAGGTGCCTTGATAGAGCACTCTGGGAACAGCCTATTCACTCAGAGATTTCTTTCTGTGTCTTACCCTCTTGCTTGAGGGTGTCAATGATGGCCTTCTGGACAGCAGTCAGGTCAGCAGTCTTACCCATGATTGCGGTTTTGAGTAATGAACCAGGCTGGGAGTTTTTAAAAGCCTCAGGAATCTTTTGCAGGTGTTTAGAGTTAATTGGTTGATTGAGATGATTAGCTTAATAGCTCGTTTAGACTACCTGAACATGATATACTAATTTTTTGAGATAGGAATTTTGGGTTTTCATGAGCTGTATGCCAAAATCATCAGTATTAAAACAATAAAAGGCCTGAAATATTTCAGTTTGTGTGCAATGAATCTAAAATATATGAAAGTTTAATTTTTATCAGTACATTACAGAAAATAATGAACTTTATCACAATATGCTAATTTTTTGAGAAGGACTAGTGTGTATGTATGTATGTATGTATGTGTATGTGTGTATATATATAGTATATATATATATATATATATATATATATATATATATATATATATATATATATATAGTCATCTCTTGAATAAAGTTTACTTACTTCCTTACACAAAAGAAAGAACTCTCCGCTTTGCTGGTGATTCACAGTGCAGGCTGTTCTAAACAAGTTCAACGGCACCCTTGTGCATCTGAAAGACCAGAAGTCTGTATAACCCACTGCAAGTACCCTACTTTTGCAAGTACCTTACTTTTGCAAGTAAACTATTTTCGGTATTGAGCGCCTCACATAAGCGTTGATTTGCTGTTTTAAGCTTCATGTAAAGTGACTCGGTATAAATAAGTGACTTATTTGAAATTAATGTTGATATTATTTGATATATTTGATATTATTTTACAATGTTATGTTTATAAAAATTGATTTAGGGGTGTTTTATGAGATACGGTAATTGTATTTATGGATGTATAGTACAGTATGAGCGTCATACGTCACATGTCATACGTCACTGTAACAACTTACGTTCACGTTCAACTTACGTTTGGCCATTCGGAACCAATTAAAAATGTAAGTTGGGGAGCGTCTGTAATACTAACTAGTTTACTACTCTGCAGGTGCAACATGATGGCTTGGTGGTTAGCACGTCTGCCTCACAGCAGCAAGGTTCTGGGTTTGAGCCCTGGATAGGACTGTAGGCTATCAAAGATCGAGGCTCTGGCTTAATGGGGAGAAGGCCAGAGGTGTCCAGGCCCAGGCGTGCCACCACTGTTGAGTAATTGAGCAAGGCCCTTAATCCTGCACAGGTCATCAGTATAAAATATGGCAGTTGTTTTAGATAAGGGTATCTTCCAATTACTGTCAATACTGTAGGAACTAGTTCTAGCCATTAAGTGTTCATTTCAACGGTAGCACATTTGCTCTCATCCTACTTCTACTTTCTCATTACTATAATGATTGTTCATGGCTTATGACCTTTTACTGCAATGCTTGATTTATTACTTAAGTTTTTCTTTCTTTGCAAGTCCTTTAAAGTTTTTCTTTCTGTCTTTTTTTTTTTTTTTTTTTTCAACATAAATTGAGTCCCTCTACATCCCATCTCAAGGCCTGTACCAGTTCATCTCTGCTTCTGTTCGGATCCCAACTTTTATTTGATGAAATAAAAAAATATAACCTATTTAAAGCACTTTCTCAGAGTAGAGCTCGGCAGCCCCCTGCCAGACTCTCCCTGTCCGGTGGAACCAATGTAGTAAATGTGATGTGAATCATCTGAGTGTATTCTAATAGTGACTGACAGGTCCAGAGAAAGCTCTGTCAGCGTCGCTATGTGAGTCCTGTCAGCTTGCTGTTCATTCAATTAAGTTATGGCGGTCAGTGTTATGAATTTAAACCACTCGCTCATATTATTAAGAACTTGATTTTGCAGTTTCTAACAGAGCTTGACAGATTTGCCTTGAACAATATCCGGCTCATTTTTTGAACATTCACAGACTAAAGTGTTTTAATATAAGAGCCTTATATACAGAGACTATACAAATTGGCAATGTTCTGACCTACTGTGAAGGCGTCTGCACCACTTTGAAATTCCTTCAGTCACTTTAAAGTTTAGCATAATATGTGCTTTCGAACAGTAACATTTCATTGTATTTTTTTAATTGAATGAGGCACTGAGCTCTCTCTGTTTATTGACCAGGTATTTATCTTAGCATTTGAATCAATACATATCTGTACAAGCTTGTGAACTATGAAGAAGTATTTGGATGCAGCTTTATTGGAAGGTGGTGTAAAAATCACATGATAGGTTGGATGAACATTCCCAAGAAACCTTGAGCAGATGATGCCAGTACTTGATCACAGAAAGCCATAGAAGCCTTTTGCTTCGGCAGATGCAGTAGCTACTTGTTTGAATAATGCTAGCTTTGCTTGGGTGTCGAAGCCCCAGTACCACAGATGCCCCTGCTTTGGGGAATGAAGCGTCTGTGCGGATATAAAGCATACGACGCATGAAATACTGAGAATGAAGGAACCTCTGCTCAGGCTAAAGAACAATCAGAATCAGTGAATGCAGGCCTTGTTTATGTGGATAAACCCATTTATGCTGTGAGGAAGCAGTCTTCTCCACTTACATAGAAGAAGAAACCCCTGCTTTTTGTTTGGGAACCTATGCATGCACAGATGAAACCACTGTTTTAGGAAGAAAAAGCCCCTGTTTGGGCAGCCTGGGCACATTAAGCCTCTGTGTGGGTGGATGAAGTTATTGATTTTTAGTAAATGCAGCTCCTGTGTGGGAAGAAGAAGAATCATCTGCTTTGGCTGGGGATGCCTGTGGGTTGGTGAATGAACCTCCTGTTTTTTTTAGCCCTGCTTGGGTAGAGAAAGCCCTTGCTTTGGTGGTTGAAGTCTCTGCATGGTTGGGTAAAGTCATCACTTTGTAGGTTGAAGCCAGTGCATGGGGCACTGAAGCATGAAGTCATTGCATGGGTAATCGAAGCCCCAGCTGTGGTGGCTAATACCCCCATGTCACTGGACTACGGTATGCAAGGATCGTAGCGGAAAGACGTGGAATACAGTCTACGGAAGAGCTTTGGCATTTTTACATGGAAAACCGGGTGCAAATCCTACAGAAAAGTGGAAATTCTTATACCCCCATTTCACTGGACTACGGCATGCAAGGGTCATGTAGTGGAAAGGCGCGGAACCCAGTCTACAGAAGAGCTTCGGCATTTTTACATGGAAAATGGGTAAAAATCCTATGGAAAAGTGCAGAACAAGTACAGCAAAGTACACCCCCACAGAACACTCATGGAATATTTTGGCCTGCCGGAAGCATACGGAAGTGGAGGAAGACTTGAGGAATAACTCCGGAATTGCCCGGAATGACACGGAAGATGAGGGAATAATTGCGGAACGTTGGTGGATGACAATATTTTTGCTTCCATAAGTCTGTCGTGCTCCAGTGAAATGGGGGTATAAGGCTCCTGCTTTTGGTAGTTGATGCAGCTGTAGGAGTTGCTGAAACCTCTGCTTTGGTGGGTGAGGCCCACATTTTATTGGAGGAAGCCCTGCCTGGGTTGGTGAAGCCTTTGCATGAGTAGGTAAAGCCCCTGTTTCGGTGACCACAGTATGGGTGGGTGAAGCCCCTGCTGGGTTGCTGGAGCCCCAGATTTGGTAGTTTTGTTTGGGGAAGGTTGTTAAAGTGTCCTAATTGTCCTTTGGCTAAGAAGGTGAGGTAGACATATTTTCAGTAAAAGCGCTTCACTCATAGAGATGAGACCAAAGACACAGTGGCCTTTGATTATAAGTGGAAGTGAGAAGAGCGAGAAAAGGGGATTAAGTGAGCTCCTGTGGCCTGTATGCTACTGTAAGCGGGATTGATTCTGTGCGGGAGGGTCATTTTTCAGCCTGGCAAGGGAGTGGGAATAAATCATGTGGAGACGTCTGGAGGTGGAGGTGTGCTGTGATGGAGAGGTGGCTAATGGCTGCTTCTTCAGCTGCCAGCCGCCTGACCCTGTGGGTCAAAGCAATAATGAAAGCATCCTGGCCTTTATCTCCCCAGTCTGCCCCCAAAGACCTCTCTCTCTCCCTCTCTCACTCCTTTTCTCACCCTCTCACAAGGACAGGCCAGTTGAGTACATGAAAGGCTTAAGCACAGGTAATATCTCAAACATGGGGCATGTGTCAACCCCCTGTGTTGTTCCATCACCTACGATCCGTTGAGTTTAACCTCAGTCATTTGGAATTGTACTGTATCTGTATTGCCACAGAATACTTTTACACCTTTACTCACACCAAACCTGGTCAAGGTTTTAACCTCTGGGATCAAGCTTCTGTATCTGTCAAGAAGGACTTTTGTTGATTTTTGACAATCACCGTAGTCAGTGATTACACTTGCAAAAAGGTCAAAGTGCAAAATTATATGGACTTTTAATTATATTACGAACAGTTGAAAGGTAGTCATTAAATGTATGCTTTATAATTAATAACCGAATGGAAATGTTTATTTGAACGGGCCTGTTCACTTACTCGGCAGAGTGAATAAATATAAAACAGTGTTATATTTTAAAAAAATAAAATAAATAAACCCTGATGTCCTTCTGAAACTGTTTGCTTACTCCTGTACGCGACAGTCAGTGACCCCTGCTCCAGACACAATATTAGTAAACATTGCCATCTTGAGATGAATGTCAGCATGGAATGCATGATCTCGGACTTTTTTAGTTTCTATGGATCAGTGCTGCACTGCGGAGTTATTTCTCATGTGCAAGATTGTTCTCTCGGTTATGTAGTCTTGTTATTTTTATTGTAAACAAACACTGAACCAAAACAAGCTGTTAAAAACGAGAAAAGGAGATGCTAATTCTGTAAATTTTAGTGGTTTTGTTGGGAAAACCAGGTATTCAATCACAAAAAACTAGTAATGGAAGATAAAACACATTAACGATTCACAAATGAACGTGCACCTTTGAGGGTGTAGCGTGGCTCTATCATGGACTGAAAACTACATATATATGTTTGTTTGTACGTGATGCATATTGAGGACCAGAGTACATATTTTAACTACTAGATTGAAGACATTTTTGGGAAGGAAAAACTTTATTCACCACAAAGATGGACGTACAGGATTGTGTGTGTGTGTGTGTGTGTGTGTGTGTGTGTGTGTGTGTGTGTGTGTGTGTGCGTGTGTGCTTGCTTGCTTGCTTGTAGTTTATAAACATTGACGACTGAAGCACATTTAAAGAACAAACTGGGGACATTGTTGGGAAGTGAGGACCTTTTGACTGGTTTTGTCTGGATTAACAGTTTAAAGATTAAGACTTGGCTTTGAATTTCACATTAGAATTAAGTTTAAGTTGGGGTTCAGATAAAGGTAAGGGTCAGGGAAGGGGCTATGGAATGCATTGAATATCATTGAGTGTCCCCATAAAGATATAAATACATTTTTTTTGGGGGGGTGGCAGAGTTTAAGGGTTACATTTTAGTTTTAGGTTCATTCATTTATTCATTCATTCATCATCATTCATTTTCTGTAACCGCTTAATCCTAATAAGGGTCTCGAGGAGGCTGGCGTCCATCTCAGCTGGCACTGAGTGAGGGTAGGGTGCAACAACACTCACACAACCATTCATACTCGCACACCTTGGGGAGATTTGGAACAGTCAATTTACCTTCTGTGCATGTTTTGGACTGTGGGAGGAAACCAGAGTACCAGGAAGAACCCACGCAATTGTGGGGAGGACATGCACAGAAACGCCCGAGCTGGGAATTGAACACAGAGCCCTCTTGCTGTGAGGTGGGCGTGTTAACCATTATGCCACCGTGTTGGTTTTAGGCTTCAGATTAGAATTAAGTTTACAGTAAGATTAGTGTTCAGTGTAATGGTTGAGGGGCTATTTTGTCCCCACAAATATAGAAGTACAATTGTGTGTGTGTGTGTGTGTGTGTGTCTGTGTGTGTCTGTGAGTGTGTGTGTGTGTGTGTGTGTGTGTGTGTGTGTGTGTGTGTGTGTGTGTGTGTGAAATACACTTATCACCAGGCTTTGATCTATCCTATGCACACAGTCACATTGTTCTTTTCTGCTCTTTCATCTTGAGCCTGACAGCAATCAAGTCGTCCAGCTTTTGGTGCTGGTGAAGTGCCACCTTTTCATAATGACGTCCCACAGAGCAAAACATCTCCTTCCTTCATATCCACTCAGACTAAACACATGCTGTGCATCGACGCATTTAGATTCTCTTGTCGACACGGTCATTCACTTCTCCAGCAATAGCACACGTTGTTAATAATGTTGTTTGATAATCTGTACACTTGAATCAAAATGTGGTATTGGGGTGGCCATTTTGGACAGCCGTTTTGTCTTCAGTGCAGTCTGGATGTCACCGCCCAGTGTTTCAAGGATGCTATAGGAGCTATATACAGCGCTGTTGAATTCTCCATTTTGATTTGGTCAGGGGATGTTGACACTGATAATACCCCGCCTCTTGTCCAAAGTCGTCATGATTGGCACTGGTTCGATGCACGACACAAATAAGCTGTATAGATAATGAATGGATAGATGGATGGAGGATGGATATGGCCTCGGAAATTACATGGCGCGAAGGATTCTGGGAAGTCCCTTATAAAGCAGCTCCTTTAAGACCAATCGGAATCAATATTTCGACAGCAGTGGGCTATAATGCAATATATCATACAAATGTTTTTTGTCATGCTCCAGTGGTTGCGCTCGATGTCGGTAATAAGTACAGGAACGTGAAGAGCATGAATCTGTCCTTGTTGCTGGTTCCCCCCCTTTTTTATTTTGGAGTCTCACTCTATCTGCACTGTTTCTCTGAGACTCATTCAAGTCCTGGGAAATCAATAGAGTGACCATATAGCACAAGAGCAGCCTGCTAGCAGCTGCAGTGTGGACTCACTTCACGTCCTATAGAAATAATATTTGTATTTTTTGACCTGGCTAATACAAGTTGTGTGTTAATAAGTTAGTGTACTGTACATGAAACAGAATTCAAGACATGAGGTTTGTCTGCACAGACACATATTTCTGTGTATTTTGCAAGAGATAGAGAGAGAGAGCGAGAGAGAGAGAGAGAGAGGGAAGGAAGGAAGGAAGGAAGAGACATTGTTCTTCCCCTGCGTCTCCTCCTGTGTGTCGGAGCGTTCTGATTAGGAGAATGCTGAACGTGATTACAGAAAAACAACAACAAATCCAAGAATAAATATATTAGTATAGACTACACATGAACCACACAATCGTATTAATTCTCGGGGTAATAAAGATTATTATTTATTCCAGGTACTCTGGTTTTCTTTTACTGACCAAAAACATACACATTAAGCTAATCGGCTGTTCCGAATGGTATCAGGACATTTGCTCACTGGACAAATGCTCACAACCTTAATGAAAAAACAGATATTTGCTCTCAAAATAAAAAATTTTGTTCAATTTTCACCCGAACCCTAAACCCTCACCCTAACCTAATGTATAAT
This sequence comes from Plotosus lineatus, assembly GCA_024760905.1. Taxonomy (NCBI): domain Eukaryota; kingdom Metazoa; phylum Chordata; class Actinopteri; order Siluriformes; family Plotosidae; genus Plotosus; species Plotosus lineatus. Next base: position 24,192,179 of record CM045740.1, on the reverse strand, counting down.
GAGTTAATTCAGCATTATGTATTTATAAGAATAAATAATTTTTATAACATAATGTGATCTTTTTGTATTATGCATTTATTAGAACAAAGAAAAAAAGATGTTGTGAGCAAATGTCCGTTTTTCCCCCATTAAGGTTGTGAGCAATTGTCCTGTGAGCAAATGTCCGCGCACCGTTCCAAATTGTCCCTAGTGCTAAGTGTGAGTGTGAATCAGCGTGTGTTGCTCTGTGGTGGTCTAGGAATCTGTTTGGGGTGTACCCTGCCTTCACCTAGTATCGGCTGAGATAGGCTGTAGTTTGGGAAACGAGTCAGTAAGTGAGTAGATAGATTCTGTCTGTCTTCCTTTCGGCTTTTTCCCTTTTTTTTTTTTTTTTTTTTTTTTTTTTTTACTCGATTATGCCGTAAAATTCCTCGAAACCATCACACAAAACTTTGTTTCCTTTTCTTTTTCGTGCCAGTGTGTAGATCAGCTTGTTTTTGCTATAAGCGCCAGGTCTGGATATACAGCGCAACACTGTTATTTTATCATTTTAAAGCTAAAGAATGTACGAGTTGCTGATTTATGGCATTGGTGAGAAATAAAAAAATATGCGTGGTAGGCAGGAAAGAGCATCTGTTTGCTTTTTAATAAAAATGCCTTTTGAATTGTGTAGACTCATGGACGCATGTGTGCGCACACTCGCTACTGCTGCCACTGCTCCTTCAAAGGCTTTGCGACTCTTTTATCTCAGCGAACGCCAAATGGCATTGTAATGACACATGAAGCAAGGCGCCGGATTGCACTTAATAATTTTTAACACAGCTTTCCAATAAGCAATTTTCCCCCTTTTAAAAACGTGGAATGGTCTTTTCTCGCCGTTATTTGGCTCTTTTTCTTTTCCTCTTTCATGTACATTCAGACGTTCGCGCTCTATCTCACTTCTCAGTGTTTTTATTGGCATTTCCTTAACACCCAGTGTTTCACGGCAACTGTAGCATGTCAAGGTAATAATTTTATGCCTAACAAATGCAAGAATGCACCAACAACTGAATGCTCCAGGCGTTCTTTCTACCGGACCAACAGATTAACAGAGATATCAGATGGAAATCTAGTAAATACGGGAGATGTGGGTAGAATTTATTTGAATCATTATGTTCAGTGGCTTTTTAGTTATTTATTGCTCCCTCTGTTATTGATTTTATAACAAACGTCCTGCTCTGAGCTGAAGTACCTCATATCCTCTGTCAGATTTCCTTCCGGAGAAATTCTGTTGATTTTAGATCCGTTCGCTTCCCCTTAAAGGCCATATTAAAAACTATTAAATTGTTGGCATGCTATTGGCAATAAGCCAATAAAGTCATGATTGTTGAAAAAATTTATACTGTAGCATATCGAATCTATTTTATTACACATTTTTTGTGGAATTTGTTCAGAATAAAGGAGAAGCAGGGCTAACAGGGGATAGTATGCTATCGCTAGCAGAACTTCCGGCTGCCTCACACCGGCTACAACGATCTTCCCTTCTTATTGGATATCTTTGTTCAGCCATTACACTTACAACTCGATCATTGCTGGCATAATAACACGACTGGCGCATTGAGAAGATGCACCATCTGGAGATCACGAATCCAGGTAGATGGTACAGCCATCTGCAACTGGAAGTCCTTGAGAGCTAATTGTCCGAGCTGTGACGGGACGCAGGGATGGCGTATGCTTACTTTACTGCCACTCAGTGTTTACCGGCCAATCATGGGCGCCTGCGAGCGCATTCGTACAAGGGGATGTATAGAGCTTTCGCTCTGAATGCGTTAGGTCGTCTCTAAATACCATGCGCAGCAGTTCGTAAAGAGGTGGGTGGCTGGCAACACGTTACGACCCTCCCTGGTCGGTGGAGGTTGTATGATAGGGAAGAAAATACTTGGTGGGAGGGAATTGACTGAAATTAATGAAGAAAAACAAAATACATGCACATTTAATCAGGTTTTTGTATGATATGGAAAGGGGCGGGACAGTGGTTAGTACATTCACTTCACAGCAAAAACGGGTGTTTCTGTATGGAGTTTACATGCTTTTGTCGGATTTCTTCTGGTAATCCTGTTTCCTCCAACAGTCCAGGGATGCGGTTTACATATAAGGCGAATTGGCTGTTCCAAACTTCCCAATTCCAGTGTCATGCCACCCGTTTCCATTCTTCCTTCAGCACGCAGTCTCTTTCATGAGGGTTTATCATTTTCATTTTCATTTTGGATTCTGAGAATTTTTCCGAGGCTGCATAGCCGTCAGCGTGTTTCTGCCCCTTGGTGAAGAGTTGTGTCAGGAAGGGCATCCGACGTAAAAACTTATGCCAAATCAAACATGCGAATCAGATGATTCGCTGTGGCGGCCCCTGAGAAAAGGAAAAAGCTGAAAGGAAAAGAAGATTGTGAGCATTTTTTTTACATTCATTCTCCTGGTTTTTTCACCTTTATTCTATTTTGTATCTCTCTCTCTCTCTCTCTCTCTCTCTCTCTCTCTCTGTCTCCCCCCCCCCCCCTGTTTACACTGTTTCTTCAGCAGTTCCATCCATTTGAATCATTACATTTTTTTCTTGCAATTACACCTGACTGCTTCCTCAGAGAAAACTCCAAAACAATTTTATCCACTTATAGTTACACTGAATGTTGGCAAAGCAAAGTAGTTTCTTTTGTCAAGGAGCTCTAAACATTCGTTCCCTCACCAGCTGCCTTTATAAACTTAGTGGAGCCAAAGAAAAAAAAAAATGGAAGGAAAACTCACAATTTACAGAAATACTGCGAAAGTACATTTATATAAACCTCTGATTTATTTTTCATGTATCCAATATACTGTTATTACCCATTTCTGACCAATCAGAGTTGAGTTTTCCACTTTCCATTTGCCTATCTCAGAGTGACACTGGTTGAAGGCGAGGTGCACCCTGAACAGCTTGTCAGACTTTCACAAGTATGACACTCACAATCATTCAAACGCTAACAGCCAATTAGCCTCATGTGCATGTTTTTTGGACTATGGGAGAAAACCGGAGAATCCTGGATGAGACCCAGGCAAGCACAAGGAGGACATGTTAACCACTACACCATGCTGCCTCCTATTTTCCGCCACCCTGAGGGATTATGGTATTAACAGTGCAGACATTGATCTGCTGAAAGGTGGATGATATTTGATGTAACAGCCAACAAATACCCACCTTTCTTTAATATCTATTCTGAAACCCCACCCCTAAATTAATTTACATGCAATACAAAAACACTCTTATGTCCCCTCCAGCCAATCAGCAACAGGATTCATTCGTGCTCCCCTTGTGATTCCCCTTGTTGCTAATTGTCTGCAATAGTGCTGTGTATCTCAAACGTGAGCTATTTTTGATTGCATACACAGAAAGGACAGCTAGTGGAGTGTGAGGAGAGATTCAGTGCATCTGCATCCACGATCAGGATCTGGATTAGAATTGATGACATCACATTTAAATCTTCACTGTTAACATGCAACACCTAATGTGGATTCTGAGCACATCTCTCAGCTGTGATCTCAGGAAACTATATTTCATCATTATGAGCTCATGATTTAATTCACACCCGTGAGCCAGAGATGGAAAGATTACATTCCTGAATCTCCGGCATTGCTGACTTGAAGTTTGCTCAGCAAAAACGAGGCTTGGTTGAAATTTAGATGAAGTGGAAACTTGTCTTGGATTTGAAATAAATAATTTTTTTTCAGTACTGCTTATATGATGTTGTTGATCATGATGTTGGAATTTAAACATTTTTGTTGTTTAAAAACAGATTCTACCGCCCACCGCTGTCAGACTGTACAACGCCACTTTGTAACTGTCTGTGAAAATACCGGTTATGTGCAATAAAAACCCCGTGCACTTTAATCAACCACATCTACCCCACTGACTGTGAAGCATATCAACCCATCTACTCTGCACTCAGATACATTACACTTGAATATAGGCCAGTCCACAAAGTTGTTCCCTTCTTTTCTTTTATTGTTTATTAATTTATACTATTTATGTATCTATTTATTTATTTACTTATATAATATATATGTATGTGTGTATGTTTGTATATGTATCTATTTTTGCACCCCCTACTGATGATACCTCAAGAGCCTGTAACAGTGAATTTCTCCATTGTGAGATTAATAAAGCTGTATCTTATCTTATTCTGTTCATAGCAGCTGTTTGTAATTCTTAGCAAACGTTTGCTACGAGTGACTAGCAGAGTGCTGGTACGGTGCTATAGTGGTTAGCACGGCCACCTCACACCAAGAAAGTCCAGGATTTGACTCCCAGATCGGGCAATTCCGATGTAGTTTGTATGTTCTTCCTATGCTTGTGTGGGGGTCCTCAGAGTTGGCTGAGATGGAGGCGCCAGCCTCCCCGTAACCCTATTTAGGATTAAGTGGCTTAGAAAATGAATGAATAGCAGAGCAGTGAATACTGTAATAACCAATCAGAAAGGAATACTCAAATAAGCAGTGTAATACGTAATAATAAACAGCCAACCTTGATCATGCATTTGATGCTAATTAGCTGATATTTATAATGATGCTGATTGGCTGGTATACGCTTCTAATTCTGGGTGTTATGCACCTTGATTTTTGAATGGTTGTTATAGTTTGGCTGTAATCCATCATGCTGCAAATTGGCTTCTCTCTCTCTCTCTCTCTCTCTCTCTCTCTCTCTCTCTCTCTCTCTCTCTCTCATCTATCTATCTATCTATACACTGTATACACTAGTCCTTCTAAAAAAATTAGCATATTGTGATAAAGTTCATTATTTTCTGTAATGTACTGATAAAAAACTAAACTTTCATATATTTTAGATTCATTACACACCAACTGAAATATTTCAGGTCTTTTATTGTTTTAATACTGATGATTTTGGCATACAGCTCATGAAAACTCAAAATTCCTATCTCAAAAAATTAGCATATTCCATCTGACCAATTAAAAAAAAAGTGTTTTTAATACAAAAAAGTCAACCTTCAAATAATCATGTTCAGTTATGCACTCAATACTTGGTCGGGAATCCTTTTGCAGAAATGACTGATTCAATGCGGCGTGGCATGGAGCCAATCAGCCTGTGGCACTGCTGAGGTGTTATGGAGGCCCAGGATGCTTCGATAGCGGCCTTAAGCTCATCCACAGTGTTGGGTCTGGTGTCTCTCAACTTTCTCTTCACAATATCCCACAGATTCTCTATGGGCTTCAGGTCAGGAGAGTTGGCAGGCCAATTGAGCACAATAATACCATGGTCAGGAAACCATTTAGCAGTGGTTTTGGCACTGTGAGCAGGTGCCAGGTCGTGCTGAAAAATGAAATCTTCATCTCCATAAAGCTTTTCAGCAGATGGAAGCATGAAGTGCTCCAAAATCTCCTGATAGCGAGCTGCATTGACCCTGCCCTTGATAAAACACAGTGGACCAACACCAGCAGCTGACATGGCACCCCAGACCATCACTGACTGTGGGTACTTGACACTGGACTTCAGGCATTTTGGCATTTCCTTGTCCCCAGTGTTCCTCCAGACTCTGGCACCTTGATTTCTGAATGACATGCAAAATTTGCTTTCATCCGAAAAAAGTACTTTGGACCACTGAGCAACAGTCCAGTGCTGCTTCTCTGTAGCTCAGGTCAGGCGCTTCTGCCGCTGTTTCTGGTTCAAAAGTGGCTTGACCTGGGGAATGTGACACCTGTAGCCCAGTCCACTGCTTCCACAGGTCCCCCAAGGTCTGGAATCGGCCCTTCTCCACAATCTTCCTCAGGGTCCGGTCACCTCTTCTGGTTGTGCAGCGTTTTCTGCCACACTTTTTCCTTCCCACAGACGTCCCACTGAGGTGCCCTGATACAGCACTCTGGGAACAGCCTATTCGCTCAGAAATTTCTTTCTGTATCTTACCCTCTTGCTTGAGGGTGTCAATGATGGCCTTCTGGACAGCAGTCAGGTCGGCAGTTTTACCCATGATTGTGGTTTTGAGTAATGAACCAGGCTGGGAGTTTTTAAAAGCCTCAGGAATCTTTTACAGGTGTTTAGAGTTAATTGGTTGATTCAGATGATTAGGTTAATAGCTCGTTTAGACTACCTTTTGCTAATTTTTTTAGATAGGAATTTTGGGTTTTCATCAGCTGTACACCAAAATCATCAGTATTAAAACAATAAAAGGCCTGAAATATTTCAGTTGGTGTGCAATGAATCTAAAATATATGAAAGTTTAATTTTTATCAGTACATTACAGAAAATAATGAACTTTATCACAATATGCTAATTTTTTGAGAAGGACTAGTACAGATATGCACCCCCACCCACCTGCGTGACCACCGATTTCTACAAAGTAGGATCGACCCCCTGACTGAAATATACGTACATGTATATGTGTATATACAGACGCGCCCCGACTTACGTTTTTAGTTGGTTCCGGACGGCCGAACGTAAGTTGAAAGTGAACGTAAGTTGTTACAGTGACGTGTGACGCTCATACTGTACTATACATCCATAAATACCATTACCGTATCTCATAAAACACCCCTAAATCATATATTATAAACATAACATTGTAAAATAATATCAAATAATATCAACATTAATTTCAAATAAGTTACTTATTTCCCCCGAGTTACTGAACATGAAGCTTAAAACAGTCAATCAACGCTTACAATATTTGAAGCGCTCAATACCGAAAGTAGTGTACTTGCTGTGGGTTATACGGACTTCCGTTCTTTCAAGTGCACAAGGGTGCCATTGAACTCGTGTAGAACACAGCCTGCACTGATTCAAAGTGGAGCAAAGTCAGTAAAGCAGAGAGCTTTCTTTTGTGTAAGTAAGTAAACTTTATTCAAAAGATGCATACAAAGAACAAGTACAAATCCGAATGAATATTAATATAAAAATGAGTGTATACTTATACTCTGTAAAGATAATAAATATCTGTAATTGTTCTGTAATTTGTGCATTCGGGTTTTCATTCATTTTACAACTGTCTTTGCTTAACTGAGTATGCATGGTAGATTGTGCCAATCTGAGCAGATAGTTAATTCATCTCTGTGTATGAGACTTGCACCCATGCTAGTAGGCTTCCACTTCTGACCAACCATATTTGCTTAGGGTTACAAAAGTCCACAAAACAGTGTAAACACAAAGATCACAGAGACAACGTCATAACACAAGGGTAACACGCTATATAACTGATATATATATATATATATATATATACACACACACACACACTCAGTCTGTAGTTTATAAACAATGAATGCAGCGTCATTACGGCAGCATACTACGTAGGTACGTCTAAACTCAAAATTTGACTTTTTTTGGGTGGGGGAACGTAAAATCGGAAAAAAAAAAAACGTAAAACGGATGAACATAAGTCGGGGAGCGTCTGTAATATCAATAGATACATATTCAATGCTTATAATAACAATTAAACATTCAAGAATAATGCACAAGATGTAAATTAAATATAAATGCACACACATACAGACGCGCGTGCACGCACAGACAGACAGACAGACACACACACACAATTTTTTGCATAATTGGCCTTGTTTTGCTGCATTTTCCTTAACTTTTCCCCTATTTTCCCTTAATTTCCTTATTTTTTTATGTTTCGATGAATATTTTTGAAAAATCCGCGATACACTGAAGCAGCAGAAAGTGAAGCACAAAGTAGCGAGGGATCACTGTATATACATACATGCACACACACACACACACACACACACACACACACACACACACACACACACACATATTTCAATGCTGTTTGCTTGTTTTGCATGACAGTGCTGATTGGCTGCTATCTCTTTGACAGGAACTTGACATGTACAGACATCCAGGAATGTATACGAAGACCATCTTTATTTTGAAAATAATTTTAAAAAGTGTTTTAAAAGCACTGTCTCTACCGAATTTTGTTTGTATTTTTTAATGTGACTTAAAAATTTCAAATGGACAGAAGAATTCATTCGTCAATTATGAACATGGCTTTTGAGATAGCTCAGCTTTTTGGAAGTGCGAAAATCTGTCCAATATTTGCATTAAATCATGTGGAGCTTCAATAAACCATTAGATATAATGCATGACATATTGATAAGTAATATATGTAAGGTAATTATAAGATATAAGTTGTTTTTTGTTTTCAATTACATTCTAAAATCAATAAAATGTAACGTTACAGCTTTATGTCTGAGTGTTAGAAGGCTCTGATGCTTGACACGCCTTTCATGTATGTTAATTAAATAAGGTCTCCTCACATAATACATTGCTGTAACACGTACTCTGGTACAAGAGTACCTTTGTAAGTTGCTGCTGTAAAAACACAACTCTGAAGGGGTGTATTAATGGAAACCTGTGATTAAAATTAAACTCGGAGCGATTGTTATAGCTGCATCTGTAGAGAGTCTGAGAGTCGGAAGCTTTCAACCAATCGGAATTGAGAACTCGACAGCACTATGATTTAGGATGATATTAACTGGTTTGTTTCTGTATCACCCTGATTTATACTCAGTCCTGAATTGCCCGAACAAAAGTGAGTGTGTGTGTGTGTGTGTGTGTGTGTGTGTGTGTGTGTGTGTGTGTGTGTGTGTGTGTGTGTGTGTGTGTGTGTGTATCTCCATCCCCCTCGTTAAACCCCCATAGTCAGAAGCAATTCAGGTTAGCCACGTTAACATATTGATGCCTGCATCTGTTAGTTGGCTGCTCTTTCTGTAGCTCATTTAAAAGATAACATCAGAGCATAGCGCGACGTAATGGGAACGCCATCGTCGACTTAAATTCGTTTTAAAGGGAAAACAGAACACAAACAACTTAGTATCGACCCTGAAGGAAGCTTGGCACAGAGAGACGCTGATGTCTCTGTTAAATTTATTTTCTCATTTTCAAACACTTCAGGAGATTCGGACCTTTAACACAACCTGAACTCTCTCAAGAACTCGGGGAAACAACACACAAACAAACACACACCTTTAAATTCAAAGGAGCAAGTGGTATCATGGCGCATTACCTTTCAGTAAATTAATACCAGATGAGGTATACTACTGTAGAATTGGTCTTTTAAGATGATGCTTTTATACAGAAACTATTTTTTTGTATTCAACAGTGAATTATATACTAAAAAATTTGGCCTTCTTTTCAATACTGAGATTTTTTCACTTCCTGTTAAACAGGAAGCAAAATGAAATGTTTCTGTTAGGCTTGTGTGGTGGCTGAAGCCTATGTCACCTGACACTGGGTGAAGACAGGATACACCCTTGAGCAGATCTCCATCTATCGAAAGGCAACGCACGCAACCATTGACGCCCACACCTGGGTCGAGATGGACGCCAGCCTCCACTTGACCATAATAAGGACGAAGCGGTTCAGAAAATGAATGAATGAATGTAATATAGCCCTTTCAGAACTTTAGTAAGGGCAGCACGGTGGCATTGCGGTTAGCATGTCCTCCTCGTAGCAAGAAGGTCCTCATAGGTGTTTGTGTGGACTTTGCATGTTCTCCCCTTGCTTGCGTGGGTTTCCTCCGTGTACTCTGCTTTCTTCTAAGAGTCCAGGCACGCACATTAGGCTAACTCTGTTCCAAATTGAGCCTAGGTGTTGGTGTGCATGTGAATGGTTGTGTGTGTCGGTACTGTGATGGTCTTGCAAGCTATTCAGGGTATGCACCGGGTTGGGTGAGAACATGAGCCTAATATGATTAAGAGATTCGGTAAATGTGGGTGAGTGAGAAGGTGAGAACTTTAATATGAGCTGAACTTTTCGAAATGCTTCATAAAGCCTTAATAAACTAATATAATTCTTTCGGTGTTTACCGGCACTGTGCTGTAAATATGGAGTCAAACGCAAGTTGCAGATTTCCTGCTTTTTATTTATGGTGCTGCACTGAGTAGATGCACAGCCTGAACTCATAAACGGAGGGAGCCAGAGATCAGAAAAGCAGCTCGGCGTATAGCCAGAATCGTAATCGTATAATGTTAGCAAGACAAAGTTTATACACCAAACATGAATGTCAAGGACAGGTCATGAATAATAAGGCAGGCAGAGATCTTGCATGAAACAAGAAACACAAATACAATGGCACGGGTTTTCTCCAGGTTCTCTGGTTTCCTCCTACATTCCAAAGACATGCACATTAGGCTATCTGGCTGTTTCAAATTGTCTTTAGATGTGTGTGTGTGTGTGTGTGTGTGTGTGTGTTAGTGCTAGCCCTGCAATGGTTTCCACTACTAGAAGAATGGTTGTGTTTGAGACTTAGAAACATATTTTTACATTTACTGTGGTGGTCTGGTGGTAAAGGTGCTGGATCACTGACCGTAACGTTGGGGGTTCAAGCCCCACCCTCAATGAGTTGTCACTGCTACCAAATTTGGTAAAACGCCATTCACAGTTGTGGTCAGGATTTTAAAATATAAATAGTAATAAACATGATAATGATGAAGAGGTGGTCTGGTGGTAAAGTGCTGGATCACTGATCCCCAGGTTGGGGGTTCTCAACGGGTTGTCACAGCAACCCCCAGTGCAGCTAACTAGGTTATCAAAGGCCGGCCATGTCTCTCACTGTCTATGGCGAGAGGTTCATATCAAAGAACCATTGCTGACTTTCGACAAGAGTAGCTGCAATGCCCATCAGCGTATTTCTGTCCTGTTATGTCCTGGCGAGCTGTCCAGGGTGTACTCTACCCTCTCCAAGAATCTGCTGAGATGGATGTCAGCCTCACTGCGACACTAATTAGGATCAAACAGTTCAGAAAATGAATGAATTTACATTGGCTGTACTTTCTCTCACTCAATTTGCTAAGTCACCTAATAATATTTGTGTTGTGGGAAGGCTGAAGCCTATCTCAGCTGACACTGGGCGAAGGCAAGGTACAAAATGAACAGTTTGTCACGCCATCAAAGGGCCAAGACACACACTTACTTTCACGCCTGATGGCATATTAGAGCAGACAATTGGCTTAATGCGCGTAATGTTGGACTGTGGAAGGAAACTGGAGTACCAGAAGGAAACCCCTGTAGTCACGTGGAAAACGGGCAAATTCCACATAGAATTGCCCGCTCTGAAATTGGGACTCAAAACCCGGACACTCTTGCTGTGAGGTGGACGTGCTAACCATTACGCCATTGTGCTTCCCCGGTTGCCAGTTATTAGTGCTTTAATTAATCTTTATAAAGTTTTATAATGAAGTGTTGAAAATTGTCTGTAAAATGTTATTGTAAGTAATACTGAGCTTCCGGCGCTGTCGACAGTGCAAGGTTGATAAAAATGTTCCTGTAAAGGCAAAATATTAAACTTTTATAGCGCAGCCACTGACATTTGCAGTTGTCAGAATGTAGCAGGGGAGAAACATAGGAAACTTGCTGTATGTTTCTTCGAGCGATGCCCTCAGTAAACTTTTTGCGAGTCAGAAGTTTTTACTTACAGTTCCTTTTCTTTTTCTCCTCTTTAACAAGTTCAGTTTGGGGGATTAGGGATGTGATGATGCCGCCACCCTCTATTCTGTTGCATCATTTCTTGATGAGCTGAATATTGTCTGAGTGTATTGAAGAAATAGTACGAAGAATGTTGTATAGGATACGGATAATGACTCGAATATCTAAGGGAGAGATCTTAGATTATATATTTGATTTTTTTTTGTTTGTTTTTTTTTCAGTTGCTTGACCAGATTTAAATCATGATGCATTTTCATCCATTACTTCCAAATGAATTCCGCAATCTTTTAATCGAACTGAATAAACCAAACTCCAAATTATTGGTGAATTCACCAGTTTCATTGCCCTTGATTTTTTTTCTCCATTTTTTACTCATGAGCATCTGCTGATAAACACAAACAAAATTTACTATTAGCTAAAAATAAAATCACAAATGAACACCGCTGATTTACATATAACACCCGGAGACCTCAAACGGGGCAGTGGTGGTCTAGTGGTTAAGGCGCAGGATCGCTGATCCTAAGGTTGGGGGTTCGAGTTCCCGCAGGGTTGTCTCTGTCCCCCCCAGTGTAGCTAACTGGGTTATCAAAGGCGGGCCATGTCTGTCACTGTCTATGGTGTGAAGCATGTAAAAGAACCATTGCTGACTTTCGTAAAGAGTAGCTGCAAAGCCGTCAGCGTGTTTCTGTCCCTTGCTAAAGGGTTGTGACCGGAAGGGCATCCGACGTAAAAACCTCTGCCAAATCAAATGTGCGAATCAGATGATTCACTGTGGCGACTCCTGAGAAAGGGAAAAAGCCGAAAGGAAAAGAAGACGACTCTGAGACCTTAAACCTCTACCAAGTCTTAAGCATTAAATATACAGCACCCCCTGCTGGACCTTTTATACAACCACAATTCCAAAATGTTGGATTTCCCATGTTATAATTGACTCATCCATCCATCGATTTGAATAACCTGTTTTCTTCTGCTATTTCGGGATGGTGGAGCTCATGATCAAGAAGTTATGTTTGTGAGTTTGCATCCCTGTTAGACTCGACCATGGTAAGACCCTGGGGCAAGGTCGTAAGTATGTCTTAAGGAGTGTGGCCTGAACACGTGTGCCTTTGTTCACCCGGCAGTATAAATGGGTAACCAGTATAAGTACTGGGAGGGCAACCAGCAAAGGACTAGCGTCCCATCCTGGAGGAGTTGAACTCCTAGTTGCTTCACACAATGGAAAGTGAGGATAAATTCTGGCCTGATGAGCAGGTAGGCTCAGATGTAAAAAGTCCATTACCTTACTTCTACTAAGGTCGCAGGATGCCTGATGCCAAGCTCAGCCAGTTAGGGGCGGAGGTGGCGTATACTTCGAAGCGCTACAGAGCACCATTGTCATTTGGTATGGCCTGGGTCTCATGTCCATCCCTTCTCCGCTTGCATCGACTTCATTTTGGATGGAAGTCCGATGCCTGTGCATCGCTGAGTTAATGCTGATTGGGTGTTGTGTTGCTAAGTTGAAAGATGACATCTGTTAAGGACACCCCCCCCCCCCGCCCCATGCATAATAACTTATTAACAATAATAAGTAAATACAACTCACGTGTTGAAACTGGAGGTGAATTAAAAAAGGAATTTGTTGCTTATCATTATTTATCCTGAGCAGCAGTACGGTACAGATCAGATGAATATCTGGTAAACAAAATATATTTAAAGCCCATGCTTTTTTTTTTAGTAAAGACTGACTGAACCATGTGTCTGTTTACTTGGAGGTCTATTTGAGTGAAAGTTAAAGAAAGCCTGTGGACAGTGTTTTAAAGGCTAATATCACCAGCCAGGATGGGTTACAGCAATATTTCTAGACAATAACATTTTGGAACAAAACCACACGTACAAAAAGTAAAATCAGTTATTTGATAAAGGAGGAAAGTTTTTTCTTTGTTTGTTTTTCAGCATTTATGTGGGAAGCAGGGTCAGCGTGGTCTGATGTATGGTGATTACCCACCTCATAACCTCTCCTTCTCTCCAGTTGTTTCAGTTTATTGTAAAATTCAAAGGAAATTGTTCTGTGTACAATGAAGGCATGACCAAGACACTATTGTTCGGGCTCTTGCTTCTGCTTCACTGAAAACATTCATATACTGTATTGTAGAGTGTAAGGTACCATCACCATGCAACAAGAATAAAGAAAAGAATAGGTCGTATGCAGGCATTGGTTTAATTGGTACGTGGAAATCACCAAATAAGTGGTAAAAAAAATCTTAAGTTTGAACATTTCACAAAATTCATGGAGTTTGACCTTTGAAGGTCACTCAAGGTCAAATGAATTTTTGTCATTTGAGCATCTATATATGATTTCCTATTAGTTGTCCATAGTAACCATGGTAACTCAATCTGAAGTTATAATCACTTTATTGCCAAAACTGGTGACCTTACTCTGACCCTTGACATTCTAAAATGAATTCACCTCTGAGAATTAGGCAGTGGTGGCTCAGTAGTTAAGGTTCTGGATTACTGATCTGGTACCCAAGCCCCAGTACCACCAACGTGCCATTGTTGGGTCCTATGACTGGATGAAACAGTCCGTCCATCCATCCAGCCATCCATCCAAAATACCAATTACCCAACATGATCATGGGTAAGTTGGAGGCAAGTCCAGACTTTGGGTGTTAGGGTGCTAGTCCTGGTGTAGTATAGGACTAATACAGCCACAAACAAGCGTTCGAACTCTCATTGACACCAGTGTACCTAATGTGCATGACTTTGGCCTATAGGAGGAAACCAGAGTACCTAGAGAGAAACCTACCCAAGCATTTGGAGCGCATGCAAACTCCATAGAAAATGGTGCCAGATAAACGTGAGTTTTGAACGTTGTTGTGAATAGAGAGTTTCATCTCACCTTTTGTTAATGGTCATCATGGATTTGATTAGTTGGCAATACTTTGGATTTTCCAGACAGCTCAAAGGTGCTTTGTTTTTATTTTCTGAATTTAAAAAAAAGATTTTTTTATTTCCATATGTAAGCTGTCAGCACTCACTATTATAATAAAAGCGTAATGAGCAATGCTAATGAAACCCTTACATTACAGTGCTGTTCCATAGCAATCTGCTTTTACGATCTTATTCCCATCATGTTCTTGTTTGTGTGTTCAGGTCTTTTACTACACACCACACCACACCACACCACACACTCCCCTTATGACTCCTGAGATGCACAATCTAAACTCTAGCATGTTGCATTCTGCAAGCACCATTTACTTTACACAGTGGCCTTTTACTGCCTAATAAATAATGGACACATAAACTAATGGCCGCTACGCACTGGCTGATTTATGTGTATACTTGGCGTGTTTTTCGGTAACTGAGCGTTCTCGGATTGGTCTGCTGCAAACCTTCCGAAAACCTGAATGTGAAGGAGGTGGTTATGGTTGTCAGGGGTTTATTCGAATGCAAGTAATTATTTGTGCAACTTGCTCACAACGCTATGGGTCAATCCATTTGAAATCACCACAGCTCCCTTAGTGATGGCGTCATATTTACTTGATTTTGATATGTTTTGTATCCTGTGGTGATAAAAGTAAAATGCAATTGGTTTCAGGTCAAAATCTTTATCCATGACCAGTGGTAGCCTAGTGGTATACGGCTCTGGATCGCTGATCCAGACTGAAGGACTGAAAGGTGATTTCAGGGTGTT
Organism: Plotosus lineatus; assembly: GCA_024760905.1. Lineage (NCBI taxonomy): Eukaryota > Metazoa > Chordata > Actinopteri > Siluriformes > Plotosidae > Plotosus > Plotosus lineatus. Next base: position 24,177,081 of record CM045740.1, on the reverse strand, counting down.
AACTGATGTGGCCAGTGTCAGCTGTGATAAGTTCCCGCTTCCCCACGAATTTAATGAGATTAAACTGTTTGGCGATTAAAAAAAAAAAAAAAAATAGGCATCGTGGTTAGTGTGTCTGCCTCACAGCTAGAAGGTCCTGGGTTCAATTCCCAGCTCGGGCGTTCATGTGTGGAGTTTATACTAGTATATTCTCCCCATGCATGCATGGGTTTCCTCCCACAGTACAAAAATATGTGCAGTGCGTTACAAAACATATTGGCTGTTCCAAATCACCCCGAGGTGTGAGTGTGAGTATGAATGGATGTGTGAGTATTGGTCCTGCAATGGCCTGGGTGTACTCCGCCTTCGCCGAGTCAGCTGAGCGGGGTGCCAGCCTCCCCGTGACTTTTTAATTAGAATCAAGTGGTTCAGAAGATGAATGAATGATATTTTTTTAATAGACTGTTGGCATCTGTTAGATTAAGATGACTTCTTTCCATGTAGCGCTGCTTGATTTGCTGCATCCTTTAGCAGTGTGCAGCTGAAGTACTGAAGTCAAGGGGAGAATAAGTGTTCATGGTATTTACCTAAGTAGCATTTTGACTTTGGCTTTTCTCCACATGACATGTGAAGAGTACTCCTGCATTTTTATGTTCATTGCATGGGTGTGTGTGTGTGTGTGTGTGTGTGTGTGTGTGTGTGTGTGTGTGTGTGTGTGTGTGTGTGTGTTTGACGGTGAGAAAAAGATTGTTTGGTGACTTTAAAATATCTGTATACAGTCGGCCCTCTACTTACGAAAACCTCTGAATATGGAAAATCCAGGTTATGAAAAACATTGTCCTAAATTTCTGCCTTCTGTATACGAAACAACCTCTTCTTATGAAAAGCGCCAAACGCGCCATTCAAAAATTCAAACAATGCGTGAGTTGCTCTCTCATTGGCTGTCTCCCAACATCCCGCCCCGCTGGCTTCCCATTGGACAGGACGGAGCTGAATCTCCATAGTACTGTACCCATAAGCTTGTTTGTCACACGCGTAAAGGAGAAATGTACTGTTGGTTCGTGAGTTTTTTGAGAGTACTGTACTCATCGCAACTTATTTGAGGAGGTCCGGGTGAGCCACGCCCTGTCTCAAAAGCTCTGCATTTGGCCATGAAGCATTTTTGTGCACAGAATTGGGGGCGACACAAATGTTCCGTTGGACAAAAGATCTCCGATCTCGCAAGGAAGCAAGTTAATATTGAATATTGAATCCGGACCTCAGATCTTTCAAACAGGTAATTCCACTTTAAATACAACACCCCGTCTCAAAAGCTCCGTCGGCTGCGCACTGCGTGTGGGCGGAGCCTGCATTCGGCAGAGCACGCCACTCAAAGAGAGAGAGAGAGAGAGAGAGAGAGCGAGAGAGATGTGTATGTGTGTGTGTGTGTGTGTGTGTGTATGAGAGAGAGACAGAGAGAGATAGAGCGAGACAGTGTTGTGTGTGTATGTGTGTTAATAAAAAATGTTTAATAATGGTTTTATTAATAAATATGTTAATAAAATGGTTTAATATGTTCATAAAATGTTTAAATGGTTTAATAGATCATTTTCTTTTACTTTTAACACATTTTTGATACATATTTCATACAAAATTGGTGAACTTTTATCATTTTTAAAGGGTTTATGGAGTGGTCTTGGGGGCCTTGGAACGAATCACGTGTTTTATATGTAACTATGAAAACTCCAGGCTACGAAAAAGGCCCGAGAACGGATTAATTTCGTAAGTAGGGGCCAGACTGTATGTTCCTATTTATTGCTCTTCATAGTAGATAGTGACTGACCCCCATCTCCAGATGTGTGCAGCTCCAGATGTTTTCAAATTCTTTCTATAGTCCAGTCTTTTGAGACGATATGTTGAAACCAGCACTGACAGCGTGTTGAATTTAAGTGTTGTGTTGTGTTTCCGCTGAAACACTAAATTATTATAGACCTTATGAATATAAAGCTGTGTGCCAGAACTAAAATACACCCTGGGCACTCATGTCTACCAACAGCAGTAAAAAAAAAACAAAAAAAAAAAAAACACTTTAGGCGAGTAAGATGGAGGGTGAGAGAAGGAGCGAAAATGATTAAAAGAACCATTAGTGTGTGAGCTGTTAAAACATTCTTTTAATTATAATCACCTCTGCTGGTAACGTTACACTCATTTAGAGGCTCGGGGTAAATGCGCTCTCTCCATTAGCTAGCAAAGCACCCTGTGTGTCATTACTGTGGGATTACAGGCACTTTCTCCCTTCCACTTCCTCCTTTTAACAACATGGTGATTCTGGGTCCTGTATTAATAAGCTCTTAATAAATAAATAAATAAATCTGAAAACACAACAAAAGTGTACTTAATATATGTATACAGTGATCCCTCACTTTCCGCGGCTAATTGGGACTGAGATCCCCCTGCGACCATCGAATTCCACAAAGTAGGCCCAACACCCCCACCCCACCCTCAACTGACGTATACGTGTGTGTGTGTGTGTGTGTATATATATATATATATATATATAATTTATTATATATTTATTTTATATTTTATATTTTATATATATATATATATATATATATATATCAATAAATACATATTCAATGCTATAAATGCTTATAACAATTAAACATTAAAAAATAATGAATAAGATATAAATAAAATATAAATACACACACATACAGATGAGTGTACACGCAGATGTGCACCTCACAAAAATATGATTAGTTTTGGGTTATTTTTTGTTTTGTGTTTATTAAGGTTTTTTTTTTTTTTTTGCATAATTGGCCTTGTTTTGTGGCATTTTCCTTAACTTTTTCCCCTATTCTTCCTTAATTTCCTTATTTTTTAATTTGATGAATATTTATTTAAAAATTGATGCACTGAAGCCGTATGAATTGAAGCACGAAGTAGTGAGGGATCCTTGTATTCCTCATAAACTGGTGATAAAATAGAAGAGGGTTTTAATATAAAACAGGATAAAAAATTAGCGCTGGTCCACCGGCATTTGCGGGCATTTTTGTGGGAGGTCCGGAAGAAGCCAACCCAATACCGGCCCCCGTGTCAGGCAGAAGACCTTTTCAGTAAAATGAACAATCCGCCGTCACTTAAGATATGACACTTCATAAACTTGATAAAGTAACACTAATAGTTACAGACCGTCCGTGTTTTGTTTACATTGGTGTGCATCTTTCGGCTACTGGAAATAATGCAGTAAAATGTAGTAATGATTAAGTAAAAACCTTTTAATTTTGCACTGTGATAATATTCATGAATGAAATAAAGCGCTTAGGCTTCTTTTGAGAAGTTAGAGAAAGATACAGGGTGTTTGGGTGGCATCATAGGGCTTAAATAATAATTAAAAACTCACTAAAAAACCGTGAACTCGCAATTCAAGCAATCACGTTGAGACGTGTGTGAAGGAGAGAAAAAAAGAGGTGTACACATCATCTGCAACCAATCTGCAGCAGGGAGAAACAAAAGCTCTCAGCTTCTTCTTCTACTTTTCCTTTCGGCTTTTCCCTTCAGGGGTCGCCACAGCGAATCATTCGCCTCCATCTCACCCGATCCTTTGCATCTTCTTCTCTTACACCAATTGCCTTCATGTCCTCCTTCACCACGTCCATGAATCGTCTCTTTGGTCTTCCTCTAGGCCTTCTGCCTGGAAGTTCCAACCTCAGCATCCTACTACCAATATACTCACTATCCCTCCTCTGTACATGTCCAAACCATCTCAATCTAGCCTCTCTGACTTTGTCTCCAAAACCTCTTACATGTGCTGTCCCTCTGATGTACTCATTCCTGGTCCTATCCATCCTCGTTACTCCCAAAGAGAACCTCTGCTTCATCTCTGCTACCTCCAGCTCTGTCTTCTGTCTTTTCCTCAGCGCCACTGTTTCTAAACCATACAACATCGCTGGCCTCATCACCGTCTTGTACACTTTTCCTTTCAAAAACAAAAAACAAAAGCTCTCAGCCATTGGCTAAATTTGAATCACATGATAGTAACTTCCGGGTTTGCCACTTATCCGAGAGTATAATAATAATTTTAGTAAAATGTAGTAATGATTAAGTAAAAACTTTTTACTTTTGTACTGTGATATATTTATGAATAAATAAAGCACTTAGGCTCCTTACCAGAAGCTAGAGAAGATGCAGGATGTTTGAGTGACATCATAGGGCTTAAATAATAATTAAAAAGACACACAAAAAATGTACAGTACTTTGCAATTCAGGTAATCATGGTGATAACTTGTGCGCAAAGGAGAAAATATCTCAAATAATTTGATTTTGTAGAATTCTATCTCGAGACAACTTTAATAATTACTTGAAGTTACTGATTTCTATGTTACGTTTGGAGAACATGATTAGACTCGAGATCTAGAGACTCAGTCTAGTTCTTGCTTACATTTTTATGTTTGCATTGTTATTCTTTGTTCACTGAGTTTTTAATCTGATCAGCAGAATAATAAATGAAAAGTTGTATATGATGGTCAATTGGTTTATATGTATGTTTATTATTCATTCATAATAGCTATTCTACACCAAGCCTGTGATGAATGTCTGTTATATAATATACTGTATGGGAAAATAAGAAAAGCATAAACTATAAAATAATAAATGCATCTAAGGCCACTCATTTTTAATTTTCTGGTTGATGGATTTTTCAGCACAAATTTAGTGATGTCGGAGGAAATAAGAAAAAAATAAGGCCACTAGATTTAAAATATTATTATTTACAATTTAAAAAAAAAAAATGTTGAAGGGAAAATTATACCGTTTTTGACGTGATAAACGCCCAGGGTGCTTAAAAATCGGAGTGGGTATGTGCTTATTAAAATGTAACCAGAGGCGTGGAATGGTAAGTAAACATGAATAATAACAGAACAATAAAAGAGTTTTACTGGTATTTGTGTTATTCATTTTGTGGTATCAACCAAACTACTTACATGAAAGCTGAAAATAAATAGAAAGCAGCATAATTGACAACAACAAAAAAAGACCCCCTCACTTTTCACTCCTGGTTCTTTTCCTTTAAACATTTCCCCGGAAGTAAAATCAAGCCAATCAACACGAATGTCAACTTTGGCACTTGGCATGTTGAACCAATCAACACAAACATAAACAAAAGCACATGTCCAGGAACGTCCTTAAATTTATGAAATTAGTGAGCAGGAGAATCGGGTGAAAAATACTCATCACTTTCTGATTGGTCCATATCTGGCTCATCGCTCCATTCATTCAGAGAATTCCATAGGTTTGCTATAAGAGTTTCTAATGGTTTATCGGTTGTTGGACATTTACCAAGAGAACACAGCAAAATATTTTTCTGTTTTTTAAAGCACGGCGGAACAATCAAATGTGTTGTTACTGATGAAAATTATAGACATTCCCCAGTGGCAGGGGGTCTTGAAATACCCTGTAAATTCACTTTTACAGGCAGTGAACGCCTCATTTTAAGGTTACAGAGACTGATCAAATAAAATTGGTAAGTTTGATCTACGATTTTGCTCCCAGTACACATGGGCGGTTATTACACGTAACATCAAAAACATTGGGGGGGTATTGGAGCAGGGCACTTATTAAGTCGAATACGGTATATAAAAATACATTAAATTTTTTTTGTTATTTTGTTGATAATAATAGCACAGGAAAGTTTCGTCACTTAAAATTTTTTCATGTATAATAATGACTCTAGAAGTGCTGGGAATATCATCAAATATAGTGTGCAAATTACACATACAGTCGGCCCCCAACTTATGAAGACCCCTGTGTACGAAATCCCCGGGTTACGAAAAACATTTTCCTGAGTTTCCGTCCCCGAGATACGAAACAACCCCCTCCTACGAAAAGACCCCGCTGGCCTCCCAGATAGAGACAGAAAGAAGCTTCACTCTTTAGTTTTTAGTTTAGTTTTTAAATTATTTTAATTCAGTAAATGTTTAATAGCTGTGGGTGCATTTGAGCTCATCTGGAATTCCAATCCCTCAAGGAATCAAATTAAAGTTGAGTTTGTCAAGTAGGGACTACGCTTTGAATTCCACTTCTTGTGGGCGTGGCCTGCAGCGCACGCACACGAGAGAGAGAGAGAGAGAAGGAATAATGCTTTAGTTTTTAGTTTATTTTTTTAAGTTGTTTTAATTCAGTAAATGGTCAAGCAGGGAATGCGCTTTGAATTCACGTCTTGTGGGTGTGGCCACGAGAGAGAGAGAGAGAGAGAGAGAGAGAGAAAATAACGCTTTAGTTTTTAGTTTTTTAAGTTGTTTAATTCAGTAATTTGAGCTCATCTGGAATTCCGATCCCTCAAGGAATCAAATTAAAGTTGAGTTTGTCAACCAGGGAATGCTCTTTGAATTCCATGTCTTGTGGGTGTGGCCCGCAGCGAGAGAGAGAGCGAGAGAGAGAGAGAGAGAGACAGAGGTGTGTGGGTGTGTGTGTGTGTGTGTGTGTGTGTGTGTGTGTGTGTGTGTGTTAATAAAAAATGTTTAATAATGGTTTAAATAATAAATATGTTCATAAAATGGTTTAATATGTTAATAAAATGTTTAAATGGTTTAATAAATAATTTTCTTTTACTTTTAACACATATTTCATACAAAATTGGTGTACTTTTATAATTTTTAAAGGGTTTATGCAATTTATCCAGTCCAAAGACTGGACCCTTGGAACAAATTAGGCGTTTAACATGTAAGATGTGACCCCTACTTACGAAATCCCCACGTTATGAAAATGGCTCTAGAACGGATTTATTTCGTAAGTTGCGGGCTGACTGTATCTCAATACAATGCATTATCTGTTCATTAGAGTTGCTTGCAAAGCATGCTGGGAGTCTCAACTCACAATACCTGATGCCAGAATTCATTTGGATATAAAGATGTAAGCGCGATCTCGAAGGCGAACACGCAAAACTATATATGATATTTAATGATATGATTTTGTGTCTGATTAAGATTTGATATCTTTTACACATCGGCATATAATACAGAGATCGGTGGGGAAAAAAATAATAAATTGAAAAATGAAAAATTATTTTTAGCGGCACTTTTGCCAGTGCTTCGGCGGATCCTTCAACTCGATAATATAAAATGAGTGGCCTAAATATATGCATGATTGTATGCAAGACTACCTTGTTTTAATTTGTATTGTACATACAGCATACTTACAAAAATGACCCATTTATGTTGTCATTCTATAGTTTACTGAATAGACCTCATTGAACTATAATGATCGCGTAAACATTTTTTTTTCTTTTTTCAACAGACAGCTGCTACAGACACAGGAAGCTGATACTGGACAGGAATTTGGATGAATCTTTAATTTTTAATTTTAATTTTATTTTTTGCCTTTTTTATTAAATTTACCTGAAACTCTGTGTGCACCGACGAGGAGCTGCGACGTTAAATCAAGGTAGAGGTAAATCTGCATGCAACAATTCTACCAGCGTGACTAATTTTCTGCCATTTTAATCTTTTATTGTACTCAGTATTATATAGAGGGTAGCTATAAATTCAATATCACACTATATGACCTGCAATTCCACCCTTCTTTTTTTTAATGAATGATATTAACCACTGAGCAGAACTATGTGTAGTGTTGCTGGGGGGAGGGGGGTGTATTTTTATCTTATTATTAATATTTTTATTACACTTTTAAACTTTTTAAAAGAAGGTATTGGTATCAGGATATCATTTTATTTTGTTATGAAATGTTTTATAACGTGTTCCTTTTATTACACGGCACTTATTCAAGCTTGTATATAATTAATCTAGTGTGTTATGGAGATCATTAATTTGTACTACGTTTAAACCTACACTCCTGCCGCCGAAGCTGTTCATTTAGCACTGTCACTCATTCCAGCTTGTGGCATTGCCATAGGCGGCGGGCACTGTGGGATTTGGGGGGGTTTCTCAGCTTGTATGGCGCCAGCTGTCCGAGTCGTGGTAAATTTAGTGCCATTATTGTGTGTATGGGGGGGGGGGGGTGTTTGGGGGTCGGTGGAGAGTGAGGTAATTATCTGTGGCCAAGAGTCACAGGTGCTTACAAAGGCCACATGGCAGCTCGAAAAATTAGCCGAACAGCAGTGGAGTGGTGGTTAAGGATGGACCCCCACATGCACACACACAGACACATACACACACACACACACACACACCTGCACCCACCCCCAAAACACACACACACACACCTGCACCCACCCCCACCCCAAAACACACATACACAAAAACACTCGGTTAATAGGGTCACCCCAAACTCTTTACGACTGCTCAGTGCCAGTCAACACCCACCCCGCCAACAAACCCAAGACCTTTTTTATGTGTCTGAACACCAACAACAAAAACTATTGTCATGCAAATGTTATTTATTAATATGTGGCTTAATTTCCACCACACTTGATGGTTTCCTACATTACCCACAATGCACCAGTGATCATTTACTGCATGGTGTGTCCTACTTGAAAGAGAATTTATGAGTTCTCAGTTTCGATCTAGAATGCCTTTAAAAATCGGATCTCCAACTCATGACTTCGGAAGAACCTTTCAAACTCAAATCTTGAAATCCAAGATGGTTGTTCAATGCATGAACAAAGTAAAAGCTTTATTAGTATTTATAGTGTCTCCTACACTCAGTACTGACCAAATTGATGGCTAACCTGGTCAGCATTATTGTTTCTAATAATGACTTAGTGTTCCACCTTTTTGGTATGGAGTCATTCCTAGCTCCTGCTTTCTAGTTCTGGGGTAAATGGAGCATGGCATTAGCCTTTTCTTCATGTAGTGGTGCTTTAGTCCTCATCTCATTGCAAAAAAGAATCAACTTCAAGCTAATAGCACCATTATATTTATTGGGCTCAGCGTCTGATACTCTGACTCGATGAGCCACGTCTCTGCTGCAACCCAGTGTCACGTAGCTTCACTGCCATCCGGGACTTGGGGTCCAACATTTTCTTCAACATCTTCACTGCTTTTGCGTTTCATTTCACATGGAAATTAAAATGGAAAACGAAATGAAGCTCCTTTGTGAACAGTCAATTAGCAACATGAGCAACATCCTGTAATATTTCAGAGTTGCAGAGTTTCCATTTATGTATGATTACGATTAGCTTCTTATGTGGACTTCATGCACTTTAATATGAAGTTTATTTTGCATGCTAATTCGTTTTGACAGGAATGGCTACCACAAGTGAGCGAGGTAGTAATTTAATTCAAATAGAAGGAGAAGAAGAGGATACTAGAAGCACCCAGAGAGTGCAAATCTCCACCAAGATTAACCCCCCCAGTACTTCCCAGACTCTGATAGGCCTGCTGTAATACCACACCTCCAAACGATCTTACGATATTCGGAAACTTTTTAAGAATTCCTGGATCCGAGCAGGATGGTGGTGGAGTGGTTAGCACGTCCGTCTCACAGCAAGAAGGCCTGGGTCCTGTGTGAAGTTTGCATGTCCTCCCCAGGCTTTCCTCCAGGTACTCGGGTTTCCTCCCATCGTCAAAAAACATGCGGTGTTCCAAATTGTCCCGAGCTATGCATTATATACCCCGTCTTCACTCAGAGTTGCTCTGAGATGAGCACCAGGCTCCCCGCAGATCCTATCATGATTAAGTGGCTTAGAAGTGAAAAGTGCTGGACGCAGAATTTGATCCCTACCATTTCCATCATAATTTTTTGGGTCGTGTTTCAACTCTCTGCAAAAAAAAACAAAAAAAAAAAAAACACTTCCACCAAAACTCATTCATAATCTTTTGCATAAAGCTGCTCACAAACAAGCCAACCAATGCTTGCAAAAACATTACCTGCTTGGTGGAGGTAATTTAAAGAGAGGAGCCTCTTTCACACCCCCATCTCCAAGGCTTGACATCTAGTCACAGTGAGCAGGTGGGGGGTGTTGAAGAAGTATTTGCTACGACGTGTACTCCGCTGGGCCTGAAGTCTGACAGCATGCTAGAATCTGACAGGGTGAACTCGAGGCCACGCAACCACTTCTCCTGCCTGTACTACTGGGTTCTCCCACTCTCTCCGGAGGTACACTCAGTCACTCACTCATACACTCTGTCTCTTCATAAACACGCAGGATACAACGCAAAACAAACCCAAAATAAATTACATTTCTAGATGCATGTTATGCAACCATTCGACCACATGAAAAAGGATATTCGATAGAAATCTAAAAGCCTAGGATATTCACGTCCGTCATGACATTTCTGTCCATGTATGTACCTGTCTGTCTTGTAACTTACCAAAGTCAAAGGTGTCTTGTCTTTCTGCTAGTGATCGTGATTGACTGCACCTGCTAGCATCTTTTTTGCGCCTGCATGAAAATGATTTTGCTTCCTAGAGGGTCTGGGCTCGGCGAGGATGTTTGTGTGGTTGCATGTTCTCCCTGTGAGTTTCCTCTGGGTTCTCCGGTTTTCTCTATCAGTTTGAAGGTATGCATTGTAGGCTAAATGGTTGTTTCAAATCGCCGCTTGTCTGAGTTTGAATGGTTTTGTGTGTGTTGTCCTTCGATGGACTGGCTATTTAGGATATCGGTGAGGATTCGGCAGGTCATCTGCTCACAACTTCTGTGTAAAAAGCTATTGTTTGGGCAGTGGTGGCCGGGAGTAAGGGTGCTGAATTATTGATCCCAAGGTCGGGGGGTTCAAGCCCCTCTATCGCCGGGTTTTCATCGCTGTCCCCCCAAGTGCAGATAACTGGGCCAGCCATGTCCTTCACTGTCTATGATTAAAGGCATGTAAAAGAACCAGGGCATCAAGAGTAGGCCACTGGGTTGCCGTCAGCTTGTTGCTGTCCTTTGATGGCCTGGTGAGCTGTCCAGGGTGTACTCTGCGCTCACCCAGAGTCAGCAGAAATGGGCACGAGCCTCCCCATGACCCTAATTAGGATTAGGCTGTTCAGAAAATGAATGAATGAATGTATCTACTGTGTCTAGCCTTTCTTTACAGTTATATAGATGAACATATGCAGGTATGTCTTCATATCGTCGCGTTCCATGGTGTCACTGGGGTTATTTTTGGCGGGTTTCAAAAGGTTATTACCCTAAAAGGTTACAGTGTATTGCTGTGTATGTCTGCAGTATATGGCAACCATTTGTCATTATTTTCCTATAACAGCAGAAATGCTACAAGTGGCAGAAATACCCAGAATACATCACTGTATATGTGTGTGTTATAAATTGATGCTTTTGTAGAATCCAATGCTCGATTGACACGAATCAGTTCCAGAAAGTTTTCACGTTGATGTTAATACTAATGCTTTGCAGTTAGCGTTCATTACCCCTTTCTCTTCTTTTTTACGATATTTACATCGGTCCCATGTGCCAGATTCATCTAAATTTTATATACGATCATGTTGAGGTAAGAGCGCACAGCGCTGTGTGAGAAAATATCTTCTTTTCGCCGCTCTTAGCAGAAAAACACGCTGATTCACGTTCTCATTCATGTAGCGTTCGCTCAATGTGTCCCGTTTACCCTCTGTTTTCCTGATTATCTCCCTCCTCCCACACTTCCTGCTGTAATTGTCTTATTATTCATTCTTTCTGTTCAGGAGAAAGACATGTTTATAAAGCCAAGGCACACTGAGTGACACTGTATATAATTTGGTGTTCAATGGGAGGGTTAATTCACCAGGCGATAAGCAGACCCTCTTTCCTTAATTCTCTCTGTCCCTCTCTTTTTTACTCCTCCTTTTTCCCCCCACATAATCATCTCTCTTCATCAGCCCCACGTCGAGCTCGACAAAACAGACCTTGCCACAGAAACGGGCGGCATGCGGCGGTCTGTTGTGCGGCCCCTCCGGCGCACCCTCACACCGTTAATTGGCCTTCGCTGAGTTCCTCCTCTATAATGACTGCGTAAAGCCGCAGATAAATAAAATGAAAGCGGTTGTGATTTAATCATGATGGTGATGGTGTGGCCCCTATTAAGGGTGAATGAAGGACATAATGATGTGTTTGCAAATACTGTATATTACAAACGGCATGATATCGTACAATATAATATTACGATGTATTTCATGTTATTTATTAAATATTGTTGAAACATAGCATAGCTGCGAAAATTGTTACTAATTGTGTTTTGGGTGTTGTTGTTTTTGTTTCACTCTCTTACAGCAATAATTTTAGAAACACTGAAAGATTACACAATGATGATTTATATATATATATATATATATATATATATATATATATATATATATATATATAAAATGTCTAACACCACCACCACCCCTTGTTACCTCTTAACAGTACACCCTGAGTATTTTATTGTTTACCTTGGACAATAATAATAATAAAGGTTCTGGTGGAACAGTTCATGTATCTTCATGTCTTGTTCCTGAGTGAGGGAAGGATGGATATTAACAGGCGGATCGCTGCAGCCTCTCCTGTAAAGCAGAGCCTGTACTGGTCCGTGGTGGTGAAGAGCGAGCTGAGCCACAAAGCAAAGTTCTCAATTTACCAGTCGATCTACATTCCAACCCTCACCTTTGGGTAGTGACTGAAAAAACAAGATGAGCTGAAATGAGCTTCCTTCGCTGGGTGGCGAGGCTCTCCCTTAGAGATAGGGGGAGAAACTCCGCCATCTGGGAAGAATTTGGAGTTGAACCGCTGTTCCACCGCATTGAGAGGAGCCCGTTTGAAGTGGCTTGGGCATCTGGTTAGAATGCCCTGGTGTGGTGTTTCGGGTATTTCCAACCAGGAAGAAACCTCTGGGTTAACTTAGAACACGCTGGACGTACTATTTCTCTCGGCTGGTCTGGGAACGCCGCAGTGTCCCCTCGGAAGATCTGGAGGAAGTGGCTGGAAGAGGGGTGTCTGGACCGCTCTACTTAGGCTGCAGCCCCCGCAACCCAACCCTGGATTAAGCAGAAGAAGAAGATGATGAAAATTATGGGAGCGATATGGTGGCGTAGTGGTTAGCATATCGCTTCATGGCAAGAAGGTCCTAGGTTTAAGTCACAGGCTCAAGCATTGCGGTTCATAGTTTATATGTTCTTCAAGTGCTTGCACAGGTTTCCTCTGGATAATCCAGTTTCCTCCCACAGTCCAAAAATAGGCACATTAAGCTAATGGGCTGTTCCAAATTGTCACTAGGTGTCAGTTGGCCTTTTGACCATTCTGAATGGTTTTGTGTGTGTGTGTGTGTGTGTGTGTGTGTGTGTGTGTGTGTGTGTGTGTGTGTGTTTTGGCAATGTAAAGGTCTACTGAGGTGTTTGCATGGTTTAGAAAAATGAAGGTTTTTGGTGAACCAGTTATAATAGTGCAGAGGTCGGGAACCTTTTTGACTAAGAGAGCCAAAAAAACCCATCTTTTAAGATCTAATCCTCTGAGAGCCATATATTAATACTGAATACAACTAAATTGAAAAAGAAGACCAACAATTTGAGAGTATGATAAGACTATGAATTTAGTTTAAACAACATTATTATAACAAAGTTATTTATGAATAAGAAAAGTACTTCTTACGATTAATGCGACTTCTGGTGCTGCATGGTTTTGCTGATGGCTTTGTAGTCTGGTTGCTACATGCTGAGGTTCAGTTTTATGCAGGCGTTTAGGCTTCCGTCTGTTAAACGTGACTGCAGGTTGGTCTTGATGTTTTTCAGGTGAGAAGGACTGCTCGCGTGCACATATGGAGCCAAACATGGTCAATACGGCAAGACTCACATGCTGCAGTGAATGGTTTGTGACAGGAAGCGCGTCCCAAGTTTTGGCAATCAGCTGGTCTGCGGGTTGAAGTTTTTCCATGTCTGTCCATTTGTGTTTGCTTGCCAGCTCTGCTTGGCTCCATGCAAATAAGCTGATCAAAAACGAGTAAATTTACCTCTTTACTCAAAAACAACACGCACAGTCTGTGGCTGTTGTTATAATCCAATAAAATTAGAGTTTCAAGGTATCGGACCCGCCCGCATACTGGTGTACAGAAAGGATTTGCTCTCTGCTGCGCGCCACAGTGACATGTGGCATTGAAAATAAATGTATAGATTTAAATGTGTGAGATTTATTCATCTGTTTTTGTCTTATTTGATGGATTTTTTTGTATTTTTATTTAAATGACAGTGAAATTATGTATTCGTTATTCTGTTAAGAAAGGACACCCGATTTATGAGAGCCAGATTCAGAAAAGTGTACAAGACGGTGTTGAGGCCATTGTTGTATGGTTTCGAGACAGTGGCCCTGGGGAAAAGACAGGAGGCAGAGCTGGAGGTAGCAGAGATGAAAATGTTGAGGTTCTCTTTGGGAGTAACGAGGATGGATAGGATCAGGAATGAGTACATCAGAGGGACAGCACATTTAAGTCATTTTGGAGACAAAGTCAGAGAGGCTAGATTGAGATGGTTTGGACATGTACAGAGGAGGGATAGTGAGTATATTGGTAGTAGGATGCTGAGGTTGGAACTACCAGGCAGAAGGCCTAGAGGAAGACCAAAGAGACGATTCATGGATGAGGTGAAGGAGGACATGAAGGTAGCTGGTGTAAGAGAAGAAGATGCAGAGGATCGGGTGAGATGGAGGCAGATGATTCGCTGTGGCGACCCCTGAAGGGAAAAGCCGAAAGGAAAAGTAGAAGAAGAAGCTGAGAGCTTTTGTTTCTCCCTGCTGCAGATTGGTTGCAGATGATGTGTACACCTCTTTTTTTCTCTCCTTCACACACGTCTCAACGTGATTGCTTGAATTGTGAGTTCACGGTTTTTTAGTGAGTTTTTAATTATTATTTAAGCCCTATGATGCCACCCAAACACCCTGTATCTTTCTCTAACTTCTCAAAAGAAGCCTAAGCGCTTTATTAAAGGAAAAGAAGAAGATGATTCAGTCATCAAAAGAGCCACATCTGGCTTGCGAGCCATAGGTTCCTGACCCCTGTGATGGTGTGTGTTCTTATTGTTTATATTTATTTGTTTCTGCAGTGGGGGTTGTTGCTGTTGTGGTTGTTGTTGTTTCTGTTGTTCGTGGTTTTGTTGCTGCAGTTGTTGTATTAGTAGTTGTAGTAGTTGTTGTTGTTGTAGGCTATTGAAGAGGATTCTCTTATGTTGACTTTATGACTTTCACTACACTGCGAATGGAGAGCTCTATAAACAAAACATATCCTTTGGTCATTCCCCCCAACCAGTCATTAGAGGCTTCATGTCACCTTGTTGGACTTGGCCTTTTCCGTGTGTGTGTGTGTGTGTGTGTGTGTGTGTGTGTGTGAGTGAGAGAGAGAGAGAGAGAGAGAGCGAGAGAGAGAGACTGTGGGTGTGTGTGGTGATACCAAGATCATTGGCTTAAGCAGCTTTGCAAGCAGGAGCAGATAATTGGCTCCATGTGGAGTGGGAGTGGATGTTGTGCACTACACAAGTACATGAGTAGAAAGTCCAAACCTACCAGCGCCGTGTCCTCGTGTTGGACAATAAAGGGTTTCTGCTCGGCGTGCTGAGGGCTTTCACTGACACGAGAGCAGGAATAACAGAGAGCGAGGGAGAGAGTTTCTTCAGATGTTTTTAATGTTGTCTTTTTTTCTGTCGGATTTCAGAGCACTTGCTTTGTGTTTGTGGTAATAATCATAAATATTTGGGGCTATAATTATAGTCATTCGTTTTTTTAAGCATTTTATTAATAATAGATAGAAATTCAATATTTATGGTTTTATTCATTATGTTTTTCTCGCAAAAACCTTTGCGATGCCAAACCGATACGAGGAAGTCCAATTCTCTCTCTCTCTCTCTCTCTCTCTCTCTCTCCTGTCTCTCTGTCGTCCTGTTTCCGTATCTCTTTCTTTCTCTCTCTTTTTGTCTCTCTCTCTTTATATTAAAACAAAAATCAATAACAGTTTTAGAAGAAATTGAAGGTTTAATTTATGAAAATGTAAAAGGAGTAGCTGACCTTCACCCAGTAAACCTCAGGATGGATTACTTCACTTTTACTGGGATTTTAACTCATGATCAACATTTTCACTGAAGCATCCACCATGTCATTTTTATGTTAGAAATAACAATATTCCCAAGAAAATAAAAGCAAAAAAGTGTGTGTGTGTGTGTGTGTGTGTGTGTGTGTGTGTGAACAGTCCCCCCCCCAAGTGGACTGATGCTTTTTGTTGATCTGAAGTCTGATCCGTTTTCTCAGGTTCCTGGTCCATCGTTTCCTCCAGTGGAACACTGTGTCTATTTTTGGTTCAAAAAAATCTGTGCGACATACAAGACTGAAATTTTCAAAATGCTTTTTGATGGTTTTTCTTTTTAAATTCTAATTATGTATTTATTTATTTATTTATTTAACAGTTGAGGGCGGTACGTGGAGTAGTGGTTATCACGTCCGCCTCACAGCAAGAAGGCCTGGGTTCGATTCTGGGTTCGTTTCTGTGTGGAGTTCGCACGTTCTCCCCGTGCTCGCGTGGGTTTCCTCAGGGTACTCCGGTTTCCTCCCACAGTAGGTTAATTGGCTGTTCCAAATTGCCACTAGGTGGGAGTGTGTGAATGGTTGTGTTGGCCCTGCGATGGCCTGGCGAGCTGTCCAGGATGTACCTCACCCTCGCCCAGAGTCTGCTGAGATGGGTGTCGGCCTCCCCGTGACCCTAATTATGATTAAACGGTTGAGAAAATGAATGAAGGAATAATAAGTTTATTATCGTGTTTATTTATTCGAATAGTATTTATTTGGTTCATTTGGAGTCGAGGGGTGCGCAGGGCCATCAGACCGAAAGCCACCGAATCCACGCTTCCTCCTCACTCCACTCCGGGGTGTGTCCGTGTGTGTGTGAGAGAGAGAGAGAGAGAGAGAGAGAGAGAGAACGAATCCCTGTCCGGGTTTTTGTCTGCGCTCTCTTCAGATCAGCGCATTCGCATAATAACGAGCTGCGCGCGCGCACCGGACCGCCGGCGCGGCCACAGCTGCCCGTAACAAGTGAAACGCGCTCGCTCTCTCTCTCTCTCCCTCTCTCTCTCTCCCTCTCCCTCTCTTCCGCCTTTTCTGCGCTCGGAGTCTGGATGTGTGATGGAGAACCGACGCGTTTAACCGGATTCCTCTTCCAGCTGTTGGAGAGCACGAGCCACCATCTGATTTTTCCATCTCTTCGACTATGCATTCCGGCTTTCTTTAAAAAAAAAAATAAATATATATATATATATATACACACATTTTTAATCTTTGTCTTTTTTTTTTTTTTTTTTTGCTTTTTTTGGGGGTCCCGGAGGTTATGCGTTGAAGTTGGCTTCGTGATCTCAGGGTGTCACCGGAGGCAAAGGAGAGGAGAGCCGCGCGCGCGCTCTTGCTTTGCCGTTTCTGCGCTCGCCATGGCGCGCGCCGGTGGATGCGAGCGCGTGAGGACGGCTCCGGCCGGTGCGGTTTGGATGGCTTTGCTCTGCCTCGTCTCCACCACGCAGGGTGAGTTGCTCAAGCACGCGCGCCCTCTCGCTTGATTTTACGCAGAGCTCGCGTCTTCAAAGCGCGTCACGGTGGAGGATGTGGTCCATGCACGCGATTCTGTTTCTGCTCGTGAAGTTGTTGTTGTTGTTGTTTTTGAAGTGTGCACGAAGTGCTCGGGACGCCGGTGGTGATATTTTCCCCCCCCACAGCTGGATTTCCGCGTTGGGAATCGATGCACTGATTGGTGCGTTGGTGGATGAGGAGAATCTGCTGAAATGAACTTTGCTGGCTTGTTGGTTGATGAATGCAGATGATGCACCAGCTGTGGCTGATCCCAGCTGATCACGCCGGGTTTAATCAGACAGCTTTCCCAATGCACGTGCACTAAATCAACTCAGGTCTGGCCTGGTGATGCCGGTCTGCTGCGGTTCTCCCTTCCTGGTGTTGAATTGTTTTGCGTGAAGGCTGTGCATTGGGATGGATTTTTTTATTTAAATGTATTTATTTTTTACTACTACTGTATGAAACGGTTGCACGAACCCAACCCCAACATATATTTATTTATTTATTAATTTATTTATTTGTTTATTATTGCCTCATCCATACAGCTCCTCAACATGATGATGATGATGAAGTGTTTTGAGTTGCTATTACAGCTTATGGCTGAAATAAACCTATTTAATCTACATTTGCCTTCTGTCCAAAGCACTAGGATTTAAAATTATTTATTACAAATTATAATACTTTAATCATAAATTACATAAGTATTTAATTTTTTATTTATTTTATATATAAAATTATTTTTTTGGAAGGCTTTTTATATCCGAATAAGTATGATTTATTATCCCCTAAGGACTTTGATTAAGTATTCAAGTCAGAGAGAAGCTTTTTTTAGATTTTCTTTCCTTAACCTGCCACCAGGGGCGCCCTGTCGTGCAATTTCCCAAAGCATAAACCATTTCCCTGAACGTTTGCAGAATGAATGAATTGTGGCTTACATTTCATACATTGAAAGCATTAAAAGGTTTGAGAGCCCTGGGGGACGTGTGAATATTAAAGCTTCCTTTTACATCACACCTACCAAATGACACACTTGGCAAAGCCTACTGTTTTTACATTATGTTAAGACATGCACAGTTCTAGGGGGAAAAAAAAAACAGAAGCACTCCATTAGAGGACCACTTTGGTTTTCATTCTTGATGTTGGTGCTAAAATGAACGTAGGTTAATGTGGACATGATTATTTTTTCATTTCGGACTAGCAGCAAGCACAAATCCTTTTTTAATAAAGTGGCCCATGTAGCGCAGTATATATCTCCCCATGTCCCCGTGCTCGCCCTTGTGTTGGACACTTTGGTAATTGGTAGCTTGGTGAGCTGAGAGATCACGCTGGCACTGTTGCATGACTTCAGAAATAAATTCTGCAGTATTGGAGTAGCATGTGGTTTAATAGGTGGCCGTACACTCCGGTTCAGCCTGTATTGACTTTCATGTAGATAGAAACGTAATCATTACTTGATGAGGTGGAGGATGCAGCCTAATGTCATATCCACTCGCACAGCCTCTCGCCTTTCATGAAGCGCTTTGATCATCTGCAGATGCGAAAGCACACTGTTCTAACTGTGGTGTGTGTGTGTGTGTGTGTGTGTGTGTGTGTGCGCACTCCTTCCTCTTTGTTGCATTTTTCATCAGGGAGGACAAAGTGTCCCGCGGCACTGCAAATTGGTTTCTGGCGATTGCTTACCTGAATCCCCAGCAATCCAATTTGCAGCAGGCGTTTCATTCAGAAGAAAGCCTGTCTCTGCCTGTTATGCATTTTATCACTTATGCCACAAGAGCTGCACTGTTCCGCTACACTTGCACCACTCATTACACATTTCTTATATTTCAATTCAGCACTGCTTTTTTTCCCTTTCCTAGCCTGAAGACTATTTGTATAATTACCGTTCACTACATGGCCTGAGCTCAAACATCCCACTGGTTTGTTTATTTATTTTTGAATAGAAATCCCACCACACATCACTCACTCACTTGTTTAACTCAATCCTATTAAGGTGCTGGGGTGGCTGGAGACTATCTCAGCCGACACTGAGAGAAGGCAGGGTACATCCTGAACAGCTCGGCAAACGATTACGGGGCCTGCACACACCCAGACAACCACCACCACCACCCACATGCACACCAAGGGTCAATACAGCCAGTCAGCCTAATGTGCATGTCTATGGACTGTGGGAGTGCAAATCCCCAGAGTACTCAGAAGAAACCCACACAAGCGCTGGGAGAATATGCAAACTCACTGAGTCCAGGACTTTCTTGCAGTGAGGCAGACGTGTTAAATACTGTGCCGCGTGTATGTATATAAATGAATCACCATACACAAGAATCACAAAACTATCCAACCCCCCCCCCGTCTAGCCATTATTACATTTTGAATGACTCTCTTGTAGTGTAGTCTACAGCGCCCCCCTGGTCACTGGTGGTACTGCGGCATTCTGTCTGCATCCGCCAACTTCCCACAAATACAGTGACACAAAGGTAGCATACAGATCGAAGACTGTGTCAGTATCCATAGTCATCTTTTAACATGAAGTATATACGGGAGTTAAGCAGATTATTGGAAAGTATTGTGTATGTTTTCAACCTTGGGGATGCCGTCAGGAAAGAAGGAGAGAAGAGATGCTATTGAGAGAGAACATGAAGGCGATGACAGGAAATGCTTTCATGGATGTTCCGCAGCATTAGATGGATTAAAAGTGCAAAGTGCATAGTTTTTGTTTCTGAAAGCAATATCATTCACAGAAATAAAACAATTAAGGGTTTACCCACTTAATAACTCACTCACTCAGTTGCTGAACCATTTAATTCTAGTACTATGGCCCAGGTAGGCTGAGCCTAACTTGGCCAGTGCTGGGCTAAGGCAAATTACCCAATGAACAGCTTGTCAGCACATCCACGACTAGGGTCGATTTGGATCAGTCGGTTAGCTCAATGAACAGGTCTTAAAGACTATATGAGAGGAAACCCGTGCAAGCATGAGGAGAACATACAAAATCCACACAGAAACACCTGACCCACCGAATCCACGACCTTCTTGCTGTGAAGTAGATGTGCTAACCACTGCACCACCTTGAGGATATACTGTAATTGTAAAAGATATAATTGTCAGGATGGACCTCTGTAATAATTTTCCTATAACATCATGCTAACAAGTGATTTATTCCTGTTTTTTCTCTTTTATTAGTTCCCGCCCACAAAGTGGCTTAGGAGCTATAGGAATGGTTCCGTCTGTCCATCTGTCTGTCACACTTTAGTTTCCAGACATTTACTTGTCGCATGCTGAAGCTGGGGCTTTTAAACTCGGTGTGCTGGTTCACTACTACGACGAGCTTGTGTATGAGTGACCTTGACCTTCATTTCAAGGTCAAAGAGGCAGAACTGTAGATTTGGTTTTCGGACATTTACTTGCCATGTGCTGAAGCTGGGGCTTTCAAACTTGGTGTACTTGTTTTATATTGGTATATTCCATTTTTCTCTCTTGATACCTTCCTATTAATCCATCTGATATCTTACTGTTTATGACGGTATATACTGCTTCCAGCGAAAAAGCTCCAGTGTGAGTTCAACAAAGATCCTTATTTGCACGGCTCCACTGTACAGTACTATATTTAGCCGTGTGTTTGATGTTGATGGATGGCTTAGTAATTAACGCAACCTTGCTAATCAGATAAATTGTTTCATGTTGCATTTCATCATGATCACATATCATTGCAAACAAGCAAGGATTCTGGGAAGTGCCTATCTTGCTTCCTTCATTCGTGCAGGAGAAACACAAAAAGGAAAGTTCATACTGGAGTGTAAACAGACCGATGTAGGATTGGTAAATGTGTGTCAGAGCTTGCTTTTTTCTTCCTCTTTCTTCTTGTATGAGAAACACTTCCTATTTCAGTAATGAGGCAGGAGACAAAAGGTCATCTTGCTATTAAGGAGTTTTGACACAGGTTTTCAAGGGTTTCACTTCACGCTGATTTGCCGGATCGCAACTGCAAACAGATGTGCAGACTCCTGAGCTGGAAGCTCGGTGGATAAATGATTGCAGGTAGAGCTCAGCCATATGGTGCCTGAGTGATATTTTGGAGCTGGCACGTACATAGATGTGGGATGAAATAATGTTAAAACTAACGTAAAGTGTGTTAGCAAGATGTAAGGCCACCACGAGCTGCCAGAACATCTGCAGTGCGCACTGGCATTGATTGTATAAGCCTCTGGATTGGAGAAATAATTTTAGGGGTGAAAAAAAAAAAAAAATCCCTCAAGTGGTGTTTTGATGAACGCGTTTTATTTATAGAGGTAGTGTGTGTGTGTGTGTGTGTGTATGTGTGTGTGTGTGGGTGTATGTGTGTATGTGTGTGTGTGTGTGTGTGTGGATTATTGGCTGCATGGCTACAGAGGCGCGTATTTTTTGTCAGAGATCGTTGGTCATTGTACTACTGATCACTGTAAGAGATTTAGGATGTAAACACACAGTTTTCTGCTAGTGGAACAGTATTATGTTGATGTATTATCACAGGATTTGGGGTATAACCATGGATTTTATGGAATATTGTTTTGACATATAAAATGTTTGCAAGAATTATGTGCAAATTTTCATGAATTTAATTTTGGATAGGATCGGCATCAAATTTTAGATCCAGAATTTTTTTTTAAAGATTCTTTAACATTATGAGACAGGAGTTTTTTTTAAATCAGAAATGTATAGCACCATTTCCGGGGGGCTGGTGTGTACTTCTTCCCGTGGCTTTGTGGGTGTTTGTGCTCTCTGAGTTTTCATATTGAAAGTGATTTGTGATTAGTTTCGTTACCAGCAGTATTGTTGTTATTTTAAACTATTACCTGGTACTGTATGAGTATTTCTAATAACTGGTTGTACAAATGTTTTGTAGTGTGCAATTTGAGACATAGCTATATATGTATTCTTTATTTTTTAAAATTGTATTGCTGTATTGTTTAATATTGCTAGTATGTGAAATGAGACCTTGCCTAATTTGCCATATTGTTTAATAAGCAGTATGAATGGTTGTGTGAGTTTTGGCCTTGTGATGGCCTGGCAAGCTGTCCAAAGTGTACCCCGCCATCATCCAGACTTGGCGGAAATGGGTGGCAGCCTTCCCGTGACCCTGATTAGAATTAAGTGGTTCAGAAAATAAATGAATGATGAATGTTTAGTATGCTAGCATGTGATTTGAGATGTAGCATCTATTGCTATTCTGTTTAGTATGCTATTTTGTGATTTGGGATGTTGCGTTTATCTCCTTACTTTTTAGTATACTGATATGTAATTTGAGAGAGAGCCTATATCTTCATAATGCATAAGCATGCTAGTGTGTGATTAAAGATATAGCCATTAAAAATAACCAATATTATGCTATTTGGATGTAGTACAGTGCTTCTCAAATAGTGGGGCGTGTCCCCCAATGGGGGCGCGGTGTGATGTCGAGGGGAGTGCATATGACCCTGGGGAACATGCTTTTCTGGAATAGTGTCGTACACTATTAAGTGTAATTGCACCTCCACTCCAGTAATTGGCAGTAGCGCTCTCACTGTCGCGCTATGGTGTTGCGGTTTGTCGCACGAGCAAACAATATGAAGTGCAGGAAACAACACAGAAAGATTTCTAACAGGAACGAAAAGAAAGATGGAGAGACACGGAGACATTAAGACATAAATAAGTTGAATGAGTTTAAATAAGGATGTATTTTTTTTTATTTCAGGCACATTGGTGCACTTTAAATCTTTTCTATTACAGATTAAAAAAAACAATGTCAATGAAGTTTTTCTTTATTGTATGTTGAACTATATATTTTTTCTTTTTGTTTTTAACATTAATAAAGATACAATGAAATGCAGAGATGTACTAATAACAATTTTATCGACAAGTAATACTATTTATAGTCGCTCGCTGGGCGGTGCGGTGGGGGCTTGAAATGTTTTTTTTCTTCCGAGAGGGGGCGTCACAGAAAATAATTGAGAAGCACTGGTGTAGTAGTATGTGATATGAGCCGTGGCCTACATTGCCATACTGTTTCGTATGGTAGTATGTGATTTGAGACTTGACCTCTATTGAGATACTTTTTATTATGCTAGTATGTGAATTTGGATTTTGTTCCATAAAAGAAAATTAAACATGCTGATGTACTGGCATGTATAGTAGAATGTGATTCGAGATATTGCTACAGAGCTCCGGTGTTTCTATTAGAGCGAGTTGCATTCTGATCACCTAGTTTCTTTGCAAACTCATCAGCCTCTTGTCCAAACTATGATCAGTGTGCACAACTGTATTTGTCTGGTTCCGTGCTATCAACTTTTTTGTCATTCTTTGTTTGCCTCTGAATTAAGTACCCACATCAAGAATGTGCTTGAATCCCATTAGTCTTCAGCAAGCTTCTGACTCGGACTGTGCGCTTCTCGTTTTTTTCCCCCCGCTACCTTGATAAATGATGTCGGATTTCGGCAGTTAGGCGTCAATCCAGGGGCCCCACTGAGCACAGTAATGGGGTATCGATAGCACCAGGACCACACTGAATTCCAAACACCTTGATCTTGAAACTGTTTGCAGTCCAGGTTCCAATTATAGCGTGGCTGTTACTGATCAATCCCAGGAGTAAACAAGCTAAGGTTTCTTACAAGGCTTTTGAGGATTAATTAGGGTTGTTGCTTCTTGTGTTTTTCACCAGTCTGTAAGCTACCACGGAGTGAACAATCAGCTTTTTTTTTTGTTGTTTGTTTGGTTTAGTATTTTTTTTAGGAGGAAGTTAGTTTTGAAAGTTGGTGAATTTATCCACTTTCTCCAAATGACTAAGTTTGGTTAAATAAAATAAAAATGACTTGTGGCAGCTGTTTTCAGCTAAATATATTTTTTCTTGATGAATTAGCTCATTACTTCGTTTCAGAGATTGTCTACACAACGAATGTTGTACCTTACTGGATTCATTTCGCTTCCAGTGGGTTTCCGCATATTATTTATTTATTTTAACTTGTAAGCTAGCAGGTGGACTCTGAATAATTGTCATGAGATAAAGTGGCCCTTTTGTACTAAGAATAAATCATCATCATCATCATCATCATCATCATCATCATCATCCGCTTAGTCCAGGGTGGGGTCGCAGGGGCAGAAACCTAAGCAAAGAGGTCCAGTCGTCCCTCTCCCGAGCCACTTCCTCCATCTCTCACGGGGGACACCGAGGCGGTCCGAAACAAGCCGAGAGACATAGTCCCTCCAGCGTGTTCGAGGTCGACCTCGGGGTCTCTTCCCGGTTGGACATGCCCGAAACACCACACCAGGGAGGTGTCCGGGGGGCATTCTGACCAGATGCCCGAGCCACCTCAACTGGCCCCTCTCAATGCGGAGGAGCAGCAGATCTACTCCAAGCTCTCCCCGGATGGTGGAGCTTCTCACCTTATCTTTCAGCCGCTTGTATCCGTGATCTTGTTCTTTCGGTCACTACCCAAAGCTTGTGACCATAGGTTAGGGTTGGAACGTAGATCGACTGGTAAATTGAGAGCTTCGCCTTGCAGCTCAGCTCCTTCTTCACCACGACGGACCGGTACAGGCACCGCTTAACAGCAGAGGCTGCAGCGATCCATCTGTCGATCTCTCGCTCCATCCTTCCCTCACTCGTAAACAAGACCCCAAGATACTTAAACTCCTCTACTTGGGGCAGGACCTCATTCCCGACCCGGAGGGTGCATTCCACCATTGTCCGACTGAGAACCATGGCCTCAGACTTGGAGGTACTGATCTTCATCCCGGCTGCTTTGCACTCGGCTGCGAATCGCTCCAGTGAGAGCTGGAGGGCCCGACTTGATGAAGCCAAAAGGACAACATCATCCGCAAAAAGCAGAGACGAGATCCGATGGCCACCAAACCAGAACCCCTCATCGCCTCGACTGCGCCTAGAAATTCTGTCCATAAAAAATTATGAACAGAATCGGTGACAAAGGACAGCCTTGGCGGACTCCAACTCCCACCGGAAACAAATTCGACTTGCTGTTACCAATATGGACCGAACTCTGGCTCCGGTGATACAGCGACCGAATAGCTCGTAGCAACGGGTCCGGAACGCCGTACTCTCAGAGCACGCCCCACAAGATCGTTCGAGGGACATGGTCGAAAGCCTTCTCCAAATCCACAACGCACATGTGGGCAGGTTGGGCAAACTCCCATGCCCCCTCCAGAATCCTGTGGAGCGTATGGAGTTGGTCAAGAGTGCTACGGCCAGGACGAAAACCACATTGCTCCTCCTGAATCCACTAAGGATAAATATAAGAAATATTTGCATAAACAAAACACTCTGTCGTCAGCTTTTATTAAGAAGTGTTGAAATCAGCGGCATTAGCCTGAGACCCAGAGATGACTTAATTTTGGAATGTCAAGGTCAAAGGTGAAGGCCGAAGCAAATTCATAAAGTTTTGGAGACCAGGCACTTATGACTTTGAAACAAGTATCGGTAGAGATGCCAGATGATTATACGATGAAAGGTTAACAGGAAACTATGTATGGACTTTCAAAAAAGAACTTTGACCTTGCACGACCGTGAAAGGTCAAACCTTGGCCATTTTGTAAATCTTTCAAACAAGAGAGGGTTTTCCCCACTAATTCGGTCACTTCTATGTTCAGACGCTCCCCGACTTACGTTCATTCGTTTTACGTATTTTACGATTTTACATAAAAAAAAAAGGTCAAATTTTGAGTTTAGCATGCTATCTGTAGTATGAGACGTACCTACATAGTACGCTGACATAATGATGCTGCGTCCATTGTTTATAAACGACAGACTGAATGTGCCCCTCCTTCTTCCCAGTTCACTGTGTGTTACCCTTGTGTTAAGACGTCGTCTCTGTGATCTTTGTGTTTACACTGTTTTGCAGACTTTTGTAACCCTAAGCAAATATGGTTGGTGAGAAGCGTAAGCCTACTAGTGATAGTAGTAATCAAAAAAAGCGGCAAGCCATCTCGTTAGAAACGAAGATGGCTATTATCAAGAGAATTGATGCTGGTGAAAGACACATGAATGTTACACATTTTTTCCAAATGGCTCCGTCGACCATCGGAACCATTTACAAGCAGAACGATCGCATCACAGAGCATGTTATATTTGATACTATATTTGATATTTGAAGAGTGAATTTGATTAAAGTTTATCTATTTGAAATTATTTTGCTTGAATTTAATTTATTTGAAATTAATGTTGATATTATTTGATATATTTGATATTATTTTACAATGTTATGTTTATAATAATTGATTTAAGGGTGTTTTATGAGATAAGGTAATGGTATTTATGGCTGTATAGTACACTATGAATGTCATGCATCACTGGAACATACAGTAACAACTTACGTTCGGCCCTCCGGAGCCGAACTAAAACGTAAGTTGGGGAGCGTCTGTACTGTGGAATATATTGTAAATCACATGAGTAATTAAAATTGCTACTCATATAGGGTCTGTTTACCGCATTATCCATGCACTAACTGCCCCTTTTGTTTCGGATCCATTCAATCTTGTGGTGTTTTGCTTTTAGCTCAGGGTTGTTGTTTTTTAGGATGGTGATTAAACTTGTGTAAAGTCACAAATCTAGAGCACTTGAAATGTGGGTTCCAGGGTTTTGAACATGTATTCACTCTGTACAACTCCATCTACAGTCAGCCCATCATCATTAATACTATGATGTATAACTAATTATTTTATAAAACACCAATGAAGTTATTGTGAACTGTACAGAATCAGTGTGCAGTGTTGTCTTCCCTCAGGCATCAGCTGCTTTGAGATGAGTTGGTTTACCTGCCTCACATGGCATGGACAGTATGAGCCGCTGGACAGTAATTTTAGACTAAATAGTAGTACGATATGATTTACACTAATAACTAGTGGGTTTACTCTTGTTTCTTTAGGTTTTTTTTAGAGATTGAGGAGATGGATTGATTGGTAGCTGGAGTTGTTGGATTTAAATTGCTGTATTTTTGCAAAGTTTTTTTTTTTACATCTTGTGATCAGTTTTTATAGCTTCGGTTTGGGTTGAGAGCTAGGACTAATATTCACTTTATTCTGGTATAGGTTGGTGCTATGCTAGCATTTTTTGACATGATCGCACAAATGATCAGAGCACCAGATCTGTCTAAACCCTGTCTAGAATGCATACCCATTATATTTTGCTGTTATTATTTGCTGCTTTGTCCTGTATTATAATGAATTGTATTATCAATGCGATGGACATGTTTGTATGCTGAAAATAGGGCTGTAGGATCCAAGATGTGTCTTTTATCCAGGTCTGGTATCAAGATATTTTTATATTGTTTTGATCTAGAATTTGGACTTGATCATGATTTGATCTCAGATCCACTCATTACTAGATCTTTTCTGGTCCTGGTTTTGGACTTTTCTTGCACTTGACAGTGATGTCTCTGGCCATAAGTCAAAGTTAGCTTTAACTTGAAGTAATCTGAAGTCTTGCAGAAAGACAGTATACAGTATATTTGTAGAAATGGAGCAATATATAACCTTACCCCTCAGGTTTTATTAAGCAGTATCAAGAATGAAGTATTTGTAGTCACGGAAACTGATAATTTTCTTGTAACCCATCATATTTCAGTCTAAATGTCCACATGTTAGACATTTGTAGCTTGCACAAAGAAGAAAATCAGGACTTAACTACTTAACTAGACACTGGTGAGCTCTTGGGGTGAAATAAGTCGGTAGTTTTTGCCTTGTAGACTGTTTTTAATGGGTTTTTGGGACATAGCTGTTGAAAACGGTAAAATATCTTTAACATGCATTTGTTTTGTAATGGCTTATGTTTATTAGCACATCTGAAATGCTCTAACTGTCTAAAATGTTTTATAGTTCATTTATTTTAAGCACAAACATTCAGCTCTTCGTTCACAGATCACAGTCTTAATGCTGTGCTTTGAATGTTGTCAAAGACTTAACGCCATCGCTGCCTGCTCTTTGAGATTTGGAGAGAAACGGAGCTGCTGGAAAGGGAAAAAAAAAAACCCTGACTATTATGTCTTGTCACACCACCATTATCATAAAACATTTCAAGTGGGCTTGAGCTTAACATCTAATCAGGCCATGAATGATCAACACCCCCCACCCACACCCACCTCCCAACCCTTACCAGACTCCGCTTCGTGTAAATGTCTTGCCTTTCATTAGGACCCAGAGTCTTACTATCCTCCATGCTCAATGCAGCTCCATGATTGGAGGAGTAGAGGCTTGATCCGTAAAGCCTACCGCATCACTAATCTTCATAAGTGGTCATAAATTTCACAGCCAGCCTCGCAGGCAGGATGCCTGGTTTGAGGTCAGCAGTTATAAATCCAGCACAAGGCTGTTCTGGGGTCAGCACGTCACTAGAGGCTGCTTCAAACTCTAATGTTTATTTATGCTGGTTCTGTCCTTTACTTCCATGTTCACCTCCCTAGAAGCGAGCACTGCGGCTGTCCTTTTTTCCATGGCTTGCTTGCGGATAT
>CM045740.1:24093224-24143224 GCA_024760905.1 Plotosus lineatus | reverse complement strand
TCTAGTGGTATAGAGCGCTGGATCGCTGATCCAAAGCTTGGGGGTTCGAGTCCCACTCTCCACAAGGTTGTCACAGCCCCCCAGTGCAGCTAACTGGGTTATCAAAGGCGGGCCATGTCTCTCACTGTCTATGGTGTGAGGCATGTAAAAGAACCATTGCTGACTTTCGTAAAGAGTAGCTGCAAAGTCATCAGCGTGTTTCTGTCCCTTGCTAAAAAAGGGTTGTGACAGGAAGGGCATCTGATGTAAAAACCTCTGCCAAATCAAACGTGCGAATCAGATGATTCACTGTGGCGACTCCTGAGTAAAAGGGAAAAAGCCGAAAGGAAGACAGACATACAATATTGGGTATGGCCAGTTCACTTTCTTTGAGATCAAGGTTATGGCTTACAACAAAATGTGAAATTACCTTTATGGAATTTAAAGGTACAGCTCGACAAGGGTTAAATTACCCCCACCTTGACCTTGAAGAAAATGACCAAGCAGGTTGTGTATTTCATGCATTGTCCTCGAAATTCTGGTTTGTATATTTTGAGTGTCTGCATCCGTACTTGTATTGCATTAGACCATTGCCCTTATCCAGAGTGACTTATATTCTTATCCTTTTCATACAGCTGAGCAGTTGAGGGCTACAGGCTGTGCTCAGGGGCCAGACAATGGTGGCTTGGTGGTTCAGGGGCTTGAACCACCAACCCTTCTGATCAGTATCCCAGAGCCTTAACCACTACTTCAGCCAGAGTGGGACCCTCAGTGATGGTTGTCATCACAATGGTATCTGCCTATCACTTAGAAATGAGTTCACAATGTTAAAGAATCTGTAAACTGTAAACAGTTCCTGGATCCAGAATTCAATCTATATCACCCCCGAAATGTAATGGAGTGTCACTTTGGCTTTACCCCACTCTTTCAAAAAAAAAAAAAAAATCTGTTTATGAATTGTTTCATAGAGTTGCGAGCAAACCAACCAACCAATGTCAACAAAAATAAAGTCTTCCAGGTGGAGGTTATAAGGAAGTGTCACCCTGGTCAAGATTCAGAATGTAATTGTGAATTAAATGAAATGAGCTGCCTTGGTGGAGAGTTGCGCGCTTTCAGTGCTTGGTTGTATTTTTTGTGGTGATGTAGACTGTAGAATTCAAATTGTAGAGAAGGAATAAATAGGAAACAAAGTGTGTGGAGTAACATTACAGAATATCTGTACATGGTTCTTCCTGATCTGCAGTGTAAGGGTATTTCTGTGGTTCTTGCTTAGCTGCAGGATTTTGTGTTTTTCAGGTCATGTCCAAGTCCCCCTGCGTCTCCCAGCTCCATGCGTTATAAAGCCCTTTTTGCCTGAATGCAGCCAGCGTGATGCTTCAGGGTCTCTTCAGGCTGTTCCGTTTCCTCTCCCTTCACGAGTACAGATGATTGTCTGTTCTCTTCTCTACCGTAACGCTGTTCGCAGAACAGAAGTC
Organism: Plotosus lineatus; assembly: GCA_024760905.1. Taxonomy (NCBI): domain Eukaryota; kingdom Metazoa; phylum Chordata; class Actinopteri; order Siluriformes; family Plotosidae; genus Plotosus; species Plotosus lineatus. Next base: position 24,141,770 of record CM045740.1, on the reverse strand, counting down.
ATCCTTCCTGGATATCCAATCCGAGATTGGCGCCAAATCAGAGTGTTTATCTTTGATTATGTTGTTCATCAAGGTCCTTTTCAGAGAATAAAAAAAAGGACTTGATCATTCTGAAGATACACCAAAAGGATGATTGAAAGATAGATTGAATTAACAGAGAAGCATTCGGAATGATCACGTATGGCCAACGTTACAAAGATTACACGTGGAAACCACTGCAGTTATCTGGGAATGAAAACAATGTTTAATTTTCTTGGGTAAAAATACTCAATAGCTCTTTTTTTATTATTGTTATTGTTCTACCACAATTTGGGTGCACATCGAAAGAAAAAGAGAGAGCAAGTGAATTCCGTAGTTCAGCTATTACTGGGTTTCTTGCTGCTGCTAGAATAGCGGCGCGCTGGGGGACAATGGACTTGGTTAAAAATACCTGTGTGTGTGTGTGTGTGTGTGTGTGTGAGAGAGAGAGAGAGAGAGAGAGAGAGAGAGAGAGAGACTAATATGAAACATGTGGCAGGTTAGCATACTTGCTAAAAATGTCTTTTTGGAACTTTCAAGCTGTGATCTGTGTGTGTGTGTGTGTGTGTGTGTGTGTGATTGGTTTCCGGCTTGCGACATTGATCTGTACGAGCAATTCAGGCATTGTGGGTAAAGATCACCTTAAGAAGTCAGCATCCTTTTTGTCTTGTTTTGTTCTTGTTTTTGTTGCAACAGATAATTTTTTGTTCCAGTATAAATGTAAACCCAGAATCTAAACAGTATATGTTTTGTTGTTATTGAGTCTTTGAACGTTGTGTGTCTGCATTGTAATATAGTATAAGACTCATACCTGCCTATTCTGCATTACACTAATCAATGTTATGACCTTTTTGCAAGCAGCTCAAACGATCAACGAACGGAAAGTTTGTTTATTTTTTTTCCTGAGTTTGATTTCTGATTTTTTTCCCCCCGTTTCTGACTAATAAACAAGTGTATCACAAAGCAGGTTCAGATTGAATGATTAAATGTCATGCGGGTGTGAAATATCCATCAGTTTATTCAGTGTTTCATGTCATTCGTGGCTGGAAAAAACATAATGATTTACTTATTTATTTATTAAATCTTGATTTATACAACCTTCTCATTGGTGCAGCCTGCAGAGAGCTTTAATAAAGCTAATGCTGCCTTTGGATGCTGTTGGGTTTATGCGGAATTACGGGTGTGTCATTTACAAGTGCTTTGTTGTTGGAGCGGCATGAAAAATGGTGGGCTCGGGGGTTAATGGTTGTTGTTCGCATGACACCTGCTTCCCTATTTAATGTTGTCTATCTCTACAATTCCCCATTTAACGGGATAGACCACTTAAGGATAATCTTACACGGGTCGAACTGTCTCTCTCTGTCTCTCTCTCTCTGTTCTGATGATACTAAACCCCTTCCCCGCCATATTGAAAGTTTGAAGGTCAGCCCAACTTAGGAGCTCAATCACCCAATTCACACTCTCAGTCACGACTGGAGATGATTCCAAACAGCAAATTAGCTTAATGTGCATGTCGTTGGTTTGTTGGATGAAACTGGAGTATCTGGAGGAAACCCACATCAGTACGAGAAAAACAAATAAACTCCCCATAGCAAACTTCAAGCCCGGGACTCTAACCCAGGACCTCTTCTTGCTGTGAGGTGGAAGTGCGAATCACTATGCCACTGTACCACCATTATTTTCTCATTTCCCAATTTTTCACTCGACCTTTACTGTTTGAGGGCCTCAAGGGCACTTTCCAAGTTGGCAACTTGTATTTACCATAATTCCAATAGTTCACGATGACGGCATGTGTAGTGCACAGATCTGGAGGGTGTGCTGTGATGTAGCGATCACAGCTAGCTACATGTCCGCCCGGCAGGTAAAAGCCTTGTGGCTCGGAGCATAGCTGTAAGGAAGGTGATCAGCACTGTTGGCTTTGATATATCCACCTGGAGCAAACCAAAAACAGACCAGAAAGGATTAGATAAAGTAAAATCCTGGGGCATTGCGGGGTGTGTTGCTGATGGGAAGGATGGTGGTGGTGATGATGATGATGATGGAGTGTGAAGGGAGGGAACAAGGAGACATAGGTGAGGGCACTTTAGATCTCGGTTATCATCCTTCACTCATGTGGATCATCTTTGCTGACCTGACCAACACGGAGCAGAGTTTCGCTGTTAAGGAGCTTGCTTTTAATTTACTGAAAGGCTTTTAACATCGCTACACGCAAAGCCGCACGTCTGAAAGTTTTCCCTTGTAGATTGACAGGGGAATATTTTTCGCCTGACAATCATCTGTTGATGCATGTTGAACGTTGGATTGCTGTATCGTCCAGATGTTTCATCCATCCACAAAATCGCAGAAGGCGTCAAGAAACATGATTGAGATAAATGATGTGGGCCTTCGGTGTTTCCTCTCTTTCGCAGTCTTTCTCTCTTTCTTAATAGCTCTCTCCCTCTCTCTCTTTCAATGTCTTTCTTCCTGTCTCTGTCTCGTTCTCTCATTATTAATATCTCTGCCTTTGTCTATCTTTCTCTTCATTTCTCCCGGTCTCTATATTTTTCTCTTTCTTAATATCACTCTCAATCTCTTTCTCTCCCTCTCTCTTTTTCCTCTGTCTCTGTCAGTCTCTCTCTTTTTGTTTTACCACTCTCTTGTTTTGATTCACTTCATCCCACACATTCACACAGACATGTTAGTGTGTCGTCGTCCACGATGAGCAGTCTCTTCAGCCGTGCTTTTATCCCTGTGAACTGAGCTTGACAGACTTTTTCATACCAGCTTTATTAGCACCAGGTCCAGTCTGACGGTGTGTATTGTTCTTCTGTCGCTCATCACCCACTGAAGCCTGAAGCTAGTGAGCATCCCGTCACCATCCTGCACTTTCTTATGCAGTGCTGGGGATGGATGGAGGAAAACTGCAGGCTTGAGATACAAAGGGTAAAACAAGTATTTTCAGTGTGTCATATTAGCCTTCAATTAACTTCCTTTCATTTTTCAGGCTTTGTGACATCGACTGAATTGCTATGTCCATTTACATGACTGTAGTTTGTTTCTTCCAAAAAACAGCACCAGGTAATTGGCTCCATTATACGTCAACTGATGGTTGGGTGAAGCATTTTGTTCCTCCAATGATGTAAAATCCAGTCAAACTCTTTTGGATAAGAAACTTTATAATATTTCTATCAATTAAAAGTTGTATCTGGTAACAAGTTTGAGTCATTCAGTACATTAACATTTGACCATTTGGCAGACGCCCTTATCCAGAGAGACTTGCATTCATTCATTCACTTTCTAAGTGCTTAATCCTAACTAGGGTCATGGGGAGGCTGGGGCCCATCTCAGTCAGTATAACCATTCACACTCACATATTTGGACTATTGGAGGAGACTGGAAAAAAACAGAGGAAACCCAAATAAGCACAAGGAGAACCTGCAAACTCCACACAGAAATACCCAGGATCTTCTCACTGTGAGGCAGACTTGCTAACCACCAGACCACCGCACCACCATGTGACTTACAGTAGGCAGCCATAGCCTAATGTTTACAGACGCAGCTTTGGGGCTGAAAGGTCAGTGGTTCGATTCTAGAACCATCAGGAAAAATGTGTGGTTGAGAGTGAGCTACACCTTCCCTTCCTCCACATTCATTACTGAAGTGCCCTTGATCAAGATAAAGTGTTCATTTGTATCATTTTGGGTTCTCTCTGGACTTTATTCTTATCCAGCAGAATAGAAATAGGAATAGGGATGAGTACAGTACCTTGGGGGTGATGTAAAGTTTCACACATGAACATGATGGTGAATTAAGTTTAACTGTTGCACTACATAAAATATAACCGCCAGTCCAATTGCAATAGGCAAATATAGATCAGGGCATGTAGTTTCTAATTTGTCACAACAAAGTATCACATCAGAAATTATATATTTTGAGTGAATAGTACCATTTTGTAGCTGATATCTTAAGCTTTAAAACTGTATCAAATTTTTAAACATATGTTGGCTCAATTTGGAGTAAGTAAACAAAACATGCCAGGAAGTTTCCACGTTTTAAGTATGCAAATTTTGAGAAAATTGCGTTTAAATCTCGGAGTATTCCATGATTTCTAACTTAATATACACTTTGCTGTGAAGGGTCAAATTTGCATATTCAAACTAGGATCCGGGTGACACGGTGGCATAATTGTTAGCATATACACCTCAACGCAAGAAGGTCTTGGGCTCACCAAGTGTGTCTCTGTGCACAATTTACTGCCTAAGTCACACATGACAGAAAATACTGAAATCATTTGCATATAAATTAATAGTGGGACATGCTACCCTGACGTACAGAAAGGTCAGCTTGTATTATGTCCAAGATGTAACTACTTGTATTTTCTACTTTTCACTAGTTTATACCTCACTTCTTGGTTTATTATCTGTATGCTGTTATTTTTGCCATTAATTTAAGTTAATGGTAAAAATAACAGCATACCGCACTTCTTGGTTTATTATCTGTATGCTGTTATTTTTTGCCATTAATTTAAGTAAACTTGCCTTTTATTTTACTGTAAGAGAAAATGCTTGATTACATGTGGACAAAGAACATTCCCCATGCTCAATTTTAGGATGCTCCCTCACAGAAATGACCTTCCTTTCATACCTGGACAGAAACACCCACCCAACAAACAAGCATTGTTTAGCTTGTCTCCAATTTATTTAATGAGTTTTAGGGCTTTTTTTATACATAGATGGTTAGTAGAATCAGGCAACATGGCATTGCTCAGTTCAGTGAAAGCTTGACATGTAGGTTACAGGATAGGCCAGTTACAGAGTGGTTATCTGTATATGTGATTTACAATACTATGGTCCTCCACATTCTGCTTTTCTGTGAGCAAAACTTGGACAACCTACTGCAGACAGCTAAAAGCATGTGAGTGCTACCACCACAGATACCTCCGTAGCATCCTTCATGTGGTCTGGACTCACAGTTTTGAAAGATACTGGGTCCATCACCATCAAGGCCTTTTTGATGAAATTATGCATGTGCTACTGAATATTTAAGAGTCTTTATTGTCATGATGTTCACACATAATTAAATTTCGTATGAGGCTGTCAGCATTTAAAAGGTGCAAACAAGTTAAAAAAGGTGAAGACAAGACAAACCGCAACGAACGCTGTCAAGAGCATAATACAGGCATGAGTAATTCTGTACTCTAAACTTTAAGTAAAAATATAAATAAAGAGTTTGCCCAATCTGTCCACCATGTTTTGTAGATTTAGAGTAGGCTTTCAACCGTAGCCCTTGGGCTATCTTGTGGGGTGTCCTCTGGGAGTATGGTGCACCGCACCAATTGCTACAGGCCATTCTGTCTCTTAATCACCAGAGCCAGAGCTTGGTCTGCATTGGTAACAGCAGTTCGAGTTCATTTCCGGTGAGGGATGGCTTATAGTCTGTGATGGTCCTTATATCTTTTCACATGTTGTGTGGGTTGTTGTTGTTGGTAAAGTGTTCCTCGATGCGCGGTTTGTACCCGAGTTTTGCCAGTTGGACACCCTTTTTCAGTCTTTCTAGGTCCTGCTATAAGCCAGCCTGTCACCTGCTCTGAAGGCTGCATCTTGGGCTTGATCACCGATACTGGTCATAATTTTTATGGACAGATTTTTTTAGGTGTAGCCGCAGCGTTGAGGGGCTTTGATTTGGTGGCCATTGGATCTCTTCTCTGCTTTTTTTGAGAATGCACCCTTCAAGTCTGGAATATGAAGTCTTTCCCCAAATGAAGGAGTTGAAGTATCTCGGGATCTTGTTCATGGGTGAGGAAAGGATGGCACAGGAAATCAGCAGGTGGATCACTGCAGCCTCTGCTGAAAATTGGAGCTTGTACTGGCCCATCATGGTGAAGAGGGAGCTGAGCCCACAAGGCAAAGCTCTCAATTTACCATTCAATCTACCAACCCTCACCTATGGTCACAAGCTTTGAGTAGTGACTGAAAAAACAAGATTGTAGATATAAGCGGCTGAAATGAGCTTCCTTTGCATGGTGGCAGGACTCTACCTGAGAGATATCTCAGCGTAGAACTGCTGCTCCTCTGTGTTGAGAGGAACCAGTTGAGGTGGCTCTGACATCTCATTAGAATGCCACCCGAATGCCTCCCCAGTGTGATGCTTTGGCATGTCCAACCAGGAAGACACCCCTGAGTGAACCTAGAACACACTGGAGGGATTATGTCTATTGTCTGGTCTGGGAACGCCTCGGTGTCCCTGGTAGTGGCTGAGGAGAGGGACGTCTAGACCTGATTGCTTAGGCTACTGCCCCCAATTAAGACCCCATCCTGACCCCAGATTAAGCAGAGAATGATAACGATGATATAAAATAGAAATGTAAACTCTAACTATTAATGCAGTACATCTCAAATAGGGGGACGCGGTATGATGCCGGGGGGAGTGCGTATGATCCTGAGGAACCAGGTGTGATTGCACCTCCACTCCACCAGTTGGCAGTGGCGCTCTCATTGTCGCGCTATGGTGCAGCGGTTTTTCGCACAAGCAAACGATATGAAGTGCAATAAACAACACCTCATGAAACAACACGGAAAAATTTCTAACAGAAACGAAGAGAAAGATGGAGAGAGACAGAGAGATAAAGACATAAATAAGCTGAATGAGTTTAAATAAGTCAAATGAGTTTAAATACGGATGTATTTTTTTAATTTCAGGCACATTGGTGCACTTTAAATCTTTTCTATTACAGATTCAAAAACAATGTTAATGAAGTTTTTCTTTATTGAAAGTTGTACTATATTTCTTTCTTTTTTTGTTTTTAATGTTAATAAAGATCCAATGTTATTCAGGGGTGTACTAATAATAATTTTATAGACAAATAATACTATTTGTAATCGCTCGCGGGGGCTGGGTGAAATGGTTTTTTTTTTTCCCTAGAGGGTGCGCCCCAGAAAATAATTGAGAAGCACTGTATTAATGAGAACTGAACACTGGGGATATACAATATGTACATTGAGGCGAATGGAAAAGTAGTATTTAATAATGGTAGTAATAAACAGGAGTAGCAAGGTGGACAGACTAGAATGTAAATAAGGTCAAGTGTGGAAGTACAATACAGTTGTAGAGTTTGTGAATTCAATGTCCTTTTACAAAGAACTGGTGTGTGTGTGTGTGTGTGTGTGTGTGTGTGTGTGTGTGTGTGTGTGTGTGTGTGTGTACCTGTGTGTGTGTGTACCTGTGTGTGTGTGTGTACCTGTGTGTGTGTGTGTACCTGTGCGTGCGTGTGTGTGCGTGTGTGTGTGTGTGTGTGCGTGCGTGCATGCCTGTGCGGGGGTGAAAACTGTTTTTGAGTATGGTTGTGCTGATCTGCTAATGCGGCTAGCCGCCTTCTGGACCCTGGACACTATATATTGTGTTCAGATCCGATGGTGGCAGCCCACGAACCCTTGTGCAGTTCTCACTACCTGGGCCAAGTCCTTTCTGTCCTTAGCAGTGCAACTGCCATACGACACCATTGCACTGAGTCAGAGAATACGTTCTATTTTAGCATTGTAGATGTTCTTGAGCAGCTGAGAGTCAAGTAGGTTTTAGTTTCCTGAGGAAGAAAAGACTTTGTTGGGCCTTCTTCAGCAGGTGTGAGGTGTTGACAGACCAGGACAGGTCAAATGAAATGTGGATGCCCAGGAACTTAATACTGTCTACATGCTTCATCACCTCCCCATAAATACAAAGAGGAGCATGCTCTGTCATCCTGGTCCTCCTATAGTCCGCTATGACCTCTTTGGTCTTGCTGGTGTTCAGTATGAGTTTATTAGTTGAACAGCAGTTTATCAGGTGCTGAATCTCCTCTCTGTAGTGAATCTTATCATTGTCTGATATGAGGCCTACCATGGTGGTGTCATTGGCAAACTTCACAAGTGTGTTTATGGTGTGGATAGCAGAGCGGTTGTGTGTAAAGAGGCTGAACAGAGCTAGGCTGAGCACACAGCCCTGTTTTGTTCCACTGTTCAGGATCATGGTGGATGTAGAGTTTCCTATCTTCACCACCTGAAGTTGGTTGGTGAGAAAGTCCTTGATCCAATAACACAAAGTGGTTGACAGTTCCAAGTTGTAGAGCTTCAGTACCAGCTTCTCTGGGAGAACAGTGTTCAAAGCTGAGCAGGAGTCCACAAATAGCATCCTGACATAGGCATTTGGGTGCTACAGGTGAGTCATTGCTGTGTGGAGTGCTAGCGAGACAGTATCCTTCATAGAGCGGCTCTTCCTCTAGGCAAACTGAAGGGTATTCAGCCCTGCAGGGATAGCGTCCTTGATGTGCTTAAGGAGGATCATCTTAAAGCACTTCATAATTATTGGGGCCAGGGCAACTAGGCGATAGTCATTGAGGCAGCTGGCAGCTGATATTTTTTGGGCCCAGTCAAAATTATTTAGGACTTGAGACAGACAGGGACCATGTTGAAAATGTCCAGAAAAACTCCGGCCAGCTGGTCAGCGCATGATTTCAGGGTCTGGCCCAATGCCTTATCTGGTCTTTCAGTCCTGTTGATGTTGATCATCCTCAGGGGGAAAAAACACTTGGTTTCACTGCAGGATGAAGGCTGCTGCTGCGACTCTGGCTGAGGAAGATGTAGTCTCTCTGCTTCTCGATGATTCAAAGGTCATACTGACCTACTGGACGCCATGCTTATAGTCTGTGATGGTCCTTATATCTTATCACATGTTGCGTGGGTTGTTGTTGGTAAAGTGTTCTTCGATGCGCTGTTTGTACCCAAGTTTTGCCAGTAGGACGCCCTTTTTCAGTCTTTCTTGGTCCTGCTGTAAGCCAGCCTGTACCTGCTCTGAAGGCTGCATCCTGGGCTTTAAACAGAGGCCACACTGTGCCATCCATCCATGATTTCTGATTTGGAAACGCTGTGGTGCACTTTGTGGGGGCAGAAATGAATAGAAGAGCCATTGTGTATTCCTCCAGATCAGCGCCCTGTTTTAACACATCCTAGTCTGTGTGCTCGAAGCAGTCTTATAGTGCTGATGAAGCCTCCTCAGTCCAAATCTGCACAGTTCTGGTGGTGGGTTTAGTCCTGCAGATTAGAGATTTATACGCTGGGATCAGCTTCATTGTGATATGGTCTGACGTTCCCAAGTGAGGACTCGAAAGAGCTTTGTATGCTCCTGGGATGTTTCAATAAATCTGATCCAGTGTGTTATTTTTCTCTGGTCAGGAAGTCAATGAATCTGGAACTTGTTAAATACTGATTTCAGTTCTACATGGTTAAAGTCTCGAGCCACATTCACAGTCGCCTCTGGGTTAGCGTTCATCTGAATGCTAATCAGATAATACAGGTCCTAGCTTCGCATCAGCTTCCAGTGGTAAGTAAACCGCTACAATTAACCACGAGTTATGAATGTAGAGCACTAAACCTCAGCCTTTGCTTTTGCCCGAAGTTGCAGTTATGTCGTCCCTGAACAGAGAGGGCCTCGCTAGCTCCACTGCGGTGTCGGGGATATTGTTATCCAACCAGGTCTTGGGGACGATTGCCACACAGCTGTCCATTCTCTGCAATGCGAATCTCAAGTGGATTTCATCTAGTTTGTTGGTAAGAAGCCTGGCGGAAAAAAAACAGGGTTGTGCTGGTCTGTGTGGGTTAGCATGCAGCCTAGCACTTAGAACCCCCCCCCCCTTATGTTTACGGTGTCTTCTCTGTCTCCTGGGCTACAGAGGAGGGATGGCGATTATATGAATGCTAGTGCATCTTCGATCTGAACGCTCCCAGTGCGGCAGAGTAAACAGTGTCACGTCATACGACTGTCCTAGATTACCAGAAAATTCCAAATGAGCAGTGCACCTTGCAGACTGGATTGTGATTTGAGTGAGAAAGAGAGAGATAGGGGGGTAACAGACAAACAGACCTCTGTGCCCACATCAGTCACGGAATAAAAGGCAAACTGATGACATGAGACGTTAAAAAAAGAGCGGCGTGTTCAAAGGGTCAGCGCTCATTTCCATCACAATTGCCTCTTGTGCACCCATCTGTCCGAGCTTGGCCTGCTCCCAGTGGGCTGTATGTGTGTGTGTGTGTGTGTGTGTGTGTGTGTGTGTGTTTGTTGGCTCCACCAAGTTTCTCCTGCCTTAGCTGAACGCTTTATGCTAATTTTCCCTCTGAATGATTAACTGCCAGTATGAGGATGTGGGTTAATTTCACTGCAGCGGGAGCTTAATATTGTCAAATGTAGTCATGCTTGAGTAGCAGATGAATACCCAGCTCGCATTCAACTACACGGTGATGTATATGTGTGCCTTTAGTGTTTGTACGTAGGCTTATTTAACATGGTGATACCTACATATCAATCCATTTCCCCATAACTAAACCAAACTGAATGTTTACTAAAATTGGTTTAAAATATACGGCTCTCCAGATCTCCCTTCATTTCTCACCATCTGCTGAGTTATGGCTTCACCACCTCACATGCATCCATATCTATGACACGGCAAGCGGTTACAATCTTCACCCTTTTCATCTTGCGGATCTTATGCAGAGTTTGAGCAGCATATTTCCTCAGTCATACCTCGCCAGGGCGAGTTGGATAATCTAGATGATGCCATGGAGGTTTTTTTTTTTTTTTTTTTTTTTTAAACTCCTTTATTCATTAAGAATCGACCGGATGAAGATGAATGTTTGCTGAGTCACCTTGTGCACCGTCTCATCCGTTGCACTGATCAGCACTCTTTAGGCACACCTCCGCTAAGCTCCACTTATCATAACTTTGGTTTAGATGGTGCTGAAATATGCTAATGGAGAGCGAAGCACTTCTCTGTCTTGGGTTTATTTTGTTTTGTTGTTTTTAATAAACTGTTAGAGCTTTGTTGGAAGTATAAATGAGACACTTGTTTATTCAGGCTGAGTCATGGTGGTCATAATCATGATATTCAATTCCTGAAACAACCCATAAAGGCAGGTAAGCAATAATGCCTTCTCGCACAATGCCGTGTTCTTCCTGAGTTATTTCTGTCTATTCACTCGCTGTATTTTTTTTTTGCTGAGATGAATAAAGTGACGTTTTTTCCCTTAATTATTTACATATTTCTATTTAAGACATGATATGTGAGCCACTCCACCGAAAGTAGGCTGTTGCATCCAAAAATGAAAAATGAGCTTTTTACACAGTCCGATAGAGGAGGCCAAAAGCTGCAAAATGCAGCAAAAAGTTTGTCAATACCTTTAAAACTGACCGAGCTATTTCATTTCTTGTGTCAGCATTCAACTAAAAATTTCAAAATATGGTTTAGAGAAAAATGAGCACTTCTTCCAAGATCATTAGTCCTTAGGAACCAAACATTTTTATGCACTTCAGCCATATAAACTTTTAGAAAACATGTCTTGCAAGAGTTTTAGGAAGAGATGATGAGATCATCCTCATTTTAATCTGACAAGCTCTTTTTAACCCATCAGTCATCGTGGTAACCCCCCAAAAAATGAACAAAAAAAAAAAACTTTTTATTTTCATTTCTGTTTATTCCAGTAAGATCAGTATGTATCTTTTCGACCATTATATAAATGTTCAAATGCCTTCAAATTATACTGATTGAAAAAAAAACCACTGTCAGGTTCAAACATTCACTGTAATTAAGAAAACTATATAACAAGACTCTCTGAGCTCGTTATACAAGTAAGCGTTATCAACTCTGCCCTCAGCATTATCATCTTCATCTATATCCTGCTCAGCAGAAAGGATCACATCTCATCCCAAACACAACAAACTGACTCATGCACACTTTTATTAACAGATGCCTCTTCATCAACATCAAAATCTTCATCAACACAGTTGGCATCATCATCAGTTTGTTAATCTGTAAAAGGAATGAAACATTTAAGTATTTTTCAGGTCTTGACCAATTTTTGTACAAAACTAAACAACCCACGATCCAGCATGTCCAATCCAGACAAGATTACACACACATCAAATAATCAAAAAAATTCCATAATCAAATTTTGCAATCAGAGAAAAATACTCACTGGCGAAATAATCTTCAAGAACGCCAAACATTCCAGCATCTTCAAAGCCGAATTCTCACATCAAATTTAACATCTATACTAATGCTGCTAGACATCACAGATGACATTTCACTCTCCTTTTCCAGAAATATTCACAATCTTATAAATAAACTTAATGACTGTTATTGAAGAGAAAGTCGGAGATAGGCACTGCGCATGTGCAAGCCCGAGTTCACCAATCAGTGTGCTAGTTTCAGATCTTCCTTAGCAACTAGCCTGCATTGTTTATGAGCATATTGTCTTCATAATCTTTATTTTATTCACTGAAATGGCATGGAAGCTAATTTTAATATCAAAGCAGTATCCAAAATGGAACGACTACTTCACAGCCGTTCTTCTGGTGTATGGATTATACTGTGTCTTGTATCGAACTCGGTGAATAATTGCAATGAAAACCAGTAAGTTTTGCTACTGTTTTTGTCCAGTTTTATGAGGGTACTTGCCAGAAAAATGGGGGGGTGAAGACATTTTTTGTGAGTTTTAGTCGATTTCACGTGAGCAAGTGATAGCTGAATCAAAATCCAAATTTGGATAAAAATGGACCATTTGTACTATTCTGGCTTTTATCTCAATAATGGTCTGTGCAACAAGTGCCTACTTTCGGTGGAGAGCCTCACATATAAGAAAATCACTAGGGTTAGTGTGGAAACAAGGGGTGAGCGTGTACACCTCACAGCAAGAAAGTCCTGGGTTTGAGTAGCATTGCAATACATATACCTGAATACAGATCTGAATACAGATCCAGTGGCTGTACTAGAGGAATAGATGCATTTATCAGCAGTTTGTTCCTTTTGGTTGATGATGATGATGATGGTGGTGGTGGTGGTGGTGGTGGTGTAGGGACTGGTGATTCGGAAAAACCATAAAATAACTTTCATATTGTTTTCATTCTCGTTAAAGAGCTTGTTCAGTAAGCTTTTGTGACTGGGGGGACAGAGTCATCCAATAAGAAGCCACACCATCATGGTTGAAGTCAGAAGTTTGTTTTGATTTGCACTGACTGTTGACAAATAGAGATTTAAATATATATTTTTTTCCTTTTTCAAAACAAACTCATACACTTGGTCCCACATGTACCCGCTCGCAGTCTGGCACCTGAGTCTTGATGCAGCAAACACTGGTTCTTACTGCGTGCTCTGCAGGGTGGCGGCAGTGGTGGGTGGGGGTTCTGTATAATTAACCAGACTGTCTGTCATTTTTTTCTCTATTTCTTTTCTGTACCCTTTCCCCACCTCCTTTCCAATGGAGGACTAATTCTAGGCTGGGTAATTAGTGTGGTGCTGTAAAGCCAGGTTGGGGGGGGGGGGGGGGGAGCTGGCTGTTCACCACATGGGATCATTAGTGGATCTCATAAAGAAGTCACGCTCGGACCTCCCCATTGTCCTCTGCCTGTTTCCTAAATCAAAACTAGAGGAGGAGGAAAAAAAGGTATTGAGTGAGGGGTGGGGGGTGGTGTGGGGGTTTAGTCCAAAGGGCTGCCAAGAAAGTCATATTTCCTCTTCTGCATCGCGTTGAGCGGATTATGAGGAATGATTGTCTGGGGTCGTTTCAGCTGCTGTAACTCATTTTGTCCGTGCATGTTCCCATCATACTATTACTTCTGCTAAATCTAATCAGGGAAGCCCAGAGGCAATTGTATTTCATTAATAATTTTAGTTAGCGCTGACAAAATGAAGAGTGTAGGAATGAAAATACAATGAGTGTCTGTGCTCCAGCGTTCGGTTTAAACTTTTTTTTTTTTTTTTTTTTTTGTCAGTGCATGAAGAACAAGCCCTCGCTGAATCTCGGAATGTGAACTCCAGGCTGATTTGCATCATTACTGCTTTTGTTTTTTTGCTTCCTTTTCTTTTCCTGGCTGTTAGGGTGAAGCTGAATAGATTTTCGAGGATGCCGAGCTGTTTCAATGTGATATGAGGACATTTTGTATCTAACAAAGGTCAGCCAGGAAATGACAAAAGAAATGGGTTCTGTTTGTGTGTCCAATGTGTTCATGCAATAACTTTGGAAGGAAATGACGTACGATCACTAAATTTGGTGTACCAGAATAGGGAGGGATTTTACATGGGTCACCTTGAGATGGGTGGAGCGTCCGGTCCCCTGCGGTCTATGTAAAAGGTTTGAAAAGTCTATACAGTGATACCTCAGCTCACGAACATAATTGGTTCCCAGAAAGTGTGTGTAAGGCGAAAAGTTCGTCTTCCGAACATTTATTTCCCATAAGAAACCATTAAAATGAGAATAATCCGTTCCCAGGTCCCCATAAAACATAATACCATCTTAAGGATGGTAGCAATGGTAGACTTAGCGTACTGGTACTGGGACGCTAAGTCACACAAACGCACACCTCGTTCGTGTTTTTCAATGATCTCCTTCTTCTGCTCGATCGTAATTTTCTTTAATGTCTTCTTAGGCTTAACACTAGCCTGTGGTGGGGTCTTTTTCGATCCCATAATAGCAAAAGTACACTCAATATGGTCCAAAATGTCTATCAAACACAAACCACGTCCGCACTCAAAGAAAGGGGGTGATGAACTGGGACGCCGTGAGCGTGCGTCAGCTTCTCGTGGCCGCCACCGTGGCGCTGTTCAACCGCGTGGTTTTGTTCGTCCGCCGAAAACTAGTTCGTCAGCAGAGACTATATGCTCGCGAATTTAATGTTCTTGAGGCGAAAAGTTTGTGAGCTTAAGCGTTCGTCAGCGGAGGTTTTACTGTATTTGGGAAATGGGAAGCTGTGCCTCATTTATCAGTTTATTTAATAATGTGATTTTTCAGGAGGGACAGTACTTGGCATTGTGCTAAGCACGTCCACCTCACAGCAAGAATGTCCCAGGTTTGAGTCGTGGACTTGGTGAGGGCGTTTCTGTGTGAAGATCGCACGTTCTCCATGTGCTTGCAGGGGTTTCCTCTCTGTACTCCAGAACATTAGGATGTCTGGCTGTTCCAACTTGACCCTATGTGTGAGTGGCTTGAGCTGGTCTGATGAACTGTTCAGGATGTACCACGGCTTCGTGCAGTGTCGGCTGGGATAGGCACCAGCCTCGTTGGACCTGAAGAGGAGTAAGTGGTTCGGCCAATAAGTGAGTGATGAGTGAGCTCATGCATAAGTAGGGCACACGTGGCAGAGGTTTCGATGACGATTTAGTGAGCGGTTCCAAATTGTCTTGACACCGTGATGGCGGTTCAGAACACTTTCAGAGTGCTTGACACTGCCACAGCAGATTTCACTATTATGCATCACCGTTGTTTACTTTTACATTATTACGAAATTACGAAAAGGATGGAAATTTGTAACAAACTAATTCAGAATCTTTTCACCCCGACACATACATAAGTTCACTTTGCTCCCGCTTGATTATTTAAGAGATATCGCTTCTCTTTTTTTCACGCTTGGTCCGCCTGTAGCTTTCGCGTTTTAATCCATAAGCATCTGATTACACCTTTGTGCTTCTTAATAGGAATAAATGAGCGGATGTAATCAAATTATCGTTGTAATGTTATCAGATTACAGACTCAGGAAAATTCCTGCCTAGAATCAGACTTGGTGAATTCTGCAGTGGAAGCCTTTATACAAACACATTTTTTTTTTGTGTGTGTGTGTGTGTGTGTGTGTGTGTGTGTGTGTGTGTGTGTGTGTGGGTGGGTGTGTGGGTGTGAAAAGTGAATATTTGAATCCAGCTCTCATGGGTTTTTTTTTCAGTTCTTGCATCTTTTTGAGCACCTTCCTGGTTTCACTCCTTGCCTGTTTTCTAGGTTCTAATTATGAATGATCCTTGATTCACTCTGCATACTTGTTTTTTTTAATCCGCATTACAGACTTGGATTAAGATTTCACGCCTGCTTCATCAGCTCGCTGCATGCGGCACTCAGAAACTTCGGAGACGAATTTGTAAAGGCTTCAGCAGGTGCAGGATTGCTCTAAATACTTAATAGGATGGTGTATCTCGCTACGGATGTTAGGTTTGTCAATTGTAGTGCACGATGCATTACCGAGTTATTGTCTCATTAAGTTATATTACACCCCAAAAATGTCCACAAGCACGAGACCACGTCTTTTTTTTTTTTTCCCCCTGCTCCCAAAACTTTTTAAACCTCATCCGGCTGCTGATGATATCATCCTAATGAAGTTATTATGCCTGAGTGCCAATCAGTTCACCCGAGCTATTGTTTCCCTTTAGTACTCATCTGTGCATTCAGGCCGTTGTGTCTTTTGTCCTCCTGCGGGCATCAACTCTCGGGTGCTCACCAAAGGGGATGGACCCTGAGAATAACGGACCTCCCGTGGCACATTAAAAAGGATCGGCGAGAGCGAAAACAGGCCAGGAATAGACATCTGTTCTTGTCTTTTCTTTCACTTAACCCCTCCTTTTTGGTTGTTTGGTACTCTCTTGTGGTGTGGCTCCTTTGATACCCAGATGGGACTGGAATCAGGTGGGAAGAAAGTGACTTCATGCCGCGAGCGTGTGTCTGGTGGACGCAGGAGTTTAATTCCCTGTGCACACAGGCTCTTATAGTGATTAAAGGAGGTTTGAGTGAGTATGTGCATGCACATTTGTGTGTGTGTGTGTGTGTGTGTGTGTGTGTGTGTGTGTGTGTGTGTGTGTGTGGGTCTGTGAGAGCGAGACTGTGGTGGTGGTCGCCACAAGCTCAAGATGCAATATGGCTTTTGACTAGCGGCAGGAGGCTGAGGCGGCATCTTCCACAAAGGCAGCCGGCAGACAAACAGAGAGGGCTTAAGAGATTTCCTTCTCATTCTCCGGCTACGTTTGTGTTTGTCTCTCGTGTGCTTTGTTTTTTGCCTCTCCTGCCAGATTCACCATCTGCAGCATGACCACTGAGTGTCCTCATCTGGCAGCAAACACACCCCCAACACGCACACTACACTCAAATTCTTTTAATTTGTTGCCATGTTTTCTGTAAAGGAAAAAAAAGAAAGAAAGAAAGAAACGCGCCCACAAATATCCAGAAAGGTGTACTTTCTACACTAGACCGTAACATGTCAAATTAAAGCGACACTATGTAATTTTTTTCAGTTCACCTGAGATAATCTCAACTGCTCAGAAACCATTGATAAGCATCTATTAACTTATTTCACCTTCTGTTTTAAATCTACAGTAATTCCCCTTATTTTGCGGTTAATGGGGACCAGCTCCCCCGCCGCGGAATGCGAAAAACCGCGAAATGACTTCTGCTACTTCTTAAGGACACCCATCCACCTATATATTATATAAAATTTATATAGAAGTTAAAGTGTTCTATGCATGTTAATGTCATACAGGCAAAGTGTATTAATATATAAATAAATTATACACCTTATAAAGACAATAAATATATATAAATACTATATAAAAAACCTTTTAAATAACAACTCCACGGCCACGTCGAGAAGGAGAACCACTGGCGCCATCAGAGCCTTTGCTTTAGTACGTATCATGTTAGTGTCCAAACTCTCATTATTTTTATGGCAGTCCGTAATCCACAACGATAAGGCATTATCCAGTTTCACAACTGTTATGGTCTGTGCTAGTTGGTGGCGTTTAATTCTCTTTCTCTCTCATACACTGCATGCGCTAGTGAGGGGCGTGGCTGTTACCCGCAGGAGAAATCCAGAGAGCGCACCTGAATTCACTCAGACATCAGCTATAAATAGCTCCGTGCTCGACCTGATTACGTGTTGATACTCTCCCAGTGATTTTGGTTTTTCCCTCACCACTACAGTGAGCTCAATAAAAGTCATTGTTTCATGAGGGAGAAAACGTGTACCGGATGCTGGGAAATATAATCTCGACCAATCATCTTGCTGGATTCACAACCAATCAGAGAGTGCTTGTGAATTTTGAATAATCTTTAATTTTTTTAATTTCCCAATGGGAAATCCTGCAATATTGCGGGGACACTAGATTGGAAACATGAAGTGGTGGGGGGATTACTGTATGCTATCATCATGTTTTTTTTTTTTTTTTTTTAAATAAGAGTTGAAAAGCTTTCTCCCATTTGAGGGTGGATCTCATTTCTGGGCCAGAAAAACAACCCCAAGCCTAATAAGAGGAACCTCACCAAATGCTCTACTGATAACGCAAACTTTATTATGAAACCTTGTATTCATTGTCTGTGTATTTTTGGTGTGCGTGTTTGTGTAAAAGCGTAGACAGGGACAGACAGTTGGATTTTAAATGCACTGAGTCAGGATAGCTCGTGAGAAATGATTTCTATAGTGAAGGCACGACAGACGCTCCCCGACTTGTGTTTTTTCAATTTTACAGTTGGAAAAAAAAAAAAAAAAAAGTCAAATTTTGAGTTTAGACGTACCTACATAGTACGCTGACGTAATGACGTATTGACGCTGCATCCATTCTTTACAAACGACAGACTGAACGTGCCCCTCCTTCTTCCCAGCTCAGTTTTATATATATATATATGTATACTTTCAACTTACGTTCGGCTGTCCGGAACCAATTAAAAACGTAAGTCGGGGAGCGTCTGTATAAGCTACTCCTGTTCACCAATTTCCTGAACCACTTAATCCCAGTAGGGTTGCGGTGAGGCTGGAGCCTATCTCAGCCAATATGGGGTGAAGCCATAGTACACCTTGAACAGCTTGCCAGACCATCACAGGGTTAACGCCTACACACAATCATTCACACTTACAAATAGGAGAAATCGGGAACAGACAGTTGTCCTCGTGCATGTTTTTGGACCGGAGGAGGAAACCAGTGTACCCTGAAAAAATCCACATAAGCAGGAGAAAAACACGCAAACTCCGCATAGAGTCCAAGATTCAAACCCAGGACCTCCTTGTTGTGAGGTGGATGTGATGACCACAATACCTGGCATTTTAAAAAATATTGGGTCACATTATAGAATAAATTATAGAAAAGCCCCCAACCCCCCAAAATACAAATGCATCTATCAGAGCAGATCATCATGTTCGCTGTATTGACTTGAGTGTAATTGCGGTTGCTTGTAACATAATCCTGACCAAGCTAGGTAATTACATTCACTCGCAAAATAATTCGATCTCCATCGCCTTGGGGCGCTGGAACGTTTTGTTCTCCGTTTAATAGTTTTACTGCAGTACACAGCTTGTAAATTAATCATTTCGGAGGTAAGGTGTTGGGGGGTGGGGGTCGGTGTTCCGAGCCACTATGGAGGGGGAGGCGAATAAGCGGTGGACTAGATGGATGGAGTTCATTCATTCAAAAAGAGATTAAAGCGTGGCCTCGTTCTATTTCAGTGACAAATTAAACCAGAGGAGGTTGTTATGAGGGGCCTTTCCACAGTGCTGCCCTCTTCTTCCTCAGTTCAATCAGTGCTGCTGCGCGTGAAGCTTCTGACCCCTTGCCCTTTTCTTTTCCTGTCGTTCCTATTTCCTGCCGATTGGGGAGAATTCATTTCAGAGGGTTTAACCTCAGCAATGTCTTAATGAATAGAGGCCATGTCTGAGCTAAGAAGACTTATGGGGTTCCAAAAGTCCCGACGGGCACTACGAAAGACCATCATACTCTGGCTACACATTATATCTCTGACGTCTTAAGCCGCGAGCCAAAGAAAGGACCGGACCTAAAAGCCAGTGATGTTGATAAGCATCAGGATTTCGGGAGCTTTGATCGAGCAACATGTATTCTCAGCCAATTTTGGAGAAATCGTTCTTTCCAAAAGCAACAAGTCGGAGTTGTAACCATGTGAGGCAGCGGGATGTTTTATTACCTTTATGCAGCTGTGAGAAAGAAAATCATTTAAAAAAAAAAAACAAACAAATTCTCTGTTTAAGGTACCTGCAAGACTCTGTCTTATTACGTGCAATGCAAAGCAAGTACCATAAATCTCAAACAAGTTCTGCCAGCAAGCTGGCATTGTTTGTATCACTATGCTTTCATCTTCTAAATATAAACATGTCTTTAAATGAAAATATGGAAAGGTTTTTAAATAAGAAGGAGCAAAACAATGACTTCTTATAGACCCTTTTCTCTGTTTCTGATAACCAGGGGGATTAAATCAGCTGAAAAACATAAAAAAATCTCTCATTATAATAGTTTATCAACCCTGACACTGCCAGCCTGTAAGAAACCTGGGTGAGCTCCATGAAATTTTATTTATAATCTTCAATGATTTGATTTCTACACATTGAAGCCAGCTAGAAGAATTAAAATGTCATTCACAGCATTCATTTCCATTCATTTATTTACTGCTAAGACAGGGAGCATGCAGTACAGTCACATCCCCAGGTACCCCCTGTATGGAGAGCTGGTCACCGAACAGCATCCACGAGGCCACCCTGCACTCCATTTTAAGGACGCCTGCAAAAGGGACCCGCATACCAGTGGCAACAGCTCGCAGATGACCGAGGAACATGGCGTCAGGCTATGTTGGAGAGTCTATGACTTTGTCTGCGGCAGTTGCGAGTGAGATTTCCACATGAGAATGTGCTCTTGACAGGGGTGGTGGTGGTGGTAAAAGGCACTGGATCACTGATTTTAAGGTTGGGGGTTCAAGTCCCACTCTCCACAAGGTACAACCTAGTGTGTTTGGGGCAATTTGGAACAGCCAGTAAGCCTAACATGCATGTATTTTGACTGTGGGAGGAAACCGGAGTACTCAGATGAATCCCATACAAGCATGCAAACTCCAGACCAGGGGTCGGCAACCCGCGGCTTGCAAGCTGCATGCGGCTCTTTAGCGCCATCCTAGTGGCTCCCTGGAGCGTTTTCAAAAATGCATGAAAATGGAAAAAGATTTATTTTTTTTTTAATATGGTTTTTGTAGGAGGACAAGCCTGACAAACATTCTTAACGTTTTCCAAGGTTTTAAAAATTTGTATAAAAAATTAGTCCTACATTTCAACATTTCTGTCAACGAAGATTTGCGTCATAGCCTGCGACACACACGTTTCAGTACAACGCATTGCCAGGCAGGTTGCTGTTGTAAACAAACCGGGGTGTGTGTCATGGGCCATGGATCC
Organism: Plotosus lineatus; assembly: GCA_024760905.1. Classification (NCBI taxonomy): domain Eukaryota; kingdom Metazoa; phylum Chordata; class Actinopteri; order Siluriformes; family Plotosidae; genus Plotosus; species Plotosus lineatus. The sequence continues at coordinate 24,120,782 of CM045740.1, read as the reverse complement.
CAAAGGAAAAAAAGAGAAAGATCGCTGATGAGAACAGAGGATTCAAGGATGAATGGACGAAATCATTTGCTTTCATTGCCAATGTGAAAGGATTGCTTGTATGTTTGCTTTGTAACGAGAATCTGACAAATAACAAAAAGAGTAATTTGGAAAGACATTTGCAGGGAAGGCATGCTAAATTTGCAGCCAACCACCCAGTTGGGATTCAGAGAAAAAGTGCGATTGCAGTATTACTGGAGAAATTAGAGGAGCACAAAGACAGATCGATGAAGTGGATTGCATCTCCAAACTGTACTGTGATAATATTTATTAATGAATAAAGTGCTTAGGCTGCTTACCAGAAGCGAGAGAAGATGCAGGGCGTTTGAGTGACATCACAGGGCTTATATAATCATTGTAAACACACGAAAAAACTGTGAATTCACAATTCAAGCAGTCACGTTGATGACATGTGCATGAAGAAGAAAAATAAGCGTACATATCATTTGCAACCAGTCAGCAAGAGGGAGAAACAAAAGCTCTCAGCCATTGGCAAAAATTTGAATCACGTGCCAGTAACTTCCAGGTTTGCCGCTAATACAGAAGTATAAAAATACTTAATGATAATACTGTATTTATGAATAAATAAAGCGTTTAGTCTCCTTACTAGAAGCTAGAGAAGATGCAAGGCATTTGAGTGACATCATAGGGCTTAAATCTTCTTCTTCTTTTCCTTTCGGCTTTTCCCTTCAGGGGTCGCCACAGCGAATCATCTGCCTCCATCTCACCCTATCCTTTGCATCTTCTTCTCTTACACCAACGACCTTCATGTCCTCCTTCACCACATCCATGAATCGTCTCTTTGGTCTTCCTCTAGGCCTTTTGCCTGGTAGTTCCAGCCTCAGCATCCTATTACCAATATACTCACTATCCCTCCTCTGTACATGCCCAAACCATCTCAATCTAGCCTCTCTGACTTTGTCTCCAAAACGTCTTATATGTGCTGTCCCTCTGATGTGCTCATTCCTAATCCTATCCATCCTCGTTACTCCCAAAGAGAACCTCAACATTTTCATCTCTGCTACCTCCAGCTCTGCCTCCTGTCTTTTCCCCAGGGCCACTGTTTCTAACCCATACAACATCGCTGGCCTCAACACCGTCTTGTACACTTTTCCTTTCATTCTTGCCGATACCCTCCTTTCACACATCACACCGGACACTTTTCTCCAACCATTCCAACCTGCCTGCACACGCTTCTTGACCTCTTTTCCACACTCTCCATTGCTCTGGATTGTTGAGCCTAAGTACTTAAAATCCTCCACCTTTCTTATCTCTGCTCCCTGTAATCTCACCGTTCCTCTTGGGTCCTTGTCATTCATGCACATGTATTCTGTCTTACTGAGGCTAATCTTCATTCCCCTCCTTTCCAGGGCATACCTCCACCTCTCTAGACTTTCCTGCACTTGTTCTCTGCTCTCACTACAGATCACAATGTCATCTGCAAACATCATGGTCCATGGGGAATCTTGACTAACCTCAGCCTGTCCATCACCATAGCAAACAAGAAGGGGCTGAGAGCTGACCCTTGATGCAGTCCCACCTCCACCTTGAACTCTTGTGTCACACCGACAGCACACCTCACCACTGTCTTACATCTCTCATACATGTCCTGCACCACTCTAACATACTTCTCTGCCACTCCAGACTTCCTCATGCAATACCACAGTTCTTCTCTTGGCACCCTGTCATATGCTTGGGCTTAAATAATCATTAAAAACACACTAAAAAACTTACAAGAAATCACGTTGCTAACCTGTGCGCGAAGGATAAAAAAGAGGTGTACACATCATCAGCAACCAATCAGCAGGAGGGAGAAACAATCGCCTGTGATGAGTCATGTGATGTGATTGACATGAAACAGACAGCGTTGTTGTGCCGGTATGTAAACTCTGATGGGCCGCTGATTTCTTTTTTTCAATTTCAATAATTTCATCAATGCAACAAAAAACATAATACATTAATATAAAAATGGAAGTTAAAGTTAAAGCGAAAAATATCGTACAACAGAGTAGTCACGTGGTGTCCTTCTCTCCAGGATGTGCTGCAGGGAAAATAAACATTTAATCAAGAATGCTCTTTATGTATTTGTAGCCTACTTAGTCATTTTAATAGTAGAATAATATACGCTTACAGCCTGTTTGCCTTCATATAAAGCTTATATAAGGGTTTTATTTTTTTGCAGTGCCAGACAGATTTGTTTTTAGTTTTTTTTGGTCCAATATGGCTCTTTGAACATTTTGGGTTGCCGACCTCTGCTCCAGACTGAAATGTCCTCACCGAGAACTGTATTCCCAGGACCTTCTCATAGTGAGGCAGATGTCCTAATCAGTACGAAATCACTAACGTCACCTGACTATTGACCATTATTTAACTATTTATTATTACAGTGGTACCTCTCCTTACGATAGTCCCAGAAAATGAAAAATCCAGTTTACGAAAAAAAATTTCCTAAATTTTTTGTCTCTGTATACGAAACAAGTTCTCCTTACGAAATGCGCCAAACACGCCATTCAAACATTCAACCATGCCATTCAAACAATGCGCGAGTTTCTCTCCCATTGGCTGACTCCCACCATCCCGCCCCACTGGCCTCCCATTGGCTAGGAGGGTTGACGCAGCGCCCTTGAGCAGCAGCTTATTTCATGAGTTTTTCGAGTGTACTCATTGCAACTATATTTTTTGGCTCAGGCTTTTAGCCTTGCATAAACATTTGTAAGATTATAACCTGCTAAGACGACATGGTCAACATGAAGTAAGTACCTTAAAAGGTATGCTTTTATCATTTTTAAAGGGTAGTATTGGGGACCTTGCAGGTAAAATGTGGTTCTACTTACGAAAAATCCAGGTTACGAAAAAGGCTCTTGAACGGATTAATTTCGTAAGGTGAGATACCACTATATTTAACTATTTACCATTATTTAACTGGATGTTTTGAGTACAGTCATAAAAATACTGTGAAGCACTCTGTGTCTACGCAGATTATTCAGTTATTCTTTCTCTCACTCACTTTCGCTGTGACCATGTATTTTAATTTTTTTTAAATATATATATTTTCTGCTTTCACTGCGACATTACTGGTTTGTGTATGAGTTTGTTTTTTCCTCTCTCTCTCCCTATCATCCAATACCCTTTTCATCTCCACACCTCTGTCTCCACCTCAGTTCCATTGTTTAGAAAGGTTTTCTTCCTGTGTCTCTGGTGCTTAAAGGGCAAAGTGTTCTCATCTTTTGGAAGTTGACAGGCCTGTCAGCCGGACTGCTTTATGCAGCACTTTTTTAAAATCACTTCTGAGCGCTAATTTCTAAACCACTGTGCTAAAAAATGAGCTGGACTTGTTTCTTTTCCTTCTTTTTTTTCCCGGAGAGATATGAAGTCAAGGATGCTTGCAGCAAATTACACAAAGCTTGTTGGTAAAGTTTCAAACTGAATTCTACACACTTAAATGGGAAATTGTAAGACTGATATATAGCCATGTATGAACTAGCCAAACCTGGGCTAATGCTAGGCTAAGAGATTAGAGGCAAACCTTTTGGCAATTTTCTTAATTGCCCCTTTTCTGGCGTTCTTTAGATCAAAAGACAAGAAAGAAAGGAACACTACAAGCCATGAAAAATGTTCCCTGTGGTGAGAGAGGCTACTAGAGATGCTATTAAACATCTATAAGTGCACTGTACTACTTTTTTTTTTCCCTGCAAGGGAAATGCATGTACTGTGCACCGCCCCCCCTTTCATTCCTTTTTTTTGCCAATGCATGAACAACGATTTGTTTGAGGCATGTTTATAAATTAAACTCCAGCAGAAGGATGCCTCTAATTTGATTATATCCTACTGCCATTTATTCCACTCACAGCAGCCATGATGACACCTCTCTCTCACTAATGAATCGATCACCGGGTGAAAAATGTCAGTTTTGCCCCGCAGTTCGTAAAACAAGTCGAAAGGCTTTTTAAGGGCATCATTAGCTCCGAAACCCAAATGGAGTCGCATTAAATCCATGCTCACAAGTCAGAGCGGCTCACACAAATCCTCCGTCATTATTTCAGCAGAATAAATCAAGAATTATTTGTTCTTGCAAATTAGCGTATGCGTCTGAGTTAGCGACAGCTCACAAAAAGGCTGGCGTTAAAAGTTTCCCAAGGCTGGGAGGTGAAGCGACGGTGGAACACAACGGTGTTAATTAGCTTTCATGGGTCAGTCCACCATTTTACACCACACTACATGCCTGACAAGAGTGTTAATAAACCATCCCTCTGCTTGTCTCTCCGCAGCCTTTCTGCATAAGCTTATTTCCGCTTCCCAAACGGTGACTGATCCGCTACTGTTTCTTCATGACCCACTTCTTTTTCTGAAAATACTCGTCTGACTCATGACCCTCTTTTTCTTGGTTGGTTACTCATCAGAATTTGCTTTGGTGTTCAGCGGACACTGACGCTCATTATTTAAGATTCAGTGTGTTTAAAATGGGCTGGTAATTACAGCCATAAGGAGATGGTTACCTTGTGGCATCACATCGATTACCACTACTTGGGGACAAGAAGAACTTTGTGGTGTTCTTGTAGCTCTGTCAGGTCCATTGCGGGAGATAGATGCACTAGGCACCGTTTCATGCTAAGTTTATCAGTGCTGAGTAAACATCAGTGTGCATTGTGCTTTTTTGGTAAACAACATATAAATTCCAGTCTATTTTTTTCTGTTATCAGTGCTCTAATCAAAAAGTGATCAGATGACAGTAATCTCGACTATAAAATAATGAATCATGTATCCGAATCTGTTCACTTAAAGGAGATGCCGTCAAATCTCTACATTTACATTACTTGATTCTTATCCAGAGTGACATACAATTATCATTGTTATACAACTGAGCAATTGAGAGTTAAGGGCCTTGCTTAAGGGCCCAACTGTGGTGATAATGGGGATTCAACTGCTGACCTTAGGATCCTTGACCCATTACCTTAACCACTAAGCCAACACTGTCCAAATCTCTAGAATAACAAGTGTGCATAATTTTAGGCCAATAGTTACAGTTTTGTAAACTTTAAACGCTTCTTTTTTTAAAAAACTGACTCTCAGGAGTTCGAAACCATGTTAATCCCTTGGCCATCCATCCATGTCTTTGGACTGTGGGAGGAAACCAGAATACCCAGAGGAAAACATGGGGAGAACATTTTAATAGAAAGTTTTTAATGGAGAGACCGAGAGTAACTTTCAACAAATGCCGTCTTCTTTTAATATGTGTAGGAGTAAGTGTGGTGGGATGGACCAGTCCCTGTCAAAAATGTCCTATAGAAATCCTGTAGGACCGAATAGAATTTTATAGGCATTTCAACGGAACAGTGATTTCCTATAGAATTTCCAAAGTCTTTCTATAGAAAGACTCATCCCTATAGAATTTCATAATTTTTTGATAGCAATGTGCTGTACTTTCTCTTGAACACCCTACTGGATGGAAAAAATATGCATTTAATATTCAGCGAATAAAGAAATTAAGGAAGAATAGGGGGAAAAGTGAAGGAAAATGCTGCAAAACAAGGCCAATTATACAAAAAACCCCAAACAAACAAAAACAAAAAAACAATCCAAAACCCCACATTTAAAACTACTTACATTTTTATGTGAGGTGCGCATCTGAATGTGTGTGTGTTTATATTTTTTGTTTGCATCTTATGTATTATTTTTGAATGAGTAATTGCTATTATTTAATGCTATAAATGCTTATATGTATTTATTGATATTATCTACATATATCAGTGCTTCTCAAATAGTGGGGCGCGCCCCCCTGGGGGGGCGCGATGGGATGCTGAGGGGGGCGCGTGTGACCCAGGAGAACATGCTTTTTTTCCGCCGTACTACAAGAAAGTGTAATTGCACATCCACTCCAGTAGTTGGCAGTGGCGCCCTCATTGCCCATTGTGCGCTGTTGCTGCACTGAAGACCAAGTACAGGTCCCAGCTAAACATTGAGCAGGAGCTGAGAGTTGCAGTGTCATGCTTCAAACCTCGCTTTGAGAAGCTGTGCGCTGCAAAACGTGCTCATTGTAGCCATGAATCTTGGCTTCCTCATTTTGAGAAAAAAAAAATCAGCACAAATTGTTCTATTTGTTCTTGTTTTGTAGGTTAAAGTGTTTATATATTGTGCTCCTGAGTTAATGTTTCTGAAGTCAATTTGAATTAATTATTTATTGATTTTATTTTCAGCAGCAAATGGTGTGGTAAGTTTGTCAAAAATGTAACAAGGATATTATTATTTTTAAATTTAAGGCAAATTGATGCACTTTCTTTTACAGACTAATAAAAAATGTAAAAAACTTATTCTTGTAAGTTGAACTATATCTCTTTCTTTTTGTTTTATTTATGTTAACAAGGATACGATATAATGAAGAGATATACCTGTAACTATATTATAGAAAAAAGTTATAATTTATAGTTGCGGCGGAAAGTGGTGGGCGGGCGCGAATTGTTTTCTTCTTGCTAGGGGGGGCGTAACAGAAAATAATTGAGAAGCACTGACATATATACACGTACGTATACATCAGGGAGGGTTGATTCTACTTCGCGGAATTCGGCGGTCACGGGGGGGGGGGGTCTCGGTCTCCATTAACCGCGGAAAGTGAGGGATCCGTGTGTGTGTGTGTGTGTGTGTGTAAAACACTTGGAGCACTATTAGGCGGTGTTGCCGGCAATGCAGGTGATCTGCGCATGCTCACAGAGTGCTGCTTTGTAAACAAACTGGCAACACCGGCAAATCGTAAGCGCCCATGGTTGCCGAAGTGTCTGCGGAATAACGTTTATCAATATATATATATACTACATTGTTTTTCGTTGACACCTTTGGAGATTGAACATTAGCACAAATTTTTAATTTGCCATCCCAACATTAAGGCTTACCTGGACAAACACGCTACAAGTTTTACAAGATTTGGAATATCGTTGATGTACTTTTTTAAAGTATTCTTTTAGTGGCTTGTTATACAATTGGCCTCAGGCCTGCTCCTACACCCCCCATTGTCAAGCTCCCACAAAGGTTTGCATCACCAGACAGGCATAGTTCCCAAGCCCAGTTGCAGAGGATTTTTGGCTGTGATGTTGATGCAGATTGGAAGGTATAGCAACGTTTTTTTTCTTTATTTGTGGTTTATAATGTCAAATATGTTGAGTGTAGGTAATAATTACTCTAACTAGTTTCTACAAATTTCCTTACTATATCAAAACATATAAAGAATTGAAAAAATTATGTCCTCCATGTTTATTCTGCATTTATTAAAGGGAATTAGAGGAATAATACTGATCAGATCAGTGCCTGCTTGCCAGACCACTGTCCCTGTCTTGAGGCTAGTATTACTGTATTTGCCCTGCAAATGTTCTATAGGAATTCTAAAGAAAAAATCCTATAGAAATTACATTGGTGGATCCTATACAACTTTTGCACCCGGTTCTATAGAACGCGGGTTTCTATAGAGCATGGGTTTCTATAGAACTGGGCACATAAGTCATATAGGATCCACCAATGGAGTTTGTATAGGATTTTTTCTTTAGAATTTCTATAGGACATATTTGGAAGGGGTATTACACAAGGTAATCCTGCAGTTTGCAGATCTGAGGCTTCTTTCATCACAGTGTATCCCCATTTTTAAAAAGAACAAAGACTGGCTTGAAGCAGATGCTGATATTTTCCCTTGCATGAAGTTCTAAAGCAAGGATATCATCTTTTACTTTTCCCAATTATGCATCGTCAAGCCTTTGGACTGTTGAAGAATATTTGCTTGCTTTGTTGTTTGCTTATTGCATAATCTGAGCTCGGTGGGAAGGAGCTCTGCTCGAAGTTATTTCTCCCTGCCATACTGAAGGGTCAAAATTAGGCAAGGCTGTTAGCAAGCCTGGGGCTAATATAACCTGCCAAGCCGAACATAATTCAAGCTCAAATCATGCACACTATGAATACACAGCCAACCGTAATGTACTGTAATGACTGCATTTTAATGCATTGCAAACATTAAAAACCATTTGAAAAAGATTTATCTAAGAGCAGCATCTTTTAATATTTAACTGGATCTTGGCAGGGATACATTTTTAAGTCCTTATAGTTCATTCCTGTGCAGGAGTGCCCAAGAATGCATCACTTTCAGCCAGAATTTGAATGATACATTTGGTCTGTCTAATTTGGTGGGCAGTTGCCTTGCTGTATCTTGGCCAAAGTTGATGAAAGCATCAGAGTTTTCCATGCTTTAATACTGTACACCTAGATGAGCAAAGAATGGACTGAATGCTACAGGTATTCCAGGACCAGGGTTGAAAACCTGCGGTAGAGGTGTTCACTTACTCTCATCATTAATCTATTGGTTTTACCACAAACCATGGATCAAATGGCATATGCCTCATGCCTAGTTGTCTCCATTAATTTTCCACAAATTGATGTTGCGAGACTCAACAGTCGTAGAAGTTTCTCGCTTTTGAAATGAGCATGTCAGTCAAATTGGCACGGTATTGGATTTGATCCATGCCAGTTCACTGATGAAATGTCAAAAGAAATAATACAAATAGTGCCCAGGAACTCTGATCAGAAGTTTTTCAAACCATGACTGAAAACCACTGTGAGGGGCAGTGTTGGTCTAATGGTATAGGGCACTGGATCGCTGGTCCAAAGGTTGGGGGTTCGAGTCCCACTCGCCACAAGGTTGTCACTGCCCCCCCCCCCCCCCCAGTGTGCAGCTAACTGGGTTATCAAAGGTGGGAAGGTGGGCCATGTCTCTCACTGTCAATGGTGTGAGGCATGTAAAAGAACCATTGCTGACTTTCGTAAAGAGTAGCTGCAAAGCCGTTAGCGTGTTTCTGTCCCTTGCTAAAGGGTTGTGTCAGGAAGGGCATCCGACGTAAAAACCTCTGCCAAATCAAACGTGTGAATCATTTGCTGCGGCGACCCCTGATAAAGGGAAAAAGCCGAAAGGAAATTTTTCTCACTGCGTTGTTACCCAGAACTTTAATCCTAGGATCAGTGGACTAAAGCCAACTTAATTTGGGTCACCCCGGATGTGTTATTTATTAATTTGTCAAAATGCTTAATCCTAATATGGTCACAAGGAGGCTGGAGCCTATGTTGACCAACTTTGGGTAAAGGTCAGGGTACACACTGAACACCTCACCGGTCCACTGCAGGGCAAAAAGACAAAACAATCCCCCCCTCACGTTTAAGGGCAATTTCGAACAGTAATGTGCATGTCTTTGAACTGTCTGAAGACACTGGGGTACCTGGAGGAAATGCACAAAAGCATGCAATCTCCAACATCCTCAGTGAGAAAGGGGCTCAGACCCAGGACCTCCTTTCTGTGAGGTGAGTGTACTAACCAATGTGCCACCCTGCCACGCTATTTTTTTCAGTGAACTTTAACAATCTTCTGTACCAGAAATTCAGCTGCCAAAGGGTTACCCAGACTTGGTGCCTGCCAAGGTTCCTTTTCAATTAAGATGCTGCCCAGAAACAGGCACCTTAGAAAAATGTGGCTGTTCAGGCAGTTGCTTCTGGAATGAAATGTTACAGGCACACTCTTTGTTTTTCACTCGCTCTTTCTCTCACACCACACTCCCAGGTTGGCCAGATTGGTATGCTGTAGCATGGCCTGAGTGACATTTACCTCTCTGCTCTCGCCTTTACATGTCCTGTCCACTTCTCCTGACATCTGCTTTGTGATGTGGAACAGGGGCTGACCGGCAGCCATTTTCCCCCAATAAATCTCTTTGGTGTGCATACAAACGAGCTGCTGTGCGCCTGCTCTTCAGTTTGCCTCTTTTGAGCATGAACTGAACTTCATCCTGTATCACCCACGAGGCTGCTTGTAACCCAACGAACCCATTGTAATTCCCTGAGTAGTGGCCACCACATATTTTTATTGATTATAAGATCTGAGATTACACTGTCAGCATTTTTTAAGCAGTCCACAGAGATACCACCATAATCAGCAGGTCTTGCGGTATTTGATGCATCAAGGACATTGAATGGAGTGATATGTGCTGTCATGTGGTTGGGCTTCCTGCTGTTGGTGTTGACTCTGTGGTTGGATTTTTCAATGACCAAAACATTACTGTTCAATGTTTTTTGTCAAACTTGTTGACCCCTCCATATGTAAGACTTGGAACACTTTTATTCAGTCGGGTTTTCTGTAACGTATATGTCTAATCGAAGGGCTATCCAGCCCTGTTTTACGAGAGCTATCTTTCTGCAGCTTTTTATCTCCAAACAATATGTCTCACCTGTTTTAGCTGCTCAAGAATTTCTTAAGTCTTGAAGTTGAAAAACACTGTATGGCAACCTAGGATGTAGTGGCTCGTGAGGTGTGCTCTGGCTATACAATCATCCCTTGCCACTTCGCGATTTGAGCATCGCGGTCTTGGTACATTGTGGTATTTATTTAAAAAAATTAAATAAAATAATAAAGTAAAATTCAAAATGCGTGCTGAAACTCACATGTAAGCAAGCGGAAGGCAGGGACCCAAGGCAGGCTGCGTTCATTGTTTCCAAATGACAGACTGAAGTTCCCCTCCTCCCCAGATCAGGCAGGGACCGCCCACTCAACTCAATCTTGCAAGCTGATTGGCTTAGACGCGTGACACTATTGCCTCCCGCCCACTCAACTCAATCTCGCAAGCTGATTGGCTTAGACGTGTGATGCTGTTGCCTCCCACTCACTCAACTCAATCTCACAAACTGATTGGCTTAGACGCGTGACACTATTGCCTCCCGCCCACTCAACTCAATCTCGCAAACTGATTGCCTTAGACGCGTGACGCTGTTGCCTCGCACATTCTCAAGGGATTTTTTTGTGATTTTGTGATCTTACTGTATAGTGTTTGTGAACGTCCTGCACCGTGGAGAAGAGCTATTGTCAGAGGTGAGAACAGTACTTAAAGTATTTATATATAAATTCTATTTAAATATTAATACATTACAGTATTTACATATGCATATAACTGTGTAACGTTTAATATACACTTCTTGATATTGTATAGACGCGAAAACATATAGAAATGAGACAACATGGTAGAAATGGGGGCGGGGGGGTGGGGCGTTTCTACTTCGCGGTTTTTCGAATATCGCGGCCAGGTCTGGTCTACATTATCCGTGATATTCAAGGGATGACTGTAAACCGGTAACTGTCATGTACAGGAAGTGCTTTATATTTTCCATGTAATTTAGACTATTTTCTGGAATTCTGTTAAGAAGGTAACGCCCCCAGTGTGGCTAACTGGGTTATCAAAGGCGGGCCATGTCTCTCACTGTCTATGGTGAGAGGCATGTAAAAGAACCATTGCTGACATTCGTAAAGAGTAGCTGCAAAGTCGTCAGTGTGTTTCTGTCCCTTGCTAAAAAGGGTTGTGACAGGAAGGGCATCCGACGTAAAAAAAAAAAAAAACCTCTACCAAATCAAACGTGCGAATCAAGATGATTCGCTGTGGTGACTCCCAAGTAAAAAAGGGAAAAAAGCCGAAAGGAAGACAGACTGTGAAGAAGGTAACGGTGATGAGTTGGCAGTTCCCAGAACTGCAAGGCTACCAACTTTAACCGTTTACTGCTCAGTTGAATCCCATATTCACTGTCAGTCAGGTTGTATCAATTAATGTGAAACGGTCAACGATTCAACATAAAAAGTTTTAACTTTACAGTAAAATAACAGATCTGGCAACACTATGGGGAAATGTGAAAAATGTTTGTATTTATTTAAGACCTTTTCACATAGGTTGGGCGTTCGAGTCCCACTCTCCACAAGGTTGTCACTGTCCCCCCAGTGCAGCTAACTGGGTTATCAAAGGCGGGCCATGTCTCTCACTGTCTATGGTGTGAGGCATGTAAAAGAACCATTGCTGACTTTCGTAAAGAGTAGCTGCAAAGCCGTCAGCGTGTTTCCGCCCTGCGATGGCCTGGCGAGCTGTCCAGGGTGTACTCTGCCCTCGCCCTGAGTTGGCTGGGATGGGCACCAGCCTCCCCATGACCCTAATTAGGATGAAGCGGTTACAGAAAATGAACCGAACTGAACCTTTTCACATTAATTTCTGAGTCAATGATGAACTTTGCAAGGTACTGAGAAATTTGCTTTTTGTACAAAATGTCCTTTTTATTTCTTATTATTCCATTAACAAAGGTGACTGCCAGTGAGACCAAAGTGCATCTTTCAGGATGTGTGTCTCGGTGGGTGGGGTGGGGTGGAGGGGCATTCAGTTACTGTTTGAGACTTTAAATTTTTAGCAGTAGTGAAACGCTTGTTATTATGAGTGACGAGAAGCGCGTAGGCAGTTTGGCCAGCAAATTCAAGTTCGAGTAAGATTGTAATCGCTTTTGAAAACTTAATTACTTCTTCAAAAAATGCATTATTGGTTATGCAGTTGGTGGTCAGTGGGTGCAGAGCCAGTCTATTGGTGATGCAGATTGAATTCAATGCTCAGGTAGAGCAGATTATAAACATCCAGTTATTTATATTTATATTCATGGAGGGTTCGCAGAATCAACTGGAGGTTTTAGTGACAATGGCAGACATGAAATTGGGATTTGTGACCAGAAGTTTAACCACCACTCTGCTGATATATATATATATATACTCTGTGATACTGTATACGAGTTTCTTGAATTCTTTGACTGCCTGGTGGTGAAGTCCCAACATGGCAGCCACACTTGGGTGCTTCATTATCAGTTAGTTAAATTGGGTTAAATATACGAACGCTATGCTGGATAGGCTGGATGTAGGAGCCTCGGTCTTGCCGAAGTCATGTGTTTTCTGCTAGCCAGCTTGCACTGTGGTGTCCATGACTCGGTCAACTAAGTGGTGGAGAAATCAGGATCAGCCATCATCACCGAGCTCTCGGCCTGCATGATGGACTGTGAGGTCTGGGCAGCCGGGCTCACAACTTGATTGCAGCTGTACACTGTATATAAAAGCTGTGTGTAAATTTTTGTTAGTGAGATGTCCCAGGGTGGTAGTGCCCCCTCCATGACATCACAAAATGTATAGGTCATGTGACATGCTTTCAGAGATAGAGGGAGAAAGGTACATGAAGTTTCGTACCTGGTAAAACATTGATAGCTAAGTGGTCTATCTATTACATTATACATCCCAGAGTTAATCTGTGTGTCTGGTTGTGTATGTAGGAGTGCATAACATCCGGTCAGAAATCGATTAATCCTACCAGGTTTGCATGGAGCCTAAAGCCAACTAAAGCACAAGGAGAACACAGAAACCCCCGAACCCAGGACCTTCTTGCTGTATCACCAGGAGCAGTTTTAAAAAGTGCAAAGTTATATCTCAGGTCTGCAGAAAAAGCGCTTGTTGATCCTGTTGACCAAGTTTTATAACGTGTGTCTGTGTCTGTTGCTATGATATCACTATATGTTAAGGAATTCTCACATCATATGTGTGTGTGTGTGATTCAACACGAAGCCTATGGAACCAATTTTCCATGGGTGGTATGATCTCAGTCTACGATGGTTTTGATGTGATGATGGAAGCCTATATCCTTCGTACTGTCTCAGGGTCTTTTATGGCTGTAATCTCACCACTGAGGAGGAGAGTGGTGCTTATAGTGCGTAAAGGAAAGCGATGGAACAACTCTGGGTGTGATATCAGGGTGTCATTATGACTGATGGCGCACACACCGGTGTTTATAATTGAGTAGAGAAGTGCTGGATGACTGTAGCTGTCAGGTGTGGTGTTTACGAGCAGAGGTTGATGCTTAGATCTACTTCGCGCTCTCTCTCCCTCTCTCTCTCTCTCTCTCTCTCTCTCTCTCTCTCTCTCTCTCTTTTGTGTGTGTGTGTGTGTGTGTGTGTGTGTGTGTGTGTGTGTGTGTGTGTGTGTGTGTGTGTGTGTGTGTGTGAGTGGCACTGCGACATGGCGAGCACTTATTAAGATGCACGGCATCATTCCCCTCCGGCTGCCTGGGTTTAGCACTTTCACTGAGCTCCAGAATTATGATGGAATATTCCGGTTTTAGGACGATGCTCCATAACGTGTGAAGGGCAAAGTATTGGTAGTCGGAGCAGGCTGAGAGCAACCGGAACAAGAATATGCATGTGTGTGCTGCAGGGCGTGTATGCCACACTATGCATTATGATTCTGTTGTGCTGTTATACATAACAGCAACACAATTCACCCACCAACTCCCAACAAGCCCATACATTTCTACATGCAGCACATAGGTTTCAATTTGCTGCTTGATTTTTAAACCACTTCAGCAGTTTTTAAGGAACAACATACCAGAAATAAAACGAAAAAATCAACTGCTTGATACTGTTAGTACCACCTGATAATTTTATACAGGAGTGATGGCCACATCAGGTTTGATTTACTACATATAAGGTCACTAACGCCACCCCCTTTCCCCAATGCTCGTCACTTCCTCATTTGCCGACCAGCTTAATTCTACAGTATTATTAGGGTCGTGGCAAGGCTAGTGCCTACTTTATCTGACACTGGGCAATGGTGGGCTGTACCCCAAACAGCTCAACAGAAGCGGATGTGCTAACCACTGTGCAACCGCTTGTGACTGTCTACTTTTAAAATGAGAGATATCCTTTCGGCCTTTTCCCTTTATCAGGGGTCACCACAGTGAATGATTCACACGTTTAATTTGGCATAGGTTTTTACGCCTGACCAAACCCTTTAGCAAAGGAACAGAAACACGCTGACTGCTTTCCAGCTACTCCTTTACGAAAGTCGGCAATGATTCTTTTACATGCCTCACACCATAGACAGTGAGAGACATGGCCGGCCTTTGATAATCCAGTTAACTGCACTAGGGGGACAGTGACAACCTTGTGGAGAGTGGGACTCGAACCCCCAACCATAGGATCATCGATCCAGCACCCTATACCACTAGACCACCACTGCCCCGACTGTCTACTTTTAAAATATTTTCATGTAATAAGAATACAGTTCTAAAATTTGGCTTTCCTATAAAGGAGGATGACTGTGTCTCAAAGGCTGGAACAACCTCTTGACCGAATAATTCTCTGTATCACACTTTACCAGCCTGCTGGAGCTTTTCACCAGCGAAGCACCTAGGAGTTCACCTCCTCCTGAATGGGATATTAGTCCATTGCAGGTTACCATCCCAGTATTTTTACTGGTACCCATATATCTTTCTGGGTGGACAGAAGTACTCTTGTGGTTAAGACCTTAGCATGGTGGGGGTCCAACAGGGATCCGATCATACAACCTCTCAATCATGAGTCTGGTGCCCTGACCAGGACACCACTAGTCCAACACCTAGTTCAAAAATTGCTTATTATATTATAATAATGGCAACATTATCATGGGGTGAGATCTATTCAATTTCTGAACCGCTTAATCCTAATTAGGGTTGCGGGGAGGCTGTTGCCCATCTCAGTCGACTCAGAGCCAGGGCAGAGTACACCCTGGACAGCTTGCCAGGCCATCACAGGGCAGAAACACGCTATGCAGCCTACTTTTTCTAAAAGTCAGCAATGGTTCTTTTGCATGCCTCACACCATAGACAGTGAGAGACGCGGCTGGCCTGCACTGGGGGATGGGGTGGGATGTTTTAGTCAAAAAGTGAACACTTAGTTCTTGAAGTTGATGAGTTAGAAGAAGGAAAAATGGGCAAGAGTCAAGATATTTTCAGGATAGTTTTACTTGGTTGTCTTATTTTTAATACTTCTTGTTTCAGCCATTTAATTGTATGCCTAACTCACATTGTGATCATTTCCTGGAAAAAAAGATGCAGTAATTATAAATGTTTGTACAAATGAATGCACAGCAGACAGGTAATCTGTGGTGAGAAGACAGCAATTAATATAATGTAGTGACGTCTGATGAAGAAAAAGACAGAAGCTCTGCACACACCTGCATCAAATATTTACAAGAATTAGATGTTGTACATCAGAAAAATATTGCACTTTGAGTTTCTCCTGAAATGTAAAGGTTTAAACAGACAATCTGTGAACCTGTGTGAATGAAGACCGAATCAGAGTGTGGGTTTAAACCGCTTTTAATTTTAATGCGGCTGTGAAATAATTCTGTTTTTTGGAAACCTCTGTATGTGGCTGGATGGAATCTGATCACGAGGGTGTTTACTGGTGTGCTGAGATAGAGCTGGCATATGTCTCTCCTTTGGGTATATCTGTACAGCTGTTGTCAATGTCATTGGAAGTTTGTACAAATGAATTTGACATGAGTCATTTACTCGCCTGTGCTCATCCTGACATGTTTACGTTGCTGCTGCGTGACTCGTGAGAACGTGGGTGGTAACAACTTGTTCAGGTGACTGCAAAGTATTTTCATATCGTTTCAGCTACAATTAGAGGCAGTGATACAAATTAAAAACGAGTTTAAAGATGAACCAGTACTCACTCTCGGGAAGTTGCTGAAGAACAAGTGGGAGAAAGTTTACTGCATTCACGCTTCATTTTGCATATGCCTTACACATCTGTATTGTCTAATTACTCCCAAAGCCATACTTACGAGGGCGCACTTCTGTTTCATGAGCACATGGAACAGAATGGGTGCCGTTTTTGTACGCCTCAGATGCGCTCGCTCATCAAATTCACTTTTTATCCTTTGGAAGCAGGGACAGTCCTTGAAGGATCCATTGCTTTGGCTGTTCACGTTTCAAAGGTGACTCAGGTGGCGGCACAGTGGAGAAGCGATTAGCACGTCCACCTCACTTGTCAATACTGTTTTCTGAGCTCATGCAGCAACAAGGCTCTCTCATGGGTGTGGTTTCACTTTCTTTGGCAAAGTTAAAAAATCCAAATGACTGAAGAAAAATGTCCACTTAAAACTGTTGTCTTCAGCTCTCTTATGTGGCATAATGATAAGGTTTGTGAGTTTGCATCCAGGTTGATGCATACAACTATCCGTTGCCAGGAGTTCATGGGAGCAGATTGGTCAAGCTGTCTTGGGAGGGACGGATGGCATATGTTCACCTCCCTGTCACTTAAAACAATCACCGGACATCATATGTGTCTGTGCATACAAGGGGGGATAGTATGGATGTTCCCTCCATGTGTGTTAGCCTGCCCCTGAATGTGCATGTGCAGCAGTTTGTAAAGATGCACATGTCAACATCACTTGTCACAGAGGGGGCCTGTGCTGCATTTACCCTTCTTTGGCTGCTGGTAGTCATGTAACAGGGAGGCAATCCTGAACAGGTAGAAATTGGCAATAACTGAATTAAGGGAGTAAGTTTGGAAAGGAATAAAATCAAATATCATACATTATGCTCACGTCAGCCACGCTTCCCACCCGAGACGAGCGTCTAACTGTTAAACATCACTGTAAACACAAGTGGGGAAGATCACAGAGCAGTCATTATGTAGGTGAGAGTTTTACACCCACCTGTGGTCAGAAAAATATTCAGTCCAATAAAGCAGCACTGTAATGTCTGTAAAGCTGTAATGCGTATACCCAGGCCTCCACTTAAAGCTTAATAAATGCAGAATTTTGATGCTACAGTGCATTAAAGCAAGCAGAGCATCAAATACAGAATGGGCCTTAAAGGTAATGACTCTTACTTTAAGCTTTGCAGAGTAGCCGGGGCTTTCAGAAACGCGGTAATGGAAAGAGGATGTTACACCATGTTGAACTTTTGCTGTGCTGGAAAAAAAAAAAGCTTTACGTGTTTACGATCCTGCTGCCTAGTTCTGCTCAATTGGAGGTTGTGATATGATTTTCTGTTGTGATTCTGAAAAAAAATATTACCAGGGTAAGTCAGTGCTAATGTACCAAGAATTGCTGACATCCCACCATCGTTCTGGGACGGCTCCCTTTCTATCATGAATATGAGTGTACTTTTGGTAATATCATTCACAGTTTGGAAATTTGGTGCCTATACCCCAGCATTTAACACACCATGTGGTGTCTCAACATTCTCAACTCATAAATTCTTATAAAACCTGTGATTATTTCTGACTTGTGCATAAGCCTACAGAACTGCAGACATTGTAACACCAAAGCTCAAGCAACAGCTATTTTAACTGGGGCTTTGAACCTCCAAGCCACCAGGGGTCAGTGCAAGAATGCAAGATGTAATACATTTTAATAAGGGGGATTATTTCAGACTCTTACAGTTGAAAAAGTGGCGAAAGCTCAAATGCAAATTTGCCTGCAAAGACTTTGGTGCATGCTTATTATTGGGTGCCAATACTTATGCACATGAATGGAAGCTAAATGTTTGGATCACACTTCAACTAATGAGTCATCTGCTGCAGTTTAGAACTGGAAAGGGAGAGGAGGGTGAGGACAGATGGAAAGAGGGTGATTCAGGCAATTGCAGAGAGAGAATAATGTAATGAGAAAGAAAAGAATTTATGAGAAGAGCAAGAGATTAAATGGTAACACTGAGAGAGATGGAGTTGGAGATGGAGCTTTGTGTGTGTGTGTGTGTGTGTGTGTGTGTGTGTGTGTGTGTGTGTGTGTGTGTGTGATGTAAGAGATAACAAACAAAAGCTGGGGTTGGGAAGACCAGTGGGGTGGAGCAAGTGATGGATGGAGATGGAGGAGGATCGAGTGATAGAACTGGGGATGAGCTCAGAAAGCAAGGATGGAGATAAAAATAGAGTGGAAAGAGAGAAACACATTGATATGAAGATCTGGGAATGGAGGGGTAAATGAAGGGCGAGTGAGTGAGAGATCGGGTAATGAGTTGGACAGAGATGGAGGTAGCGCATTGTAGTGGAGCGGTAGAGGAAGAAGCGATTGGCATGAGAAAAGGATAGGGATGGTGAGATTAGGAGGGAGTGGAAATAAAGGATGTAGATAGTAATAGACAGAAGAAAAAAATGATGGAAGTGGGTTGGAACCATAGATGGATGGAGAGATGGAAATGTGGAAATAAGGTGTGGTAGCGATGGAAGAGGAGAAAGAAGAGAAAAGATCTCCATCTCTCTCCAATTCTTTACGTCATAGATCGAAGGATGTAGGTGTGGTGGTGAGAAAAAAAACAACGGGCTTCAGCCTTCACAGATAGATCTTTTTTGGCATTAAAGATGTCTCTCTCTCTCTCTCTCTCTCTCTCTCTCTCTCTCTCTCTCTCTCTCTCTCTCTCTCTCTCTCTCTCTCTCTCTCTGTCTCTCCCCATACCACTGCTAAAGCCTTAGTGTGTGTGTATTTGTTTACCTGGCTCTAAAGAACCACAGGAGGTTGATTAAAAGCCAAAGTTGGGGCATGTTTGCCGATTAAAAGGTCATACCAGGACACCACATGGGGCAGAAAGGCTCTGACTTCACCACCCAGGAGAAACACCCCCCCAGATCAGTGGCCCACGTAGAAAGAGAGTGGAAAAAAAGACAGAAAAAAAGGACAAGGAGTAATTAGTCTGCCATTACAGCTGAGGCTGTGAATTCGAACACTGCTTTTGAAAACCCAACAGTGGCGTCCATTTGCATTCTGTGTGCTTTCTGTTGTGTCCTGAGAGCAGCAAGCCTGATTATAATGTAGATGCGTAGCAGAGCTGCTCAGATTGAGGAGGGAGGGAGGAAGGAATGTAGGGAGGGAGCCAAGAGCGCATCAGCGGCTAATGGAATTTCAAACAGATGTGGTTTATTGCTCTTGCATAGCATCAAGAAAACTATTTTTATACCAGATTCACACTAAAACTTATCTTTCTGCCGACATCCTACTCTTTCCCGGCGTCTCTGAACTCATCCATATGAGGGGGCGGATAGCGCTTTCCCTCCAAATGTGTTAGACCGCCCCCAAATACGCATGTGCCGCAGTTCAAAAAGAGGCGGGTGGCTAACATCATACGTCATGGAGGGGTCGTGTGCATGCTTTTGCACCTCCCTGGTTGGTGGTGGTTGTGTGATAGGGAAGGCAATACAGTCGGCCCCCTACCTACGAAATTAATCCGTTCCAGAGCCTTTTTCGTAACGTGGGACTTTCGTCCATTTTACGTCATCATCGTCGCATTTTACATGTTAAACGCCTAATTTGTTTCAAGGCTCCAGTATTTGGACTGGATAAACCCCATAAACCCTTTAAAAATGATAACAGCACACCAATTTTAATAATAATAATAATAATAATACATTTTATTTATATGGCGCCTTTCTCAGCACTCAAGGTCGCCTCACATCATATATCATACATCTTACATCATTACATCATACATCTTATAACTAGCTTCCATCTGTAGTCCCTAATTTAGAATGGCCAATTAACCTACAGTGCATGTCTTTGAATTGTGGGAGGAAACCGGAGCACCCGGAGGAAACCCACACAAGCACGGGGAGAACATGCAAACTCCACACAGAAACGCCCAGGTCGGGAATCGAACCCGGGCCTTCTTGCTGTGAGGCGGACGTGCTAACCACTACGAAATATGTGTTAAAAGTAAAAGAAAATTATTTATTAAACCATTTAAACATTTTATTAACATATTAAACCATTATTAAACATTTTTTATTAACACACACACACACACACACACACCCGTCTGTCTGTCTCTCTCGCTCGTCTCGGGCCACGCCCACAAGACGTGGAATTCATAGCGCATTCCCTGCTTGACAAACTCAACTTTAATTTGATTCCTTGAGGGATCGGAATTCCAGATAAGCTCAAATGCGGCCACATTTATTAAACAGTTACTGAATTAAACAACTTAAAAAACTAAACTAAAAACTAAAGCGTGAAGCTTCCTTCTGTCTCTATCTAGGAGGCCAGCGGGGCGGGATGTTGAGAGACAGCCAATGAGAGAGCAACTCACGCGTCGTGTGAAATTTTGATTGGTGCGTTTGAATTTCTTTTCGTAAGAGGGGGTTGTTTTCGTATCCTGGGGACGGAAACTTAGGAAAATGATCTTCGTAACCCGGGGATTTTGTACCCAGGGGGTCTTTGTAAGTAGGGGGGCCGACTGTACTGTACCTGATGGATGGGAATTAGATGCAACTAAATTATGCAGAAAAATGGGAGAAAAATCCCCCAAAAAAAGGGTACGGAAAATAAACACCATATACACTCATTCACTGAGTTGAGTGAAATGTTTAATAAAGCGATGACTTTCATTTCAACCACAGTCTGCGATTGATCTCAGGAAATAAGGGGGTTCATAGCTTATTATCGCCACCCAAAATCAGTCTCTGTGCTGTGTTTTTTTTTTTTTTTTTCTTTTTAAATCTCTTCAAGCAGGCGAGCTGACTACAATCAATAATCAATCACAGCCAAGCTGACACTGCTTGTCAAGCGGCCGTCAGACCACACAATCCGAGCATAGGGTTCACCATTCCCTAGGACAACGATCCAGGTTCAGAGCGATCATTTTCACAGCAACCTGCAGCAAAATGGGTGCCATACATCAGTCGTTATCTGATTTAGATCTCCTGCACCAGGAAAGAGGGTTTCTGTGCCATGATTTTCATTTTATATTAAAGATCAAATAGATTCCAAAACATCTCAATGTTCTTTGAGTTCTTTCTGTTTCTGGTGTTCCAGACAAGGTCGCGTGGTGTTCATTTGCTAACGAGCAGGCTCTGATTAAAAGCCACAGACAGAGTTGATTGCGGATCAGAGCAGGAAGGAAGAGCCTGCAGGGAGGTGCGAGAGCTGTCACAGCGTGCGGCTCATAATGAGCCGGCCTCATGAGCCTGCACCTAACCTTCTGTCTCACACCAACAAAGAATGGGAGAGCGTGAGCAGGAAAAACGGTGCTGATTCATGCGTAATACTGTACAAGTACATGAGCAATCCATACTCGGTGCAGGATGGGTGATAAGTTTTACGAAATTGATTTAAATGGATACGGTCCTGGGTGTGTGAACATTAGCGCATCATTTTTGGTCAAGTGAGATGGAGATAAAAGTCGATATGAGCTCAGACCTGGATAAGAAACTCAATATAAAGGGTATTAAAAATGAATTTTCCTGAACATCACTAATGTTTTCACATCAACCACAGTAATAATAAAAAAGCCATTTACAGTTGGTCAATAAACGGATTAGCAAGGGGGTTATAAACTGCTGGAGTCAGTCAGCAGAAAAGTGGACCAAACCCACCTGAAGAATGAATGTTCCCATTTGAAAGGTATTAATAAAAAAGGTCTGTGCTTCAGTGACTCTCGTTGGCAATTTATCCATTTACATACATTTATGGAAATGATTTAGCTTGAGGCAGCTCCAGGGACTATCTACAGAGCTACAGACGTTAGTACAATGATTTCATCGATTTGATTTGCCCTCGCTGGTCTGAAGTGATGCGGTTTGTTTAAAGGAATAATAACAATATGAACAGTGACTCAAGATGAATAAACTCGGACATATGTATTTTTATTTCCTGTGTAAAATACGCAGTAGGTGTGATTATTCAGTGATGCTACTCAAAGTTGCCCGCAAGTAGGTTTGTTTACCCAAGGAATTCCGACCAATCAAGGCCACTCCCACAGAAAGTGCCATCGAGTCCAGCCTCCTGAAAAAATTCTGAGCGATCTCAAGACACCCACAGCAACTGACTAATCCAGACACTTTCACAAAAAAGTATGACCAATCCCATCCACTCAACAAAGAATTTGAACCGATCATAGATGCCCTTCTGAAAGTTTGACGAATCCTTGGTATTCTCAAAGAAATCCTGCCCAATTCCAACAATTTTTAGGGAAAACATGACCAATTACATGCGTAAATTTACATAAATGTCATTTGGCAATTGGCCTTATGCTGAGCAACTTACATTTTTATCTTATTTATACAACTAAGCAGTTGAGTGTTAATGCTCCTGATCAAGAACGCAGCCATGGCAACTTGGTGGTCCTGGGGCTTCAACCCATGACCAATTCTGGCCATTTTTCTGGAAAGTTTGACCAGCCATTCCTACATTAATTCCAATCAATCCTGAATCCATTCCATATAGAGTTACCAGTTCTGTATTCTTCTGCTTAAAATTTCACCAACCCTGGCTACTTCTGAAGGAAACCCAACGTAATTGCTTCCATAGAACGTTTGACCCATTGCTTCTCCTTCTTCATAAAATTGTAACCTGTTCCCCGAAAAGTTTTGACTCTTTTCAGCCATGCAAGAAGGAATTCCTACCAAGTCTGCACAGTTTACAGAATATTTGACCACTGTATAATCATGCCAACTTTGGCCAATTCTGGCTCCTCACATGGACCTTTCCTTCATTCGATGAGACACTTAATCCTCCTCGGGTTGTAAGGAGACTGGGGCCTATCACAGCAGACTCTGACTCGAAGGCAGAGTACATCTTGAACAGCTCACCATTATCATCGAAGGGTTAGCGGAAGGAAACCAGAGTATCTGAAGGAAACCCACACAAAGCACAGGGAGAACATACAAACATAAATGTCTTCTCGAAGCTCGGGAACCGAACCCAACATCCTCTTGCTATTAGACGGATGTGCGAACCTCAACACCACCACGTTGGCTCTCAATCCCAGTAATTTTTCTATAATTCTGTCCAGTCCCTGCTACCACTGCTACATGCTTATAAATCCCTCAATACTCAGCAGAATATTTGAACAATTCATTCCCACTCCTTTTCTGATGAAAGTAGTTAATGTTGATTCTTAAAATAGAAACAAATTACCGATTTAAACCGCCATGACCCTGACCAGAATAAAGCACGTATCGAGCTAGTGATGATAAATGACTGAAAGAAGTATATGTGCCACGCAGTGCTGTGCACCATTATATATGCACTCATGTTAATGAACATAGCCTTCAGCAAGAAAGCGTTCTATTCAATCTATTCATTTTTTTTTTAATATATTATTTTTGTATGGCACCTTGGTACACCAACTGTAATCAAGAACAGCATGACGCACTGACATTTAAGATACAATGCAGCGATGAATCTGATATTCATTCTTCTCGCCATGAAGTTAAATGGCTCTTGGCCTCTGAGGCTGTACCAAGAGTGCTTTTTTTCCACCTCTGGCATCCTTGCGGCTTGTATTTGTTGTCCAAAGGCCACATGGAAGGAGAGAATGTGAGCAATTTCTTGCTTTTGACGACATGAAGGAGGGGGCGAGTCTGCGGAGCCATCGCTATTGCGCATTACACTTACAGTGCGTACTCATTGTCATGCTTCTCCACACGAGGCGTCGATCAGATGCCTGCCGAATTAATTAAAGAGCTATTTATCAAGATCAGCTAGAACCGTCACCACCTTCCCCACTCTTGCTGTGTTAACCTGCAGTAATTGGATGATGTTTTCCTTGCAATCCTAGCACTCTGGTCACATTGATCCACTGCTTAATGGCCTGTGCTCATTCTTTAATACAGCAATGGGGTTTTTAAATTGTGTGTGGCATTGTGTTGTTCTCAGTTGTGAACAGCGAGAAATGAAGACGTCGATGCTGAGCCACAGCCAGGTCAGCCATCTTCCACGGAGTTCATTGTACTAGATGGTATACTAACAGTGTAGCATTTGGTAGGGAATTGGCAGATATTTTCAGGTTTTCAAGTATCTGTGGTGTCTCAGGTCAGCTGTATAGGGGTTTCTTTCTGAAAAATGGACTCGTTGTTCAAAATGGATGGCAAGAAAGAAGCCGAGCTGAAATGGAAGTTGGAGTGTCTGGAATTGAATGTAAATGGATTACCACAGAACAGGAATCAGCACCTGGCGAAGTGCAATATGCAATTCAGGACACATCTAACGTGGAATGAAATGGTAGCCCTTGAACCCAGCTGAAGGTTGCAGCTCTAGATATCTTGAACAAATAATACACTGTCTGAAAACAAAACGTGTAAACAATGAATGTGGAAGTAGAGCATCAAATCCCAATGCAGGTGCTAAATTAGAAATTGTTCAAACACCAACTGACAAGACTTGTGCCCCCCCACCCCCCCACCCTCCCAAAAAAAAGAATATAAATAGGCTGTTATATAGATATTTATATTTAGTGCATTTTTCATTAAAATGTTTACGCCTATTTTTTTTTTTTTAATACAGACTGCACATAGTGCAGTGGTTTGCATGAGCACCTCACAGCAATAAGGGTCCTGGGTTCAATTCCCAGGCTCGGTACAGATACTTCTCTCAAAACTTGTGTGGCTTTCCACTGGTCCTCTGGTTTCCTCCCATATTGCCAAAACGTGTACATTTGGCACATTTCCTATTCCAGATTTCCCCATGGTGTGACTGTGAGTATGAATTGCTGTAGGTGTGTTGACCCTGTGATGGTCTGGGGAGTTGTTCCGGGTGTACCTATTCTTCGCCTAGAGCAGTGGTCCCCAACCCGCGGACCGGTACCGGCCCGTGGATCAATTGGTACCGGGCCGCAAAAGAAATAATTGTTTATTTCTGTTTTATTTATTATCTGAGTCTGAATGATCTTTTATTTTTTAAATAAACTTTTATTTTGAAAATGACCGGATTCTTTCTGTTACATGTCGGTTATTTGAGCGCTGAAATGTAACCCACAAGGGGATGGCACATGAACAGAGGTGAGTTGGATTTGTTTCAAACAATAGCGGGGATTTCGGGTGAGACTGAGCCTGAGCCTTCATTCTCCCAGCAGGTGCACCATCACCTGTGTTTTTTTGTTTGTTTTTTTAAGAAGAGCTCGAGCTCGATTAAAAATGTAACACTTAATTCTGATGAGGGAGGCTGGCGCACATCTTAGCCAACTCTGGGCAAGGGTGGGGTATTATATTTACAATATAAACAAGCTATACACCCCCCCCAACCCCGTCGCGGTAAAATTGTCAAGTGTTGACCGGTCCGGTTGGGGACCACTGGCCTAGAGTCAGCTGAGTCCCTGCACCCCTAGTAGAATTAATTGGTTGGCAAACGAGTGAATTTTTTTTTTTTTTTTTTTTTCATTTTTATACACATGCTATTTTATCTGATTTCTGACCTGTTGTTGGATCTTATGTGCACTTTTCAGAGCAGAGCATATTGTAATGGCCCCCCCCCCCCCCCAACATATTACATACAGGGTTTTTGAGAATTGAAAGCGTCCTGTTCTTGATCAGGTCTCAGCAACTCAGGAAACAGAGCTTTCTGAAGCCAGGCAGCAATCAGGTGCTGCATTCATGCATTTTCACTAACAAGGCTTTTCAGCAGCAGCTTAGGCTTTAAATAATCGAGGCTTTTAAAACCAATCAGATGCTCAGTTCAGTGTTAAACTGGCAACCAATTCCAAGTCCTGTTTAATCACTGCAACCTTGAAGGAATGATAGATTTGTAGGCGTGTTAAGGTTTAATCATTATAACGCAACACGGCTTTTTTTAAAATTTTAGTCCTGCGTGATACTAATTAATTAATGTTTGAAGAAACGACGCTGCCAGATGTGTAGTCTTGGCATCTGCATGATAAGCATGAAGATGTTTCTCATGCTTCATTGTCCAGGAGATAGACACGATCCATAGACACTAGTTAGAGTAGTAGAAAAAGACAGAGACTGATAAATGGACCACGCTTTTATATTTTTTTTGCGTGAAACATCTTTTCTCAAGGTCATCTATGTGATGTTGGCCTGTCGGCATCCCATCTTGAGTCCAAATCCTGTCGCGCTGGCTCTGATTTGGGCCACCTGCTCACTCGGGGAAGACTTACTCAATTACTGCGAACTTGTGCCAAGAGGGTGTTACCCACCTAGCCACCATTCCAACACATATCCGTCCAAAGTGTGCCAATCTGGAACCTTCCAAGGACTGTGTACGGAAATAATGAAGCCTGAAATGTCCATTCAAGGCTGTAATGAAAAATCTGATGCCGCGACTGTGAGCTCATGTCTGGGAACATATGTCGCAGGATATGGTCTGTTTAGTCTACCTCGAACACCCGACAACCCGCCATAACCCTGTCCCCACCTTGCTGAGCAATCTATAAAACCCTGGTTCTATTTAGTCAACTTGTATGTGGACAATCTGCCGTTGCTGTTGCCTTAAGTAATGTTCGGTAGCATAAGTGTCAGATGGCGTGGTTTTTTTGAATTCCCTGATTGTGTCTTCCCGGGTGATTAATATCAGAAATGACAGAATAATAACTACACAGCCTCTCTAAACAAAAGACTTTGATTTTGGTTTCTTTCTCCGTCCGTGCACGGCCTTGCAGGCGAGAAATAAAAGATTACCTTCAGACCACACCATTATTTTTGGTGATGGCAGTCATACATCACATGCAGAAGGTGTCTGTTGCTGGTCTGTGACTTCCCTGGAATACAGAGCAGGATTGTTTTCCCCATTTTCTTTTTTTTTTCCCCTTCTGTCAGAAGACGAGGTCCATCCCGTAACCCTATCAGGATCCGAGGACATTTTTGGAGTGTCACTTGATAGCAGAGATGCTTGAGGTCAAAAGTCGAAGACGTGTTGTGTTAAAATATCACGATTAAAGGACCACTAGTCTTCCTCAAGTGACTGCTAATCCCACGATGCTTGTCTGATTTCTATTTAAGATTCCTGGGACATTTCCAGTCGCTCAGTCGCGCACCATCTTGACTTTAATTTCATCATTTTGCTGTGAATGACAAGAACTTCAGAAAGGGCCAAATTCTGTTGCCAAGGGGAAATTTTCCCCTGCCTTTAATATATATTCTTAAAAGTCCCAAGAGAAATAAAATGAATGC
>CM045740.1:23863224-24090724 GCA_024760905.1 Plotosus lineatus | reverse complement strand
ATCATGGATCAGTTTGAATACATCAAAATACTTGAAGAGGTCGTGCTGCCTTACGCTGAAGAGGAAATGCCCTTGGAATGGGATCCAACAAAACAACGACCCCAAACACACCAGTAAACGATAACATCTTGGTTCCAGAACAGCAAGATTGACGTTATGGCGCGGCCCAAACCCGGATCTTAATCCAATAGAAAACTTGTACGGTGACATCAAAAATGCAGCTTCTGAGGCAAAACCAGGAATTACAGAAGAAAAAAAATCTTACAACTTTTTTTTAGTTTATACAGTGAATGTTTGAGTTTGTAAAGAAGAAAGCAGACACTGCTATTTTTTGAAAAGCGTAATATTCACGGTTCTTCAGTTTCTTTAAAGGAATAACACAAATTTAAAATATGGTATTTTTTTCATGTTTT
The DNA here is from genome assembly GCA_024760905.1 of Plotosus lineatus. Classification (NCBI taxonomy): domain Eukaryota; kingdom Metazoa; phylum Chordata; class Actinopteri; order Siluriformes; family Plotosidae; genus Plotosus; species Plotosus lineatus. The sequence goes on along the minus strand of CM045740.1, from coordinate 24,090,311 downwards.
GATTTAGAATCGAATGAGTCATATTCCTAATACATTTGTGGTTATGGAAATAGAAGCTATTACAGTGGTACCTCACCAAACGAAAAATGCAGGTTACGAAAAGCGTTTTCCTAAAATATTTGACTCAGGATACGAAGCAAGTTCATGTCACGAAAGCATCATCTTAAAAATTGAAACACGCCATTCAAACGTTAGAAACGCACCATTCAAACAATGCACGAGCTTCTCTCTCGTCAATGACGTTCAAACATCCCGCCCTGCTGGCCTCCCATTGGCAAACAACCGAGCTGTCGTTTATGTCGCCTTCACTCAAGCGCCATCTTGGACAGGTCCACCTGACGCCATCTTGGACAGGGATCCCATTGCCTAGGAGGAATGACGCATCTACCTCCCATTGCCTATTATAGAGCTGAATCCACCATGATGCTTTTCGTATAAAAGACAGAGTTACTGTTGTTTTATGCTTTATTTCTTGACTCAGGCTTTTAACCTTCCATAAACATTTGTAAGATTATAACTCTGCTAAGAAGACAGTCAACATGCACACACACACGCACGCGCGTGAGAAGAAGAAACGGGCTCGGTACAATATTGAAGCAGTCTTTAAAAGGTATGCTTTTATAATTTTTAAAGGGTTTAGGGGGTAGTATTGGGAGCCTTGGAACGAATCACGTGTTTTACATGTAAAATGCGGTTCAACTTACGAAAAATGCAGGTTACGAAAAAAGCTCTGGAATGGATTAATTTCGTAAAGTGAGGTACCACTGTATCAGGATTTTGAGCTTTATTCACTTTTTAAAACACACTGATATTATTTTGAACATAATATATATATATATATATATATATATATATATATATATATATATATATAACATTTTAAATGTGTGTATAAGCCACCCACATACACACAGTCCACTCATTGACTGGGCAATTCCATTTGGCACTAATGGCAGGGCTTCATCAGCTATTGATTTGGGAGTTGCAGAGGCACACGCAGGCAGCATTATACCCTATCTTGCTCCCTCTCTCTTCCCTCCCTCACTTGTTCTCTTTTCCTGCTCTCACTCCTTGAATGGCTCTCTTAAGCACAGATCTCATCAAGCTCTTTTACTGCGTTTGCCAAACATCATCTGCCATTACTTTGAAGGTCAACGCCGAAGTCATTTCCACTGGTCTCCTCTCGAAAAATTCATTCCATATCAGTTGGAGGTGCTTAGTTTTGATTGGTGTCATTAATAACAATGTTTTTGGGTTTCACCCAGGGCCAAATCCTCGGAGGGAGAAACTTACACTTGATTAGGTGTACGATTACATTTTTAGCATAGCCTGAGGTAATAACAGTATCAGACATCGCACCACTTTAAAACTTATTGCACAAATATCAGTGAGTAAACCAATCTGACAGTGAGGATTGAGGTAAGGCTGATGTATGTTTTATAGTAAACTTTATTTTATGCGGTGGATGCATGAGGGATTGTCAGATCAATAATGATAACCACAAATTATCTTAAATGGCTTTACTGGACCAAAGGAGTCAATTTCCCCCCAATATTCCGACCTTTTCATACTTGTTCTGCACCAAAAATGAAAATCTAAGGACATCTCACTCTGCTGATTGCCGGATTGCTGGAGCTCATCTTAACCTTCACTGGGCAAAGGAGGAGTACACTCTGAACAGCTCACCAGTCCATTACAGAGCCAGAACACACAGCCATTAATTTATTCATTCATTTTCTAATCTATGTAATCCTAATTAAGGTCAGACGGAGGCTGGCGCCCATCTCAGCCGACTCAGTGAGGCAGTGTATAGCCTGGACAGCTCACCAGGTCATCTCATACACACAACCATTCACAGTAATAAGCAATTTGGAATAACCAACTTGCCTAAAGTGCATGTGTTTGGATTCTGGGAAAAAACTGGGGCACACAGAGGAAACTCATGGAAGCACGAACAGAACATGCAAACTCTGTGTGGAAGTGTTCTCGCCGTCCACGGGACTCAAACCCATAACGTACTCTCTGTGACGTGAATCTGCTATCTACTCCACTACAGTGCCACCCTCCATTTATTCATGTCTCCATCACGAATATTGCTTTTCCTTCTGAGGAACCTGTTGAGTTGGTCAGAATGTTCTGGTTTGTTTGAGGAAACTGGAGTACCCAAAGGAAAACTAGAGCGCCACTAGAAGTTCAAATGTAAACACCATACAGAAAGTACCCATTTGACCCAGTTTTTGACGCCCCTTTTTGCTGTGAGGTGATGGTGTTGCCCAATCACCTGCCTCGTCAATAGCAAACAATCTGATGAGGACCTGAAAAATTAAGCCTTGGAGACGTGCATTTTATTTTCAAGTAAAACAAAAAGGACTTAACCATGCTAAGCAATTTATATGTTGACTGATAGGCTTTTTTTCCCCATGTTTGAGCATCACATGCACTCCCTTTTAATATTGGCCATTACTCATAGTGTAAACCAAACTCTCAACTTTACTTTATTAACGCCTGGAGACGTGGCAGTTGCTCCCAGGCATGGACTACAGCTTTATTTCTTTCTGTTTGTTTAGAAACCGGGGTCAGGGTGGGTAGGCTATTTCCCTGGCTGAGAATATAACTAATACCCCATACTACTCAAACCCCATTCATCATCTTGCCTTGTTTTTGGGCAGTGTCAAGAATTCCTAGCATAACCCCCCGTTCCCCCATACTGTTAGTTTCATAAAGCTTTCTGAGGATATTGCATTCCGTGTAAGATAGTTAGACATAGTTGACTCCGTTTTGACTAATGAGTGTTTATATGAAAAACGAAGAGCCAGGAAGTCAGGGATTATGGGTAATGAGTTTCATCAGGCGGGTTCATTAATAATGTGGATGTCTGCCCAGAACGAAATGCAAAAATAGGTCTGTTGTGACTGATGAAACGATTCATATGGATTGCTTTATTTGATTTTCAAGTAGAACTGATTCAGCCTAGCAAATGGGCCGGCCATTTCATTAGATCCCAGAAGAACTTGACTCTCTAATTCTTTGCAAATGACCAGAGTTATACTTTTTTGATTAATGACTTCATGAAAAAAAAAAAAAAAAAACAACTTTGTAGAAATGTTCTTTCCTCGGACGGGTCCCTGTTGACCCAAGGATGACTTTAAGGCAAAAGAGTGAATGATTATAAAATAAATTAGATGAATAATAAAGGATAGAAATAATGGCACTGTGTGTATGCCCTAATTTAATATGTATATGTACGTACGCTGATCTTCGGTGTATTTCCCAATCGCTAATGCACCCTGCTAGCTCTTTAATGCTTGAACAATCACTAACGCAACCCTTTCTAACTAGCAAATGAAAAGAAAAAATTCACGCAGACACGTTTCATACCTTTTTGAAAATTATATGTACACGAAGTGCTTCTCTTTGTTTGACTTCTGAAGAGAACAAAAGCTTTTTTTTTTTTTTTTTTTTTTTGAAAAAGCTTCATCAGCCACTATGCATTTCTTTAAGTAGACTTCCTTTTGCTGGAAAATACCCCATATGTTGATTGACTGACATCATCCACATGATGATGGTGATGATAATAATTATATATACAGGGATCCCTCACTTTCAGCGGTTAATTGGGACCGAGGTACCCACGCGACCGCCGAATTCCGCAGAGTTGGATCAACCCCCCACCCCCCCCCACCCCCACGTACACGTATATCATATCAATACATACATATTCAACTCTATAAATGCTTCTAATAACAATTAAACATTCAAAAATAATGCATAAGATGTAAATAACATATAAATACACACACATAGAGATGCGCGTGCACGCACTTAGATGCACACCTCACATAAAAATGTAAGTAGTTTTGATGGGGGTTTGAGTTTTTTCTTTGTTTTTGTTTGTTTGGGTTTTTTTTTTTTCCATAATTGGCTTTTTTTTTTGGTGGCATTTTCCTTAACTTTTCACCCCATTTTCCCTTAAGTTCCTTATTAAAAAAAAAAACACGTTGCACTGAAGCCGCATGAATTGAATCACGAAGTAGCGAGGGATCCCTGTATATAAAATGTAAGCGTACACTTGATGCCATGTAATGGTGTATTGCCTGAGGGGCAACAGATCACATTTTACCATCTTTAATGCATTGTAATTGCCTTGAATTCCTCAAACATCTGGTGTGCTTTTAAATGGCAAAGTTTGGCTTTGACTGCGATCTTTTCTCCGTGCCATGCCATCATTGGTTTGTTTGCTGATTGTGACTTCAAGTGTGATTCACGGTACTCTGAACCCGAGCCATTATTTCCGTTTCTCTGCATTGCATGCTTTCCAATCATGCATTGTCCTGTTTTAGTGCCATCTAATTGTATTTCGACCCATGCTGCAGACATCCTTGGATTTTCTAAAATAAACACCAAGGCACTTTTACGCAATTTCTGCGATATCGGGTTGGGTTCCATGGAAGTTTAACTGAAATAGAGTGACAGCAAGCCTGGTCTCGAATCACTGAAGCAGTTCTTACTATTGACCGCTGGTGTCTTTTGAGGCTGCTGCTGTACCTGATTAGATTTTTCTTCCGAAGTGTTAAATCAATGGGCTTCTCTATAGACATCTCTTCAATCCCTGAGATGCTGGAAAGCATGGCCAGACATCCTGACCAGTTAGAGCTGAATATTTTATACAGATTAATAGTTCTTTCTGCAAACATGAGCCCCTTGATGTTTAAAAGCAGGCTTGCCCTGGACAGAAAATGGTAACTATTAATAAAACTGATCGGAATAGCATTGGTTTGAGCGATTTGATATTATTTAGTGGAGCTTCAGCCCACATGGGATACCAGAAATGCCATTCCAAGAAACAGTATTGTCCTTCACCTGTCATATCCCTGCATCAATTAGACGTACCGAGGGACTGATAGGTATCACATTGACTCATGTAGGAAATTTAAACAGTGGATCCTGAAAAATGACAATGCTTCCATCCAGTAAATTACATTCATCCAATTCTCCAGTGGTCCCCTTGGATCCTAATTGAATTGGCATGTCAAACATTTGCAGCGTGTGCTACATGCAACAAGCGCATGCCGAAAGGCTTAATGCATGACTCCGAAATGCTCCCCGGCTCATTCCTATCTAATGTAAAGAGGACAACATGATTGGTTAGCTTGCCTCGATCGGCAATTACATGCCTTGCCTGGTGTCATGTGGCTAAACCAAATTAATGGCCCCTGTGGATGAAGTGTCTTTCACAGTGCCTGTCGAAGAAGCGTCATTGCAGCATCCATCAAATGATGTCCTTGTGTTAACTAGAAGGGTCTATCAAGAGGGTTCATTTTTTGAAATAAATAAATAAACTAGCATGTTTTGTTTTTATTTTTTTTATTTTTATTTTTTATTATACAAGGCTATGAAATAAAAAGCCAGGCTCCTGCTTTCCTGCTTTATCCCATTGTACATATTTCATCTCAAAGACATTTCTAGGTAAATCTCAGTCCTTTACCGATGGATGAGGAAGTCTTATTTGTTAAGAGGAAAAGAGCTTTATTTAAAAGGATTTGTCAGTTTTCTCATCACGCACTTGAATGACAACTAACGCATCTTGCTAACAGAAGCCTGGCTTATTATTTTGAGCATGGTGAAAATCCCCATGGGTTTAAGTGACTGAAGAGTCGGGGGTAGAGGGTTCAATTGCAGTTATCATATTAGCTCATAAGAAACATAAACAAATAGCCTGACAGTAATTACACACAGGTGAATATCATCACATTCATGCTGTTTTCTCCCTGAATAATGTCCGTCTCCACAGGATGCTAGATCATTCTTTCGCTGCCACATGGTTAAGTGAAAGACAACACATGAGAGCCCTCATTTACAACACAACAGGTTAGCGGTCACTGGAAAATAGTAGAAGGCCAGGAAGAGGTGAGGGGTTATGACTGGTGACTGCGGGGACTAACCTTTTAGCATGGGAGATCCTCATGGGGGTAGAGACACCAGCAGATGTGGAGTCTGTGACGGAGGTGACAGAAATATTGGATTACAGATGGTTGTGTTTGTTTTATTTCGCCCTTTCTTTTTCTGCTGTTTTAAATCTAAGGCTTTTTCGAGGCCAAGAATTATAAGATTGAAAATTGTGCTTTAGGGTTGTTTTGTTGATATATACTTGGAAAAAACTCAGCAAGATTCTATGGGGAAAAAATAGATTTCCTAATACTGCTAAGAAAAATTATACCAAGAAAATATGCTGGTTTTGTCATAATTGAGTGTTTAATTACAACTTTACCGGCACTTTTTTATCTTAGCAATGTTTTAAAAGGTTGTCACAAGTGCGCTGGAAGTGGTGGTGAATTAGCTAATTTTATTAAATTATTGATGATAAGGTCACAAAACCTGACCTGGTATGTCAATTTAGCTTGTTAGCAAGATGTGCTGTGGTTTGTAATCTGATTTTGTTTGCATTTTTGTTGGTATATGTTGATAGCTTGATGTAGCGACAGCTAGCATACCTGACCCTGTACAGTGGTACTTCACTTTACGAAATTAATCCGTTCCAGCACCTTTTTCGTAACCTGCATTTTTCATAAATTGAACCGCATTTTACATGTAAAACGCGTGATTCGTTCCAAGGCTCCCAATACGACCCCATAAACCCTTTAAAAATTATAAAAGCATACCTTTTAAGACCTCTTTCTGCTTTAATATCGTACCGATGGTAGATGGGTTTGACCATATTCCTTTGCGATATCACTCGAGCACGTTTCTTCTTCTCACTCACACCGGAAATCACACACACACACACACACACACGCGCGCGCGCGCTTGAATGTTTGAACGTCATTGATGGGAGAGCAGCTCATGCATTGTTTGAATGCTTGAATGGCTCGTTTGAATGGTGCGATTGCGCTTTTGTAACGTGAGCTTGTTTCGTATCCAGAGACAAAAATTTTAGGAAAATGCATTTCATAACCTGCATTTTTCGTTTGGTGAGACTTTCGTAAAGTGAGAGTGAAATAATTAGCAGACCGACTCCGAATGTCATCTTATAAACAGTTAAAAATGTGACTGTTATATTTTTGTCTTACATACAGTTTCCCAATCCTTAAGATTAAATTATCTTTGATTATTTTAGATAATTACATTAACCTGACATGCATGTTGAATTGGCTTGTCTGAAGAACACTTCGCAAATTCTGTATCAGTATTGTGACCGTGCTTATTTTATTAGCTTCATGCTGAAAATCTGATTTAATATATCAAGTCCACATGTTCCAGAAAGAGTTAGCAAAGCCTGATGTCCTACAGATAGCATATCTGACTGCAGAAGTTAGCAAAACTGACTCTGGATGTCAGCTTGTCTCACAAACATTTCCAAAACCTAATTAAATGCATTTTTCATTATTATTTTAGATATCATTAGTCAATCCTGAGGTGCATATTAACATGAAGTTATCTTATTTTTTACCATTTTAGACAACTTAATCTAAGATAACTTTGTTGAGTTCGCTTGTCAAATAACTAGCACATCTACTGCTATATGGCCAGTTAGCTTGTCTTGACTATAAGTAGCTAGCATGTTTTGACACAATCAGTCTAACTATGTATGTCCAGTTAATTTATCTTATTTAATTTATCTTATATAGCCAGATTATCATGGGGTAACACACACACTGAACCATTCACACTACTATAAACGTATAGGGATAATTTGGAATGGCCAGTTATCCCAGTGCTTATGTCTTTGGACTGTAGGAGGAAACCGGAGTACCTAATGGTGGTAAATGTAGGAGAACATGGAAACGCCACACAAAAAGGCCCTAACCCAGGACTCCAACCCAAGACCCACTTGCTGTGAGGTGGGCGCGCTAACCACTACACTACTGTGCCTCTCCACAACATTGCTAAAATGAAAATTACACAGCTGCTCCACTTACTGCCCTCAGATGATCTATTCCATGAAATCAGGGCATGTTTATTGTGTCTACGCCTTGATGGAATAATAAACCGTTTATTTTCAGTGAGTGTTATTATAGTCATTAGAACGAATTTTTTTTTTAATAGCACAGACGTTTCACAGGCAGGTTTGTCTGGAATGACAGTCTTAGATGTGTGTAGGTTTGTGACATGTACTCTGTTGTGTTGCATATTGCATCAAAACTCTGACTGTTGAATTGTTCCAGCTGTGTTGTTCCACATCTGCCTGTCTGTCTACACAATTTCCATGCCATCTTCACAATCCTGGAAGGAAATAACTTTGAAAACACATTTTATTTTTTTCTGCCAGACTCCGTCGTATTATCTACTTTGACACAATAACAAGAACGTTTCATTCAGATGGCTTTCGAGCCTAAAGCCAGAGCTCCAGTTGTTCTTGCACAGCCATCACAAATTACAAGGAAATGAAGCAAGGAGAGGAAAAATCTCATTTAGAATCAGGATATAAACCAAGTTTGCGTTTGTGTAATTGCTTATCCGACGTGTCATGAACCGTAGTACATAATCATATGCCTACTCGATTGTTAGAGATTTGCATCTTGTAAAAGTGAGAAGAGTGAGCCTGTAGCTTTACATAAATCTTCAAATGAAACCTCTTCAGTCTCAGTAGTAACTTATTTTAATATGATTATTTAGCAGGTGGCATGGTGGTGTACTGGTTAGCACATGTATCTTCAAGTAAGAAGAACCTGGGTCCAAGACCCGGTCTTGATAGTGGGCTTTTCTGCATCCATGGGTTTCCTCCTTGGCACTCCGTTTCCTCCCACAGTCTAAAATCATGTGCGTTGACTCATTGGTTGTTCAAGATTGCCCCAAGCTGTGAGTGTGAATGGTTGTACAGACGCTCCCCAACTTATGTTTTAGTTCAGTTCCGCACGGCCGAACGTAAGGTGAAAAAAATGTAAGTTGTTATTGTATGTTCCGGTGATGTATGACATTCATACTGTATGATGCATCTATAAATACCATTACCGTAGCTCATAAAACACCCTAAATCAATTACAGTGATACCTCAGCTCACGAACATAATTGGTTCCCTGAAAGTGTGTGTGAGGCGAAAAGTTCGTCTTCCGAATATTTATTTCCCATAAGAAACCATTAAAATGAGAATAATCCGTTCCCAGGTCCCTATAAAACATAATTTTCTACTAAATAAGCCTTAAATCTACACAAAAATATACCTTATTTTATGTATAATAAATGTGCTATTGTGTTGTAATTAAAGAAATAAACTGTACTGTATAATAAAGTCGTTTTATTTACCTTTGTGATGGTAGTTGATGGCTTGATGGAATGGAGTGGGAGGAGGAGGGTGGGAGGGACTTACTGTTTGGAAGGAGTGTTTGGAAACGCCTACTGTTTGGAAACACCTTTAGCCACACACGCTCCCTTAATAGCTTCATTGTTCCTTGTACTGGTACTGGGACGCGAAGTCACACAAACGCACACCTCGTTCGTGTTTTTCAATGATCTCCGCCTGTGGTGGGGTCTTTTTCGGTCCCATAGTAGCAAAAGTACACTCAATATGGTCCAAAATGTCTAGCAAACACAAACCACTTCCGCACTCAAAGAAAGGGGGTGACGAACTGTGACGCCGTGAGCGTGCGTCAACTTCTCGTGGCCGCCACCGTGGCGCTGTTCGACCGCGTGGTTTGATTCGTCCGCCGAAAACTAGTTCGTCAGCAGAGACTATATGCTCGCAAATTTAATGTTCTTGAGGCGAAAAGTTCGTGATCTTAAGCGTTCGTCAGCAGAGGTTTTACTGTATTATAAACATAACATTGTAAAATAATATCAAATATATCAAATAATATCAACATTAAGTTCAAATAAATTAAATTAAAGCAAATTAATTTCAAATAGATAAGTTTTAATCAAATTCACTCATCATATATCAAATACAGTATCAAATATAACCTTTAACATTCTCTGTGATGTGATCTTTCTGCTTGCAAATTGTTCCGATGGCTGACGGAGCCATTTGGAAGAACCGTGAAACATTCACATGTTTTTCACCAGCATCAATTTTCTTGATAATCGCCATTTTCGTTTCTAACGAGATAGCTTGCCGCTTTTTCTGATTACCACTATCACTAGTGGGCTTACGCTACTGACCAACCATATTTGCTTAGGGTTACAAAAGTCCGCAAAACAATGTAAACACAAAGATAACAGAGACGACGTCTTAACACAAGGGTAACATGCAGGGAAGAAGGAGGGGCACGTTCAGTCTGTCGTTTGTAAACAATGGATGCAGCATCATTACTTCAGCATACTACATAGGTACATCACGTACTACAGAGAGCACACTGAACTCAAAATTTGACTTCATTTTTATTTATTTATTTATTTTTGTAAATCGGAAAATACGTAAACTGAATGAACGTAAGTCGGGGAGCATCTATATGTGTGTTTCCTTCTGCAGTGAACTGGAGAGCTGTCCATGGTGTACTCCGCCTTCGTACAGTGACTCTTTGGAGTGGTTTGGAAAATGAATGGATGAATGAATATTTAGGCCTCTAGCATCTTGTGTCTTTGACATATGACTGATTTTTTGTGTGTTCCTGCCGCAGCTAAAAGCCCGAAATGTGCCAAGATGCTTCACTAAGGTCCAGCTTGTCATTTGATCATCTACTGAGTGAACGAGCCTCATTGCTTTAGTATCGATCTGTTTATCTTCTTAGCAGTTAGTTTCCTAGCATCATCAGGCAGGCAGGACCCATGTGCAGACTCAGCCTTAGCACAGCAATCACAGCCATGAACATGCTAAATGGAGTGTAGGTACACAGTTCACAGCCATACATTAATGAATCTGTTATAATATCTCCTGAAAAGTTGTGGATATACATGAGGGGTGGAATTAGCATGAGCTTTTGTTTAGTTTTTAGAGAATTTCCATGTTATGCAAGTTTATACTTTTACTCCTATACATTAATGCCACTTCATTTGTTCAACTGATGTAATTACAAGTTACTTTTAAGGGGCAATTGTTCTATTTTCTTCATGTCTAGTGAGAAACTATACATCCCCACAATATATTATTTGAGTGAAGGGAGTCATCCTGAACATCCCAAACAGCTCACCAGACCATCATATGCACACAACCATTTATACTCGCATTCACACCTAGAGGCAGTACTGTCAATACTGTCCTCGGACTGTGGGAGGAAACTGGAGTACCCAGAGGAAACTCAAGCAAGCACATGGAGAACATGCAACTCCACACGCAAGCGCCCTCATCGGGAAAGGCTTCGGACCCTGTGCTGTGTTGTGCTGTGAGGCCGAAGTTCTAAGCACCACACCAACATGCTATTCTGATTGTAAATATTATCTAAACAAATTTAATTTTAGTTTGATTTCTTTGTTTTGTTTTCTTTCTTTTTTTATCAGTATTCTGTAAAATTCTGGTAAGTCTTGTTTCCTCCCATAGTCCAAATACATGCACATTAGGCTAACTGGCTGTTCCAAACTGCGTCTACCCTAAGGCATTTTTGTTTTGTATAATTTCTCATATAACAGTTAATCAGAAAAAACTGGTGAAAAAAAAGAAAGAAAATGATCCCTATTTATTAAGATGCCATTACTGGTTCAAAAGCTACAGTATTTTAAACATCTTCAGGATGAAACCATTTTATGGTCCATTTTCCACTAAAATGGCCAAAATGTATTTTTTTCATACATCAATTAAATAATAAAAAAAATGTTAAGGATGCTTATTGCTCCACATTTTCTTATTCATTCATGTATATTATTCAGTTTTTAAAAGTTATTATCTGCATGATAAATTAAATAATTTCACTCCTAAAAATGGGGGAAAAATCAGCCGAGTTGGAAAATCTGTTGATTTTTTAAAGTAAATCAGCCACAATTTCATGAAATTTGGTGCCATTAACATGTATCTCGGATCTGTGGTCTTCGGTAATGCTCCATTAATAATATATCCCATAATAATATATCACGTAAAAATATTCATATTAATGCAACACTAAGCTATAAGATTCATGTAGGGGAAACAATCCAGTTATTTAGTAATGTGTGTTTGTGTGTATAAATATATAAATATATGATTATTATATAATTTTTTTGTATATTTACTCATGAGCTTCTTTCCATGTTTGTGTCACTTTAGTGCTCAGCTCTACGGTGTTGCTTGAGTTGTCTTTGGTGGGCGAGTAGACTTGGGTAGACACAGCAGTTTCACATCAGATTTTTTTATCTTATACAATTTTTTTTTTCTTTTAAAGAGACAACATTAAGGTTTTTTTATATGAAAATGGCATGATTTCGCCTTCATTGAGCCATTCTGTAACACAAATGGAAACTTTAAATGGATATTTTAACCACTTCTGGGTGATGGACAGAATTTATATATGAAAACGTGACTGAAGAACAATGTAGTTGTCTATCACAGTGTTTTAGAGTGATTCCAATCAATGCGAAACTGCACAAGCCGTCAGAAACCAGCATGCTTTTGGAGTCTTAGTGCAGCTATTGGGTCGACGTGCTTTCAGAAGGCGGGTGCAGCCTGTTTTTAGTTGCTGATAATTGAATCAATATGGCAGTTATACACACAGAATATGGACCTACGGTATGATAAACACTTATTTTTTTTGCTTTTACACAAAAACAAATTTTTAATACTATAATTACAGACGCTCCCCGACTTACGTTTTTAATTGGTTCCGGACGGCCGAACGTAAGTTGAAAGTGAACATAAGTTGTTACAGTGACGTATGACGTGTGACGTATGACGCTCATACTGTACTATACGTCCATAAATACCATTACCATATCTCATAAAACACCCCTAAATCAATTATTATAAACATAACATTGTAAAATAGTATCAAATATATCAAATAATATCAACATTAATTTCAAATAAGTCACTTATTTATACTAAGTCACTTTACATGAAGCTTAAAACAGCCAATCAACGCTTACAGTATGTGAGGCGCTCAAAACCGAAAGTAGTGTACTTGCAAAAGTAGTGTACTTGCTGTGGATTATACAGACTTCTGGTCTTTCAAGTGCACAAGGGTGCCGTTGAACATGTTTAGAACTCAGCCTGCACTGATGTGAATCACCAGCAGAGCGGAGAGTTCTTTCTGGATTCTGGCTTTCATTCATTTTACAACTCTCTTTGCTTAACTGAGTATGCATGGTAGATTGTGCCGATCCGAGCAGATAGTTAATTCATCTCTGTGTATGAGACTTGCACCCATGCTAGTAGGCTTACACTTCTGACCAACCATATTTGCTGAGGGTTACAAAAGTCCGCAAAACAGTGTGTAAACAAAGATCACAGAGACGATGTCTTAACACAAGGGTAACACGCTATATAACTGATATATATATATATATATATATATATATATATATATATATATATATATATATATATATATATATATAACTGAACCCTCAGCAAATATGGTTTGACGTTCAGACGTTCAGTCTGTTGTTTGTAAACAATGGACACAGCGTCATTGCGTCATCGTACTACGTAGGTACGTCTTAATTGAAAATTTTACTTTTCTTTTTTGAAAAAAAAAAACAAAACGTAAAATCGAAAAAAAAAAAACGGATGAACATAAGTCAGGGAGTGTTTGTACTGTGTTTACAGTAACATAATGAAAAAGCACTCATCAGTGCTGGTCAGCACTTGTACACTTCTGCGACGGCGACCCTTGGGGTATGTATAGTCAGTGTGAATGGTTATCCGTGTGTTGGCCCTCAATGATCTGACAAGCTGTTCATGGTGTACCAGGCTTCTGCCCTTTGTTGGCTGAGATAGGCTCCAGTCTTCCTATGGTAAATGAGTGAGTGAAAGATTGCAGATTCTGGACAACTCATGAGCCTTGAAAATAAATCACCATCTGTAATTAATTTCGCTTTGTATTCTCCAGTACCCCGTCTGCCTGGTGACTACATTAGGATGGACCTTCACAGCTCTATGATTAATCCCTGATCCCTGAAGTTACTTTCTCATCACTGCCACATAGCCTACCTAGAATTCCTCCCAGCCTCCGCGGCTGTCCTTTGACCCAGAGCTCGGCTGAAGCGATCATTAATATTCACGCTGAAATCGAGCGAGCCATGGTGTTACCAATGGCAACGAAGACAAACATGCGGCACCTCTGTTCTCCAACATCACACTCTGCTGACCCGCAATCTCCCAGTCACTAAAATCTGCCTCGGAGATCTTGCGCAAATCAGTGCAGCGGTCATGAAAATGCATATCCACCTCCTTGTTGGAAATCAAGGGAAGGTAGGTGGTGTAATATGCTAATTTCTTCACATTAATATCAGGGTTGATGAGCTGCTTATGCAAATCATTACTGTGTAAAACGTCTCGCTGGTGAGCCCAATAATTAAATTAAATATTTTATAATTATATAAATTGATACTATTTTAATTAAATGCTACGTATGTAAACAAACTCATTGCATTAAATTGGATTATGATCAGGATCTGTGTTCATACACGGAAAAAATGGGCCGCTTGTCAATAATATATATGTCACAACAGATTGCCTTTAGCCAGATATTGAAAAACAATTTGTCATTCAGAAAACTATGAGGGGTCTGAGCAAATTACAAAACCAGCTCACTCTATATACAATAATACACCTTGCCAAATGAAAGGAGAGCTCCGTATGCCAGCAAACACATCCTGTTCTTACCGGGGCGGGCCTCATAAATAATTCATGAATCAACATGCTATTAAAAGGAGCCTCGACAATCAGTCTGTTATTGATTTTTCCCACCGAATACATTTACAGTAGTAATAAAGGTTATCTGCAGAACCATGTTCCTCCACCTTTTTAATTTCTTAACCTGCTTCCATCATGGTGCCTACAGTATATAAAAATCATAACCGTGTGCCGTGAGTCCTCCAAGTAATTGGTAGAGTCTTCTAGGTGGTTATTTTTTCATGAAAGCTCATCAAATTTTCTTTTCTTCTCTCACAGCAATTTATTTAAATATATAAATTTTAATTTATTTGTCGAAACATAATTACATTGTGTTATGCATTAGTATACTCGACATGGCAATGGTGCAGTCTGATTGGTCAGCTATTGAGAGATTAAAAACATTATCCCATGGTTAGATGTAAGTGATGGACACTTACGGTCCAGAAATACTGTTTACAGTGGAAGTGTGGAGCTGCTCAGCTCGACTGGGTATGTTGTAGGTTGGTAGAAGGAATACTCATAGGACCTCTTCATTCCCACCAATACGCTCTCTGTGGAGGAGGAAGACCCTGGGGGGTTTGGGTGAGAGTCCACCCATCACTGGGGCTGAGGTAATCACAAAGATATTCGCTGGTTGGGCCCCGGGGGTTTATGAGATCCGCCCTGAATATCTCAGGGCTCTGAACTTTGTAGGACTGTCTTGGTTTACACGTTTCTGCAAAATCGCATGATCATTGGTGGCTGTACCTCTAGATTGGCAAATTGGGATGGTAGTCTCCTTTTTAAAAAGGGGGACCAGAGGGTGTGTTCCAGTTATCGTGGAATCTCACTCCTCAACCTGTTGTTGTTTTTGTCCTGACTGTAACACTCTCAACCAACTCTATACACTTTACAGCAGGGGTGTCAAACTCATGCCACAAAGGGCCATGTGACTGCAGGTTTTTGTTTCAACCAAGCAGCAGCACACCTGACTTGGCTCATTTAATCAAGTGATTTAAGTCTTCAGGCAGTTGATTGGTCGATCTGTATGCTCTGTACAGAGGCTAACCAATCAACTGCCTTAAGACTCAAATCACTTGATTAAATGAGCCATGT
The DNA here is from genome assembly GCA_024760905.1 of Plotosus lineatus. NCBI lineage: Eukaryota > Metazoa > Chordata > Actinopteri > Siluriformes > Plotosidae > Plotosus > Plotosus lineatus. The sequence goes on along the minus strand of CM045740.1, from coordinate 24,074,542 downwards.
CAGGTGTGCTGCTGCTTGGTTGAAACAAAAACCTGCAGTCACATGGCCCTCTGTGGCATGAGTTTGACACCCCTGCTCTACAGGATCCTGGAGGGGGCATGGGAGTTTGCTCAATCTGTCCACATGTGTTTTGTGGATTTAGAGAAGGCTTTTGACCCTGTCCCTTGGGCTACCTTATGGGGTGTGTTCCAGGAGAATGGTGTACCGGATCCGTTGCAACGGGCCATTCGGTCTTCGTATCACTGGAGCCAGAGCTTTCTCCAAATTGGTGACAAGAGATCTAATTAATTTCCAGTTGGAGTCTGCTCAGGCTGTCCTTTTGTCACTGATTCTGTTCATAGTTTTTATGGACAGAATTTCTAGGCACAGCAGCAGCATTGAGAGCTTCTGGTATTGGGGATATCGGATCTCGTCTGTGCTTTTTACGGATGATGTTGTCCTTATGGCTTCATTTATCCAGGAGCTCCGACTGTCATTTGGACTGATTCGCAGCCGAATGTGAAGCAGCCGGGATGAGAATCAGCACCTTCAAGTCTGAGGCCATGGTTCTCAGCCAGAAAAGGGTGAAATGCACCTTCCGGCGTCGGGAATGAGGTCCTGCTCCATGTAGAGGAGTTCAAGTATCTCGAGGTCTTGTTCATGAGTGAGGGAGGATTACTGCAGCCTCTGCTGTAAAACGGAGCTTGTACCGGTTCGTCATGGTGAAGAGGGAGTCGCAAGGCAAAGCTCTCAATTTACCACTCAATCTACTTTTTTACCCTCACCCATGGTTACGAGCTTTGGATAGTGACCGAAAGACACAAGCATCCGACATGAGTTTCCTTCGCAGAGTCGTTGGGCTCTGCTTTAAGGTGGTTTAAGGTGGGGAGCTCAGTCATCTGGGAGGAACTTGGAGTAGAACCGTTGTATGTTGAACCATTGTAACGAGTGTCTGGTTAGAATGCGTAATTAACGCCTCTCTGGTGTGGTGTTTCGGGCATGTTCAACTGGGAACAGACCTCGGGATCAACCTAGAACATGCTGGATTAAGTGGGAAATGATGATGATGATACCTTTTGTCATGGAAAGTACATCATGCTTACAATTTAAAATGTAATAATAAACCCGAAAAATATTGTTTCCAAGGTGGCTTTTTTTTTTTTTGGGGGGGGGGGGATACTAAATGTCTTAAAGTGCATAGTGTAGTATATACTAAATGTATAAGTATGCTTGACAGCAGTTGAAAGACAACACTCATTTGACCTGCCTCTGTCATGATTAAAATACTTAATATGCAAAAAAATAAGTGAATAAACTGTAAAATTCTCATTTTAGTTTATTTTTCGATGACAAGGTGCTATAGTGGTTAGCATGTCCACTTCACAGTAATAAGATTCTGGATCCAAGTCCATGGTGTGTGTGTGTGGAGTTTACATGTTCTCTCTGGGTTTGCATCAGTTTTCTCAGGTGCTCTGGTTTTCTCCCACAGTACAAAGACATGCACTGTATCGGCCAGTAGGCTGTTTCAGATTGCTCCTAGGTGTGGTTGCAAGTGTGTGTGTGTGTGTGTGTGTGTGTGTGTGTGTGTGTGTGTGTGTGTGTGTGTGTGTGTGTGTGTTGCCCTGCAGTTTAAAGTTTAGGGTGTACACTTCCAGTGTTGGCTGAGATCGGCTCCAGTCTTCACATGATCCCAATAGGAGAAAATACTCTACTGCAAATGAGCAAATGGATGAGTTTGCTTTCGTATGTTTCCATGTAGTATATACAAAAGATAAGATAATAAAACACCAAAAAATTATTTTCTCAAGATGATGATGTGGAAAGAATTTTAACTCTTTGCACATCATCATCTTTAGAAAATCATAATTTTGTGGGGCTTTTTTTAGGTCATGTTCTGTGTAGTGTATTTAAAACATGTATTCACCATAGAACTCAACACAGTTCTGTCTCTGCGCTACCAAGTTTCGCCCTGAGCAGTGAACCTGCTAGCGGCTTTAAACATTATTCTTTTTTTTTTTTATCACTCATTCATTCGTTTTCTGAACTGCTTAATCATAATTAGGGTCGCAGGAGCCTGGTGCCCATCTCAGCTGACTCTGGGTGATGGCTGAGTACACCCTGGACAGCTGGCAAGGTCATCACGTGGCTGAAACATGCTGATGACTATGCAGTCTACTCTTGACGAATGGTTCTTTTACATTGAACCTCTAACCACAGACAATGAGAGATATGGTCGGCCATTGATAACCCCGTTAGCTGCACTGGGGAGACAGCAGTGACAACCGTTGACAGTGGGGCTTGAACCCCTGACCTTACCACCAGGCCACCACTGCCCTTTAACACTCTTTAACCGTTCTAAGATGTTTGTTAGCCAGCCGCTACTTGTTTCCCAAGCTCTTCTGCATTATAGTCCACTAGAGACCAGTTCTTGTCCCAAAGTTTTGAACTGTGCAGATGTGTCTTGAATTCAGTATAATATTGATAAGTGTTGGTGAGTCATATATGTACCTGAAGACCACTCACAAACATGCAGGATCGATGTAATAGGATCATGCCTAGCACAACAACAAATATTTGTTTTGAGCACATGAGCACTATTAATTTTTCATCAGACAGCTGTCATCGCTGGAAGATACGTTCACGTATGCAGACACAACAGCTTATAATTTATGCATCTCTTCAGGGTGACTGATTGGGAACTTAGATAAGCTTTGACCCAAAGCCAGTCTTCCCAGCATTCGCAGACTGTGTGTATCCAGTGACGGGTGGCTGGACAATAGATTGAACAGATTGGGCTTTATGAGCCACATGGGAAGGGGTGGAGTCGGACAGAGACAGTTGGCAAGCGGGGCTCTTTATAGGTCATTAGCCAGTGCTATGACTCGGCAAGCTCAGAGGAACCCTCTGAAAACAAACACAGGAAATGAAACGAGGTGGTGAGGGGTGAGGTCAAGCTGCCTCTTGACCTGTTTGACCCTGGTGGGTTTAGTGAGTTTGTGAATAGAGAGAGACCAGCTCTCTCTGTAGCTTGAGGAACCAATCTCGGATGATTTTTCAGTGGGACAAGAGAGGAGTGGGCTGAGAATTTAGTGTATTTTTAATCTTTTTGGTTTTTTTAGGTGTTGCATAAGAATGCCCTGGTTAAAGACAAATACAGTAGCAGTCAGACAGGCTTGGATTAAGGGTTGTCTCAATATATAAATACTGATATAGAATCAAAGAAAAAGTCTTTAACCTCTCGAGGGATTCTGAAAATAAGAAAAGTCACATTCATCAGCATTCTCCACCTCCCTCAAGTGCCCAGAGAGTGACGAGACAATAGGTTGAACAGGACATCAACATTTATTCAAGCTAATTATATCCACACCAGTGAACTAACTGGGTTATCAAAGGCCGACCATGTCTCTCACTGTCTATGGTGTGAGGCTGTAAAAAGAACCATTGCTGCCTTTCATAAAGAGTAACTGCATAGCCGTCAGCATGTTTCTGCCCTGTGATGGCCTTGCAAACTGTCCAGGGTGTATAAACCGGATTCCAAAAAAGCTCGGCACACTATACAAATTGTAACTAAAAACTGAATGCAATGATGTGGAAATGCCAAATTTCGATATTTTATTCCGAATAGAACAAAGATGACAGGGTCAATAGTTTAAACTGAGAAAATGTATCATTTTAAGGAAAAAAATATGTTGATTTTAAATTTCATGGTGCCAACAAATCTCAAAGTTTTGACAGGTAGTAATAAGAGGCTGGAAAAGTCAATTGCACTTATAACGAACAGCTGGAAGACCAATTACTACTACTGAGGTCCATTGGCATCATGGCAGAGTATAATAAGAGCTTCTCAGAGTGGCAGTGTCTCTCAGAAACGAAGATGGGTAGAGGATCACCAGTACCCCCAAAGTTGTATAGAAAGATAGTGGAACAATATCAGAAAGGTGTATCCCAGCGACAAATTGCAGAGTTTGAAATTATCATCATCTACAGTTCATAACATCATCCAAAGATTCAGAGAATCTGGAACAGTCTCTGTGTGTAAGGGTCAAGGCCGAAAAACCATACTGGATTCCTGTAATCTTCGGTCCCTTAAATGGCACCGCATCACAAACAAAAATGCTACTGTAAGGGAAATCACAGAATGGGCTCAGCAATACTTCCAGAAACCATTGTTGGTGAACAGAATCCACCATGCCATCCGCCGTTGCCAGCTGAAACTCTACAGTACAAAGAAGAAGCCATTTCTAAATAGGAACCAGGAGTGCAGGCGTTTTCTCTGGGCCAGGGGTCATTTAAAATGGAGTGTTGCAAAGTGGAAAACTGTTCTGTGGTCAGACAAATCACGAGTCGAAGTTCTTTATGGAAAACTGGGATGCCATGTCATCTGGACTAAAGAGGACAAGGACAACCCAAGTTATCATCAGCGCTCAGTTCAGAAGCCTGCATCTGTGATGGTATGTGGTTGCATGAGTGCATGTGGCTTGGGCAGCTTGCACATCTGGGAAGGCACCATCAATGCAGAAAGGTATATTCAGGTTCTAGAACAAGATATGCTCCCATCCAGACATCGTCTCTTTCAGAGAAGACCTTGCATTTTTCAACATGATAATGCCAGACCACATGTAGCATTAATTACAACATCATGGCTGCCTAGGAAAAGGATCGGAGTACTGAAATGCCAGCCTGCAGTCCAGATCTTTCACCTATAGAGAACATTTGGCGAATCATAAAGAGGAAGGTGCAACAAAGAAGGCCCAAGACAGTTGAACAGTTCGAGGCCTGTATTAGACAAAAATGGGACAGCATTCCTATTTCTAAACTTGAGAAACTTGTCTCCTCGGTCCCCAGACGTTTGCAAACTGTTGTAAGAAGACGAGGGGACGCCTCACAGTGGTGAAAATGGCCTTGTCCCAACTTTTTTGAGATTTGTTGACGACATGAAATTTAAAATCAACATATTTTCCCCATAAAATGATAGATTTTGAAAAGTTGAAACTTTTTACCATATCATCTATTTTCTATTCCAAATAAAATATTGAAATTTGGCACTTCCACATCATTGCATTCAGATTTGCATTCGGTTTGTACTCTGCCCTTTCCCAGAGTCGGCTGTGAGGGGCACCAGCCTCCCCGCAACCCTAATTAGGATTAAGCAGTTTGGAAAATGAATAATTGAATAAATAATTCTATCCAAGATAACAGCACTTTCTGGAATCCAGGACATTCTAGGGATGTATATTTGGTGCTGTTGTATATTTGGTTCCCTGCTGAGAACAAATCTTTTTTTGTTTTTGTTCATTTATTTATTTAGTTTTATTTCTTTTAGTTTATATTTGTTTGTTGAGTTCGTGCTTTTGAGAGAGTTCCCTTAATAAGCATACCATTTTATTGAAGATTCAGAGAGTGTTCTGCTCACAGTTGAATAATTTGAACGCCTCAGGAACTCCGTTTTTTACCTGGAAGGTTTTGAAGAAAGTTGTGTTCTACAGTTTAAAAGAGTTTCTGGGAAACAGGGTTGAATTTTATTAACCAACATGGTATTGAGGAATATTAAAGTCCTCCTATTCCTTCTAAACTCAAATTCTTTGGATGGATGGATGGATGGATGGATGGATAGATTGTTAAATGAAAAAGTAAATGAATAATTAGATGGATGAATGGCTAGGTTAATGAATAATTACTAAGTAAATGAATGTATGAATGGAAAGACAGTGATATAGAAATAAATATCAATGTAATATAAGAAATCAATATTTATTTTAAATGAATATTTATTTCTAAATAAATGAAAAAGTAAACAAATATTTAATAAGTGAAGAAAAAAATAAATAAATGAATGGCCAGATTGACAGACAGGTGGATTAATAAATATTTTAATAACTAAATAAATAGATGTATGGATGGATAAATAATTAATTTGATAGTAAGATACATATATAAATAATAAGTAGTTTAACAAATAATTTATATATATATATATATATATATATATATATATATATATATATATATATATATATATATATATATATATATATAAAATACAATAAAAATAAAAGGACAGGACAAAGACTTTCTATTGAAACTCCATTTATCACTACAAATCTGTTTCGAGGGGTGGTGAAACCATCCTCTCTCTTCAGGTGATTATAGAAGATATATAATATAATCTAATATATATATATATATATATATCAAATTAGGTATATGAGCGCTTTCACTACAGGTACCCTTTAAGCCGTCTTCCTCAACACCAGTTATGTTGAGATGGAAAGTTGCACTTAGAACAAGATGCTTTGGAAAGCTAGCAGCATTTGAAACTAGCATTTCCACAGGGCTCCGACCAAACCCTGCCTAACCCCCGCAGCTCCTTCCAAAGGATGTGTCATGTCATCTTGTAAAATACTGGGGGTGGGGGGGTGGGGGGGGGGGGAGCTAGCTTAGCTGGTGTGACTAGCTTGTTCTAGTGTTAAGTTCATCAGTACAAATAGTTTTTGCACAGCCAGCTGCGCTGGAGCAACTTGTTTTGGTGCAAACTGTTCTGTAAAAGCAGCTTCAGAGACTCTGATATAAACATTCAGCTCCTTGATGTCCACTCACACCAGCTAAGCTAGCGGACTCTCCATAGCTCTTAAGTGAATCTCTATTTTTAATTGTATACCTAATTTGATGTATTGTGAATAGCTAGTGACAGTACACCTATAAGGTGTTTATTATGTTCTCTCACAAACCAGCTTTAAGCGATTTAAGGGCTTCACTCACGTCAAGTTTCAGAGCACAGAAGTTTTGCAACGTCGAATTTCCTATGATGTCACATCGTTGACAAAGCCTCCACCAAAACTGCGAGATTGCAATGTAAACGTAAGGCTATATACCTGACACACAACACAAGCTCATGGAAAATTGGAAAAAACAGTCATTATAGTAGTTTTTTTTTTTTTTTTTAAACCATGGACGAAGACATTGTCGTAGAGGAGCAGAAGGTTATTTATATGAACCACTGAAGAAAGACTATCCACATTTAGTGAAATTGGACCAGGAAAGTGACGACTCGGAGGACGATATTGGAGAGTCGGCAGAAGCTCTTATACGGGAAACTCGTAGCAAACAACCAGCAAATATTTGGTGCTCTTGTGGAAAATGTGTGTGTCAAAAAACCGATCAGGAGTGCTATTGTTGTAAAGAACATGAATTGCTTGAAAATATACTGACATTCTGCAATTAGCGATACGACTGTCAACGATGTTACGACCTTTGACCCCAGTGAAAAAAGCCATGTCCTCGCGCTGAACCTTCGTGAGCAAGGAATGTCATATAGAAGAAAAGGAAATGTGGACTTCTACATAACCTACTGACATCATGCGATGTTTAGAAGTTAATAATAAGGTATGGTGGATCTTTTTTTAACGCTGTCAATTTTGGGGACAGGTACCCTTTAAGGGTGCGCAGTAACTTAAGTTTTCAGGCTTTCACAGCGGATGGGTGGTCCTTCTTCAGTGTGTTGCATGTAAAAGCTGCGTTTTGGACGATGACGTTAATGATGTTTGTATACACCAGTATTTTTACAATACTGTATAGTGTTAGCATCGTTACAGATCACACCCTGTCTTTTTAGCATTCTGAAATAATATTTACCTGATCACTGACTTGGTGAGCATAGTGATTAGCATGTCTGGTTCACACCAAGAAAGCCCTAGACATAAGTTTCTGTGTGGAGCTTGCATGTTCTCACCTAGTGTGGATTTCGTCTGGATACTCTAGGTGTAAATGTGAATGGCTGTGTGTGTGTGTTTGTGTGTGTGTGTGTGTGTGTGTGTGTGTGTGTGTGTGTGTGTGTGTGTGTGTGTGTGTGTGTGTGTCGTGGCCCTGTGATAACCTGGTAGGCTGATAGTCGGTGTTGGTTGAGATAGGCTCCAGTCTGCCCAGTAAATGAATGGTAACTGATTTAGGCGGTGTTACAATTAAACTATGGGGCTCCTTATGTAGCTCCACTTAAATTTATGGCCTTTTAATGTCATGCCCCATGATTACGAAACATGACTGGTTAGAATGCATGCATCAGCCGTCATGTGTTCGCCTTGGGAGCATTTTATGGCTTCAGAACCAGACGTTGAAATTCAAAGCTGCAGTTGTATCCTGACATGGCTCCTGGCTGATTTAGGATCAGTTCTGATACCTTCATGATGTCTGCTCGTTATTTTTTTCTTCCTCTGTCCAGAAGTTGAGTGCAGGTCATTGATGCCTCGACTGAGCCTGTAGCATGAAGAAAATGTGAAAATTGAAAAACTGGGGAAGAATTCATGATATGGCATGATGGTGTGGCCCAGAGGTTGTTGGAAGCAGATGGAAGGCTAGAAAATGGAAAGAGCTATAACACTAGCCAACGGCTCCCGTCCTGCGTCATTCAAGAGAAAAATCTCTTCTGCATGCAGTAGCTATCGGCTTGCAAGAGAAATAACTCTTGGATAAAATTGATAAGAGAGAATTTTTTTCTTTTATACTCTGTATTTTGTAGAAGCAAATCTACCGAACGTTTTTTTCCAGTTTAACAGTCAGAGTTTTCAAATCTCACATCAAACAGGTTTGTAACAACCTCTCTATAAAATATTTATACCTGGGTCTCTAGATGTCATTCTCCAATTCATCACCTCTCTCTACCATCAAATATGGTTTCAGAAAATTACATCAGATATTTTAAATTGAACAGCAAGTTAGAAAAACATCCTGTGTTTGAGTCACGGTCTTAGCGAGAGCTTTTCCATGTGAGCTTGCATGTTCTCTGCGTGCTTGTGTGTGTTTCCTCTGGTACTCCGATTTCCTCCTAAAATTAAAAAATAAATAAATAAAAAAATCCAGCACATCACGCTAATTGGTGGTTCCAGATTGCCCCTAGGTGTGAGTGTGAATGGTTGTGTGTTTGTTGCCCTGTGATGAAATGGTGAGCTGTTCAGGGTGTGACTCACACACATCCCCAAAGTCAGCTGAGAAGCAGCTCGACAAATGAGTGAGTAAATGAGTAAGCTTATTTCTTATTTTTTTTATTAATTTGTGTGTTTATGTTTGTTTTATGTACAGCCCTAGTTATTCATGGGGGTTTGGTTCCGGCCCCTCCCGCAAATGAAGATAATCCACGAGTTCTGTACCCGGAAGTAAAACCCCATGTATCATATTACATACGCGAATAATCAACCGGAAGTAAAATACTATGTATTGTATTAAATGTGCTAAAATATTTTTATTTACTAAAATAAAGTATATTTACTAAAAATTTTTACTGTGCTATTTATTGATAATACAATATAAACATTGTATTACAAGTGACGTATGGTGCTTGTGGTCAAAGCATGGCTTATCCAGACTTCCGAGCTTTCAAGTGCGCAAGTGAAGGTTGAGTACTAAACAAGCACATAAAGAACATAAAAGTGTGACGTAATGAGCTTTCAGCCTTACCCAGAATCTAGCGTGAGATGGCAGAGTGGATTTATTATTCAAAGGGGAAGCACTTAAGCAGCGCGCTTTCACTGAGCTGAACAGAATTCAACCCGAGCAGCTCAGCCACGCCCCTCAGCCGAAGCGGGCAGAGAATACAGTCATCCCTTGAATATCACGGATAATGTAGACCAGACCTGGCCGCGATAGTCGAAAAACCGCGAAGTTGGACCGCCCCTCTCATTTCTACCATGTTGTCTCATTTCTATATGTTTTCGCATCTATACAATGCAAGAAGTGTATATTAAATGTTACAGTTATATGCATATGTAAATACTGTAATGTATTAATATTTACTGCTTTCCAATAGTTCAGATGATTATTCCTCTTCAGGCACTTCAGAGGAAACCGTCGTTTCTTCAGGAGAAAGTCTTATTTCTTCAGAAGAGACATCCAATGTCATTACCTTTTTTTGGCGCTTAACCGGGGTTTGAGTGGCATTATAGAGCTTAACTGGTAATTAAAACACACTAAAAAAGACTCATTGACAACTTGTGCGCGAATAAGGAAAAAGGGGCAAGTACATCATCTCAACCAATCAGCAGGAAGGAGGACAGCCATTGGCTGAATTTGAATCACGTGACAGTTGCTTGGCAATCCGCGAATATGCAAAGCCGCGAGTGCAAAACCGCTAATAGTCAAGGGCCTACTGTATTTGTTTACATGCTTGTTTGTTTAATTGTCTTTTCTCTATTTGTTTATTAGTTTGTTGTTTGCTTAGTTTTTATTGGTGCGATGTTTACATGCTTGTTTATTTATTTGCTTGGTTTTTTTTTGTTGGTTTGTTTTCTATTTAGTTGTTTGTTTATTGGTTTGTTTATTTGCCTGGTTATTTATCAGTTTATTTGTTCATTTATTTAGTTCGTTTAGTTCTCCTGTTTATTTATGTTTTCTATTTATTTGCTTGCTCAGTTGTTTTATTTGCTTGGTTATTTATTTACCAGTCTTTTTATTGAGCATTTGATAATATTTAGATGTTTTTGTTTTATTGTTTCTTTATTTTTTCCAGTATTTTAATGCTGTGTTTATTTTCTGTCTTGCTGGGATCTGCATTAAGGCAGAAACAAGACTGATGGGTGAAAACAAAATAAATTCTCAGTTACTTTTTATGAGAACTGGAGCAAATTATCAGAAACACATTTTGGCTGGAGATGAAAAACCACACTGTAGCAAAAACTTGTGGTGATGTTTTTTTTTTTTTTTTAATGGCATGATGTAAGAACTACGCCTTTTAATTGGTTGATAGAAAATAATTATTTTTGCGGTCACTCTGTGCAGTAAACATGTTTGTACACAAAACCTTAACCTCCTTTTACTCCGAGTCCTTGTCTCACCTGTGTCTGCTCATCCGATTCTCTGTTTATGTCGCACCTAAACCAAATAAATAACAACTTTATTGTAAAGGACACTGCAGGGGACCGGCGTTTTTTGTGAGCCGAGGAAATGATTGTATAAAAAGTCTAATAAATATGTTGGATGGAACCAACATGTCACCTAAAAAAGGATGAAATGATTCCTAAAGGTCAGTGATTTTTTTTTTTAATTTACAAATGTATAAAATTATAAAATGGAAAGCTGGTGCTGTCTCATATGCTCTGATAGAAAGCTAAACTATTTTTAACTTTTCTGCTGCTGTACCGTAACTGTCTGAAGGCTTGCTTATACTGTATTCGGTCATCTTTTTTTTTTTTTTTTCCCTTCTGAAAGTTTTATTTATTACCTTATTAGTTCGAGTTTGTTTCTCTTGTTGCAGATTTTTGTGCCTCATGTATCAATTAGCAGAAGGTATAAATATATGCTTTCATACATGTTTGCTAACGAAACACATGATGAAAGCAATCTGTCTTTCTAAATCACCAGTTAGCGAAGTGAGTAGTTAGCACATCCGCCCCACACCAAGAAGGTCCTGGATTTGAGAGCTGTGCTCCAGCCTTTCTGTGTGGAGTTTGCACGTTGTCGCCATTCTTGCATGAGTTTTCTCCTGGTACAGTACTCACGTTTTCTCCCACACTCTGAAGACATGCACACTAGGCTAGGCTAGATGTATCTCTGTGTTTGTGTGTTGGCTCTGTGATGGCCTAGCAAATGTTGTGTGGTGCACCCCGCCTCCTTCTAGTGTCAGCTGAGATAAGCTCCAGCCTCGTATGATAAAACATTTTGGCAAATGATTGTATGACTGAATGAGTGAGCTAGCATGAAAAAAGCTAGCGTGTTAGCATGAAGCTGGCATATAGTTCATTCATTCATTTTCTAAGCCGCTTCATCCGAATTAAGATCGCAAGGAGGCTGGCGCTCATCTTAGCCTACTCGGGGTAAGGGCAGGCTACACTTTGGACAGCTCACCAGAGCATTTCAAGACTAAAACACTTAGTTATTCATGCTCACTCTTAGGGGTGATTTGGAACAGCCGGTTAGCCTAATGGACATATTTTTAGACTGTGGAAGGAAACTGGAGTCTTCTTTTTCTTTTCCTTTCGGCTTTTCCCTTCAGAGGTTGCCACAGCAAATCATCTGCCTCCATCTCACCCTGTCCTCTATATCTTCTCTTACACCAACTGCCTTCATGTCCTCCTTCACCACATCCATAAATCTTCTCTTTGGTCGGCCTTCTACCTGGTAGTTCCAACCTCAGCATCCTACAGCCAATATATTCACTATCCCTCCTCTGTACATGTCCAAACCATCTAGCCTCTCTGACTTTGTCTCCAAAACGTCTTACATGTGCTGTCCCTCTGATGTGCTCATTCCTGATCCTATCCATCCTCATTACTCCCAAAGAGAACCTCAAAATTTTCATCTCTGCTACCTCCAGCTCTGCCTCCTGTCTTTTCCCCAGGGCCACTGTTTCTAAACCATACAACATCGCTGGCCTCATCATCTTGTACACTGTTCCTTTCATTCTTGCCGATACCTTCCTATCACACAACACACCGGACACTTTTCTCCAACCATTCCAACCTGCCTGCACACACTTCTTCGGAAGGAAACCGGAGTACTCTGTGGAAATCCTTGCAAGCACAAACATGCAAACTTCACACAGAAACACAAGCACCCAATAATCGAACCCGGGACCTCCCCGCTGTGAGGCGGACATGCTCACAACTGCCCACCGCGCATCCTGGTGAAAAAAGCTAGCACGGTTTGGCGTGTTGCTACAAGGCTGTCCTCCTGGAAGCTTATTAGCTTAGCTTATCAAGCAGTGTTAGCCTTGGCGCTTCAGTGAAAGTAAAGTTCAGACCTGAACATGTCTCAGCAGGCTTCATATACTTTAGTTGGGTTTTTTTTTGTTTTTTGTTCTTTTATCTTGAGCACGATATTGCACGGATATCTTATTTCTTACGACTGTTGGTGTTTTATGATTTCTTCAAGTCCAGTCATCACTTCTTTATGCCCAGAGTGTGAAATTTTACACGAGCCCTGATGAGGTTCTGACTGTCAGATCAAATTTCATTCAGTTTTATTATTAAAACGGAGAACAATAAAGTCAGTCTGGAGATCTCCGGACACCGCACTCGTTCATGCCCCCAGACATAAACACACTTTCATTTTGGCCAGTCGTTCTACCACAATATACTCGGATATATGAAACTCTCCGAGACCGGAGCGTTGTGTAATTCAAGCAGGACTGTCCTTAGATTGAGCTAGCGTTTGGCTTTTGGGGATTTTTTTCTCTCATACTCTTGCCTCCAGCTTGGTCCATATTTCTTCTGCTCACACAAGTCGTTCTTATTGACCAATAGTGACTTTTCAGTGCACATACATTAGCCACAAGAGGAGCACGCTTGAGGAAAGGATCGACTGCAGCTAAATAATGAAACAGGGTCTTAGTGTTGGATGTTCAGTATAGCGATATAAGACTTGGTTGATCCCTTGATGCCTTTCTGTCAAAAGTATATCTCATAATCAGTCCTGTTCAATAGCATTGATTGACAGCCAGGGTTGACAGAGATTTTGGAACGAAGCGTGCTTCATTATCTGGGATTTTGTGAAGATTAAATCTGGGGGAATATCACATATTCTGATTAAAATATCTCAGGTGACAATCATGGGACTTCAGTGGCTTTAGTCATATTGGCAATAATAACACGAATAACATGGACCCGCTGTTCTGAAATAATTCATAAGGCCATCCATCTACTGTTTCTCTCTCTATCTGTCTCTCTTTCTCTCCATCTTTGTGTCTGTATTTCTCTTACTCTCTATCACGCTACTTCTCTCTCCCCCTCACTTTCTCTCACTCTCTCTCACTCACTCACACACCCTCTCTCCTTCTTTCTCTCATTCACATACGCCCTCGTTTTCTCTCTTACTCCCTCACTCCTTTACTCACTCATCTGTCCATCCATCACATGATATTTTGTCCTAGTAGCCAATAAAACCAGATAGAGAGATTGCTAGAAAGATTGAGAGAGAAGGCTGCGGTGGGAATACATGATTAAAGGACCATCATTAGGTCCATAAACACTGTAGTGTCTAATCATTCCACAAGGAGGTGTGTGTGTGTGTGTGTGTGTGTGTGTGTGTGTGTGTGTGTGTGTGTGTGTGTGTGTACACGTGTGCATGTGTGTGCGTGCACGTGTGTGTGGAAAGAGGTCCAGTAAGATTATTTTAGGAGGAATGTCTCCTTGTGTTCAGGACCACTGTGGCTCTGGATCACTGGGTGAACAGTGGGAACACACACCCAGAGCACAGTTTAGTACAACATTCGACTCCTGGCTTGTTTTGGGAGGCAGGAGGAAATAGGATAACTCTGAGGAATCCCAGATGAGTTCTATAGAACAGGATTGAACTGTTTGATTTGTATAGAGCTGTGAGACCATAAGAGTCACTCCCATGTATATAAATTCAAGGTCTGAAAGGAAATCGTTCGCCTTAATCTCGCCTGAGCACTGTACGCATCAAAACAACCGAAACACACATGTACCGAGCTAAGGAACCCATGCAGACCTCCCCCAGAAGTCCCACAAAAATCATGTATTTCACAGAGGTGCTGGCCCACACAATAGCACCCATCCATCTGAGGTCAGTCCCAGCCCTCTGCTGTATATCATAAAGGATGCGTCTCTGGATCATTCATCTAAATGTATCATTTTGAATGGTCTATGACTTGGCCTTATATCAGTGCTTCTCAATTATTTTCGATGGCGCCTCCTCTAGGAAGAACCCCCACCCCCATCCCCACCGCCCCCTGAGCGACTATAAATAATGTAGTATTACTGTCTATTAAATTGTTATTAATACACCTCTGCTTAATATTGTATCTTTAACATTAAAACCAAAAAAGAAAAAATATAGTTCAACTTACAATAAAGAAAAACTTCATTAACATTTATAATCTGTAACAGAAAAAAAGATTTAAAGTGCACCAATGTAAGTGAAATTTAAAAAAATACATCCTAATTTAAACTCATTCAACATTTGTCTCTTAATATCTTCGTCTCTCTCCGCCTTTCTCTTCGTTTCTCTTACAAATTTTTCCGTATTGTTTCCTGAGGGGTTGTTTACTGCACTTCGTATTATTTGCTCGTGTGAAAAACCGCTACACCATAGCGCGACAATGAGCGCTACTGCCAACTACTGGAGTAGAGGTGCAATTACACTTAATTCTCATACCCTATTCCAGAAAAGCATGTTTCCCAGGGTCATACACCCCCTCCCCCCCCCACATACATATACACACACACACACACACACACACACACACACACACATCACACCGTGCACCCATTGGCATCACTGCCCAAGGGGGGGGCGCGCCCCACAATTAGAGAAGCACTGTCTTATATGGCAACACCCATTTAGGTAATTAAAACTATTGTCATTGTGGACATTTTAAATTTCTCCACAGCAGTAAGGTCCTGGGTTGGCGAAGGCATTTCTGTATGGACTTTGCATGTTCTCTCTGTGTTTCAGTGTGTTACCTCAAGGTACTCTGGTTTCCTCCCACAGTCCAAAGGCATGCACATTACAGTAACCAGCTGTTCGAAATAGCCCCTCGGTGTGAGTGTGAATGATTGTGTGTTGCCTTGTAGAGTCTAACTGAATTTCCTTTACCTGTATTTATTACATGTGTAATGACAAAGTTGAATCTAATCTAATGTAATCGAGTGCAGCTCCAGATCTTTTGTTTCTGAGTCCAGTGGATGGATTCATGTGTGAAAGCAAAGTCAGAAATGTCTCGGTTTGACCGCGGCACAGTAAGGTTACTCGGACCTTCCTGACAGGCAGAGGAATGTGATTTTTGACTGAAGAAAAGAAAAGAAAAGCTTCCTCAGTGAGAGCCACTCCACTTTCCCCTCATCGTTGGAACATTTGTTAATTTTAATTACTTAACACATATTCGTGACCTCAGCGTGTTAACTGAATCACAGCGCGCGCCACCAGATGATGGTGTGTGTTAATTAAATGAACATCATCAAGTAAAGACATGTAATTATGATGACTCAGCACGCTGATGGCACTAAACACTCTGATCTCTACACTGAGTATGCAAAAATGTCTTCAGAGCAAAAGAGTGACAGAGACGGAGCAAGAGAGAGAGAGAGAGAGAGAGAGAGAGAGAAAGATATACACGGACAAAAAAGTGAGAGAAAGTGAGACGGACAATTGAAAAAGAGAGTGAACAAGACAGCACAAATAGATCAAAAGAAAGAGAGACAGTGAGGGAGACACAGCAAGGAAAAATTGACCGAGAGGGAGACAGACTGACAGAGAGCTAGACATTGAAAGAGAAAGAGAGAGAGAGAGAGACAGAAAGATGGGGTGAGAGAGAGAGGGAGAGAGAGAGAGAGAGAGAGAGAGAGAGAGATGGACATTGAGAGAGAGAGAGAGAGAGACAGAAAGATTGGGAGGAGAGAGAGAGAGAGAGAGAGAGAGAGAGAGACAGTGATGGACATTGAGAGAGAGACAGACAGAAAGATGGAGAAAGAGAGAGCGACAGAGAGATGGACATTGAGAGAGGGAGAGAGACAGACCGAGAGATGAACATAGAGAGAGAAAGAGTGACAGTGAAAGATAGACACCGAAAGAGGTAAAGTTATGAGTGTTATTGATTTTATTTGTGCAAACACATTAGAAGCTGATGACTAAAGAGTGGCAAAGATTGAGACTTCTTTTCTTTTCTCTTTTTTCATCAGTTGTTTCAGAATTGTTTCATTTCTTTAATATCTCTGTTCATTATTCTGAAATCTGTTCTTCATCGTTGCTTGATGTCTTTCATTAATCACATCGCCCTCCTCTACATCTTCCCCTTCCTTCCTTCCTTCCTCCCTTCCTTCCCGTGAGGTATAAATATTTTGTTCTTGTGGATCATGTAGCTCTGTTTTTTGTACCCCAGCAAGTCGTTATTCTCTCCATCCCTGATGCTCTCTCATTAGGGTGTGTGGCCGGTTTGACTGGGTGACACTTGGCATCAGTGATTGCTCAAGAAAGAGTTCATTATGGTTCTCCCGAGGGCCTGCTGTCATTCAGGGTGTCAGATGGAAAGGGCTGCATTAATCAGGCAGGGACCCGAGACCCCGGCTCATCGGGGTTAAAGTATGTGTGAATGCTCGGCTCAACTCGCTGCGGGGTGGAGCGCGCTCTAAACCGAGGTGGCGCTGTGACTCTGAAGAATTCAAATCGTCTCATTGATGATCTTAATGACTTCATCTGATATGCCTGCTTCTTGACTTATGCCTTTTCCACCAACAGGGGGCTCTATTCCAGTTACGGTCTGAAGTATTTGGAGGGTTTGATCCAGAACAAAAAATTTGGTTTCCAGCTGGAAAGGAAAGAGAACTGGTTTTCCCCCTGCAAGCCAAAACTTACATCGGTGGGTCTGGCAGCCGAGGGTAAAGGGTTAAGATCTGGTCTCGCATAGCAAGAATTTCGAGAAGCTAGACGATGGTAGATTATTTTGTGCCTATCGACGGTCAACCAGCATTATCTAATTTGTGTTCCACACTCTAGTGACATCATGGTAAGCACACGGGTATCACAGCAAGAGGGTCCTGGGTTCGAGTCCCAGGCTCAGTGAGGATGGTTCTGTGTGGTAAAGTAAAGTCCTGTGGGCTTTTTACACCCAAGCCTCATGGCTCATCAGGCCGGTGTTTATCCTCGGTTTCCGTAGCGTGAAGTGACTCGGAGTACAACTCCTCCTGGCTGGGACGCTAGTCCATCGCAGGTTACCGTCCCAGTATATTTTTACTGGTTCCCATTTATACTGCTGGGTGAACTGAGGCACACTCTCTACCTCCCCAGGGGTCTTGGCACAGTGGGGGTCTAACTGGGATTTGAACACACAACCTCCTGATCGTGAGCGCAGCACCCTATCCACTACGCCACTGGTTCTGTGTACAGTTTTCATGGTTTCTCCTGGTACTACGGTTTCCTCCCACAGTCCAGTCACGTGCACACTAGGCTATTTCAGATTGCCCCTAGGAGTGTGACTGTTTTTGGGTGTGTGTGTGTGTGTGTGTGTGTGTGTGTGTGTGTGTGTGTGTGTGTGTGTGCGCGCGCGCACACACACACACACACACACGCACGCACACACACACACACACACACACACACACACACACACACACACACACACACACACACACACACACACATCCATTTGTTTTTCTTACTCTTTCTCTGCTGCTCTCAGCATCTATCCATCTATCTATCCATCTGTGCTTCTCTCTCTACTCTTTTTCTCAATCTATCAATTTTCAAATTATCAAAATCTATTTCCTCTCTGTCCAACTGTCCATCTGTCTCTGTTTCTCAGTCTTTGCCTCTCTCTCTCTCTCTCTCTCTCTCTCTCTCTCTCTCTCTCTACCACTTTCTCTCTCTCTCTCTACCGCTCTATGTCTCTCTCGCTCCTGTGTTGCCACAGTGGTAATTAGTATGCGTTAGCCGACTGTGTAATTTGGTGCAGTTTGTTTTTAGAAGACAGATATAAATCACATCATAGGAGGACGGATGGATGGAGGGATGTGAAGGGGGATGGAGGACGATGTACGTTGAGAAACTAGCTGTTGAGGCATCTCTTTGATAAGGACACACGCTAATTTTGTGTGCTAGGAGAGGATTGAGATAGATTATTGGTTCTGTGCATTCTTCAGCTCCAGCACTGACAGCGTAGCGACGTTTCATTAGCGCTTATCGTTTCGCAGCCTGGGATTTGAAAAGCTTCAGACGCTTTACGTGGCCTTGCAATTTACTGATACCGTCACTGGCGTCTCTCTCTCTCTCTCTCTCTCTCTCTCTCTCTCTCTCTCTCTCTCTCTCTCTTGTCAGGTGGGTCTTTTGCTCTGTAGTATGGAAATCTCCATTGGAGGAGAATTCATCTGCTTTCTGAATACGTCTTTCGATAGAGACGTTCCTGTGCAGCAAGCTAATGTCGCTTTGCTGTAATTGTACCTTGACGAAATGCTTCCGTCTTCCTTGCTGCTCAGTCTTTAGCTAATGTAGATTTATTATGTAACCAACCACTTAGACATTTTCACCCTATTTTCTTCTTTCAATATTAGCACAGATGTGCTTCTCTGACCCTGAATAGTGGGGCTTAAAATGATGGGAAAAATCACTTTAATGCCTTTTTATCAGCAGGACCTCCATGAATACTGCTCAGGCTGGGAAAAACCCTTTAATCAGAGTTTTTCAGCCAACACACATACCCCTGTAATATAGAAAAATCTATAACTAACAGGGAACGATGTGGTTTTCAATAATAAACTGTGGTAAAAAAATTCAGGACTTTAAAATCATGAAAATAAATTAATGACATGAGTAATTTTAAGTCATGCATCTCATCTTTTTTTTAAAGTTGTAAGTGCATTTTTAAGGCCGCAGATGTAGTAGAATAGAGGCAATACATGTAGACTTAACAGGTGGAAGTTATATAGTTCAAACACTTCAACAACAGAAAGCTCAAGAAAGGAGAAGTAAGTGAAAGGAGTTGCTTTATATTCAGGCCTGAGAATAACCTTTGCATGTATTCATTTCTGATTATTACGAAAGGGTTTATTTGTTATTAATTTTAAATCTTCGATATAAAGAATGTTTATGTATATCGGTGGTTACATTTTACTCCAAGTTTTAAAAATGTTTTTAAAAGGTACTTATTACCTGGTTGTTTTGCAGGATTATGCAAAAAGTCATGCGTGGATGTTCATGAAATTTACACAAAAGGTGGGACTTTAGACAATGAAAGAATTTTATTAGTCTCTTCTGGAGATGATCTGAAAGAAATTCTGAATCCAGGAATTTTTGAAAGATTTATTGAATATTGTGTTAGACAGGATACTGTACGAACCGTTTTTCCGAAAGCCCAGGGCAGCTTCCATGGCTGCAACAGTGAGACTGTATATCAGTGTACAGACGCTCCCGACTTATGTTTTTAATTGGTTTCAGATGGCCGAACGTAAGTTGAACGTGAACGTAAGTTGTTACAGTGACGTATGACATGTGACGTATGACGCTCATACTGTACTATACATCCATAAATACCATTACCGTATCTCATAAAACACCCCTAAATCAATTATTATAAACATAACATTGTAAAATAATATCGAATGTATCAAATAATATCAACATTAATTTCAAATAAGTCACTTATTTTACATGAAGCTTAAAACAGCCAATCAACGCTTACAATATGTGCTCAATACCGAAAGTAGTGTACTTGCTGTGGGTTATACAGACTTCTGGTCTTTCAAGTGCACAAGGGTGCCGTCGAACTCGTTTAGAACACAGCCTGCACTGATGTGAATCCCAGCAGAGTGGAGAGTTTTTTCTTTTGTGTAAGTAAGTAAACTTTATTCAAGAGATGCATACAAAGAACAAGTACAAATCCTAATGAATATTAATATAAAAATAAATATACACTCTTAGGATTCTGCTAAAAGATAATAAATATCTAATTGTTCTGTAATTAGTGGATTCGGGTTTTCATTCATATTACAACTCTCTTTGCTTAACTGAGTATGCATGGTAGATTGTGCCGATCTGAGCAGATAGTTAATTCATCTCTGTGTATGAGACTTGTACCCATGCTAGTAGGCTTACGCTTCTGACCAACCATATTTGCTTAGGGTTACAAAAGTTCGCAAAACAGTGTAAACACAAAGATCACAGAGACGACGTCTTAACACAAGGGGAACACGCTATATAACTGCGACACACTCAATCTGTAGTTTGTAAACAATGAATGCAGCATCATTGCGTCATTACGTCAGCATACTACGTCGGTACGTCTAAACTCAAAATTTGACTTTTTATTTTTTTTGGGGGGGGGAAAAAAACCGTAAAATTGAAAAAATGTAAAACGTACGAACGTAAGTCGGGGAGCATCTGTACTTGTAAGGTTATGATCAATTTAAAAACCTGATTTTCATAATGCTTTCAGTTATCCTGAATCAATTCAGATGAACAGTTTGTTCAATGTCGAAAGCTCTTTTGGACCCACAGGATGTGTAAAGTATTTCCACGTGCCACATAGCTTTTAAAATGCAATCTGTGGCACAATGACTGTACTTAAGGAGATGTGCATTGGCTAAAAACTTGAATGCCAGAATGCTATATTCAAGCACATAGCTGAGTTCATCAATGCCAAGTTGGATTTTGCTCTCAAGTTCATTCTTTCCTCATCACCGTTCTGTCCTTGTAGTTTTATTGCTATGGGATGGCTGGATGTGATGCAAATGCACCATGTCAGCACTTTTACACAATGCTATTAACAATCACTTTTAATCTCGCTACACTTAAAACCACTGCTTCTGAGCTGACGCCATTTTTTTAAAAAATTGTTTTGTGCATATACTTTGTGTGTGTGTGTGTGTGTGTGTGTGTGTGTGTGTGTGTGTGTCTGTGATTTTGTTTCTTACATTTTCATTTTTCAACGGCCTCATGTGAAGTGTGGGTTCATGCTTGGCTCAGCTGGTGTCTCTTTAGGCCAGATGGGAACAACCCTGACCTGAGCTCCAGCTGTCTCTTGGGAGCCTGCAGGGATTCAATCCCACTCAGCAGGCTCATCATACAGGAGCAAAAGTCCTATATTAAACCCTGACACAGTCCTAAATCACTAACTGCCAGAAGCTTGTGCCTAAATCTTGAGAAGAATCGATGACCCACTGACTCAATTTTTTTTTGTCAAAATTTTAAAAAGTTATTTTTAAAATATTTAATATTTCTTGGGCACCTCACTCCAAATATCCTCTTTACGGGTTAGTCAGAGCAGAGCTACTTTTCACATTCAGGCCGGATTTCTCTGGTTTTACTCCTGCATCCCCAAAACATGCCTTCGGCAATGCTAAAAGGTGAAGGGGTTTTTCCAAGGCTGTAGTAAAAATGTGATTTCCCAGGGAACAAAAAGCATTTGCTGCTGTTGCAGGGATTTCATTCCGTCCTGACTGAGGATGTGCTGCTGAATATATTTGGGAAGACTCGTTCTTGGCAGTCTGCTGCATGCATTGTAAGGAAGTTTTTCCTGGCCAGATGCTATTACCTTAAACTCAGCGGTGTTGATACAGGCCAGCATGTCCATTTAGGGTCTGGATGAAATTAGAAAACCTGTCCCACATAATCAGGCCCGTGCCACACTGTATCAGAAGTAACATTAAAATGCTGCCAGCCTCACCAGAGAACATGTGGCTAACTGCTAATCTACAATCTTAAGGCCAGGATTTATGTACTGAAAGAAAAAAAATGAACAAAATAAAGCGACTCAAACAAATTGGTGTAACGTTTCACCTACAGACCCCTTAAGTACATAGCAGGAAATGAAGTATGGTCCAAGAAAACAGGAAGTGGTTTCCATAGATACCATGCATATACAAACGTCTAAGGCTGGGTCCACACTAATCTGGATTAATCTGAAAAACAAACAAACAAAAAATGTTTATTCTAAAACTATTGTTTTTGTACCATTTTATGAAGGCTTTTGCAGCCACACAAAACACCAAATACCTTTTGTTTTACAACTATGCTGGTATTCCAGCAAGTTCAGCAGAAAGGGGCTTTTACTTTATTTTTGATTTTGGAAAAGGTGTGAAAAAATGTTTCTCTTTTCCTGACTTTTTTATGTTGGACTTTTCCTTCATTCACTCATTTTTTAAGCCGCTGAATCCTAATTAGAGTCACTGGGAAGCTGAAGCCCATCTCAGCTGACTCTGGGCGAGGACAGGGTACACCTCAGACAGCTTACCAGGCCATTGCAGGGTCAACACACACACACACACACACACACACACACACACACACACACACACACACATCCTAAAGTAATTAGCCTACTGTGCATGTTTTTGGACTGTGGGAGGAAACCAGAATACACAGAGGAAACCCAGTCAAGCATGTAGTCTGCACACAGAAATGCCCAAGCCCAGGAATTGAACCCAGGCCTCTTGCTGTGAGGTGAACGTGCTAACCACTGCATCACCGTGCTTTTTTCTGCATCTCTAAATTCTAATCATTGAAACCAAATCCAATCCAACCAGACGATCTTCTTTGTTTGGAAACCTTCTTTTCAAAGCACTGAAGGGGGTTTGGATTTATAGCATTGCCAGACCTTAAATGACTGAGCGTGAACTCAGCCAGTATAGATTGCCGATTCATACAAAGTTGGACAATACCAGTCAGTGCCTGTTCCATGATCCCCACTGAGATACCAACCTTCTGTTCTGTCACTGTAGCACCAAAGGAGAAGCACTAATCTTCTCCACAGGCCGTTGGTTAAAACCTTCACCAATGCTACCACTGAGAGCTCCAAGCTGGAAATTGCCCAATCCCAGCTTGGGGCATGGGTTGGTCCCAACCGTGTCACAGGACGACAATCAGAATGGTTAATTGTGTATGGAAGATTAATGAAAAAAATATGCTGGACAAATATCAACAGGCTTTGGAGGCATATTGCCTCGGCAGAGCATTGACAAGGAACTCTAACATGCCCATGTTTGTAGGCTTTTTTCCCCCACAAAGAGCTGGAGATGCACAAAGGAAATGTTTGTAGATTGAAAGAAAGAGCAGCTTCTGTACAAAACTGACATCCATAATTTTTTTTTTAATCATTCTCTTCTCCAACTCTTCTCTCTTTTTTTTTTTTTTGCTTTTATTACCATAAGGAGATTTAATGTATGGTTGAATTCCAGTTGTTCATCAGACATCTTACATTTTCCCCATATCTAATCTGATGTGTATAGTAGTTCCTCCGGCTAATTACCAGTTGCAATAGTGTGCCTTGTTTTGTTTTTAATTTGTACTCTTTAAAAATGATAATTTATTTATTTTGTTTGTATGCACATGAGTGTATCTCAAGAGGTTCTGGATATATAAAATTTAGAGATGCTTCATGAGTTTTATCATCGAACTTCATATCTTGGGTCCTTTTGATGGTCTGGCAAGATATGAACGGCTTTACCTGGAGTTGGCTGGATGGGTTCCAGCCTCCCCATGACACTAATAAAAGATCAAGGGATTCGAAAAATGAATTTAAATGAAATTAAAATTCATAGCTTTGGGAAGATCACGAGCATCTCCAGAATCCAGGCTCAGTTTGCAACTATTTACTTGGCGAACTACTGCAGAAAGAAAGAAAACCAGCAGCAAAGAAGTTGGAGTCAGATAAGGAGGCTTAATGAGGAACATGTGGGAACAACTATTGGGCCAAAGATAAGCAATAAGAACAGGAATGGTCTGGAACAAGTTCTCATTAAATGGAAGATATGTTAATCATGTATCGGAATAGAACACCAAAGACTTTGGACATTTGGAACTTTTTGCAAAAAATGGACACGGACAGGTAGTTTGGTGCAAGAGCAAGACTTAAAGATGGAGGAGAAAGCATTCCAACGTCCAATAAGGGTCGGAGAATGGCTTGGCATGACCAACTTCACTTAAAGAATAGTATCAGGAACTGGAAGTGGGTTCATGAGTGGTCACCAGCCCTGTGCATGGAGATCTACCTTCCCGAAGACTTTAGTTCCAGCTGTAATCACGCCTAACTGATCATCAGATTATTGTCATAAGAAGTTCTTTAGTAGGTAAAAGGGGTGTGTTAGATTTCGGTTGTAGATAAAATCTGCTGGAAGGTTAATCTCAAGGAACAGGGTTGGTGACCACTAGTGTACATGGATGTGCAATGAAATTCATACAGGAAGCAGGATAAAGAGTGTGTGTGTGGTGTGTGTGTGTGTGTGTGTGTGTGTGTGTGTGTGTGTGTGTGTGTGTGTGTGCGTGTGTGATTGGCCAATTGCGCACCCAGAGGACACCTGAAAGAGAATGTGTAAATCACCTGTCTGTGTGTGTGTGTGTGTGTGTGGGGGGAGTTAATGGAACGAAGGGGTCCAGATTGATGAAGTTGTTGAGATAAGCTGGTGGCTGAAGTGGAAGTCGCAAGTGGTAGTATTTGTGTGTGTGTGTGTGTGTGTGTGTGTGTGTTTGTGTGTGTGCACGTGCTGAGCAAAAAAATCGATAAGAGAGTAGAGCAAAGCGGTAACCATGGTGACACAGCCCATAATGAAGAGATAAAAGAGATGTGATGATATCAAAGGGTAGATAGAGGGAAGAGTTTGATGACTGCAGAACTCACACACGCACACACACACACACACACACACACACACACACACACACACACACGCGACTTCCTTCAGAGCTCAGTGTACTCAGCAGGAAGGAGCAGGAACCTTCAACAAACAATGAATTCATGTCCAATGATTTATCATGTGTCATGGTGGCATAGGGGTGGCACAGTGGTACAGTAGTTATCATTTTCACCTCACAGTAAGAAGGTGCTGGGTTCAAGTCCCAGGCACACATTTATATGTGGAGATTGCATCTTGTCCCCATGTTAGCTTGGCTTTCTTCTGGGTACTCTGGTTTTCTCTGAAACTCCATGTACATGCACACAAGGCTAATTGACTGTTCTATATATATGCGTTTGGTGTGATGTGATATTTCTGGCTTGCTGTGAAAGCTCTTTGGCATTTGATGGTACTGTAATGCACTTCGGTCCAATGTTCCTGCGATCAAGATTGAGAGGCCCACTGTTTCTCGAACTTGATTTCGATCCTTAGGGTGAGCTTTGAACCCGATGGAGTTGTGAGACATCTACATCAAAGTGGAATGGAGTGAGCTTTGATTCATTCACACTCATGCACACAAAGGAAGGTACTATCTTGCCTTTAATCTCTCTGCGCCTATTCAGGACTATAGTCAAGAGGTCATGTTCTTCCCAAGGCAAAAATCGTCTGATCAGATTTCTGCAAAGAAGAAAAAAAAAAAAATTCTGTCTCTTTTAGTGAGAATAGAGCCAAGTGTGAACGCTGTTATTTTTATAGGTGAAGTAAATCCAGGTACATTTCGTTTTACTCTGACTCTCTGGCCTTGCTTTTTTGTCGGAGTTCAGAGTTTTAAGTTGCTAAAATGTCATCCTGAAAAAGAGAAATCAGTCCCGTGGGAAAGAAAACTGGCAGGACTATAAAATCCATTCATGAAAAAACTGTAGCTTGATGGCTCAAAAAAGCAGGAGGTTTTTTGTTTGTTTTCCAAAGGCTGAAATATCTGTAACTCGTCTACCGTTGTCTGTTTCTTATGCCACATATCACTAGTGTGTTTCTGCAATGAGAGTAAAGTGTTGAAAATATTAGCAGTAAGTGATGAAGTTGGCAGTGGTGGTCTAGTGATATAGGGCGCTGGATCGCTGATCCAAAGGTTGGGGGTTCGAGTCCCACTCTCCACAAGGTTGTCACTGTCCCCCCCAGTGCAGCTAACTGGGTTATCAAAGGCGCGGCCATATCTCTCACTGTCTATGGTGTGAGGCATGTAAAAGAACCATTGCTGACTTTCGACAAGAGTAGGCTGCAAAGCCGTCGGCGTGTTTCCGCCCTGAGATGGCCTGGCGAGCTGTCCAGGGTGTACTCTGCCCTCGCCCTGAGTTGGCTGGGATGAGCACCAGCCTCCCCGCGACCCTAATTAGGATGAAGCGGTTACAGAAAATGATGATGATGATGAAGTGATGAAGTACTTCAAACAGCAGGCTTAGACAGAAAGACGGGCGAGATGGTTAAGTGTTTAGCATTTGATGCTAAGCTTTCTGTTTAGCGTTCTCTGCCCTCTTTTGGAGGACACTCAGTCATTCTTTCTTGAATTAAAGAGAGTAAGTAAATGAATAATTGCTTTATGTCCAGTCAACAATCTTTCAGTTATATTCAGGACAATTTTGCATCCTTACCGAAGGCAGGAACACGCTAACAGCAGCCCAGTGGCCCACTCTTTTTGAAAGACTGCAGTGGCTCTTTTATACAATGCTCTCACCACAGACAGTGAGAGAGATGGCTGGCCTTTCATAAGCCAGTTAGCTGCATTGAGAGGACAGCAGTGACAACTTGGTGAGAGTGGGGCTTGAACCTCTGACCTTCAGATCAATAAGCCAGCACCCTACTACGAGGCCACCACTGCTCATTGAATAAAGGAGAGGTAAATATGAAGAGCAAGCTGAGTTATGTTTTTGGTGCAATTTTGTTGTTACTTTCTTCTTCTTCTTCTTCTTCTTCTTCTTCTTCTTCTTCTTCTTCTTTTCCTTTCGGCTGTTCCCTTCAGGGGTCACCACAGCGAATCATCTGCCTCCATCTCACCCTATCCTCTGCATCTTCTTCTTTTATACCAACTGCCTTCATGTCCGCCTTCACCACGTCCATGAATCGTCTCTTTGATCTTCCTCTAAGTCTTCTGCCTGGAAGTTCTAACCTCAGCATCCTACTACCAATATACTCGCTATCCCTCCTCTGTACAAGTTCAGACCATCTCAATCTAGCCTCTCTGACTTTGTCTCCAAAACGTCTTACATGTGCTTTCCCTCTGATGTGCTCATTCCTGATTCCTTTATTGTTACTTTCTAAGTTTCAATATTTGGCAAGGTCAACAACAGGAATTGACACTATAAACACAAACCTGAGGTCACGTATCCTATCTTCTGGTGCCTTTCCACTGTTTTCTGGAATCACTGTTCACCAGTGATTCTTCTGCTGTGTGGTGTGTTCACTGCAGGGACTTTTATGAAACTTGAAAACTTTTTTTCTCAAACTCAGGTTCTTAAGGTGCCTGTAACAGAACAGTGGGTTATTTCCAAGATGATCCAAAATAGGGACTTTTCACAACGGAACAATGGTGTTTGCCGATTTTTTGTTATTGATGGTAAAGTGCTGGATTACCGATCCTAAGGTTGGGGGTTCAAATATCACTGTCGACGGTTGTCACTACTGTCCCCCAGTGCAGCTAACTGGGTCGTGTAAGAGACCCATTTCTGATTTTCATTCAGAGTAGGCTGCAAAGCCTGATGGCCAATGGATTGGCAAGCTGTCCAGGGTGTACTCTGCCCTCACCCAAAGTCGGTTGAGATGGGCACCAGCCTCACCATGACTCTAATTCGGATTAAGCGGTGCAGAAAATGAATGACTGAATGAGTATGCTAATTGGTCATGTTGAAGATAATCAAGTGTTGTCCATTAGTCAAGTGTTGGCATACAAAATATTTCTGATTGGTCAATTGGAGAGTTATAGAATGTTGTTTATTGATTAAATTCATACTTATGCTAAGGTCTCATATATCTGGTTGACTGTCTGTATTTCACCACAACTGTCTCAGACAGACAGCAATATAATAGCAGATAGTTGGCGACAGTCGACAATTAGAAGATTATCGAGTGTAATTATTCAACATTTGGAAAAAGGTTTCAAGAAACGGAACCATTGGCACTGATATGGTCGATGATATGTTCCGTAAACCCTCATGTTCTCTCTCGACCTATAAATTGACCGAATTGTGGCTATTGTCTGCGTTATCTCCCGAATGAGTTTGAGGCAACAATAAACTTCGAGCATGATACTTGCCTATATAAACATGGTCTTTAAATAAGGCAAAGCAATTATAACATATTCTTGACATTTTAACAGACACACTTATCTAGAGAAACTTGGTAAGCACAGATCTAGAACTTGGTCAACACACATCGTTCAGTTGAATGACTCGGGCACGTTAGATGGGTCCACTCCAGCCTTGCGGCCACTCCTCTCATGGCGTGTCGGATAAAATCATTTGTTCTCAACAACTGCTTTTTTTTTTTTTTTAATCAAGCTAGTGTGCGCATTGTCTATCATTTGTTTTATTCAGTAAAAGGAGAAATAAAGGGAAAAGGAAAATAGAACAAAGACTAATGTTCTCAAAGATTTCATGAAAATGACTTGCTTGAATCTGTTGGGATTCTTTGCAACCGAGTGCAATAATTATCTTATATAATCGCAGTCTTTTAAATGCACTATAACGATCTGAGCTTCTCTCAGCTTAGATGTTACCATGGTTGAAGGGTGGAAAGCATCTTCTGCTGTTTTATAATACATAGCTCTATATAGTGGATAAATTACCACATTCTCCTTCAGTTCTACGTGTTGTCCTTTGCCTCTGATGTGCAGAATGAAATGCGTATAGACAGGTGTACTTGATCTGAGTCATGTTCTTTGCTAAGCAGCATTTGATCACCGTCTTTGCCCTGAGCTACACTTTTAGCATTAATTTATCTAAGAGAACTAAACTGATGCTCTTTTTCAATGCCGGATGCAAATCAGACTCAAGAACTGAATACTAATTCTGTAAAAATTCTGTTAATGCACCAAGGCTTTGTCAGGATGTAAATGAAGGCAATTAATTGTTCTTGATGAATGTGTGATGAATGTATGAGTAGTTTTCAGCTGATGTTTTGCACAGTAAATTCCATGACTACTCAATTACGCCCGTTGGGCTTTTGGGTAAAATCTCGATCCCTTACCTGGTCCAGGGGTCCTGTGATCCTTCAGGCTCTGTCCAGTCTTAAATTCTGTTTAAATTTGGCAACCTTTGAAAAAGCCATGGACCGGGATCAAAGGATGGGTATCTATGAGATCCTACCCTGACACAACTAAAGGTTAATGTCCTTGCTCAAGCATACACGAGGGTACGGATGTGATGGTGAATCTTTCCAGCCAGTAGCCCAGTCTCAGAGATAATCTGTGTCCAGCAAGAAGCTTTGTACTAACTTCTGGTCTTTTCTCCACAGGTTCTCAGACTCCACGTACTTTTGTAGAGCTACGTTTCATGCTGGAGCCTCAGGATGTGGTAACAATACGAGGTGGAGTACTACAACTGGACTGCCAAGCACGATCTGACCGAGGCCTACCCTTCATCTCATGGAAGAAAGATGGCGTGCTACTGAGCTCAGTGGTGGATGAGCGGAGACTGCAGCTGGCCAATGGTTCACTTCTAGTGCAGAATGTAATGCATTCACGTCATCACCGACCTGATGAAGGAGCCTACCAATGTTTGGCCACTTTGGAGGGTGTGGGGGCCATCGTCAGCCGTACAGCCAAGGTTACTGTAGCTGGTGAGTAAAATGATCTGCGTCTTGACCATCGGCTTGAAGTACATTTAAGTAATGAATTGATAATTTTGCTTTAAAGGCTGTACCTTTTAAAGGATCTTTGGTCCTGATGAACAAATCCACTGAGAACTATACTGCGATGGGTGCTGTTTAAAATTGTGTGTTCAAATAAAGCCTTTAAACTACAAGAAACCTGCTGCGAAATGGGCTAATGCACAGAGGGATAAAAAACATACACAAATATAAAAGAACTGTTAGAGATGTTAAAAGACTAAAGTAGTTTATTTAATCATTTAATGATGAGCAGTGACTGGCAAAGTATTGCATAATTCCATTTAGTACCTCCAGGAGAGGGCTAACTAGCATAATAGAGTTCAGCTCTGCAGGCCAGGCTAGGCTAAAATAAATACTTTATTTAACTTGTCTCTTTCTAAGGCATTGTTTTTTCATATATATATATATATATATATATATATATATATATATATATATATATATATAAAATATCAGGAGTTCTCAGTTTTAGACCCCAGAATCCCACGCACTGCAAATTTTCAAGTTTTTCTACACTCCGTATTAGACCGCCCCTGACAGGCTTCAGAATTTCAATGTGTCCTCGGATTTAATAACCACTGAAATGTTAGTAAAGGCAGACCCGAGACCTTTTACAAATTTTTCTTAGGAATTATGCATTTTACTGTCAGATTCTGCTGATTATCACGCAAGTCATTGCATAAAATATTCAAATTGAGCAGTCCTGGTTTTTTTCTGCAGAAATGAAAATCACCGATGACATAAGATTGACATAAGGGCCTGGAATGATTGACATTTGAGTAGGTGTTTTAAGCTGATACTGAAATGATAACTCTGAAAGCCTTTCCACCATCTTTATTGCCATTATTAATCAACATGATTTTCTCCATGAATCATTGCTGGGACTTGATTAAAAAAAGCTTGTTAAAGGTAGCGTGTTGAATTCTCTGTTGGATATTTTGTGACCTGCAAGGGGACTGCAAATGTAAATTAGTTTGAGGCTAACGCTGGTACAGGACATTAAATGCCAATATTTATGTTTAAGTTTGTAGATGGTCCTTAAGAATAAACTAAACTTGCATGTAATGTAGGACCAGCCCAAGGCAGGCCCCTGGGCCTGCATATGTTTCCACAGCTACACCACCCAGGCCCGGACAAAGCCCCTTCCAGGAAAACTGAACTAGAAGGGACACTGCATATTTTTTTTAAATAATGGCTGCTAGTTACCAAGAACAGCAATAGTAATAATAATAATAATAATAATAATAATAATACATACATACATATTGTAATACAGTATGTATATTTCATACTGTGATGATAATGGGGGAAAGGGTTGTTAGAGGGAAATCATTGTTTGTCTAATTAAGTTAGCAATTATCAAGAATAAAGTTAACAGTCGTTAGCTATTTAGGGAGGCAGCGCTGAATAGTGGTTTGCCAGTCTGCTTCACAGCAAGGTGGTCCAGGTTTTGATTCCTGGTCGCAGATATTTTTGTGTAATGTTCTCTCCATACTTGCATGAGTTTTCTCTTGCAGTCCAAAGACATGCACATTAGAATTACTGGCTGCTCCAAATTGCCCATGGTTATGAGGCTGATGGTTGTGTATGTCTTGGCCCTGCAATGCAGTGTTTGGTAATTACCAAACCAATTCTATTTCTTTCACTTTCAGAACTACAGTACCACAGTGAACTGCTTCAACCGTCCAACAGTGACCCATGACATGGTGACTGAGTGGTTAAAGCTAGGTAGTTCAATCCCCACTATCACCACTATTGGGGTCTTGACACCCCCCCCCCCCAATAATTGCTCAGTTGTATAAAAATAATTGTGAGTCGCTCTGAATAAGAGCATCTGCCAAATGCTGTAAATGTAATGTTAGTCACATGCTGGGAAGGTTATGAGCCCATGCTGAGTCCAGACCTTCTGTCTCTCTGCAGACAAAGTTACATCTGGACTCTGAGCACCTCCACAGTGGGAACAGTTCTTCTTGCTGTGCGCTGGAATGAGACAAAAGAGGTCTCGGCTCAGTCTGCAGATGCTGCCTTGGCTCTAGAAGGCTGTTTAGACTTTGGTGTGAAATTAAATATGTTTCGGGCCAGGTGTCTAGGCTGACGTTATTCATGCTGGAAAGAGATTATGTTAAAAAATAAATAAATAAATAAAAGATGCAAGCCCATCTGGTGGGATTAAGTCAATCAGACACTGTTAATCTATTGGTGTTGGAGAAAGACGAAAAGAAGTTATACAGTGATAGCTTGGTAATAATTGAACATTAAAGTAGAAATAATAGTCACTGGTGTCTATAACTGTTACGGTGCTGGGAGCTGCTATACCGGCTCATGACGTTGTACTCAAGAAATGTGGCAAGCCGTGGTCGTGGCTTATATTATTACATAGCATAACAAACGGCTGTAGACTGGTTAGAATTGACTTTATCTTATAAATATTTCCAATGAAAAAGAAAGACTAGTAAATGTTACGGTAAATTTGATTGGCTGTTGTGAAAAAAAGAAAGAAAGAAAAAAAAAATATATATATATATATATATATATATATATATATATATATATATATATATATATATATATATATATAGCGTGAATGTTACTTTTCTGAATATTTGACAAAATTGAGTGTTCGGCACTAGCCACTTCAGTCTGGGGGAGGGAGGGGACTTGTTTAAAAAGACTTGAGATTGTGAGTTTGAATCCAGGTTGGTACATGCAGTTCTCCACAGTAAGGAGTCTATGAGAGGTCATTGGCCGAGCTCTCACAGGAGAAAGGGATGGCATACACTTGCCTCCCTGTCACTCAAAGCAATCACCAGCTCATCATGGATGTCTGTGAGCTCATGCATATAGTACAAAGGGTCGAATAGCACCTTTTCTCCAAGTGTGTTAGGCCACTCCTAAATATGCATACACAGCAGCTCCAAAATATGTGGCTGGGAGCATCATGTGTCATGGGGGGAGCAGGTACTTTCTTATATTTCTTACTGGCCCAGATACAAACAACCATTCTCATTCATATGTATGTACTGTATGCGTGGCAGTGGTGGCCTGGTGGTAAAGGGCGCTGGATTGCTGATCCTAAGGTTGGGGGTTCTAGTCCCACACTCCACAAGGTTGTCACTGTCCCCCAGTCCCTCCAGGGCAGCTGACTGAGTTATCAATGGCCGGTCATGTCAGATGATTCGCTGTGGCGACCCCTGATAAAGGGAAAAAGTCGAAAGGAAAAGATTCTTATTCATATGTTTTTGGACAATTAATCTGACAAGCTAGCATGCAATGTTTCTTAAGTCTTCAGTGGCTGATTACTTGAAATATAGTCTGCTGCGATCTAGTGGAAATATAATGAATTAGGTTTCGTGGTAAAGGTTCATGCAAAAAAACGTACAATACTCGTATTCTTTGAAAGTTCTTGTGGGCCACATAAAATGATTTGTGGGGCTGGATTGGGTCCATGGGCATTGAGTATGACATATGTGCCTTAGAGCAAATGATTCCAAGTAAGACCAAAGAAAAACACCCATCCCCTGCATTGAGTGAAAGGTTTTTTTTTAAAACCAGAAGGAAAGGTACTGGGCTGACACTTTGGCTGGAAAGTCACAATTTTTTTTCTGCAGAAGCATTTTCACACTTTCTGGTACCAGAAAGTGCCGCTGGCCACCGTAATCTGTTTGTGGCATAAGAAAAAGAGTGAAAGAAGAAAATATAATAGGTAAATTTTACAACCAGAGCACAGTAACCTTCAAAAGAGACCTGCAGGCATTCTTAATGTCAGACATGGAGCTTGTTTTGAATTTACGGTTTCTTCTGAGTTTATACCTCAAGGCTTTTAGGGGTTTCTTATACCAAATGAAACCTCTGAAGGCTGCATAGAGGCTCAGATCCATACAGTAAGAGAGTGTTTGGTCTTTTTTCTTTTTTAACACCTCTTTTTTGGACTGGTCATGATTTATTCAAGCAAATGATTTCTTTTTCAAAGCTATAAAGTGGTTAGATTTATGTTGCATCATGATTACATTTTAAGTCCCGTGAATTTTCTCTTCTGCCGATTGTAGTGTGAGGACATGAGGGAAAGCGTTAGTGCTGGCGAGGCCTGTGATGCATTATTCACCATGTCACTGAGGAAACTTGTACTGAAAAAGCTTCAATAAAAATATATGATGCCAGAGCAAGACAACTAGACTAAACATTAACCTCGTTTCTCTGTGATTACACAAATAACGCAGCATGTTTTGGAAGAGATTTGACAAATCAGAGGGTGCCTTTATATATGCTATGTTTATTTAGGTTGAGATGAATCCTAGTCTGTGTTTAACCTTGCTGTGGTTATTTGGGTGAGAACACAGTGGATACTCCTGGGTGTGGACCAAAGGAGCCAGTCAGACAGCATCTGAGAGAAGTGCAGCGGTCTATGTGAACATAAAACCTATTATTATTATTATTATTATTATTATTATTATTATTATTATTATTATTATATACTCTTGTTCAGTTGTTTTTGTTTTGTGTCCCACTCACTCACTCAGTCAGTCACTCACTCTTCTTCTTTTCCTTTCGGCTTTTCCCTTCAGGGGTCGCCACAGCGAATCATCTGCCTCCATCTCACCCTATCCTTTGCATCTTCTTCTCTTACACCAACGATCTTCATGTCCTCCTTTACCACATCCATGAATCGTCTCTTTGGTCTTCCTCTAGGCCTTTTGCCTGGTAGTTCCAGCCTCAGCATCCTATTACCAATATACTCACTATCCCTCCTCTGTACATGTCCAAACCATCTCAATCTAGCCTCTCTGACTGTGTCTCCAAATCGTCTATCATGTGCTGTCCCTCTGACGTACTCATTCCTAATCCTATCCATCCTCGTTACTCCCAAAGAGAACCTCAACATTTTCATCTCTGCTACCTCCAACTCTGCCTCCTGTCTTTTCCCCAGGGCCACTGTTTCTAACCCATACAGCATCGTTGGCCTCAACAATCGCTTTTGTACACTTTTCCTTTCATTTTTGCCGATACTCTCCAATCACACATCACATCAGACACTTTTCTCCAACCATTCCAACCTGCCTGCACACGCTTCTTGACCTCTTTTCCACACTCGCCATTGCTCTGGATTGTTGAGCCTAAGTACTTAAAATCCTCCACCTTTCTTATCTCTGCTCCCTGTAATCTCACCGTTCCTCTTTGGTCCTTGGCATTCATGCACATGTACTCTGTCTTACTGAGGCTAATCTTCATTCCCCTCCTTTCCAGGGCATACCTCCACCTCTCTAGATTTTCCTGCACTTGTTCTCTGCTCTCACTACAGATTACAATGTCATCCACAAAACTCATAGTGCATGGGGAATCTTGTCTAACCTCGATCTGTCAGCCTGTCCATCACCATAGCGAACAAGAAGGGGCTGAGAGCTGACCCTTGATGCAGTCCCACCTCCACCTTGAACTCTTCTGTCACACCGACAGCACACCTCACCACTGTCTTACATCTCTCATACATGTCCTGCACCACTCTAACATACTTCTCTGCCACTCCAGACTTCCTCATGCAATACCACAGTTCTTCTCTCGGCACCCTGTCATATGCTTTCTCCAGATCCACAAAGGCACAATGCAGCTCCGTCTGACCTTCTCTGTACTTCTCCATTAACATCCTCAAGGCAAACACTGCATCTGTGGTGCTCTTTCTGGGCATGAAACCAAACTGTTGTTCACAAATGCTGACTTCTGCCCTTAGTCTAGCTTCCACTATTCTTTCCTATAACTTCATCAGATGGCTCATCAACTTTATCCCTCTGTAGTTGCCACAACTCTGCACGTCTCCTTGTTCTTAAAAATGGGCACCAGCACACTTCTCCTCCATTCCTCTGGCATCCTCTCACTCTCTAAGACCTTGTTAAATGTTCTTGTCAGAAAATCTACTGCTACCTCTCCTAGACACTTCCATACCTCCACCCGTATGTCATCAGGACCAACTGCCTTTCCATTCTTCATCCTCTTCAATGCCCTCCTCACTTCACCCTTACTAATCTTTGCTACTTCCTGGTCCTCAACAGTCACCTCTTCTACTCTTTTTTCTCTCTCATTTTCCTCATTCATCAGCTCTTCAAAGTACTCTTTCCATCTTCCCAGCACACTTCTGTCATCAGTCAATACATTCCCTCTCTGTCCTTTATCAATCTAACTTGCTGCACGTCCTTCCCATCTCTATTTCTCTGCTGTGCCAACCTGTATAAATCATTTTCTCCCTCCTTACTTTCCAGCCGAGCATACAAGTCATCAAACGCACTCTGTTTGGCCTTTGACACTGCTACCTTTGCCTTACGCTGTGTCTCCCTGTACTCCTGTTTACTCTCTTCGGTTTTGTCAATGTCCCACTTCTTCTTAGCTAATCTCTTCCTTTGTACACACTCCTGCACTTCCTCATTCCACCACCAAGTCTCCTTATCTACTTTCCTTCCAGATGACACACCAAATATTCTCCTACCTGTCTCCCTGATCACATTCGCTGTAGTTGTCCAGTCATCTGGAAGCACTTCCTGACCACCCAAAGCCTGTTTCAACTCCTCCTTGAAGACAGCCCGACACTCTTCCTTTTCAACTTCCACCACTTTGTCTTCTGCTCTGCCTTTGCCTTCTTCACCTTCCTCACCATCAGCATCATCCTGCACACCACCATCCTATGCTGTTTGGCAACACTCTCACCCGCTACTACTTTGCAGTCACTGACTTCCTTTAAATTACATCGCCTGCACAAGATGTAGTCTACCTGTGTGCTCCTACCTCCACTTTTATAAGTCACCCTATGCTCCTCTCTCTTCTGGAAGAAAGTATTCACCACAGCCATTTCCATCCTTTTTGCAAAATCTACCAACATCTGTCCTTCTGCGTTCCTGTCCTGGATACCAAACCTACCCATCACTTCCTCGTCCCCTCTGTTTCCTGCACCAACATGTCCATTGAAGTCTGCCCCAATGACCACTCTTTCACCTCTGGGGGTACTCTGCATCACTTCATCTAACTCCCTCTCCTCCTCTTCTCGCTCACATCCTGTCTGTGGGGCATAAGCACTAACAACATTGACCATCACACCTTTAATTTCTAACTTGAGACTCATCACTCTGTCTGACACTCTTTTCACTTCTAGAACATTCCTGGCAAACTCCTCCTTCAAGATGACTCCGACTCCATTTCTCTTCCCATCCACACCGTGATAAAACAGCTTAAACCCTGCTCCTATGCTTCTAGCCTTGCGACCTTTCCACCTGGTCTCCTGAACACACAGTATGTCCACCTTCCTCCTCTGCATCATGTCAGCCAGCTCTCTACCTTTTCCTGTCATAGTTCCAATATTCAAAGTCCCTACTTTCAGTCCTAGACTCATGCCTTTCCTCTTCTCTCTCTGGCAACGGACACGCCTCCGCCTCTCCTTCTTCGACGTCTTCGACCAACAGTAGTCCAATTTCCATCAGCACCTCTGTTGGTTGACGCACTGATGGCGGTCGTTGTTAACCCGGCCTCGACCGATCCGGTATGTCATTCTTTCTTGTGATTCGCATAGTTTATTTGGCATTTGTTTTACGCCGGATGCCCTTCCTGACGCAACCCTCTGCATTTATCCGGGCTTGGGACCGGCGTGAGGGAGAGACACTGGTTTGTGCCCCCCCCTCACGGCTGCATTACTCAGTCAGTCACTCACTCATCTGATTAATCCTACTAGGGTCGCAGGCAGGCTAATTCCTAGTGTCAGATGACACTGGGTAAAAGCAAGGTACAGACACTACCCGACTTATGTTTGGTAGATTCCAGACGGCCGAATGTAAGGTAAAAAAAAAAAAAAAAAACGTAAGTTGTTACTGTATGTTCCAGTGACGTATGACGTTCATACTGTACTATACATCCACAAATACCATTACCGTATTTTTTTTTTTTTTTTTTTAGATTCCAGACGGCCGAATGTAAGGTAAAAAAAAAAAAAACGTAAGTTGTTACTGTATGTTCCAGTGACGTATGACGTTCATACTGTACTATACATCCACAAATACCATTACCGTATCTCATAAAACACCCCTAAATCAATTATTATAAACATAACATTGTAAAATAATATCAAATATATCAAATAATATCAACATTAATTTCAAATAAATTAAATTCAAGCAAAATTATTTCAAATAGATAAATTGTAATCAAATTCACTCATCAAATATCAAATACAGTATCAAATATAACCTTTAACATTCTCTGTTGATGCGATCTTTCTGCTTGTAAATTGTTCCGACGGTCGACGGAGCCATTTGGACGAAACGTGCAACAGTCGCATGTTTTTCACCAGCATCAATTCTCTTGATAATAGCCATCTTCATTTCTAACGAGATAGCTTGCCGCTTTTTCTGATTACTACTATCACTAGTAGGCTTACGCTTCTGACCAACCATATTTGCTTAGGGTTACAAAAGTCCAGAAAACAGTGTAAACACAAAGATCACAGAGACAACGTCTTAACCCAAGGGTAACACGCAGTGAACTGGGAAGAAGGAGGGCACGTTCAGTATGTCGTTTGTAAACAATAGACGTGTAAGTAGCGTACTATATCAGCGTACTACGTAGGTACATCTTGTACTACAGAGAGCATGCTAAACTCAAAATTTGACTTTTTTTTTTGAAACGTAAAATCGAAAAATACGTAAAACGAATGAATGTAAAGCGGGGAATGTCTGTATTCAAAATTTCTTCGAAGGTCAATTGGGATAAAACATGTAGCCTAATGTGAATATCTTTACTCTGGAGTGTGGAAGAAACCGGAGTACCTGGAAGAAACCCATGAAGGCACAGAGAGAATATGTAAACTCCACACAGAAACAGCCGAGCCCAGGAACCGAACCTTGGACCTTCCTGCTTTGAAGCAGATGTGCTAACCACTGTCCACCGTGCAGCCCACCAAGATAAACAGTCAGTGCAAAAGTCTTTCACAGGGTCAGAAAACATGACCTCCAAGGTCATAAAGGCCAAGGTTGGTCTTCCATTCCAGGGCAAGATACTTCACACAACTTTGCCTTGTACATTTCATGTTTGCTAGCTTTGAGGTGAATATGATGCATGTTACATTTATTATTTTACACTTTTCTGTACCTTTATTAGTAAGAGTTTCTATGCAGCCTTGATCTCACCTTGGCGCCAGGGAGGCTTGCTAATCCTCCCAGCCCTATGTAAACTCCTAATTTGTCAGACAGACCAGCATGTTTGCTCTCCACCGTAAATAAAGCAAAGACACAAAGGACAGACAAATCAGATTACAAGCGCATCACATTTAACACTCCACCACATTCTTCGCCAGCTTAATCCAGTTACCATCATGAAAAGGTCCCGTGGTGTCTCCTGAACGTGGCTAACGCACTCAAATGAAATGAGGCTAGCGCTTTTGCTGTCGCTAACTCGTTTAATTACCACGTGTAGGCAGGGAGGTTACTCAATGCTCCACCAAGGGATCTTTCCCAAGTTTTATATGAACAACAATTTATAATTACAATAGATCAATGACAATTAGATTCAATTTTTAGAAATTTGAGAGGGTGAGGCCATGCAGGAGTGTCAGTATGAACAAGTCAATCAAATGCTAAATGAGCAAACAGGAAGCTGCTCTCCCAATAGATGTAATTACATTATGCAATTCCTGGGGATTTTTTTCCTTTGAACTAATGAGATCTGCAGAACATCTCATTCATTTAGATCCTTGGAGTGTATCTCAGGCCGTGGAATTAAAAGTTATCCTGTTATTCGTCGAATATCAGTGAAATATATTTGATGGTGGCGGATAAAAGCAGACACCAAACAGAGTGAAACAGAGCTGCATTTAAATCAGAAAAATCAAATCCTTGTAAAGCTTATGAACTGCTTACTTTTAGATCTTAACATGAGTCTAAATGCAAACTTCAATGAAGGCAGTTACCAGCCGAGGATAAAGCCGTCTTTAAGACTGTCAGGTAAAGGAGGCGAAGGGAAATGTAAGGGCAGATTTCTATGTGTATGAATTGATGACTGAAAGACAGGTAAAGAAGATATATGTGACCCGATCCAGTTTAATACAGATTACGTCGCAAGATCAATTTTTTTCATGTGTGTATATATATATATATATATATATATATATATATATATATATATATATACACTGTATATATATATATATACACTGTATATATATATATATATATATATATATATACAGTGATGCCTCTGCTCACGAACATAATTGGTTCCCAGAAAGTGTGTGTAAGGCGAAAAGTTCGTCTTCCGAACATTTATTTCCCATAAGAAACCATTAAAATGAGAATAATCCGTTCCCAGGTCCCCATAAAACATAATTTTCTACTAAATAAGCCTTAAAACTACACAAAAATATACCTTATTTTATGTAATAATAAATGTGCTATTGTATTGTAATTAAAGAAATAAACTGTACTGTATAATAAAGTGGTTTTATTTACCTTTGTGATGGTAGTTGATGGCTTGATGGAATGGAGTGGGAGGAGGAGGGAGGGAGGGACTTACTGTTTGGAAGGAGTGTTTGGAAACGCCTACTGTTTGGAAACACCCTTAGCCACACACACCCTTAATAGCTTCCTTGTTCTTAAGGATGGGAGCAATGGTAGATTTAGCGTACTGATACTGGGACGCTGAGTCACACAAACGCACACCTCGTTCGTGTTTTTTCAATGATCTCCGCCTGTGGTGGGTCTTTTTCGGTCCCATAATAGTAAAAGTACACTCAATATGGTCCAAAATGTCTAGCAAACACAAACCACTTCCGCATTCAAAGAAAGGGGTGTGACGAACTGTGACACCGTGAGCGTGCGTCAGCTTCTCGTGGCCGCCACCGTGGCGCTGTTCGACCGCGTGGTTTGATTCGTCCGCCGAAAACTAGTTCGTCAGCAGAGACAATATGCTCGCAAATTTAATGTTCTTGAGGCGAAAAGTTCGTGAGCTTAAGCGTTCGTCAGCGGAGGTTTTACTGTATATGCATACATACAGGTCCTTCTCAAAAAATTAGCATATTGTGATAAAGTTCATTATTTTCTGTAATGTACTGATAAACATTAGACTTTCATATATTTTAGATTCATTACACACTGACTGAAGTAGTTCAAGCCTTTTATTGTTTTAATATTGATAATTTTGTCAAAAAAGTAAAGAAAAACCAAAAATCCCTATCTCAAAAAATTAGCATATTTAAACCGACCAATAAAAAAAGTGTTTTTAATACAAAAAATGTCAACCTTCAAATAATTATGTTCAGTTATGCACTAAATACTTGGTGGGGAATCCTTTTGCAGAAATGACTGCTTCAATGCGGCGTGGCATGGAGGCAATCAGCCTGTGGCACTGCTGAGGTGTTACGGAGGCCCAGGATGCTTCGATAGCGGCCTTAAGCTCATCCACAGTGTTGGGTCTGGTGTCTCTCAACTTTCTCTTCACAATATCCCACAGATTCTCTATGGGCTTCAGCTCAGGAGAGTTGGCAGGCCAATTGAGCACAGTAATACCATGGTCAGTAAAGCATTTACCAGTGGTTTTGGCACTGTGAGCAGGTTCCAGGTCGTACTGAAAAATGAAAATCTTCATCTCAAAGCTTTTCAGCAGATGGAAGCATGAAGTGCTCCAAAATCTCCTTATAGCTAGCTGCAATGACCCTGCCCTTGATAAAACACAGTGGACCAACACCAGCAGCTGACATGGCACCCCAGAGCATCAATGACTGTGGGTACCTGACAGTGGACTTCAGGCATTTTGGCATTTCCTTCCTCCAGACTCTGGCACCTTGATTTCTGAATGACATGCAAAATTCATCCGAAAAAAGTACTTTGGACCACTGAGCAGCAGTCCAGTGCTGCTTCTCTGTAGCCCAGGTCAGGCGCTTCTGCCGCTGTTTCTGGTTCAAAAGTGGCTTGACCTGGGGAATGTGACACCTGTAGCTCATTTCCTGCACACGCCTCTGCACAGTGGCTCCGGGTGTTTCTACTCCAGACTCAGTTCACTGCTTCCACAGGTCCCCCAAGGTTTGGAATCGGCCCTACTTTCACTTTTTCCTTCCCACAGACGTCCCACTAAGGTGCCTTGATACAGCACTCTGGGAACAGCCTCTTCGCTCAGAGATTTCTTTCTGTATCTTACCCTCTTGCTTGAGGATGTCAGTGATGGTCTTCTGGACAGCAGTCAGGTCGGCAGTCTTACCCATGATTGTGGTTTTGAGTAATGAACCAGGCTGGGAGTTTTTAAAAGCCTCAGGAATCTTTTGCAGGTGTTTAGAGTTAATTGGTTGATTCAGATGATTAGGTTAATAGCTCGTTTAGACTACCTGAACATGATATGCTAATTTTTTGAGATAGGAATTTTGGGTTTTCATGAGCTGGATGCCAAAATCATCAGTATTAAAACAATAAAAGACCTGAAATATTTCAATTGGTGTGCAATGAATCTAAAATATATGAAAGTTTTTAGCACAAGTTTGTCTAAACTATTACATGGTGATTATAAGTAGTAATCAAAACTAAAGGTGGTCCAATAAAATATTGGTGTCCAACCTTTTTTGTTCTGGGCAGGCAGTGTATACAAATATTGGCTACACCTTTACACGTTTCTTCTGTTGGCTGATAGAACTACAAAAGAAAGAAAGAAAGTAAAGGAGCTGTTTTGATCAAAAGTTTAAAATTAGAATTTGCTGGCAGCCAAAAGGCCACCCATGTGGTCGCGATGCTTCATTGACACATCTGGCACACCGACTTGGTAGATTGTATCGAGCGCGGTGCTTTCAGTGAGTCAGGAAGAGAGAGTAAGAGAAAGAGAGTGATGGCACATAGACAGATGAGAGAAAGCAGCTGACAGCGACAGAAATGGTCAGCAGGAGAGTGATGAAGGTGGAGACAAAGAGGTGGAAACAGCACGACAGGAAGACAGAGCTGGGGAAGGCAGCGTGATTTAGGCGAATCCAAACCTGCCCGCAGTGAGTGTGAGTTTCTTTAGTAGGACGAGTCACGTA
Source organism: Plotosus lineatus (assembly GCA_024760905.1). Taxonomy (NCBI): domain Eukaryota; kingdom Metazoa; phylum Chordata; class Actinopteri; order Siluriformes; family Plotosidae; genus Plotosus; species Plotosus lineatus. The sequence continues at coordinate 24,031,621 of CM045740.1, read as the reverse complement.
CGGTGTGTGTCATGTGTGACAAACAGCAGCAGGACAATACTGGAGTGCATTAGGAAGCAGCAGATGGTCCAGGAAGTTTAATATCGCTCTGAAAAGTCTTGGAGCAGGTGTCAGGTGCAGATCCGTTAAATAAAAGCCATTGAACGGAATGACCGAGAAGACGCATTCGCTTTGACTGATCGCTCTGAAAAGTTGACTTGAGCTTTTTTACCCCGTGGCCTTGCCTTCTGGAAGGTTCTTATTTATTCATTATGTCCTTAAATAATGGGTTTATAGCATCAAAGAAAATCAGTCCGCCCACATATTTCCGTGCGAAATTCTGAGTACTTGATGTTTCCTATAATGGAATGAACTCCAAACAATTTCAGATTTGAGCATAGATTATACTGTAAATCATTTCCATTCTTAAGATCTTGAAACAATCCTGACAACCATGTCACTCATTAATATTAATCAGATTAAGGTTGCAAGGAGGCTGGTCCTGTCACAGCCAACACTGGGTGAAGGCGGGGTACACCCTGCACTGCTAACCAGACCTTCACAGAGCCCACACGCGCAACTGTTCACACTCAAGCCGAGGTTCAGTTATGTGCCTAATGTGCGTGTCTTTTGAATGTAGGAGGAAACCTGAATACCCAGAGAAAACCCATGCAAGCATGGGAAGAACATGCAAACTCCACATTATGGCGCAGCGGTCAGTACGGGATGAATCCAGTCTTCGCTCAGAGTTAGCTGAGATGGGTGCCAGCCTCCAAGCGACCCTAATTAGGATTAAAAGGCTTAGAAAATTAGTCAATGAACGATGTCATTGGATTGTGTTCTGTCCAGCGCTCCTCTTTCTTGTGATTTTGCAAACTTATTTTATTCAGAATAATTCAGCAAAGATATATTTTCTCAGAGAAACCATCTCACCCACCTGTATCCACTCAGATGCCACCATGCTGCCCCTCCACCCCCTGCTGCTGCTTCACTTCCATTAGTTCCAGTTCCTGCTTTTGCCAGCTGCAGATGGCAATTCTCTGCTGGTGTGTGTGTGTGTGTGTGTGTGTGTGTGTGTGTGTGTGTGTGTGTGTGTGTGTGTGTGTACCGGTATGTGAGTCTGTATTCAGGTGTGTTGCTGGCCTCATTCCCATCACACACACACACACACACACACACACACACACACACGCACACACACACACACACACACACAGACACAAACACTGCAGCCAGTGTGTTTCTGACAGCCAACACGGCGGTCTCTCTCACTGTTGCTGGAGAAAGGAAACACATCAAGCTTTCCTTTGTATGAATATTTTACGCTCGTCAGGTGTGTTGAGTGTTGGGGGGCGCAGGCCATTAGGGAGCGACAAAAATGTGGAAACTGTCTCCAAGTTTTTTGGATAGTTTCCTCTCTGTCTCTCTCTCTCTCTCTCACTCTCTCGCTTTTTCTCTCTCACTCTCTCTGTCTCATTCACACACTGCAGAGAAAAGCAGAACCTGTTCAGTGTTTTCCCTGCTGAAATACAGTGCTGTGCAAACATTTTTGCCCCTTACTGATTTTTTTCCTTTTTTGGACCTTTGTCACACTTCACTTTTTCAGATCATCAAACAAATTTAAACATGACACAAAGATAACCCAAATATTCAAAAAAATCAGTTTTCCTGTTGTAATTTCATTTGTTAAGAGAAAAATCCTATCCAAACCTACTTGAACCTCTGTGAAAAAGTAATTGCCCCTTCGTTAAAAGATGAGGCAATTGTGATTAATCCTATTATTTGTGAAAACTGAGTTCAATTCCATGGCCACACTCAGGCCTGATTGCTGCCAGACATTTACAATCAGGAGATCCCTAACATAAAACCTGTCTGACGAGGTGAGGCAGGCCATACTGAACACACATCATCATGCCGCGATCCAGTGAGCTTCAAGAGGAAACAAGAAAGAAAATTATAGAGATGTCTCAGTCTGGGAAGGGATACAAAGTCATTGGTAAACCTTTGGGACTCCAGCAGACCACTGTCAGAGCCATTATCCATAAATGAAGAAGGCATGGCACAGTGGTGAAAGACTCATCACCTCTTGTCACAAACGCTTGACTGCAGTTATTGCTGCAAAAGGTGGTTCAACCAACTATTAGGTTGGGGGGGGGGGAATTACTTATTCACATGCGCACTTGTAGGTGCAGATGTTGTTGTCCCCCCCAATAAATGCAATTGGCACTGAAAACTGCACTTTGTGTTTACTTGTGTTTTATCTTTTGTATAATATTTAGGTTTGCTTGATCTGAAATAGATGACGGTGACAAACTGCAAAAAATGTCAGAAATTGGTCAGGGGCAAAAACTTTTGCACAGCACTGCAGTTTACTAGAATAAAAAATATTTATAATAATCACTTTCAGGGCTAAATAATCTCATTCAGCTGCTGAACCACTTAATTCTAGTAGGATCATGTCTGTCTCAGCTGACACTGGCGAAGGCTTGGTACACACCAAACAGCTCACCAGACCATTGCAAAGCCAACACATACATACAGAATCATACACACTCACAATATGCAATCTAAAATAGCCAATTAGCTTAATGTGAATGTCTGCAATGTCGAAGGAAACTCGAGCAAGCATGGGAAGAGCATGCAATGTTCCACAGAGAAATGCCCTCATCAAGACCGGGACTCAACCCCATGACATCGCTACTGTGAGCCAGACGTGCCAACCACTCCTCCACCATTCCACCCCAGGAGCATGCCATTCTATGAATTTATTTAAGAGGAAATCTTATGTTAACTTGTGGATGGGACATCTGTGTACCATAGACACATTTTGTTTATTTATTTATTTGTTGCGAGTACAACAGGGGGATTTTCTAACTGTAAAATCAGAATTTATTATTATTTTTTTAAAGGCAGCGGTAATACCTGAGTTTGAAGTTAGTTGCCAAAACTTCATGATCTTGATGTGCTTGAAGCTCATCCTCCTCCTCATCATCATCGTCGTCTTCTTCTGCTTAATCCAGGGTTTTGTCACGGGGCAGCAGCCCAAGTAATGAGGTCCAGATGTCCCTCTCCCCAGCCACTTCCTCCAGCTCTTTCTTGGGAACACCAAGGCATTCCCAGACCAACCGAGAGACGTAATCTCTCCAGTGTGTTCTAGGTCGACTCTGGGGACTCTTCGCGGTTGGACATGCCCAAAACACCATACCAGGGAGACGTTCAGGAGGCATTCTAACCAGATGCCCGAGCCACCTCAACCGGCTTCTCTCAATGTGGAGGAGCAGCGGTTCTATTCCGAGCTCTCTGTAGATGACTGAATTTCTCACCTTATCGCTAAGGGAGAGCCCCAGTACCCATGGACGGAAGCTCATTTCAGCTGCTTGTATTCGCGATTTTGTTCTTTTGGTCACTACCCAAAGCTCATGTTTTCCTTATGGCTCAGCTCCCTCTTCACCATGATGACCGGTACAAGCTCTGCTTTACAGCAGAGGCTAATCTGCCTGTTGATCTCCCGCTCCATCCCTCCCTCACTTGTGAACAAGACCCCGAGATACTTCAGCTCCTCCACTTGGGGCAGAACCTCATTCCTGACCTGGAGGGTGCATTCCACCCTTTTCCGACCGAGAACCATGGCCTCGGACTTGAAGGTGATGATTCTCATTCCAGCCACTTGGCACTCGACTGCAAATTGCTCCAATGAGAGCTGGAGTTCTCAGATTCAAACCAAATGGAGAACTTAATCCACAAAAAGCAGAGACGCAATCCGATGGCCATCAAACAGAGCCCCTTAACACGTTGGCTGTGCCTAGAAATTATGTCCGTTAAAATTATGAACAGAATCGGTGACATAGAATAGCCATGGTGGACTCCAAAGCTCACCGGAAATAAATTCGACCTGTTGTTCCCAATGCGGACCAAGCTCTGGTTCTGGTGATACAGTGACCAAGTGGCCCGTAGCAACAAGTCTGGAACGCGGTACTCCCGGAACACAGCCCACAAGATAGTCCAAGGGACACAACTGAAGGCCTTTTGTGTATTTCCACAAAACACATGTGGGCAGATTAGACAAACTTCCATGCCCCCTCCAGGAACCTGTAGAGCAGATGTGTCAAACTTATGACACAAAAGGTCATGTAGCTGTAGGTTTTTGTTTCAACCAAGCCGCAGCACACCTGACTTGGCTCATTTAAACAAACAATTTGAGTCTTCAGGCAGTTGATTGGTCAATCTGTGTGCTCTGTACAGTTGTTTAAATGAGCCAAGTGAGGTGTGCTGCTGCTTGGTTGAAACAAAAACCTGCAACCACATGGCCCTTTGTGGCATGAGTTTGACACCTGTGCTGTAGAGCATAGAGAGTTTGTTGAAAGTGCCACGGCCAGGAGGAAAACCACATTGTTCCTCCTGAAGCCGAGATTCAACTATCAGTTGGATCCTTCTCTCCAGCACCCTTGCATAGACTTTTCTGGGTAGGCAGAGGAGTGCAATTTGATGATCATTGGAACACACCCTCCGGTCCCTTTTTTTTAAAAAGGGGGACTACCACCCCGATTGGTTTGCCAGACCAGGGCTACGGCCCCCAATGAACACGTGATGCTGCAGACACGTGTCAACCAATTAATTAATTAAATGTTAGTCAGTTTGTCAAAAATCACCATAAACAGTATTCATAATATTTAAAATTATTTCAAATCTTTTCTCTCAAAATTCTTGAGACCCTCCCCTCGTGCGTGCACATGGAAGATTTATATATATATATATATATATATATATATATATATATATATATATATATATATAGAGAGAGAGAGAGAGAGAGAGAGAGAGAGACAGAGAGAGAGAGAGATAGATAGATAGATAGATAGATAGATAGATAGATAGTGTATGTGTACAGTATATATAAAGTAAATGGCTCTAGTAGGCTTCCATAGTTTCCCACATTAGCCAAGCAGAAAAAAAGCATCATATTTCAAGCTTTTTTTTTTTTTTTTCTTAATTCTTTCAAAAATATGTGCTTTAAAAGATCTGGATGAAAACCCTTTATTTCACCTGTCAAGCCAACAGGTTTGGGAAGCTTTGAAGTAATTGATGCCTACAGTAAACATATGCTAATTATCATATGGTGATAAATTAGGATTTCATTATGCTTCTATTTTTCAGTAGTGGTGTCGCTGATCCTTGGCACACTTAACTTGCTGCTAAATGAAGCTGAAGAAAATGAAATATTTCCAGCATTTAAAATTGTGATGTGTTAAGAAATATTACATACGTATGCAGTGCACTCAAAAAAACGTATTGGCACCCCTGGTTAAAAATATTTTCATTAAAATATTATACAGATAAAATAATTTAACGGAAATAAACATTATAAGAAAAAATAATTCCTCTCATTTATTGGCACCCTTGCATGCATTACTCCGAATAACTCAGGATATTCATTATATATGACAAATTATAAATATGCTTCTCACACAATACTGAATTTCTACCTGAATTGTTGCCAGACAGAAACCATAACCATTTGTCTATAAACTACAGAGAAACTACAACTTTTATTCTGGCTGGTCTATATATCAATTACTGGAGGCCCCATATAAATATCTACTTGCTGCATATATTCAAATACTCCATAAAAAAATTACAAGAAAACGATTCTATAATTTGTAATGAGAAAATGTTAACTCCGTGTACTTACCTATTTTTTCCACAGCACGCCCCTAGTGTCTGCACATCAGTATTACACCATACCCATGACTTGATACATTCATGCTATTTTTACAATACAGTGGTACCTTGACTTACAAGTGACTTATAACGAATTTTCTATGATATGAGCTTTGATCCCACCAAAAATCTGCCCCATCCAACGAGCAAAATTTGAATTTACTAGCTCTGCTGGGGAAATGGCTTTTCCAGGCCAATTAGCCTCGTATTCTTCCGCGTGTATTCCTCTGTGCCCTAAGAATGCCATGTGCGGTGCGTCTCAATTATTTACTGTGATGCCCCCTATAGGAAGAAAAAAGAAAAACATTTCACACCCCTCCCAGTGCCCCATGCATGACTATAAATAATGTTTACTGCACTTCATATCATTTTCACAGTGCTTTTTCCCTACACCATAGGGAACACAGTGAAAGTGCCACTGCCACCTACTGTAGAGGATGTGCAATTAAACTTAATTCTAGTCCAGCATGGCAAAAAAGCATGTTCCCCAGGGTCAATACACGCTCCCCCCCCCACCCCTCCTGGCATCACACCGCACCACCCAAGGGGGCGCGCCACACTATTTGAGAAGCACTAGTCTTGTGGGATGCATGCGCATGCAGAAAATTTTCTTCTTTCTTCTCTGTTATCACCACCTCATGCCTGCCCACATGACATGATCATGCCCACGTGACATCTTTGCCGCAGTCGATGATCAGAAGGGTTAGTTGACTTATTGTTTATTCTTGTTTTATTATTATTTATTATTAATTATTATTAATGTTGATGTTCATGTATTATTATGAAATATCTATTGTTTTTACATGTTTACTCCTATATATATTCGGTCAAATATATGTGTTTGTGTCAGATTATATGAGTTTGGGAAGGGATTGGAAGGGATTAATTGGTTTTCTATCATTTCATGTCAGAATTTTTGTTTTCTCTAACAAACATTTTGACTTGCGAGCTTGCCCTCAGAACGGATTAATTTCGTAAGTCAAGGTACGACTGCATTTCTTAAGCAGTGGGTTAGCATCCACCTCACAACAAGAGGGTCCTAGGCTTGAGTCCCTGGCTCATTGGGGGTATTTCTGTATGGTCTGCATGATCCACCCATGCCTGCATGTGTTTCCTCTGGGTACTCCAGTTTCTTCCCACAGATTGAAAACATGCACTTTAGGCTAACTGACTGTTCAAAATTGGCCCTAGGTGAATTGTTAGGTACGTGTTGTCCCTACGGTGGTCCGACGAGCTATTCCAGGTGTGCCCCGCCTTCACCCAGTATTATGAGCATGGCGCCTAAACGCTTTGGGAAATTAATAAGTGAGAAAAATAAATGTTGTAGGTGCAAATTAATTTTGTAGCTGGCAAATCTGAAAAACTACTTGCTGTAGGCGTTTTATTGCATGTGCCACATCTCGTCCTTCCGTAGCAAATTTATGGAAGAGTTTGGTTAAATTACACGTATCAGACGAAACCACAGGGCTTCTTCAGCCCCATGAGAGTTTGTTCTTAGTTCCGCTGAGAAGTATGGGCGACTATACACTTATTTAAAAATCTCTCTCTCTCTCTCTCTCTCTCTCTTTGAGCCTCCCACTCCTTTTCCACTTTGAATGAAAATTTCATGTTGATTCTAAAAAACATTTGCAGCCTTCGGGGCTCAGCAGGGGTCCAGTGGCCCACCACTTTTCTCTCCATCTCACACACGCAGCCACACATACTCAAATTGTGCTTCACGATTTCTCCTTCTCTTAGAGGATTTCTCATATGCGTCATGTTGTGGTTTGATTTAATTAGCCTGTGTGTTTATATTTTTACTCAAGGTGCTCTTGAGTCAGATCTAAATCTCAGATGTTGGTAAAAGACCAGAATGTGACCCAAACTGTTTTTGCTCATATTATCGGATTAGGTAGCTAGAATTTTTCTCCCCTAATTTAGTCATAGACTCTTCAGTTTTGCCTCCCAATCACACAATCACCACCAACCATGGAGGGGTAAGAACATGCCTTCCACTCCATGACACATGATGCTAACCACCTGTGTCTTTATAAACTGCTGTGTATACATATTCAAGGGAAAGCACTATTCACCTCTTTGTCTCTTGGCTGTTGATGGCTTTCCAGATCAACCTTGAACCTCGAATTCACAATAATATATGATGTCTGTCTGTCTTCCTTTCGGCTTTTTCCATTTTACTCAGGAGTCGCCACAGCGAATAATCTGATTCGCACGTTTGATTTGGCAGAGGTTTTTACGTCGGATGCCCTTCCTGTCACAACTCTTTTTATCTGACGACTTTGCAGCCTACTCTTTACGAAAGTCAGCAATGGTTCTTTTACATGCCTCTCACCATAGACAGTGAGAGACATGGCTCGCCTTTGATAACCCAGTTAGCCGCACTGGGGAGGACAGTGGCAACCCTGTGGAGAGTGGGACTCGAACCCCCAACCTTTGGATCAGCGATCCAGCGCCCTATACCACTAGACCACCACTGCCCACTACAATAATATATGATGGTACTATGTAAATGTGCCACTTAGAAGCTCCAGCTAGGATTTTTCTTTTATATATCTAAAAGCTTTTATATAGCTAAAAGTGATTTTAGAGTGCAAGACTGCACAAAAGACATTTTATATATATATATATATATATATATATATATATATATATATATATATATATATATATTCTACCAGACGCATATGTTTTAGCGTCTATACAATATCAAGATGTGTATATTAAACATATATTAAATGTTACACAGTTATATGCATATGTAAATACTGTAATGTATTACAGTAATGTTTAAATAGAATTTATATACATGTTTATAAGTATAATAATTGTCTATATATTTATAAGTACAGTATAAATACTTTAAGTACTGTACTCACCTCTGAGAAGCTCGTCTCTGCTTGATATGTGACGACGAGAGACCAGTGCAGTACGATGATGGTGAAGTGAAGATGAAGACAAATTGATGAAGATGATGGTTATTGGAAGTCCGATCATGCCTCTTTTGTCAGATTCAAGAGGCATTGGATCATCGATGGAAGTCGAAGGGGCAGCAGGAGGCGGGGTAGGAGCAGGAGGAGGTGTAGAGGCAGCAAGAGAAGCTTCTGCGGGAGGTTTTTGGCACACAAGGAACATGGTGATGGGGAGTTGTGACTGCTGTTTCTTTTTTTGTGCAAATATGGTTTTCTACAAGGACATGACACCGTCAAGATGATTGCCAAATTCGATGGCTCTGACCATGTTGTCATCAATCTTTTGGACCCTTTGTTGCAAACTGCGTGCCATATTGAAAATCTCTTGCAGATTTCTCAAAGTTAGACCACGCTCTTCATCCTCATTGTTGTCCTCTGCCTCCTCTACCTCTTCTTCCTCACTCCCCGATTTGGTAATTTCAATGAGGTCCTCATCAGTTAGGGGGGGCTGAGTGGCACATGAGCAGTGTGTTGACGTCCTCCGTCGTCATGTCTGAGAAGCCTTCAGTGGTTACCGACCAAGCCAGCTTCACGGCCTTATCTACGGCTGAGTGATGAACCTCCTCAGGCGTAACGCCCTCATAATCATGGGTGATTTTTTTTCGGCCACAAATTTTTCCAGCTTGAAATAATCGTTTTTTCTTTCATATCACTGATGGCATTCTGGATGTTGGTCAGACATGTGGCGATGTTGTACGAGCGCCAATACTCTTTGATGCTGAATTGTTGGTTGTCCTCGTTGATTGATGATATGAGGCCCTACATTGTGGATCTTGTGTACAGGGCCTTGAAGGCCCGAATAACCCCCTGATCCATAGGTTGAATGAGGGAAGTGGTGTTGGGGGGCAGGAACTCCACTTGAACCCCTTCATAATGTAGGTTGGGTGCATGTCCTCCTGCACAGTCCATTACAAGGAGGACCTTGAAGGGCAGCCCCCTTTCAGCGAGGTAGAGTTTTGTGCTTGGGATGAAACAGTTCAAAAACCACTCATTTGTGAGGGCTTTCGTGATCCATGCTTTCTTGTTGCTCATCCAGTAGACAGGCAGCAAGGCTTTGTTCTTGTTTTTCAAATCATGCGGACGGTTGAACCTGTAGATTAAGGCTGGCTTTATCATGAGGCCAGCAGCATTCCCACACATGATGAACGTGAGGCGATCCTTATGCACCTTGAACCCTGGCCTTTTCAGTTCATCTTTGAACAAAAATGTCCGGGAAGGCATCCTCTTTCGAAAAGAGACCAGTCTCATCCATATTGAACACTTGTTCCGAAAGATAACCATTCTCTTTGATCATTTTCAGGAACTCTACCTCGACGTACCGTTTGGCTGCCACGTTTGGCCTCCCCATACAGCGTAACACTCTGCAGGCTGTACCTCTTCTTAAAGTTTTCAAACCAGCCCTTGCTGGGACAAGTACGGGAAGAGCGTGCCCTCTGCTGGGCCTGTAATAATACCACACATCCAAAAAATTTTCCTGTCTTTACAAGGTTAAAGAATTGTTTCAAAAATTTCTGGATCCTGAAATTCAACCGGATCATCTCCAAAATCCAATGGAGGGTTACTGGACCTGTCATCCGTCCCTCATTTTTTTTTTTTCCCCTCACCGTCTGTTCATACACTGCTAATAAGCAAATCAACTCTAACATATGTAATTAATTTTTTTTTACTTATTTAATTAAGAAGACAGGTATGTAATTAATAAAAGTGATTTGGCTAAATCTGAGTAACATTAGATCCATTAAAATAAGGAATGTTCTTAAAATAAGTTTTATGTGTAATGTCATCTATAGCTGTGATCCTGGAATTGTTTTGTGATTGTGGTACATCCTGGGTGGCACGGTAGCGTAGTGTTTAGCATGTTCCCCTCGTAGCAAAAATGTCCTGGGTTCGATTCCCAGCTCGGGCGTTTCTAAGCGGAGTTTGCATTTTCTCCCTGCGCTTGCATGGGTTTCCTCTCACAGTCCAAAAACATGCACAGTCGGTTAATTGGCTTCCAAATCAACCCTAGTTGTGAGTGTAAGCTTGTCCCCGTGATGGATTGGTCAGCTGTCCAGGGTGAACCCTGCTTGAGCCGGCTAAGATGGGCGCCAGCCTCCCAATGAGCCTAATGAGGATTAAGCGGTTCAGAAAATGGATGGATGGGTGTTACATCCTGCTTGGATTTGGCTCAACCATCAGATGTGTCATATGATTCTTGGGTTGGAAATAAATTTTTTCTTGTGAGATGTTTATGCAAATTTTTGCATGTGTGATACCCCAGCGTGCGTTCTGATTTCCTCTGTCTGACTGTGTGGTGAGTGAATCCAGATTGCAAAGTGTATTGAGTTACCAAGCCAATTTTATGTACCATATGTACGCCATATGTCATCGCATTGCATGGCGTAAATTGGAGAAGAGAAACTCATCATAGGGTTGTGCTTTCCTTTGGTTAGGCATATGACCTTAAAGAGACAAAGTTCACAGTGGTGTTTTTATTTATGAGTTTATTAATCAGTGCTAATGATATTCTAAATAATACAAATGGCACAGAAATTTGGAGCACATAAAGGTTAAAAGACTGTTAAAAGTAATTATAAAGGTTAACTCATGAATTCGCGAAATCCAGGACATGCAGTCATGGGAAAATAATTCCGTTAACAAACCTTGTGATGCTACCTGACTCTGCTTTGCCTCACGCCTTCTTTGACTCGAACATCGTGACTCCACTCCTCATCTCTGATCACCTTTACAGCATTGTTGGAGACATTGGACATTTCCTCTTCAAGCTGTTATGGGACTTCTTGGGCTTTCAAGAGACTGGCTCATGTTCCCGTTGTTGAGGTTCTGACTGGCAGACTGAGATTCACAGCCAGTTAGTTGCAAAGATGGGCCCTGGCTAATAGAACTCATGGGCTCGTATTCACTGTGTACTGTTGCGGGAAGGGAAAGTCCAGAAAAGTACTGGAGAGGAAAGAAGTGTGGAAGATTTTGAAGTTAATAATTGATGTGAGATTTTAAATCCCCATGTAGCTCACAATTTGAGTATTGTTTGGCTTTAACACAGAGTTGACAGTTTATTAGATAGTAGATTAGTATTTGTAATTTTGGAAATGTGTTACAGAATTTAATAAGTGCACATCCACTGCACTGACCACAAAAAGAAGGAAAAAAACCCAACAAAATAGTGTAATGATTCTTGAATAGATTCCAGGGAACCCCAATGGTCCAAACCCAGCCAAAGAGTCTGTAATTATTTAATTTTGTTACAGTGATGGCGGTAATAATCCAACATTAGCAAAGTCGTTTTCACTTATTTTTTTATTGAATTCTTATCAATCCACGAGGCTCGAGTGTAAAAAGCCCAACAGACTTTACCTTTTCTTGCCTTATCCTTGGCTTCCAGTCATGTGATTTTTGAGACACAATTTCAGGTGGGGTGGGGCAGTGGTGGCCCGGTAGTCGGGTGCTGGATTACTGATCCCAAGGTCGGGGTTCAAGCCCCACTGTCACCAGGTTGTCCTTGCTGTCCTCAGAGTGTAGCTAACTGGGTTATTAAAGGCTGACCATTTCTCTCGCTGTGAGGCATCTAAAAAGAATCATTGCTGACTTTTGTTAAGAGTAAGCTGCACAGCCGTCAGGTTGTTTGTGCCCTGTGATGGCTTAGCGAGCTTTCCAGGGTGTTCTCTGCCCTCACCCGGAGTCTGCCGAGATGGGCGCCAGCCTGCCCGTGACCCCCTTAAGATTAAGCAGTTCAGAAAATGAATGAATGAATGAATTTCAGGTTGGAGTCACAGTGGCGTAGTGGTTAGCACATTCACCTCACAGCAAGACAGTCCTCCTGGGTTTGAGTCCCGGGTTCAAGCATTTGCATGCTGTCCTTGTGCTTGCATGGGTTCTATGAGTACTCCAGTTTCCCCCTACAATCCAAAGTCAGGCATATTAGGCTAACTGGCTGTTTCACATTGCCCGGAAGAGTGAGTGTGAATGGCAGTGTGTGTGTGTGTGTGTGTGTGTGTGTTTGTCCTGTGATGGTTTGGTGAACTGTTAAGGGGGTACCCTACCTTTGCCTAGAGTTGGCTCAGACAGGCCTCAACCCCTCTGAGACCTTTTTAAGCGGTTTGGTGATTGAGTGAGAGTGTGAGTGAATCTCGGGTTTCACTACACAATGTGAAGCTATCTGGAAGTGATCAAATAATTCTGTGCTGAAACTGTTTGAGAAAACTCGCTGGCTGCTGAAAGTTAAGACCTGCTGCATTATTCTTCAGTCATGAACTCTACACTTTGGTCATGGGTTATGTTTTGGTCAGCATTCCAGTCGCAGCAGACAAAATATAAGCAAAAAACAAAAATCTGTTTTGTCGCGATTACCTTGGGGCTTCCCAGACATTACTTACCTCACAGATGAAATACGGGACGGTGAGTTAGACGCTGACACTTGGGTTCTTAACCAGACATCCAGTTGTGGTTTCTTCATATTTCATAAAGTTTTTCTTTATCGATTGCTGTCTGCAATGCTGAGTCTAATTGTACTAAATTTAGCTGGATAGCTGTCTCGTTATTGGAATGCCGGCGAGCAATGCTCAAGCTGCTTTGACTGAGCTCTAGTTCTGGGGAGGAAAAAAAATAGACTTAGTCTGATTAACTTACCTATTCTACGAATAAAGGTGCAGTCACACAATACCAGTCATATTGTGATGTTACATTGGAGGAAATCCGACGGGGCAATGGAGAACACGGTACATATTGAAAAACATCAAAGGACATGCTAGAAATTTGAGGAAAACTTCCTGGAAAAGTAAAATATTTTGTAAGTGTTGAAAAATTTGGTGGATTTTGTGTTTCTAGTGCACAGCGGAAACTTACAGAAAAATTTAATTTATTTCAGTTCAGTTTTATTTATACAGCACTTTTTTTAATTGACATTGTCACAAAGCAGCTTTACACGGGAAAAGTAGGAGTTTACAAAGTATAAAAGAATTTAACCGTTTTCTACAGCCCTTACACAACCTTAATGAGGGTCGCCCGTGGCGACGATAGCAAGGAAAAACTCCCTCAATATATGCAAGGAAGAAACCTTGCGAGGAACCAGGGCCGAAAGGGAAATCTATCCTCATTTGGGTGAAATCATATACAGTAAAACCTCCGCTGACGAACGCTTAAGCTCACGAACTTTTCGCCTCAAGAACATTAAATTTGCGAGCATATAGTCTCTGCAGACGAACTAGTTTTCGGCGGACGAATCAAACCACGCGGTCGAACAGCGCCACGGTGGCGGCCACGAGAAGCTGACGCACGCTCACGGCGTCACAGTTCGTCACCCCCTTTCTTTGAATGCGGACGTGGTTTGTGTTTGATAGACATTTTGGACCATATTGAGTGTACTTTTGCTATTATGGGACCGAAAAAGACCCACCACAGGCGCAGATCATTGAAAAACACGAACGAGGTGTGCGTTTGTGTGACTCAGCGTCCCAGTACCAGTACGCTAAGTCTACCATTGCTCCCATCCTTAAGAACAAGGAAGCTATTAAGGGTGCGTGTGTGGCTAAGGGTGTTTCCAAACAGTAGGCGTTTCCAAACACTCCTTCCAAACAGTAAGTCCCTCCCTCCCTCCTCCTCCCACTCCATTCCATCAAGCCATCAACTACCATCACAAAGGTAAATAAAACCACTTTATTATACAGTACAGTTTATTTCTTTAATTACAATACAATAGCACATTTATTATACATAAAATAAGGTATATTTTTGTGTAGTTTTAAGGCTTATTTAGTAGAAAATTATGTTTTATGGGGACCTGGGAACAGATTATTCTCATTTTAATGGTTTCTTATGGGAAATAAATGTTCGGAAGACGAACTTTTCGCCTTACACACTTTCTGGGAACCAATTATGTTCGTGAGCAGAGGTATCACTGTGTATATATATATATATATATTTATATATATATATATATATATATATATATATACAGTAGGCCCTTGACTATTTGCAGTTTTGCGATCATGGTTTGCATATTTGCGGATTGCCGAGCAACTTTGACTGAGATATGTTAGCATGCTAGTAACATCTGTACTGCCTTGCCTAGTAAATGTTCATTAGCATACTGATAAGATAATGTTCAGTGTGTAATTACTGTACAATTCTCTTTGCTTAGTAGTGAAGAAATTAGCCTTTACCAAGTTGAAATTAATGCTGAGGTATGTTGTAAAAAAGGAGGATATGAGTATGTTATATTTGGTTTCGTTAGACTCTAAAGCATTATTAGCACCAGAGTAGGATAGACAAGTTAAATCAATAAAGAAAAGCATTAGAAGGTCAGCACAGATGTTGCTAGCTAGAGTACTTAATAACAGGTCGTTAGCATGGCTAGCTAAAATTACAATTATATGAAAGAAAAAATCAGGCCTTTCAGAAGATGGTGTGTGTTTTGTCTGTCCTTTTTGGCTGAATGACATTTTATGAGTAATTTCAGCTTCAATGAGGATAAGTAGCAATTATAATGCTGGAAAAAAAGCTCCATTAGTTGCATTTTTTTTGTTTGTTTGTTTTGTTGTTGTTGTTTTAAGTCAAGTACCTTCTCAAGTACCTGGCTCTAGTTAGTTATCATTTTAAAGCCTTCACATGGAACAGTGCATGGAAAGGGATATGATAGTGGGAAATGGACCAAAAAAAGAAAAACAAGGTGAAATTTTTATATGCACTTTGTAAAAGCATATATTATGTACATTCACTTACTTTTTGTTTATGTATTTGGATTATGTTTAGTTCATGGTTTGTCTGGTTGTATGTATATGCATTTTTTTTTTTTAAATGAAGTTTTCTAAATTGTAAGATAGAATTAAAAAAAATAATAATATTACAGCAAGCCCAGCAGGGGGTGATGTGCACTTTGTCAGGGTCGGGTTGTTTTTTTTTTTTGTATGGTTTTTTTTTTTCTATTTTTTTTTTAATTTATTTATTTATTTTACTTGGCCAAGGTTTGCACTCTCATCTTTGTGGCGTTTTATTGGGTATAGTCCTAATTATCTAACAAAAATTATCTAAAAAAATCAACTTTTGTCCATCTGTAATAATTTCAATTCTGGGCCAGACCTCTGAAATCATTTAAGATTTCCTCAATAACCTAAACAATTACTTCTGATAGGTAGTCAAGTTGTGCCTTTTGATATGTTGGGGTTTCTGCAATTCATATTTTTGGACAATGTGGAGGCTGGACGACAATGTAATCTGTTGATGCCTGTCGTTCACAGTAGGGGCTACTGTATGCTTTGTCATTTGCAAAACGTTTCACCAGAGGCGGGACTTTGGAGTAGGAAGGCTTCTGGATTCAATTCTGAATCCAGGAATTTTTTAAATGATTCTTTAACGCGAGACCCCCCCCCCCCCCCCCCCCCCCCATTTTGTTTCATATAGTGGCTTGCTGGGTTGGTGTAGGCTTATACTTTCTCTTTGTGCTGTTGTATATTCATTGTAATTTTGTGTTTGCTGGCTTTTTCCCACTTTAACATTATTTTAGTGTATGAAAAGTTAGAAAAAGTAATATATACAAAAAATTATTTTTACTGGGCTAATTAAAAACAAGTGTATAATTTACTGCAAATGTGTTAAACATAGATTCTCAACTTTATGAATTAAATTAAATTTTTAAATATTTAGCAGACTGAATGATCATGTGTGCCATTAGTATATGTAGTGCTGCTTATGGCTCCAATTAGAGAAAGAACGTTGCATATTAGCGACAGAGAGTGGAGAGCTGGATGCACTTAAAGGCTTAATGGAGGTTTTAGGATGATAAAGTGTCAATGACTTCTGAAATCATGTTTCCGAATAACATGATTGGAATTTTAGATGGTTGGCCAGAAGAAGGAAGGAACGGCTGAATGGGGCAGGTTGAAAAGCTCTAAATGTTTTGTTTGCATTTTTATCGCGTGTAAACAGACAAATCAAAAGCGCTTCTCATTTGACTTTCAATGAGCTATGATCATGGCTCTGAACAAATGCAGGATCTGAAATGGGGAATTTTGACAATCAGCAAGCACATACCATTGGGCCGGTGTAAACAAAGTAGTGATAAATGGCTAAATACAAATCTAAACAGGCAGTGCGAGTAAAACTATTGGAATTGTGCTCCCACCTCATTCTCTGTTTTCTCCAGACACTGAGCAGTGTTTCCTCAACATTTTTTTTTAAAGCTTTTGTTTGTACTAACGTTTTACATTTCTGTGTAAAAAAAAGCTCCTTTAGGCTTGATGCTAAAATACAGGACGGCAGAATGCATTTCCAGACATAATATTCTGACTTCAAATAAGGCTTTAAATATTTCTTACGGGCAGAACAGTAACGCAGTGGTTAGCACGTTTGCCTTCGAGCAAGAAGGCCAGGTCCAGTCCTGGGCTTGGGTGTTTCTATGTAGGGTTTGCATGCTCTCCTTATGCTTGTCTGGGGTTTTCTCCTGGTACTCTGGTTTCCTCCTACAGTCCAAAGACATCCATGTTAGGTTAATTGGCTGTTGTAGATTGGTATTGATTGTGTGTTAGTTCTTGACACGTTGAGCTGTTCAGGGTGTACCCTGCCTTTACCCAGTGTTCGCCCCCCCCCACCCCCACCCCCGATATTAGCAGTAGGATTATTGTTTCAGAAAATGAGTGAGTGAGATGAGAGCAATGATGAATCCCCCTGCACTAACCCATTCCCTCTGATTGCCCAGATACCGCAAGCTTTTCAGCTACTTCATCAGTGATCATTTCTGCATTATTTATTCTACTCTCACTGCTTCACCTCATAGCTCATGATTTGCGAAGGATTTCTATCAGTGGTTTCATCCAGACTTGTGTTCGGTTTTCGTGTTCTTTTCGTGTTGCAAACGCTTGAATTCACTACAGCTTGTTAATGTCTGTGGAGAGGGATGGAATAGAAAAGAGATGAATAAAAGGATGGAGTGAGATTTATGTCCTTCCAGCCCTGAGCAACTCTGTGTCTGTGTTCATGCCCTTCATCTTCGCTTCCATACCGACCCGACTGAAGTGCTGACTCCAGTCCCTGGGGAGGAAAAAAAAGACACACTAGCTGTTATGCTACAATTCTCAGATTAGCCAGCTGCAATCCATGAGATGATAAAGCATATGTATTGTAATTTCAGGGGGTTTATATTTATCCATATTTCTCTATGTGCTTCCAGAGCTTAAGTCTTCATCTTTCTTAAGCTAATTTGATTTAGGCCCCAACCCCCGTTCCTTTACATGCAGGGGCGCACTAAATCAAGGCCTCCTAATAAAGTTGTGTAAGCACAGAGCCAAATTTCCTTGCTGATCCTCACTCTCACACACACACACACACACACACACACACACACACACACACACACATATACATGCACTGCAGCGGAACTTTCCATTACAGGAGGTAAAATATTAAGACAAATGCATTTAATATTGTTGAAGTGCAGCATGCCAGAGTGCAGAGAACTCCGACAGTGGATCAGTATGGAAACTCCGGAGTGAAATAAACAGTAGGACTCTGATCAGTGTGGGAGTGAAGGCATATTCTGTCAAGGTTCCTGCTTATTAATGTTTATTAATGACACTCATAAATAATTTTCAGACATGTGAAATTGGGAAATGTAGCTCGTTCAACAAGGCTAAGAGAAGACATAAACAGAAAGAAGATATCAACTGTATTTGAAATTTTGGTCGAGTGCTAGTGGGATAATAAAGGGTCTTGTATTCGCGTCGAGGGCGTTTCTGTGTGGATGTTTTGCCTGTTCTGACATGGGTTCCCTGTATGGAAAAGACATACACATTATGCTACTTAGCTGTTCTGAATTTCCCTTAGGTAGGTGTGTGTGTGTGTGTGTGTGTGTGTGTGTGTGTGTGTGTGTGTGTGTGTGTGTGTGTGTGGGGTCTGGTCCATAATGTGATTCCAGAACACAGATGTACAGCAGGCCCTTGACTATTCGTGGTTCTGCACTCACGCCCCTGCATATTCGCGGATTGCCGAGTAACTGTCACGTGATTCAAATTCAGCCAATGACTGTTCTCCCTCCTGCTGATTGGTTGAGATGATGTATACGTCCCTTTTTCTCATTCGCGCACAAGTTGTCAATGTGCCCTTTTTTAGTGTGTTTTAATTATCAGTTAAGTTCTATGATGCCACTCAAACGCCCCGTGTGTTTTCTCTGGCTAAGCACCAGAAAACGGTAATGATGTTGGCTGTCTCTTCTGAAGAAATAAGACTTTCTCCTGAAGAAACACAAGTTTCCTCTGAAGTGTCGAAAGAGGAATAATTATCTGAACTGTAGTATTAAAGTCTTTTTCAATTATTATTCCAGTACAGTACCTAAGTTAATGTTTAGAATGTTTGTGTGTGTGATTTTATGTACTGTGCTATATCATGTTTATCCTTTTATTTTGTTTATCCAATTTATTACACTTCATGTTTATGTTCTTTTTGTTATGGTCTGTGTTTTTGGGGGACTTTGATTTTGGCGGCTGTGTTCTCTAACTCTTATTTTCTCCCCCCTCCGGCTGAAGGGCATGGCTGAGCTGCTTGGGCCGATTGCAGTAGCTCACACCTGAATTCACTCCTCTCATTTACTCCCTATAAACACAAACTGCACGCATACCTCTGCACCAGAAGATTGTCTCACGTCACGTCCCTGCTTCCTTGTGTTCTCTCTGGCTCCTGATTCCAGTGTTCAATGTTGTTTGTGTTTTTCGTCGTCATCAGAACAGTATTTAAAGTGTGTGAGCTCTGCTTAAGTGCTTCCCCTTTGAATAATAAATCCACTCTCTGCCATCTCACACTGCCTCCTGCATTCTGAGTCCGGCTGAAAGTTCATTACGTCATTACGTCACACTTTTATGTTCTTTATATATATATATATATATATATATATATATATATATATATATAATGTAGTAATGACTAAGTAAAAACTTTAATTTTGTACTATGATATTTATTGATCATATATATAATTTTATCAATAAATATCACAGTACAAAATTCAAAAGTTTTTACTTAATTTCTACATTTTACTACATTTATACTGTATTAATGAGTAAGACTGTCTGTAGAATGTGTTTGAGAAGCATATTTTAGGCATGTAATATGATACATAGGGTTTTACTTCCGGGTAGAGAACTCGCGGATTATCGAGATTCGCGGGAGGGGCCGGAACCGCACCCCTGCGAATAACGGGGGCCTACTGTATATGCTTGATACTATGGTTGCCATGTATGTATTTATAAGCAATGGTGGCCTAGTGGTATAGCGGTTGTATACGTCATGTATATAGCGGCATGTATACATCATCCCGCCATATTGGGGTGAAAACAAACCATTCACTCCGGTCCCAACACTGTAGCACATGCGTGTGTAAGGGTTTAATACTTAATTTATTTATTAAATAAGCGCAAACTGGTAGTTAACTGTGTGGCTGTCGGCTGTACAAGTTATCGAGGAAAGAAAGCTGGTGTTAAATATCACAGATTCCCTGCTAATAAAGCCTGATGAGAGAAATGTATTTCTGCTTTGAAAAGAGCTGATACCGACAACAAAAGAAAAGATTGGCGACCAGCTCCTACCAGTCGTGGATGTAGCGAACATTTTGTTGGCGGTAAGTAATTTTTATCAGTAGATATATTATTATTTATTGTCTTAACCACAGTTTGATTCTATTTAACTGCATATCTGGTGTCCATTTATAAGCTGAGGGCAGCTAAAATGCTATTTAGTCTTTATTGTAACATGTACAGTATATATAATATAACTATTATAATACTTCATAGATTTAGATCCACATGTTTGTGCTTAATATATAATGTAGGCAAAATAATAATAATAAAAAAATGTGAGTCATAATTACCTTTGCCATGATTAATACTTTTGTGTCCTAACACAGCTTGCCATGGGCGATATTAGAGGCTTTCCTGGGTATAATATGCTCGCGAAGTGCCGAAACACATCCAGATAAAAAATACTCATACGCTTCCCAGATTTAACTTTAACAGTCTTCAATACGTGTTCTAACACTCACAACAAACATGCCGTTCTTTGGTTTCCGCTTCACTTGTTTAATCCCACAATGCATTACAGAACCGGAATATACCAACTTCCGGGGGGGGGATCATTAACAATGATTGCTACACTCTAAGCCCTTTGAAACTTTCCAGTTTTTCGTGAGTATAATCAGATGTGCGATTAATCAAATAATTATAGATATCTGGGTATGTTAAACCAGGTATCCTGTCCGTTGCTTCCTCCATGCAGTTAACAAACAAACCATCTTGGCAAAACGTATGGGTCATTTGTTAGCCCTGATAGCCGTAGTTTTTGAATATACTGTAGTTTATGATCGTTATCATAATTACCAGGGAGCTCAGAAAGCACTGGGATTGTATTACGGCTGTCAACATTCATATTTATATAATCTACCACGCTAAAAACAGGCACCTCCAAAGTAAGTACACGGTTGTTTTCACCCCAATATGGTGGCAGCTACTCAGCGGCCACGTGACTGCAAAACCTCTATAGGGTGTTGGATCGCTGATCCTAAGGTTGGTGGTTCGAGTCCCACTGTCCACAAGGTTGTCACTGACCCCAGTGCAGCTAACTTGGTTATCAAAGGCGGGCCAAGTCTCTCAATGTCTATGGTGAAAGGCAGGTAAAAGAACCATTGCTGACTTTCGTAAAGAGGAGCTGCAAATCCGTCAGCGTGTTTTTGTCCCTTGCTAAAAGGGTTGTGTCAGGAAGGGCATCCGACGTAAAAACTTCTGCCAAATCAAACATGCGACTCATTCGCTGTGCGACCCCTGATGAAGGGAAAAGGCCAGGGAGAAGGAAATCTCATCTCATTAGAAGTAATAGTGTAACCGAATTAAAGATATTATACTAAATGGTTCTTGTTAAATATTGGCACCGGTGACGTAGTGGTAGGCTTGTCCACCTCACAGCATGAAGGTTGTAGGTTCGAGTCTTGGACTCTGCGAAGACATTTCTGTCTGGAGTTCTCTTGGTGCCTAATTGGGTATCATCTGGGTACTTTGGTTTCCTCTGACAGTCCAAAGACATGCGCAGCAGGCTATCTAGCCATTACAAATTTTGGAAAGGTTTAAGTGTGAATGTAAATGTTTGTTTGTGTGGTTGTCTGATGAGCGGTTCAGGGTGTACTCTGCCTTCACCATGTCTTGGCTGAAATGGGCTCCTCGCTCCCTGTGACCCAAGTAGGATTAAGCGGTATGGCAAATTATTCTCCTCGTATTTGTACGGGTTTCCTCCATGTACTCCGATTTCTGCTGATAATCCGAAGACATGCACATTAGGTTAACTG
The DNA here is from genome assembly GCA_024760905.1 of Plotosus lineatus. Classification (NCBI taxonomy): domain Eukaryota; kingdom Metazoa; phylum Chordata; class Actinopteri; order Siluriformes; family Plotosidae; genus Plotosus; species Plotosus lineatus. The sequence continues at coordinate 24,009,644 of CM045740.1, read as the reverse complement.
GCTGTTGCAAATTGCCCCTATGTGGGAGTGTGAGTGTGAATTGTTGCGTGTGTTAGTCCTGCGATGGTCTGGTGAGCTGTTCAGGGTGTACCTCACCTTCACCCAAAGTCAGCTGGGATAGGCTTCGGCCTCCCCACGACCCTGGGTTGGCAAATATACAGATGGTTCCTGTTCAATAGCATCACTCAACACTTAATCCTTTATTAAAGTTGCTGGTGCCTATCTCAGTCAACATTAGGTGAAGGCAGGGTACACCCTGAACAACTGACCAAACCTTCACAGAGCAACACAAAACCACTAACTCCGTGGAACAATTTGGAACAGCCAGTTAGCCCGATGCGCATGTGTTTGGACTGTCAAAGACCGGAATACCTGGAGGAAACCCATGCAAGCACGAGGAGAACATGCACAACCCCACAAAGAAACATCTTCCCCAAGCCTGGGACCTGAACCCAGAATCTTCTTGCTGTGAGGCGGATGTACTAACTGTTATGCCACGGTGCCACCATTCAGTATCTTCATTTAAGCATGAATGAAGTCACAGTGATACAGATTTCAGATAATTGACTTTTTGAGGAATGAACTGGATGCTCCACACTGTGAGTATTAATTATGAGTATAATTAGAAGTACTAATTTGTTCTTCCTCGCTGCTGGGAGACAGAAATAACTGAACATTTCTTGTTAAATGTGTTTCCTGTAGCGTCAGTGATGGTCGTGATATGTGTCATCCTCCGCTGATGTCCAGCAATTGTCTGGAGGATATTGTTGTTGAAATCTATCACTCGAGTGCTGTCGTCTGTGTACTCTTCTCTGTGACGGAAGAACATGGATCTGAGAGCGAGGTCATGATCAGTGAGATGAGACTTCGGCGTTCTGCCCCGGCTGATTATAATTATTTCCTGATCATAATTGTTGTTGATGATGGGCTGTCCGGCTCATGTTATTTTCTCATCAGCAGCTCAGCTCAGACTGAATCGTTCTCTGAATTTCTATATTTGTCAGCGCGAATTTGCTAAAGAAGCCGCGCTAATGGCAGAGAGGCTGGAGTGTTTTGATGATCACAGTCATTATGATGAAGAATGATCTCTTGATGATTATAGCTGTGTCTTTTGTTCGACAAGAACGTTTCAGCTGTCGACTGCTGCAGAGCTTTTGTTTTCGTTTTTTGAGGCTGGAGCGGTTTGAGAGAGAGAGAGAGAGAGAAAGAGAGAGAGAGAGAGAGAGAGAGAGAGAGAGAGAGAGAGCAAGAGCGTGAGTGACTGAGAGAGAAGCTCCTGGACACAGTACATGTTTACTGTTCGTCCATTCACTGCATTTTACTGATTTGTTCTCAATCAGTAAATAAGAGCAGAATGGAGGGATGGGTTCTATCTGTTTTATGGGCACATTACAGGCTGATTGGCTGTTCCAAATTGTCCCTGTGTGTGTGTGTGTGTGTGTGTGTGTGTGTGTGTGTGTGTGTGTGTGTGTGTGTGTGTGTGTGTGTGTGTGTGTGTGTGTGTGTGTGTGTGTTGGCCCTGTAGTGAGCTACCCCATCTCTACCCAGGCACAACTGGGATAGGCTACAGCTCCTTATGACTAAAATAATTAAATGAGTGAATAAATTAATGGATCTGTGAATTAATAAATAAATGAATAAGTGAATGAAGAAATGAGTCAACAAATGATTGCGTGAATAAATGAATTAGTGAATAAATAACTGAATAAATGAATGAGCGAATAAATGATTGATTGAATGAATAAATAAGTGCATGAATGAATGAACTGATATAATGAATGCAGAATAAGTTCATGAATGAATAAACGAGTGAATGAATAGATAAATCAACACGTGAATAAATTAATGAATAAACAACGAATGAGTGAATGATTATGTGAAGGAGTAACTGAATCAATAACTGCATGAATGAATGAGTAAATAAGTGCATGAATGAATGAGTGAATGAATAAATAAAAAAAAAGAAACGACGAATGAATGAATATCATGATGCTACAAAATTAATGCATTTATAAACTTGATGTTTATTAAAAGCTCCTGGACCTCAGAGGGAGAAGTTTTATTAGTTTACAAGTAGAAATCTGTCTGTATTTGTTGTTATGAAATTCTTGCACGTATCTCACTTTAAAGAAATATTTTTTACCACGCTCTAGTAACTGACAGCTCGATTCCATGGGGTGTGAGAACTACTGATCATGTGCATGTACACAGCATATACGTGTGTGTCAGGGTGGGGTGGTGCTTACACACACACACACACACACACACACACACACACACACACACACTCTTATTATTCATGACAGTGTGTTTGTTTTCATTCCGGGCCTCAGATTAAACACGGTACTGGGGAATCAATCAGAACTCTGTTAAGAGTTTGTGGCTTGATGGCGTTAAACAGACATAGAGTAAACAGCAGCATCTGTTCCTCATCGGAAACGAGAGAAGAGTGACGGATATATCAAAAACGAGAAGCGTGAAGCACTTTCAGTAAATGATGAATGACGACTCCGAATCATTCTGGGTTTCGGAATACAAGCTTTTGCATGAATTACAAGCATTTGATGAATCTCAAGTGGTGAGGCACGGTTGCTTAGTGGTCAGCACGTCCGCCTTACAGCAGGAGGGTCTTGGAGTTTCAATGTCCCACCCATACTTGTGTGGGTTTCCTCTGGGGCACTCAGGTTTCCTCCAACGGTCTAAAGACATTAATTCGACAAATTGGTTGCACCAGGTGTGTGTGTGTGTGTGTGTGTGTGTGTGTGTGTGTTGTCCCTGTGATTGTTTAGCGAGCTATCCAGGGTGTACCCCACCTTCACCCAGAGTTGGCTGAGATAGGCTCCAGATTCCTCAAGACCCCAATAGAATTAATCATTTCAGCAAATGAATGAATGAGTTTTAAGTGTTTCAACTTTTAATAATTCATTCACTTATTCATTTAATCATAATAATTAGGGTTATGGGGAGGCAGATGCCCATCATCTCAGCCGACTCTGGGTGAAGGTGGGGTTCACCCTAAACAGATCACCAGACTATTGTAGGACCAACAGACGCAACCATTCTCACACTCACACCTAGGACTGATTTGGGACGGGTAATTAGCCTACCATGCATGCTTTTGGACTGTGGGAGGATAACACACGAGTATAGGGAGACCTTGCAAACTTGACACACAACCGCCTGAGCCTATTAATTAAACCTAGGTCTTCTTACTGTGAGGCAAACATGCTAACCACCGTGTTACCTTATCCAGATCACAGTGAGCATATACGTAGTATTCTTTATTTTTTGCTTTTGGGTGTATATGGTATGTGTGCATGTGTTTTGTAGGGATTTTTTTTTTTTCCCTCGGTGAGGTTCTGGCTCACTCACATGAAGTGCACACACATACACAGTTTCCTCAGCAAGCCTTATCTCTGCATTTACCTTCCATCATCTCTCACAAATGACAGGCATTGGAACAGCCGTCACCCCGGCGCCCTCGCTCCCTCTCATCTTCTTTGAGCAAGTGCACTCTCAGTGTGACACTATAACCCCCCCCCCCCCTCCCAACCATCTGCCCTCTGCAACATCACCGATCTCCACACTTTCAGTTTCACTCCATCTGCACCCTTCACTTGTTAACATAGATTAACTGCAAAGATTAATGGGGGGATATAACTGCACAAATCTGGGAATTTATTTATTTATTTAATTTTTGGGTTACGCCAGGCTACGACTAGGCAGCGTTCCAATTTCATACTTCAGTGCCATGGGCCCTACTCTGTCATTTGTCTCCTTCACTTGCTAAAATAGATTAGGTTCAAGAATTAATAAGTGCTTGAATCTGGCAACAAATTGGGATACCGGATTTATTTATTTATTTATTTATTTATGAGATGAATGCCCCATGCTCTGTGTGTATTTCAGTGTATAATTGGAGGCAGTTAAGGGTATAATGTTGACAATAATCAGGCTGATAACAATGAGGGCACACTTTATATGCACATATTGCAAAATAATTGCAGCTCCCCAGCGAGCTATTGAACTGCTACAGTCTGAAACTAAAGCCCAAACTCTGAATCTGACTCCTACTCACTCACGTGTATTAGACTCAGAGTGTGTGATTGTACTCAAATTTGCTGCCAAGCCGAAAAAAAAACCCATTGACAATGGAAAGAAGGGCAACCACGACCTCGTCCAGCACCTCGACCGAACTTTTCAAGATAAAATTGGACTCATCAATCCTTTACAGTCTCGTTGATGATTTTATCTATGACTACAAAGACCTCAAAGATCATCCTTCTTGACTCCAAGGGATTGCCATGATGAGGGAGGTAGGGGGTGGGTGGGCTGTGGGTATGTATCTGTTTATTGCTATTCGATATCAATTAAAAGCAATTTTTTATTCACAAATTACTTGCAGTGCCATATTATTATAAAGTTGCATACGGACGATTGAATGTTTAAGTTTGCATTATTTTTATATACGTATGTGATGATGGTGGCGTAGTATTTAGTGTGTCCACCTCACAGCAAGAAGCTCTTGGGTTCGGCTCAGGAATCTATGTGGACTTTACATGTTTTACATTTACAGCATTTAGCAGACGCTGTTATCCAGAGTGACTTACAGAAGTGCTTTAAAGTCTCTATCAGTAAATATATTCTTATAGTGTACTGGTTTGTTAGAACACAGACTAAGTATACCATTAATCAAACTCTGGTGGTAGATGTTGTGTGGGTTTTTCTTTTTTTGTGTTGTGTGTATTTGTATACAGCATAGTTCTTAATCTGAGTACTGCTGGAAAAGGTATATTTTCAGTCACCATTTGAAAATACCCAGTGACTTAACTGATTGGCTGTCCAGAGTAAGTTCATTCCACCACCTTGGAGCCAGAACAGAGAAGAGTTTAGATCAGCGGTCGGGAACCTATGGCTCTCGAGCCATATATGGCTCTTCCGGAGACGTCATATGGCTCCCAGACAGTTTGGAGTTGAGGGGGCCAAAAAAAATTAAATTAAATTAAATTAAAATATATATATATTTTGGAACTGGTTTTAAAATACTAGTGATAATCTTAATAATATTAAGTAATTTAAAATTAGTTTTAAAGATACATTTTAAAAGTCAGGGGTGGGTTGCGGCACTTGCAATCCGCCGGTGACCCGAGGATCAGGTCGGGAACCAATCGATCGCAAGTACGTCACGGGTCATTGTCAATGTACGGAAATTAATTTTATCAGAGATAAAATTTCAACCCTTCAACCCGCTTCAACCCTTGTAACAGAAAAGATGGCGAAAAGAAAAAAAGACGATGATTACCGTACATTCCAGGCTGCGTGGACAGAGGAATTTGCATTTGTGGAGAGAGCAGGATCCGCAGTATGTCTAATATGCAATGACAAAATTGCATCAATGAAACGCTCAAATATAAAGCGGCACTTCGATACGCGTCATGCTTCTTTTGCATTGAAATATCCACCGGGGGACAGCAGGAAAAAGGCATGCGAAGAGCTGCAACGGAAAGTGCAGACGAGCCAGCAGCAACTGCGTGTCTGGACCACGCAAGGTGACGGTAATTCCGCTTAGCTTTGCGGGTGCTTTGGCAATAGTGAAGAGTGGAAAGCCGTTCACAGATGGCGAATATGCCAAAACAGTTATGCTTGATGTGGCCAATGAACTTTTGATGACTTTCCAAATAAAGCCAAGATAATCAAAAATAAAAGACATGCCACTGTCAGCAAGAACGGTTCACGATCGGAGCATCATGATGGCGAATCAAGTCGAGGAAACACAAATTAAGGACATAAACGCTGGGACATACTTTTCTCTCGCGTTAGATGAGTCAACAGACGTTAGCAATCTATCTCAGTTCAGTATAATTGCCAGGTATGCTACAGGTGACACACTGCGTGAAGAAATCTTGGCTGTTTTGCCAATGAAAGAGACAACAAGAGGAGAGGATTTATTCATGTCGTTCATGGAGTTTGCTAAAGAAAAAAATACCACTGGATAAACTTATTTCTGTGTGCACTGATGGTGCACCATGCATGTTGGGGAAGAACAAAGGGTTTGTAGCACTTCTCCGTGAGCATGAAAAGAGAGCAATCCTAAGTTTTCATTGCATCCTGCACCAGGAGGCGCTTTGTGCTCAGACGTGTGGCCAGCAACTTGGTGAGGTGATGTCGCTGGTCATTCGAGTGGTCAACTTCATTGTCGCCCGAGCTTTAAATGATCGGCAGTTTAATGCTCTGTTGGAAGAAGTTGGGAATCAATATCCCGGTCTGATTTTACACAACAACGTGCGTTGGTTGTCCAGGGGGAAGGTGCTCAACCGTTTTGCAGCTTGCCTCAGTGAAATACGGATTTTTCTAGAAATGAAAGGCGTCAAGCATCCTGAGCTGGACAATACTGCCTGGCTCCTGCATTTTCACTATCTTGTGGACAAAACTGGTCATCTAAACCAGCTTAATGTGAAAATGCAAGGTATTGGGAATACAATCTCATCCCTTCAACAAGCAGTGTTTGCATTTGAAAGCAAGCTGGAAGTTTTTCTCAGGGACATTGAAACAGGTCGTCTTCTGCACTTTGAAGGACTGCAGCAATTTAGAGATGCATGCTTAGCAAGTGACCCCACACAACATCTGGATCTCCAGCAGCTAGCTGACTATACGTCCAATCTCCTGCAGTCATTCAAGGCACGTTTTGGAGATATATGATATATGGATGACCAAGTTCAAGTCACTTAATGGAGAGTTGGAAAGACTTGCACGACAGCGAGCAGAGCTGGCGAGGGAACACAAGTGGTCAGAAATAAAAAAGCTTCAACCTGAAGACCAGCTAATTCTTAAAACTTGGAACGAGCTTCCTGTGACATATTACACAATGCAGCGTGTGAGTATTGCCGTACTGACCATGTTTGGCTCTACGTATGCATGTGAGCAGTCATTCTCGCATATGAGAAACATTAAGACCAACCTACGCTCGCGTTTAACTGATGGAAGCCTCAACGCCTGCATGAAACTCAACCTCACTACATATGAACCAGACTACAAGGCCATCAGCAAAACCATGCAGCACCAGAAGTCGCATTAAAAGTAAACCTTTTATTATTATTATTATTATTATTATTATTATTATTATATGTTTAAAATACTATATGGCTCTCAAAAAATATATATCTAGAAATAATTTAGTTTTATGGCTCTCCAGGTCAAAAAGGTTCCCGACCGCTGGTTTAGATGCTAGAAGATCAAAGAGAACATGGTGCAGTCTGAGGTGTGATAAGTGCTTTGAGGTAGGAAGGTGCAGCTCCATTTTTGGCTTTGTAGGCAAGCAGTGTTTTAAATCTAACGCAGGTAGCTACAGGAAGCCAGTGGAGAGATCACGGCACTGGTGTGGGAAAAGTTGAAAACAAGATGTGCAGTTGCATTCTGAATCAGCTTCAGAGATCAAATGGCACTCACAGGTCGACCTGCCAGGAGTTAGTTGCAGTAGTCTAGTCTTGAGATGACAAGGGATTGAACAAGTATCTGAGTGGCCTTACTGGAAAGAAATGAACGAATCCTTCGGATGTTAAAGAGGAAAAGATTAGTGATATGAGAAGATGCAAGCAATATCTATGGTTACTATAAGGTTTCGTGCAGTGCTTGAAGGAGAGATCATAGCATTGTCCAAGGAAATTGCAAGATCTTGATGTGGGAATGAGTCTGCTGGGATGAACAGCAATTCAGTCTTGCTGGGATTAACCTTCAGCTGGTGAGCTGCCGTCCATGAGGAGATACTTGCCAGGCATGCAGAGATCCGGGCAGAAACGTCAGTATCTGAGGGAAGAAAAGAGAATAATTTGATTGTCATCTGCATAGCAGTGGTATGGCAACCCATGTGAGGATATGACATTACCAAGGGACTTAGTATTAAAAAGAGAACAGAATTGGACCAAGAACTGAGCCCTGGGGAACACCAGTGGAAAGTCGGCATGGAGAGGATATGGATCCCCAGCATGTAACCTCATATGAGCGACTTTCCAGGTAGGAAGCAAACTACTGCTATGCTACACCACAAATTCCTAGACTCCTGAGAGTGGACAAGAGAGTCTTGTGGCCGACCATGTCAAATGCTGCTGAAAGGTCGAGTAGAATGATAACTAATGACATCTTGGCTGATCTTGCAGCATGTAGTGTGTCTGTAACAGCAAGAGTGCAATCTTTGTGGAATGTGTTTCTTTGAAGCCAGATTGATTAGGGTCAAGGAAGTTATTCTGCAAAAGTCTGTTTTCAGTGTGCTTGTCTGTGTTTCCTCTCACAATCCAAAGACACGTGCATTAGGCTAATTGGCTGTTCTAAATTACACCTGTGTCTGAGTGTGAATAGTTGTGTGTGTATTGTCCTGTGATGGGCTGGCGATTTGTGAAGGGTGTCCTCACACAGTGTTGACTGAGGAGGCTCTAGCCTCTTCGTCACCCTAATAGTAGAATGAAATGTTTCTGCAAATGACTGTGAGTGATGTTGTTGATAATTATATCTGGAAACCCTTCATTAATCTTTTACACATATTTTTAACACCTCCCCGTCTTGCTCTTTCACAGGTCCTTTACGTGTTGTAGTGCCCACAGAGTCAGTCTCCTCCTATATGGGTGACACGGCATTGCTTCGTTGTGAGGTGACGGGTGAGCCCATGCCTGTAGTGCGCTGGCAGAAGAACCGTGATGAGCTTCCCTTGACCTTTGATCCTGACAGCAGGGTGGTGGTACTGCCTTCTGGCTCACTTCAAGTCAGCAGGGTGCAGCCACCTGATGCAGCCACCTACCGCTGTCTGGCAGAGAACCCAGGGAGTGCTCGCACAGGCACGGATGCTGACCTGAGGGTTTTACCGGGTGAGTACTCTTTTTATAGGATTTTTTTGTTTCTCTCATGTACTTTATAAAAAGATGACAAATGTCACTTTTACTTTAAAAAATGTTACTTATATCTTTCTCTACACCAATCCTGTACTGCTATGACCTATGCACAAGCCGAATCTGAAAGTATTTAATCAATCTCCAACTGTGTAAAGATCACATTTCACATCTGATGCTCAGCTGAAGTGTGTTTTATCTATTGGACCACAAAGCAGGCATCAGCCTTTAGCACTGATGATGATGATGATGATGAGTGTTTCTGCTTATGCGTTCTGACACTTTCTCAACATTGTCAGGTTTAATACAGTCGGCCCCCAACTTACGAAATTAATCCGTTCCAGAGCCCTTTTTGTATAGCGGGGATTTCGTAAGTAGGGGTCGCATCTTACATGTTGAACGCCTAATTCGTTCCAATGCTCCAGTCTTTGGACTGGATAAACCCTATAGACCCTTTAAAAATGATAAAAGTACACAAATTTTGTATGAAATATGTGTTAGAAGTACAAGAAAATTATTTATTAAACCATTTAAATGTTTTATTAACATATTAAACCATTTTATTAACATATTTATTAATTAAACCATTATTAAACATTTTTTATTAACACACACACACACACACACACCTCTCTATCTCTCTCGCTCTCTCTCTCTCTCTTTCTCTTGCGCGCGAGTGCGCTGCGGGCCACGCCCACAAGACGTGGAATTCAAAGCGCATTCCCTGCTTGACAAACTCAACTTTAATTTGATTCCTTGAAGGATCGGAATTCCAGATAAACTCAAATGCGCCCACATTTATTTAACATTTACTGAATTAAACAACTTAAAAATCTAAACTAAAAACTAAAGCGTTATTCTCTCTCTCTCTCTCTCTCTCTCTCTCTCTCTCTCTGTGTGTCTCTCTCGCTCTGTCTCTCTCTCGCGCGCACTGCGGGCCACGCCCACAAGACGTGAATTCAAAGCGCATTCCCTGCTTGACAAACTCAACTTTAATTTGATTCCTTGAGGGATCAGAATTCCAGATGAGCTCAGATTTAGGGGATTGGATCCACATTCATGGATTTAAAAATTGATTACTAAGCAGGCTTGTAGTGTGCAGTACTGTTTAGGAGTGTATAGGAGTATGAAGGAGTGTGCATGCTCTGAATAAGAGCATCTTCCAAATGCTGAAAATGTAAATGAGTCTGCAGAAATGTACAAGAGTGCATAAATTTGTGTAAGTGCACAGAAGATTTCAGGAGTGTGTATGCGTGTGCGGACATGTGTATGAGTGTACAGGAGTGTGTGAGGGTGCATGAGGGTGCAGGGGTGTATATGAGGGTGTAATGAGTGTGTATGAGTGTGCAGGAGTGTATATAAGTGTGCAGGAGAGTGTGTGAGCGTGCGAGAGGGTGCAGGAGTGTATATGAGTGTGTATGAATGTGCAAGAGTGTACTAGTCCTTCTCAAAAAAATTAGCATATTGTGATAAAGTTCATTATTTTCTGTAATGTACTGATAAACATTAGACTTTCATATATTTTAGATTCATTGCACACCAACTGAAATATTTCAGGTCTTTTATTGTTTTAATACTGATGATTTTGGCATACAGCTCATGAAAACCCAAAATTCCTCTCTCAAAAAATTAGCATATCATGTTCAGGTACTCTAAACGAGCTATTAACCTAATCATCTGAATCAACCAATTAACTCTAAACACCTGCAAAAGATTCCTGAGGCTTTTAAAAACTCCCAGCCTGGTTCATTACTCAAAACCGCAATCATGGGTAAGACTGCCGACCTGACTGCTGTCCAGAAGACCATCATTGACACCCTCAAGCAAGAGGGTAAGACACAGAAAGAAATCTCTGAGCGAATAGGCTTTTCCCAGAGTGCTGTATCAAGGCACCTCAGTGGGACGTCTGTGGGAAGGAAAAAGTGTGGCAGAAAATGCTGCACAACCAGAAGAGGTGACCGGACCCTGAGGAAGATCAGGTCAAGCCATTTTTGAACCAGAAACAGCGGCAGAAGAAAGTACTCTTTTCAGATGAAAGCAAATTTTGCATGTCATTCGGAAATCAAGGTGCCAGAGTCTGGAGGAAGACTGGGGAGAAGGAAATGCCAAAGTACCTGAAGTCCAGTGTCAAGTACCCACAGTCAGTGATGGTCTGGGGTGCCATGTCAGCTGCTGGTGTTGGTCCACTGTGTTTTATCAAGGGCAGGGTCAATGCAGTTAGCTATCAGGAGATTTTGGAGCACTTCATGCTTCCATCTGCTGAAAAGCTTTATGGAGATGAAGATTTCATTTTTCAGCATGACCTGGCACCTGCTCACAGTGCCAAAACCACTACTAAATGGTTTACTGACCATGGTATTACTGTGCTCAATTGGCCTGCCAACTCTCCTGACCTGAAGCCCATAGAAAATCTGTGGGATATTGTGAAGAGAAAGTTGAGAGACACCAGACCCAACACTGTGGATGAGCTTAAAGCCGCTATCAAAGCATCCTGGGCCTCCATAACACCTCAGCAGTGCCACAGGCTGATTGCCTCCATGCCACGCCTCATTGAAGCAGTCATTTCTGCAAAAGGATTCCCGACCAAGTATTGAGTGCATAACTGAACATAATTATTTGAAGGTTGACTTTTTTTGTATTAAAAACTCTTTTTTATTGGTCGGATGAAATATGCTAATTTTTTGAGATAGAAATTTTTGGTTTTTCTTTACTTTTTTGCCAAAATTGTCAATATTAAAACAATAAACAGCTTGAAATACTTCAGTTGTGTGTAATGAATCTAAAATATATGAAAGTCTAATGTTTATCAGTACATTACAGAAAATAATGAACTTTTTCACAATATGCTAATTTTTTGAGAAGGACCAGTACGAGTGTGTATAAGTGTGCAGAAGTGTGTATGAGCATGCCGGAGTATGCATGAGTGTGCTGGTGTGTATATAAGTGTGTATGAGCGTGCAGGTGTGGCGTTTATGAGTGTGTATGAGCGTGCAGGCATGTATATGAGTTTGCAGGAGTGTGTATGAGTGTATATGAGTGTGCGGAACTGTGTAAAAGTTTGCAGGAGTGTGTATGAGTGCAAGAGTGTGTATGAGAGTGCATGAATGTGCAGGGGTGTGTACGAGTGTGCAGGAGTATATATAAGTGTATTGAGTGTGCAGGAGTGTATATGAGTGAGTGTGCCGGAGCATGCAGGAGTGTGTATGAATATGTATGAGTGTGCAGGAGTGTATATAAGTGAGAGTGTCTGAGTGTGCAAGACCGTGTATATGAGTATTCAGGGTGTATATGTGAGGCGCTTCACCAAATGTAGGCGCTTGTCACAAGTGACGTATGGTGCTTTTGAGACAAAGCACGGCTTATCCAGACTTCCGATCTTTCAAGTGAGCAAGTGCGCAGCTGCACTTTGTCTCACAAGCACCATCCTTCATTTGCGACAAACACATTTGGTGGAGTGCCTCACATATAAGTGTATATGAGTGTGCAGGAGTATGTGTGAGTGTTGCTGGAGTGTATATGTGTGCATACGAGTGTGCAGGAGTGTATATGTTTGTGTATGAGTGTGCAGGAGCGTGCAGGAGTGTGTATGAGTGTGCAGGAGTATTTATGAGTGTGCAGGAGTGTATATGACTGTGTATGTGTGTTCAGGAGTGTATATGAGGGTGCAAGCCTGTATATGAGTGTTCAGGAGTGTGCAGGATTGTTTGAGTGTGCTGGAGTGATATGAGCTTGTATGAATGTATATGTGTATCAGTGTGCAGTCGTGTAAATAAGTTTATATGGGTGTGCAGGAGTGTGTTAGATTGTCTACGTGTGCAGGAATGCATACACATTTTTATGGCTGTGCAGGAGTATGAGTGTGCAGGAGTGTGTATTAGTGCATACCAATGTATATGATTGTGTATGAGTGTGCAGGAGTGTTTGAGTTTGTACGAATGTTTGAATATGTATGAATTTATGAATGTGCAGGAGTGTGTATGGGGTATGTATGTGTGTACGAGGCTCGCTCGCACGCACACACAGACACACACACGCGACACACACACACCCACACACACACACACACACACACACACACACACACACACACATACACACGTGTGATTCCCAGTGAAAGTGATTCCCGGCGATATGGTCGTTGTAAGATTATAACTCTGCTAAGAAGACATGGTCAACATACGTGTGCGCACACACACACACACACACACACACACACACACACACATACACGTGTGATTCCCAGTGAAAGTGATTCCCGGTGCCATGGTCATTGTAAGATTATAACTCTGCTAAGAAGACATGGTCAACATACGTGCGCACACACACACACATACATACACATGTGTGATTCCCGGTGAAAGTGATTCCCGGCGATATGGTCATTGTAAGATTGTAACTCTGCTAAGAAGACATGGTCAACATACGTGCGCACACACACACACATACACACAAACATACACACATACACGTGTGATTCCCAGTGAAAGTCATTCCCGGTGCCATGGTCATTGTAAGATTATAACTCTGCTAAGAAGACATGGTCAACACACGCGCAGACACACACACACACACACACATACATACACATGTGTGATTCCTGGTGAAAGTGATTCCCGGCGATATGGTCATTGTAAGATTATAACTCTGCTAAGAAGACATGGTCAACACATGCGCAGACACACACACACACACACACACACACACACACACACACACACACACACACACACACACACGTGTGATTCCCGGTGAAAGTGATTCCCGGTGCCATGGTCATTGTAATATTATAACTCTGCTAAGAAGACATGGTCAACACGAAGTAAGTACCTTAAAAGGTTGCTTTTATAATTTTTAAAGGGTAGTCTTTTGGAGCCTTGGAACAAATCACGCGTTTTACATGTAAAATGCGACTGTACTTACGAAAACTCCAGGTTCCGAAAAAGGCGCTGGAACGGATTAATTTCATAAGAATGGGGGAGTACTGGGAAGGTAACCTGCGATGGGCTTCACGCTATGGAAACCAGGGATAAGCACTGGCCTGATGAGGCACTATGGCTTGGGTATAAAAAGCCCAAAAGAACATTACAGTCATCCCTTGCCACTTCGCGATTTGAGCATCGCGGTCTTGGTACATCGTGGTATTTTAATAAAAAATAAAATAAAATAAAAATATTCATAAAAAATTCAAAATTTGCACTGAAACTCACATGTAAGTAAGCGGAAGGCAGGCTGCGTCCATTGTTTCCAAACGACAGACTGAAGTGCCACTCCTCCCCAGTTTAGGCAGGGACTGCCCACTCAACTCAATCTCGCAAGCTGATTGGCTTAGACATGTGACGCTATTGCCTCCCGCCCACTCAACTCAATCTTGCAAGCTGATTGGCTTAGACGCGTGATGCTGTTGCCTCCCGCCCACGCAACTCAATCTCACAAGCTGATTGGCTTAGACGCGTGACGCTGTTGCCTCGCACATTCCCGCGGGATTTTTTTGTGATTTTGTGATCTTGCTGTATCGTGTTTGTGAACGTCCTGCACCGCGGAGAAGAGCTACAGTATTGTCAGAGGTGAGAACAGTACTTAAAGTATTTATATATAATTTCTATTTAAATATTAATACATTACAGTATTTACATATGCATATAACTGTGTAATGTTTAATATACACTTCTTGATATTGTATAGACGTGAAAAAACATAGAAATGAGACAACATGGTAGAAATGGCGGGGCGTTCCGACTTTGCGGTTTTTTGAATATCGCGGCCAGGTCTGGTGTACATTATCTGCGATATTCAAGGGATGAATATATATGTATATATATATATATATATATATATATATGTGTACACACACACACACACACACACACACATACACACACACACACACACACACACACGAGTGTGCATTGTGTGTGGACCCAGTCACTTGTCACTCTTTGGCAGCTGTTGTGGATTTCTTCCATCAATTCTTCATGTCGTGTTCAATCAACTTTCACCCCTACACCCCCCCACACACACACTCCGTTTATTTTTAACAAAACCAAAACGTAACCAGCCCACACTCCAAGGACACGAAGACTCCTTCGTACCTTTAGTATGTTTTACTTGGTGCTCAGATTTTCTTACTTGTTCTTTAGATTAACTTTTGAACCTTAAATCAATTTCACAGTTGAGCTAAATTCAACTTCCCTGAAAGAAACCAGCTAAAGGTAAAAAGGATGAGCAGAGGAGATCACCATGGCAACAAGGGAACATACTATTAAGTGCCCTTTTGATTTAAAAAAAGGTGATTTAATAAACAAAGGGTGCACATTTCTACATCGGTTTTCATGAAGACCGAGTTGAAGTGGTTTCATTCATAAACTCACTTTTATTTGCATAACTTCTGTAAAAAAAAACAGAGTAAGTAAATGTACACTTCTTTTCTTCTTATTTATTAATTATTTGCAAACTACTTAGTCATACTATGTCATGTGCATGTCTTTTTACTGTGGGAGGAAAAACTAATATCCAGAATACAGTGAGTTGTCGACTTACGACCTATGCGAGTTTCGTCTAATCGACTTTATGACCGCAAAAGTGGTGAAGCATGATTCATGGCAGTGCGAGTGTTGCGTACGACAGTTGTTTGCGCTGCCGGCAGCGTCCGTATCTTAAAAGGCCAAGCAGGAGATGATGCAGCTTCACTTTCTAACTGCTCAGAGCAAATCTATTCATCTACTTTCAATACCACATCACTGTGGTGCGAAGCAGAGAGCCAATCCTTTCTGTGTGTGGGCGGGTCCGATACGTTGAAACTCTAATTATATTGGCCTCACACGATGCAGTGTTTATGTGACAGGAAGCGCGTCCCAAGTTTTGGCAATCAGCTGATCTGTGGGTTGAAGTTTTTTCATGTCTGTCCATTTGTGTTTGCTTGCCAGCTGTGCTTGACTTCATGGAAATGAGTTGATCAAAATGAGGGAAATTTATCTCTTTACTCAAAAACAACACGTGCAGTCTGTGGCTGTTGTTATAATCCAATAAAATTAGAGTTTGAAGCTATCGGACCCACCCACACAGTGGAGTACAGAAAGGATTGGCTCTTCGCTGCGTGTCACAGTGACGTGGAATTGGAATTAGATGTATAGATTTAAATGCGCAAGATTTATTCATCTGTTTGGCATGAGTGTATTTGGATGGAAAGTTGACATACGACCTGATCGATTTACGACCGGTTTGCCGGAACCAAAAGTGGTTGTAAGTCAACAACTCACTGTATACCCTGTATTATTATTATTATTATTATTATTATTATTATTATTATTATTATTGGAGAGTTTTTCCTCTGCAAATTAGAATTAATATTTTTTACATTTATCTTTACATTAATGTAAAGGGAAAATAGATAGAGAGAATATAATAAATAAGGGTAAAGGAGGGAAATAATGAGATAGAAAGATGAATTTCTTCCCTGAAGGTAGGAACAGCTGGACTGAGTGCAACCTGAACAGAAAGGACCAAAAATAATAAAAATAAATGAATAAAAATACATTCTGTTGGAATTCTGTGCTGTTCAGGATTGCATCTCTGCCACACAGAGTTGGGACTTGAACTCAGGACCATCTTGCCACAGGGTAGATCTGCTAACCATTACTCTACTGTTCCTCCTTAATCATATTCAGGACTCCTGCTACATTTATTAAGAACTAAGTTTTACATTATGATAAATACAAAATTATATCACACACACACACACACACACACACACACTCACACTCCAAAATACAAAGGCAGACGTTACGTTCTGATAACCCTGTTTGTGTAAACAGTGATTTTATTACTCGGTACCTCTTCAGAATTAATAGTGTAGGTTTTGTTCTACTGTTGTTATTATTTGTATCATCAAAGCTTCCTGGTATTTTTTTCCTCCTTGAAATACAACTACTGATATTGTAGAATAGAATTCAGCACGCCTGTAAAAATAAACAGAAATCTTTTCTAAGCCTGTGTTGGTATGTTGCGGACTTTCTGCAGTGTTTTAATTTGTGGCTTGTGTTTGTTCTGTACAGAGCCTGGAGTGTTGAGGAATCTGGTGTTCCTCCAGAGACCCGTGAAGGTCACGGCTCTACAGGGCACAGACGCCGTTCTGGAATGTTCTGCCTCTGGCTATCCGACCCCGTCCTTCTACTGGATGAGAGGCAATGAGATGATCCAAATCAGGTGACGTGCACTGGAGAACACCGTGTGTGTGTGTGTGTGTGTGTGTGTGTGTGTGTGTGTGTGTGTGTGTGTGTGTGTGTGTGTGTGTGTGTGTGTGTGTGTGTGAGAACGAAAGCGAGCTACAGATAAATATTTTTAAGATCTAACCAAGACAAGACAAATTATCTCATTCACTGAACGTTCACAAAGTACCAGAGGGAACAAAGTTCTACCATGACCAAGTGTCGATCTCAGCAGTCCATCATAGGGCCAACTCTTACATAATCATTCATACATATACAGGGAGTCCTCGGTTTACACCGGTCCCGACTTACACCGTTTTGTGGTTACAAACCCGCCCCCATAAAAATATAAAAAATAATATTGTGCGTCATTACGTCTTTTGCGGTCACGTAAATAAACACGAACTAGTTTCAGGCGGGCGAGGCGGAAGAATACGCAGTGTTGTGGTTGTGGGCCGAGGAAGACGGCGTCGCTTCCCTTCGCTCAGTCTCAGTACTGTAACATTACGCGTCTTTACGTCTTACACGGTTATGTAAACAAACGCAAACTAGTTTCAGGCACGCGAGATGCAGCAAGCGTTGGCAACTTTTGAGGCTCAGGATCCCAACTTGGAAAGGTTCACTAGGGTTTCCAGAGGCATCATGGATTTGATGCAATGCTACAAGGAGATCTTGGATGAGAAGAGGTTGCTCTCTGTCCAGTCTAACCTGGAGCAGTATTTTAAGAAGGTAGAGAGAGGCCTGCAACAGATCCTGTACCCTCTACCTCAGCTGCATCTACTACTCCAGGCTCACCTGCCCCAGCTTCTCCAGCACAATAAGCCTGTCTCGCCCTCCCTTACTGTATTTCATTCTTGTGGTAAGGAATTGTTTTCTCTTTTTTTAATACTTTTTATGTCATTAACTGTTACATTTTATTATAGCACTGTATGTGCAGTACTTTTCAGTGTATTTTATGTTATGTTCCGACTTACACTGAAAATCGGGTTACATCGCGTCTTAAAAATGGATCAGCGTCGTAAACCGAGGACTCCCTGTACTCACACCTTCGGGCATTTTGGAACAGTCAATTTGCCTAATAAGTCTGTTTTAACCATAATACTTGGAGAAAACATGTGCAGCTGGGACTTGAATGCAAGACCTTCTTGTATGCGGTGAATTTGCTTACCACTACCCATCTGTGCCTTTCTGGAGAATGGTTTAATTTAAAAACTTTCATTTTTATTTATTCAATTTCCACTTAATCCCACCTATGATGCGGGGAGATTTGAGCCTATCTTGACCAACTCTAGATGAAAATGAAGTACACCCTGAACAACTCACCAGTCCACATGAATCCAAGACTATCTCAATTTTCTTATTGTTGCCAATACCGTGCCTTCACCTAAGGTTCGCTGAGATGGGCTTCAGTCTCTCCATGACCTTAATAAAATACGTTTCATTCATTAGTTTTTGGCTGCTTATCGTTTGATGTACTTTCCTTAATGATTACTTTTAAAAAAAGTAGATGTCTTCACCACTCCACTGCTAAGCTCTGTCCTTTGTGTAGCTTTAGAGTCAAAACACTAATTCTTGCCTGCAAAGCCAAAAAGAAGGACCTGTACCCTCCTACCTCAAAGCACTTATCACACCCCTCACTACACTGCACCCTCTACGATCCTCTAGCACTGCTAGACTCGTACCTCCTTCTATCTCGGCACAAGGAAAACAAAAACTATACTCCTCTCTGTTCTGGGACTGAGGTGATGGAAATAACCTCCTCGAGATGTCCATAGGGGCCAGTGGTGGCCTGGTGGTAAGGTGCTGGATCACTGATCACAAGGTTAGGGGTTCAGGCCACACCCTCAACGGGTTGTCGCTGTCCCCCTAGTGCAGCTAACTGGGTAATCAAAGGCCGACCATGTCTCTCATTGCCTATTGTGAAAGGAATGTAAAAGAAAGATTGCTGACTTTCGTTAAGAGTAGCTGTATAGCCGTCAGCGTATTTCTGCCCTGCGATGACCTGGTGAGCTGTCCAGGGTGTTCTCTACCCTCGCCCAGAGTCAGCTGAGATGGGTGCCAGCGTCCCCGTGACCCTTATTAGGTTCAGAAAATGAAATGTATGAATGAATGAGATGTTTTCAAACCATGGCTGAAAAAAATAGCTTTTCCAGAAGTACTTGGATTAACACTATGTTATGCGCACACGCAACACCGGAGTGTTTTGACTAATGTTATATTTAGTGTCCCAGTGAGCCAGTAGTTTATTTGTCTTTTTCTTTTTTCTTAGATCGAGGAAGTACTCGTTACTTGGCGGCAGCAACCTGCTAATAAGCAGCATCACGGATGATGACTCGGGAACATACACCTGCGTAGCACATAACAAAAACGAGAACGTCACTGCATCCTGTGAGCTCTCCGTTCTAGGTGAGTCACCCATTTTCCTGCCGGCTACGAATCTCAAGGTTGTTCAAAAGTCATATCATATATATTAATTTAAAAAATGTATGAATCAGTTTTCCGCCAAGCCTCTGGCTAACTTCTAACTAGAGGTAGTGATGTAGTGAGTAACAAGAGCCTCGAGGGACAGCTGTAGCAGAAGACATCATTTTCTCCTGCTAAAGAAGCGCAAACATACTGCTGTAACGTCATACTGATTTGTGCACTCTCTGATTCGGGCAGATCTGAGATCAGTGCTCTCTGGAGAAGGAGGATCCTGCAGGCTGGAAATATGGACTTGTTAACATTTCTCCCAAGGAGAGAGTTTTCTCACTGCAGGCCTTTAAAAGCAGGATCCTCTGATAAAATATTCACTGCAGGTTGTTTCGCATCAGCGATATTGACGCCGGCAGCAGAAGCCAAAGCTAGCACGTTTTTCTAAGCCGTACTGATTAGCATAACATACTGCATCACTCGCGAATGCTGCTTTTGTCTTCATTTTTACTGTTTTTTTCCCCCTTTTAACAATAGCTAGATGATGACCTCATAGGACCCTTTAGCAGGTCCTTTTTTATATAAAAGTGTATAAATGTATAAAATGCATAGATATACAAATATGTAAACTCGCTCATTTTCCGATCTGCTCAATCTTACTTGGGCTGCAGGGAGGCTGGAGCCTATGTCAGCCGACATTGGGTGAATGCACTCTACATCCTGAACAAATCATCAGACCACTGCATGGCAACACATACACATCTAATCATTTACGCTCACACCTAGGGGCAATTTGGAACAGCCAATAGGCCTAATGTACATTACTTTGGATTGTGCGAGGAAAATTGAAGTACCTGGAGGAAACCCACACAAGCATGGGTAAGAACATGGAAACTCCACACATAAACACCCGAGCCGAGGACTCAAACACAGAACCTTCTTGCTGTGAGGCGGATGTTGCAACCACTACACCACTGTCCCGCCCTGGAGATATATTTTAGTGTATAAATACATTGTTTTCTTTATTCATTTTTATGATACATTTAGTGAGCTTAAGTCTGGAAACTAAAGAAAATCGATAAAAGGTATCAATAATGTCTGAAGAAAATAAAAATATACCTCTACCTAGTAGTATAGCTACAAAAAATATATATTTTCAATAAGTGATATTAAAATTTATGATCGTACAGCTCTTTATTTGTTTGCTAGTCCCATCCAAGACTTGATTATTCTGATTATGTTTACCGTGTACAACCCAGTTTGTTTCTGAATACTTGCCTAATTCTTGATACAGTGGTAGCTCACCTTACGATAGTCCCAGCAAATGAAAAATCCAGGTTACGAAAAACATTTTCCTAAAATTTTTGTCTCTGGATACGAAACAAGTTCACATTATGAAAGCGCCATCTCAAAAATCAAACAATGCATGAGTTGCTCTCCCATTGACTATCTCCCAACATCCTGCCCCGCTGGCCTCCTATTGGATATGTCCCAACATCCCGCCCCGCTGGCCTCCTATTGGATATCTCCCAACATCCCACCCCACTGGCCTCACATTGGCTAAGAGAGATGACCCAGCTCCCTCTCATTGGCTATTGTGGAGCTGTATCTCCATAATACCCATGATGCTTTTCGTGTAAAGGACAGAGTTACTGTTGTTTCATGAGTTTTTTGAGTGTGCTCATTGCAACTTTATTTTTTGGCTCAGGCTTTTAACCTTGCATAAACATTTGTAAGATTATAACTCTGCTAAGAATACATGGTCAACACGAAGTAAGTACCTTAAAAGGTTTTTTTAATTTTTTAAAAAAGTGTTTAGGGGGTAGTATTGGGGGCCTTGGGTGGCCGGTGGTGTAGTGGTTAGAGTGCTGGGCTCATGATCGGGAGGTTGTGAGTTCAAATCCCACTGAGACCCCCACTGTGCAAGACCCCTGGGCAAGGTCTCAACCACAAGTGTGCCTCTGTTCACCCAGCAGTATAAATGGGTACCAGTAAAAATATACTGGGAAGGTAACCTGCGATGGACTAGCATCCCATCCAGGAGGAGTTGAATTCCTGGTCGCTTCACGTTACGGAAACCAGGGATAAGCACCGACCTGATGAGCCACTCGGCTCGGGTGTAAAAACCCAACAGACTTACCATTGGGGGCCTTGGAATGAATCACGTGTTTTAAATGTAAAATGTGGTTCTACTTACGAAAAATCCTGGATACGAAACTGCCTCTGGAACGGATTAATTTTGTAAGGTGTGGTCTCACTGTATTTGGTTTGTGTGTGATCTCTGCCTGCCTTGTCTACCTTGGCTTCGGATTATCTGTAGGGTGTTGTTTTCTACATCGATTGCCATTGGCCTCTTCATTTAACTCTGCTTCTGGCTTGTCCCTGTCTGTAGTAATCTGATGAATAAAAGTCGTATCTGCAACTGCATCTTCTTACACTCCAGCCTTAGTTAATGTGGGATAATATAGACTTGTTCTCGTATGTTATCAATTCTGTAGTGACTTATAGGGGACTTGTATTAATTACAGATACCCCATGAAAGCAAAATGTAAAAAATAAAAATTAAACATACAATTAAAATAAAAAAGGCATTATGGATGTCCGGCAGTCCAGCAAGACAGAAGGTAGCTTATTCTGCAATAATTTTGTAATGGAGTTTATTTTGCTTTGCAGTCTTTTAAGGGATGAGAGATTCTTGTTGTGTTAATTTTGCGTGACGAGGAAAAGCACAAAATGTATTTATTTGGAATTTTTTATTTCTATTTCATGTCTAAAATAATTCTGATGTATTTTCAGGGCAAAGGCAATAAAAGCCAAGGTTTCCAATTTCAAATAGCTTTATTAGTTCTTGTTTATTTGTTACAGAAATAAAGGTTTAATGAACACTGACAGTCCTGTCACATTTCTCCGGCAACACTCAGGTTTTCACACAACACTTCGTTCACAGAATGTTTATAAAACGCACCTTAGAACCTAACAGGATAAATCAGTGTTTTTGTTTTGGTGTTGGAGGAAAGGTGCACCACACATTCTGTCTGTCAGTGGCTGAGTGAAGCTTAATTAGCTGAGGAGTTTTGCAAAAATGCAAAAAAAATTTGAAGGTTATGATGCAGAGATTTATTTTTTTGAAGATCAAAACTCACAAGGTTTGTTGTTAAGAGAGTGAGTGAGGGAGAGAGAGAGAGAGAGAGCAAGAGAGAGAGAGAGAGAGAGAGAGCGCATTGATGTGAAGTAGGCAATGTTCTCGTTTTTGAGCTGAGAGAGGATTGACACCACTTTAAGATGAGCCAGTAAAGCTTCTGAAAGGTCAGCGTGAGCAACATTGCAAATATAGAAAGATGATCCGTACACGATGTCCCGCTTGTGCCGCTGTGATGTTTTCGAGCTCTGGCACTGTGACGCATCCCTTTCGATATTCCTCCAGATTTTTCTAAAAATTGACCTTTTTAGCAATTCGAAGGATGTTCAAGGCAATCAGTAGGTCTTGGCAGTCTGGGTCAATAGGTATTTTCAGCTTTCATTTCAGCCTGAGTAATAACTCCAGAGGATGAGAGAGATAATAGAGTTCCAGCAGGTTTTAGAGGAGGAGGCACGGTTCTCTTTTGGCTGTAATCCATGTCATGTTGTTTGAGGTAGAGAAGGTTTAGAATGAAGTGTTGTGAGTGATCATATCTTTCGCTCTGGGTTTAAATACCTGGAGGGGTATAAATATTTATTATGTTGTATAGTTCCGGTGTTAATGAACTATTACCATCTTAGTACTTTCTTTTTTCGTTTGGAAATGTTTTTATTCAGTTGAATCTTTTTGCATAGTAGGAAGTTGAGTTTTTGTACACTGGAAGTCTTTAGAAGATCAATCCAGAGTTTTTTTTTTTTTTTTTTATCTCAACCAAAGGCGATAAAAGGCTCGGGGCTTTGGGCAGACCCCTTTTGATTTTGAAGACGGTCTGAATAAAATTGTGGACCAAGGAATTCTTGAAAGTGTTTTTTTTAACATTGTGATGATTTTTGACATTTTGGTTTACCTGAGGGATTGCTGGACTTGGGGGAGATTTTCACTCTCTGAGTGCTTGTTAACAGATGTGATTGAGTTGTATTTTCATGTGGTAAGAAAAGGGGAAATAAAAATAATCTGGAAGAGAACTAAGATAAAGGTTGGATTAAAAAAAAAAAAAACACAAATACCATAATCGACGTAATAAGCGCTCTGCTCCAATTGCCAGCAAAATCGTAGCTCAAACTTACCAATTTTATTCGATCAGTCTCTGTAAGCGTCAAATGAGGCGTTCACTGCCTGTAAAAGTTTTTCAAGACCCCCCTGCCACTGGGGAATGTCTATAATGTTAATCAGTAATAACACATTTGATTGTTCCGCCGTGCTTTAAAAAAACAGGAAAATATTGTGCTGTGTTCTTTTGGTAAATGTCCAACAACTGATGAACCATTAGAAACTGCCACAGCAAAACTATGGGATGCTCTGAATGAATGGAGCGATGAGCCAGATATGGATCAGAAAGTGATGACGAGTATTTTTCACCTGATTCTCCTGCTCACTAACTTCATAAATTTAAGGAAGTTAATAGCCATGTGCTTTTGTTTATGTTTGTGTTGATTTGTTGATTGGTTCAATGAGACATGTGCCAAAGTTGACATTCCTGTTCATTGGCTTGATTGTACTTCTGGGAAAATATTTAAAGGAACAGCACTGGGAGGGAAAAGTAAAGGGTCTTCTTTTTTTAAATTCTGCTGTTTTCTGGGTTTTTTTTTCCAGCTTTCATGTCAGTAGTTTGTTTGATACCACAAAATGAATAACACAAATACCAGTAAAACTCTTTCGTTTGTTCTGTTATTATTCATATTTTCCACCTCAATGGTAATAAGCACTTACCCTTCCACTCCGCTGGTAATCATTTTAATAAGCGCCCACCCACTCCAATTTTTTAAGCACCCTGGCGCTTATAACGTCGAATACGGTATTAATTATGTAGAGAGAGAAAGAGAGACGGAGAGATGGAGAGAGAGCAGGAGAGAGATTGATATTTTGTTTTTCACCACAGCAGCAGGCAACCACCACAGTTTGATTAAACATTCTACAGGTCGGCGCCTTGGTAGCATCATGGTTAATGCGTCTGCCTCACAGAAACAAGGTCCTATGTTTGAGTCCTGGGCTTGATGAGGGTGTTCCTCTGTTTTTAATGATCTCCTTGTGCTTCCTCCAGGTACTCTGGTCTCCTCCAACAGTCCAAAGACATGCACATTAGGCTAACTGGCTGTTCCAAATTGCCCTGAGGTGTGGTTGTGTGTGTGTTTGTGTATTGGCCCTGCGATGGTTTGGTGAGTTGCTTCAGGTGTAATAATAGCTTTATTGATTCTTGAGTCGTTTAATTTCTGCCTGTGTTACGAATCTGTACTCTGTATCATCATATGCAGTCGTTCAATATGAAACTCCACCCCAGAACGACACTGCAGCACCCCAGACTCAGATCTGCTGCAGGGGGTCCGTATGTGGCGCACAAAAAGAAACTCGCGTTCAGCAACTTTCTTTGTTCAATCTTTCCTCAGTCAGTGTTGTCATCCTGATTAGCAAACGTGTGATGCTGCGTGTGTCACGTGCTACCTATGCTTCAGCTTTGTTTGACATTCCTAGCTCTAAGATGAATGAATATAAAACACAATATCCATGACCAAAGGTGAAGAATGATGCAATCGGAAGAAACGCGAAAGCGAATGTGTGATGTGGAAAATTTAGCATTCGAGGCTACGTCTCTTCGCGCTTACATCCTCCTTCTGAAATATGAGGACAGTGATGAATCGTAGCCTAAAATAACCTATGCTAATATCTTACCCTGCCACATAGCAGTGATGCTAGTGATTTATAACTTGTAATGGAGGTGTCCTCTTGGCTTGGCCTTGCGCCGCTGTGTGGTGCTGTACCTAATTGTGATAGTAAGAAGTGAGTACAGTGAGAGATAAAAATGGTTTCAGTGATGAAAGGCGCAAAAGTCATGTTCGTGGAGTTGTAAACATGGACAAGTGGAGAGAATTGATCAGGACATTGTGCCACCTGTGTTGAGGTGAGCACTGTGTGGAAAATCGCCAGTTCTGTTCAGAGTGAGTGTTAAAGTGCCACGACGCTAAACACACCGCTACGGAATTAGAGAGGGTTAGCAATAGACTGTTAGCATGGTTCAAATCAATAGTGCTCATTCGGGGCTTCTTTAGGGCGACCCCAGCCTCTTGCTTTTTCTCCTCTCTCTTCCTTTCTCTTTTCTATGTTTCACTCCCTCTCCTTCTCTGTCTCTCTTTATCTCTCCATCCCTCTCTCCCCCTTTTCTCTTTCTCGCTCTCTGTCTCTCTTTCTCTCTCCCCTTCCCTCTCTCTCCTTTCCCCTTCTCTCTTTTTCTTTCTCTCACTCCCTCTTTCTTCTGTCTCTCCTTTCTTTTTTCATCTCTCACACCCTCTTTCATTCTCTGTTTTGTTGTCTCTCTCTCTCTCTCTCTCCATTCATTCATTTGTTGTATTCTTAATTTTTTAATTTCTGATCCACTTAATCCTAATTAAGGTTGTGAGGAGGCTGGGGCCCATCTCAGCCAATTCAGGATGAGGGCATTGTAAACTCTGTACAGCTCACCAGGCACTTGCAGGGTTTCTCTCTCTCTCTCTCTCTCTCTCTCTCTCTCTCTCTTCGTAAATCTCTCCTCTCATAACCATTCTCCTCTGTTATTTCTTTTTCGGTCTCGTCCCTCCTCTGTCATATAAACGCCTCAGCGTGTTTTTTGTTTTTATTGCTGAACCGAACAGCTTTGTTTACCGTCTACTGAAATATCTCAGGCCCAGGTCGTGAATTTTCATCTAGAAAGAGAGAAAGTACGAATGCTTTCCAATGACCTCGCGGACCTCCATGGCGCTGCACAGACTTCTACCTATGTGTCTGTTTATTCTTATATTCATAAGGAGGCACAAAGGGGACGTGAGAGACATGAAGTGCTGCACTGAGCTCTCCAGTCTGAAAGGGTTCAGCCATTTGCTGTAAGGGGTGAAAGAAAAACGAGATGGAGAGAGAGAGAGAGAGAGAGAGAGGAAAAAATTAATTTGCATAAAGAGAAAGAAAGAATAAAACACTGAAATATGGAGAATAGGATATAATATATATATAATAGGACTATACACACACTCATCATATATATGTCTTCCTTTCGGCTTTTTTCCCTTTTTACTCAGGAGTCGCCACAGTGAATCATCTGATTCGCACATTTGATTTGGCAGAGGTTTTTACATCGGATGCCCTTCCTGTCACAACCCTTTTTAGCAAGGGACAGAAACACGCTGACGACTTTGCAGCTCCTCTTTACGAAAGTCAGCAATGGTTCTTTTACATGCCTCTCACCATAGACAGTGAGAGACATGGCCCGCCTTTGATAACCCAGTTAGACACTCATCATATATATATATATATATATATATATATATAATACATAATACATATACAGACGCTCCCTGACTTACGTTTTTAATTGGTTCCGGACGGCTGAACGTAACTTGAAAGTGAACGTAAGTTGTTACAATGACGTGTGACGTTTGATGCTCATACTGTACTATATATCCATAAATACCATTACCGTGTCTCATAAAACACCCCTAAATCAATTATAAACATAACATTATAAAATAATAACAAATTTATCAAATAATTTCAACATTAATTTCAAATAAATCACTTATTTATACCGAGTCACTTTACGTGGGGCCTATGGGGCGATGGACTCACTGGACAGGACTGTGTGGCAGTCGAGGTATCTGAGCAGGCAGACGAAAGTCCGAGTCTTTCACTCCCTTGTGCTCCCTGTCTTGCTCTACTCAAGTGAGACATGGATGCTCACGGTTGAGCTTGAACGACGACTGGACTCCTTTGTTATGATTTCCCTGCGCTGCATCTTCGGATACCACTGGAGGGACTTTGTTACCAACCAGAAGGTGCTCGGGGATGCGGGGATGGTAAGAGTAACCTGCTGGATCTGGAACCGTCAGCTGCGCTACTATGGGCACTTGGCGCGTTTCCCGCCTTCGGACCCAGCACACCGGATCCTGTCCGTTCGGGATACTAGGGGCTGGAGCCGATCGCAGGGACGACCGCGTGCGACGTGGTTGTCACAGCTGAGGGCTGCCCTGCTGGGGAGTATGGGCCCTGTGCAGGCCTGGTCGATCGCCAGGAGATGAGTGGAGGTGGCTGGTGGACGCAGCGAAGTGCCGTCCCGGTGCATGCCCTCATACCTGACCTGACCTGACACTTTACATGAAGCTTAAAACAGCCAATCAACGCTTACAATATGTGAGGCGCTCAATACCGAAAGTAGTGTACTTGCTGTGGGTTATACAGACTTCCGGTCTTTCAAGTGCTCAAGGGCGCCATTGAACTCGTTTAGAACACAGCCTGCATGTGAATCCCAGCAAAGCGGAGAGTTCTTTCTTTTGTGTAAGTAAGTAAGTAAACTTTATTCAAGAGATGCATACAAAGAACAAGTACAAATCCTAATGAATATTAATATAAAAATAAACGTACACTCTTAGGATTCTGCTAAAAGAGAATAAATATAAAGATTGTGCCGATCTCTGTGTATGAGACTTGCACCCATGCTCGGAGGCTTACACTTCTGACCAACCATATTTGCTTAGGGTTACAAAAGTCTGCAAAACAGTGTAAACACAAAGATCACAGAGACAACGTCTTACCATAAGGGTAACACGTAATATAACTGAGATATATATATATATATATATATATATATATATATATATATATATATATATATATATATATATGTGTACACACTCAGTCTGTAGTTTGTAAACAATGACTGCAGCGTCATTGTGTCATTACATCAGCGTACTACGTAGGTACTTCTAAACTCAAAATTTGACCCTTTTTTTTTTAAAAACAAAAAACATAAAAACGTAAAACGGCTGAACGTAAGTCGTGGAGCGTCTGTATGTATGTGTGTATGTATATATATATATATATATATATATATATATATATATACACACACACACACACACACACATACACACACACACACTCACATAGAGAAACAGAGAACAAATGTCATATTAAGAAATATAATATATTCTATGATAATTTCAAGGTAAAACACCTTATGAAAAAAGTGGTGAAAAAGAGAAAGAAGGAAAAGTCTGTACAGTATACTGAGAAGTAAAGAAAGTGAAAAAGACTTTAGAAAGAAAGGAACGTAGATGGACAGAAAGAAAGAAGGAAATGAACTGTATATTTAAAAAGGAAAGAAAAAAGCTAAAAGAGACTGTATATTATTATAGAAAGAAGAAAAGAAAATGGACTTTATGAATAAATGTGTGAAAAAAAGAACAAAGAAAGTATTTGGAGAAAGAAGGAAAGAAAAGTAAGTAAAGTCTGAATGTGAAGAAAGAATAGAGAAAAGGAAAGAATGAACATCATATTAGAAATGAAAGAAAGCAACACACACAGTTATCATAGACAGGATGTGGACAAAGTAATCAGGCAATAATAAGTTTAATAATTATGGCCCTTTTTTCTTTCTTTTCTGATTTTATTCTTTTCTTCACTCTGCCTTTCTTCCTGATTCTTAAGATGTGAAACTGTTGTAAATCCATTTCTCGGTGGATATGAGAGCTGCTCGCTCCGGCTCTCCTGACACCTTTTAAAAAACATTTACGTTAACATGTCAGTAAATCCGCGGACATTCCACGGTGTTCCTCGCTCCCTTTCTCCGAGACAAAGAAAATCCTCTGGCTTCGTGCCTGTTCACAAACATCTCAACGCTGCAGCACGGCGAAAGAGGACGCCAGACATCATAAAGGAAAGTTATAATGGAGGAAACAGGAGAGAAGAAGGAATGTAATGCAGCTACTTGTGATGAGTGTAGAGATACAGAAGGCTGTGATCCGTATTAGAGTCGCCGTATAATAAAAACACAAAAGTATTTAAGAAGCGTGACTATCTGCTCAGTACTGGATAAGGACAAACAGGGGTGGCTTTTAAAGAGCAGCTTCATTGAAAGAGGCTTTGTTTAGGTTTACTCCTTGAAGGCTGTTTGAAGATTTCATAGAAAAGCAAAATCAGCAGAATTTATGGTTTAATTCCTAATCTGGGCCATGTGTCTAAAACAATACTCAGATTTCAGCACTTCCCAAAAGCCAAATTCCCCATTTTTTATTTATTTATTTATTTTTTTGGTGGTCTGGCCATTTTCCATTCATAAATAATTTATTACCATAAATGATAATAAATAAATGATAAATAAAAATGCAGCCATGAGGCGGGGGGGGGGCACTAACCAGTGTCTCTCCCCCTTAAGCCGGTCCCAAGCCCGGATAAATGCAGAGGGTTGCGACAGGAAGGGCATCCGGCGTAAAACTTCTGCCACATAAAAAAAAATGCAAATGATCAATACAGAATTCATACCGGATCGGTCGAGGCCCGGGTTAACAACGACCGCCATCAGTGCTGTCAACCAACAGGGTGCTGATGGAAATTGGACTACTGTTGGTCGAAGACGTCGAAGAAGGAGAGGCGGGAGGCGTGTCCGTAGGCAGAGAGAGAAGTGGAAATGCGTGAGCCTCGGACTGAGAGTAGGGACTTTGAATGTTGGAACTATGCAAGGAAAAGATAGGGAGCTGGCTGACATGATGCAGAGGAGGAAGGTGGACATACTGTGTGTTCAGGAGACAAGGTGGAAAGGTAGAAAGGCTAAAAGCTTAGGAGCAGGGTTTAAACTGTTTTATAATGGTGTGGATGGGAAGAGAAATGGAGTAGGAATCATCTTGAAGGAAGGGTTTGTCAGGAATGTTCTAGAAGTGAAAAGAGTGTCAGACAGAGTGATGAGTCTCAAGTTAGAAATTGAAGGTGTGATGGTCAATGTTGTTAGTGCTTATGCCCCACAGGCAGGATGTAAGCTAGAAGAGAAGGAGAGATTCTGGAGTGAGTTAGATGAAGTGATGCAGAGTACCCCCAGAGGTGAAAGAGTGGTCATTGGAGCAGACCTCAATGGACATGTTGGTGCAGGCAACAGAGGGGACGAGGAAGTGATGGGCAGGTTTGGTATCCAGGACAGGAACACAGAAGGACAGATGTTGATCGATTTTGCAAAAAGGATGGAAATGGCTGTGGTGAATACTTTCTTCAAGAAGAAACAGAAGCATAGGGTGACTTATGAAAGCGAAGGTAAGAGCACACAGGTAGACTACATCTTGTGTAGGCGATGTAATTTGAAGGAAGTCAGTGACTGCAAAGTAGTAGTGGGTGAGAGTGTTGCCAAACAGCATAGGATGGTGGTGTGCAGGATGACACTGATGGTGAGAAAGGTGAAAAAGGCAAAGGCAGAGCAGAAGACAAAGTGGTGGAAGCTGAAAAAGGAAGAGTATCGTGTTGTCTTCAAGGAGGAGTTGAAACAGGCTTTGGGTAGTCAGGAAGTGCTTCCAGAGGACTGGACAACCACAGCCAATGTGATCAGGGAGACCGGTAGGAGAGTACTTGGTGTGTCCTATGGAAGGAAAGTAGATAAGGAAACTTGGTGGTGGAATGAGGAAGTGCAGGAGTGTGTACAAAAGAAGAGGTTAGCCAAGAAGAAGTGGGACATTGAGAGGACCGAAGAGAGTAAACAGGAGTACAGGGAGACACGGCGTAAGGCGAAGGTAGCAGTGTCAAAGGCCAAACAGAGGGCGTATGATGACTTGTATGATAGGTTGAACAGTAAGGAGGGAGAAAATGATCTATACAGGTTAGCACAGCAGAGAAATAGAGATGGGAAAGACATGCAGCAAGTTAGAGTGATAAAGGACAGAGAGGGAAATGTATTGACTGATGAAAAGATCCATGATGGAAGATGGAAAGAGTACTTTGAAGAGCTGATGAATGAGGAAAATGAGAGAGAAAAAAGAGTAGAAGGGGTGACCGTTGAGGAGCAGGAAGTAGCAAAGATTAGTAAGGGAGAAGTGAGGAGGGCATTGAAGAGGATGAAGAGTGGAAAGGCAGTTGGCCCTGATGACATACCAGTTGAGGTATGGAAGTGGCTAGGGAGGTAGCAGTAGATTTTCTGACAAGAATATTCAACAAGGTCTTAGAAAGTGAGCAGATGCCAGAGGAATGGAGGAGAAGTGTGCTTGTGCCCATTTTTAAGAACAAGGGCGATGTACAGAGTTGTGGCAACTACAGAGGATAAAGTTGATGAGCCATACAATGAAGCTATGGGAAAGAATAGTGGAAGCAAGACTAAGGGCAGAGGTCAGCATTTGTGAACAACAGTTTGGTTTCATGCCAAGAAAGAGCACCACAGATGCAGTGTTTGCTTTGAGGATGTTAATAGAGAAGTACAGAGAAGGTCAGAAGGAGCTACATTGTGCCTTTGTGTGGATCTGGAGAAAGCATATGACAGGGTGCCGAGAGAAGAACTGTGGTATTGTATGAGGAAGTCTGGAGTGACAGAGAAGTATGTTAGAGTGGTGCAGGACATGTATGATAGATGTAAGACAGTGGTGAGGTGTGCTGTCGGTGTGACAGAAGAGTTCAAGGTGGAGGTGGGACTGCATCAAGGGTCAGCTCTCAGCCCCTTCTTGTTTGCTATGGTGATGGACAGGCTAACAGATGAGGTTGGACAAGAATGTCCATGGACTATGATGTTTGCAGATGACATAGTGATCTGTAGTGAGAGCAGAGACCAAGTGGAGGAAAATCTAGAGAGGTGGAGGTATGCCCTGGAAAGGAGGGGATTGAAGGTTAGTCTTAGTAAGACAGAATACATGTGTGTGAACGACAAGGACCCAAGAGGAACTTTGAGGTTACAGGGGGCAGAGATAAAGAAGGTGGAGGATTTTAAGTACTTAGGCTCAACAATCCAGAGCAATGGAGAGTGTGGAAAAGAGGTGAAGAAGGGCGTGCAGGCAGGTTGGAATGGATGGAGAAAAGTGTCCGGTGTGATGTGTGATAGGAGAGTATCGGCAAGAATGAAGGGAAAAGTGTACAAGACGGTGATGAGGCCAGCAATGTTGTATGGTTTAGAGACAGTGGCCCTGGGGAAAAGACAGGAGTCAGAGTTGGAGGTAGCAGAGATGAAAATGTTGAGGTTCTCTTTGGGAGTAACGAGGATGGATAGGATCAGAAATGAGTACATCAGAGGGACAGCACATGTTAGATGTTTTGGAGACAAAGTCAGAGAGGCTAGATTGAGATGGTTTGGACATGTACAGAGGAGGGATAGTGAGTATATTGGTCGTAGGATGCTGAGGTTGGAACTACCAGGCAAAAGGCCCAGAGGAAGACCAAAGAGAAGATTTATGGATGCGGTGAAGGCGGACATGAAGGTCGTTGGAGTAAGAGTAGAAGATGCAGAGGATAGGGAGAGATGGAGGCAGATCATTTGCTGTGGCGACCCCTGAAGGGAACAGCTGAAAGGAAAAGAAGAAGAAGAAGAAATAATTTATTACCATCCTGATGTTTTAAAAGTTTAAGAGCCATTCTTTGGAAAAACATGAACGTTTTGTCAAAAATACTTTATAAAGGAAGGTTCCATTGTTGTCGTTGGGCTGGCATAGTGGTTAACACGTCCGCCACACAGCAAGAAGGTTTAATTCACAGCTCGGGCGTTTGTATGTGGAATTTGCATGTTCTTTGTATCTTTGCATTGTGTGAGTTTCCTCCGGGTACTCCAGACTCCTCCCACAGTCCAAAAACCTGGCCAGTAGGTTAAATGGTTGCTCTGTATTGCCCCTGGGTGTGAATGTGAGTATAAATGTTTGCGTGAGTGTCAACCTTGCAATGGCCTGGTGAGCTGTCCAGGGTGTATCCTGTGCTCACCATCAATCCCTAGGATTAAGTGGTTCAGAAAATGAATGAATGAATGAATGAATGAATATTGTTGTTGGATAGTTTTGGTTTAAAAAACTTTTCAAAATCTGCCATAGCATTGCACTGAATAACATTGATTGTTTAGTGTGTTGATCATTTTAAGAATGGGCTTCGCCCCTCCTGAGACCCAGCTGATGTAACCGGCTGAGGGGAAAAGATATCCGCAGTTCACTCTTCATTTCTTTTTGAAATTCTCACTATGAACACTAAAAATGAATAGTGCATGAGACACTTCGCTGGGTCCATAATGGACAGGACTTGACATTATGTCTCTGCAAAGTCACACAGTCAGACTAATTGTCCACGTACTGTGTTTATTAAGCAGTTCGCCTGTATTAGTTCTGGCCTGTGATAATGAATGTTTGTTATTTGCGATAATAATGACTTCAGTGATGCTCATGAGCTCCTTTTATTGGCTTAATTAATTGACCCAAAGAAAATGCCAAAAGCTTCCCTTTCTCACCACCTTTGTTTCTCTCGCCAACTTTTCCTCTTGCTCTTTGCTTCAGTTTGATTCATGTGTTTGGGGCACCGCATAATGTTGTTATTGATCAGCGACACTTTGCATTTTCTTACCACTAGGAATGATTGGTCTGGCCTGGTGTTTGGATTGTTCGCGACGCAGCTGACTCTCATTAGCCTCCAGACAGCGGTTGTCTGAAATTGTCTTCGTCTGATGCGTACAAACCGCATGGAGGGAAATGATGATTGATTTCCAGATCCAAATGAGGGGAAAATAGCATCCGATGTAAACGCTCTAGTTGTAACAAAGCTGTTTACTAGGCGTTCCCATGTCCGCATCTGTATTGTCCTCCATTCTGTATTCAGATTGAAATCCAAAGTGGGTTCAATGCAATTGCCTTTAATGCAGTATGAGCCTTATCAGCATTGTGATACATATCAGCCAATCAGTATCACGAACCATGTTTATTCAGTTTCCTGTTCCCACCCCATCATATGACGGCTACCAACCAGGAAGAGTTCCAGCTTCAAGCATGCCTTCTCTGAACCACGCCTGTCAAATCTGCTTAAACTGATTCACAGGGCAGCAACTCTCTGCTGCCTTCTACATACATGACCTGATAGATGCAGACAACTGGCAAGTGTTCCTGTGATTAAATGGGAGGGAGAGTGTGCCATCCTTTCCAATTTGGATCTTTTTGATGCTGAGCCACTGACGGTTGCAGTTTTATCTGGACTGTACAGTATTATTTATTCCCCGCCTATTCAAATGGGCCCTGCGATGGCCTGGCGAGCTGTCCAGGGTGTACCCTGCCCTCGTCTGGAGATTGGCGCCAGCCTCCCCGCAACCCTAATTACTATTAAGTTCAGAAAATGAATGAATCCAAATGTTTGAAAGGGGACATGATAATGTCGTCCGTCTGTCAGAAAGTCCATCCATCAGTCCTACTTTCCCCAGTTCCGACGTGCGAATACTGATCATCAAGCCTTCATAGGACCTTCATATTTTAAACATAAGTCCACTTCAGCACCTTTTCACATGGTGTGCCACCTCTTCACTGTGATGTAGACCTAGTTTTTGAAGGTCATGTCGAGGTCAGGTTATTCAAAATTCTTTAAAACGGTCCACGCCGTGCAATCAATTTGTCATGGCACTTAATATTTTAAACCTAAGTCCAACTCAGCACCCTCGTGAATGTGCTCAGTGAACAATGATTGTGACTTTCATTTTCAAGGTCAACCTGAGGTCGTATTATTACAATTCATTAAAATTGGCATTTGCTGTGCTATCAAATTGACATAGAATTATATTTCAAATATTATGATCCTATCTCAACACCCTGCTCCATAAGTTCTGGGGTCTTGACTTTTGCCAATGTCAAATTCAGGTTAAAACAGGCCTTCGCTGAACTATTATTGATGAACAATATTCCACTGCATTGCTGGCTCATATAGGTCAATCGGACCTACTTATTAATCATGCTCATGCAGTTATTTTCATTTGTACATGCTCATGAACTTCTAGTTAATTTATTTGGCTTTTTTTTTAATTATTATTAAATTGTAAAGATAGTAGTGGTGGAAATGTTACAACCGTGACCCAGACCAGGCATGTCAATGAATGTGATCTTTCTTTATCCTAAAAAGTTCATGTCTGGTCATTCATGTCTGCATTTCTTGCCAGTCTCAACCAGATGCCCAGTGAAGAACCGTTCTGCTAAATAGATAGTTCATATTGATTTTTGCGGATATCCCTACCCCGAGAGAAAATATTTTTGAAAAACCAAGGCCTGTCAGACCTTATCCAGTGTCTATTTGGTTTGTTTGACAATTCTGAAATTTTGCAATTCCGAACCCATGTCTGTTTGATATCTTCTCAAGACCTCACTCACTACTTGTTCTGAAAAAGATTCAGCATGCAGTCAAAGCCGATGGATGGGTGACGCGGCACCCCGTCTTCCTCCTTGTTTGTGTCATGTCTTTGATTGTTAGAGCGAAGGAATATAAATTCAGTGACAGTGATTGGTTTTGACACTGATTGATACTACCAAAAACAGATATGCTGTTAGAAAAACAGATTCCATACAAGCATTCAGATATCCAAACAGTATAAATGTGATTTCTTACATTCAGTACTGGTACTTAAAGGGTGTGGGGCCGGTGGTGTAGTGGTTAGGGTGCTGCGCTCATGATCAGGAGGTTGTGTCTTCAAATCCCAGTTAGACCCCCACTGTGCTAAGACCCCTGGGCAAAGTCCTAATCACTAGTGTGCCTCTGTTCACCCAGCAGTATAAATGGGTACCAGTAAAAATATACTGGGAAGGTAATCTGCGATGGACTAGCATCCCATCCAGGAAGAGTTGAACTCTTAGTTGCTTCACGCTACGGAAACCGGGGATAAGCACCGGCCTGATGAGCCACTATGGCTCGGGTGTAAAAAGCCCAACAGACTTTACCTTTAGTTTTAAAGGGTACCTGTGGGGAAATATTCATTCATTTTCTCAACAGCTGGATCCTCAATAGGGTCACAAGGTGGCTGGCCCCCACCTCGTCTGACTCTGGGAGAGGGTGTGGGGTACTTCCTGGACAGCTTGCTAGGCCATTGCAGGGCTATCACTTGCTGACAACAACTCAGTGGCCTACTCCTTACAAACGATAGCTCTGGTTCTTATACATGCCTCTCATTGTCTGCGGCCGGCCTTTCATAACCAAGTTAGCTGCACTGGGGGACAGCAGTGACAACTCGGTGATAGTGGGGCTAGAACCTCCGACCTTTGGATCAGTAAGCCTACCACCAGGCAATGTGGTGAATTAGTGTTACTAATTAGTGTTTCTATTTAAAACTACCACGGATAACATCAGCGGTTCCTTCCGGCAACATCAGTCCACGCTCGAGTTTAAAGTGCACATGAGTGTTATGACTTTAGGGGTTCTCAGAGACATACTGCCTTTCTGTTCCAGGCTGGTAGTGATGCGAACTCGTTGGATTGGCTGGGCTACATCACTGACCCTGTGTAGCATAACACATTATTAACCAGTGCTGAGCTGCACAAACAACAAGTGCAGAAATCACTGAAAATATTTCCTTTTGTTCCTAAACCAACTGACAACAGGAAAGCTGACTCAGTAAAATGTTAGCTGGGTAAACCATTTTGGATTCACCGTCACGCTCATCTCTGGCAGCGTTCTCATCCTCAGAGTCACTAGAATGTGATGTCTCACTGTCTGCACAAGGGACATCAACCTACCGGGGAAAAACAACTGCTAACCCCCACAGTTCAGCCCTGGACAATAATCTGTGGGACAAAAATCACCCATTTCGTGCTTTTTATGTTCATTTATGTTTAAATAGGTGTCCGTATCACTTAAACATATTACATACACACTAATTATACTGTAGAGATGAACAATATTGCTACTATTTAAGGTAGAGTTACATACTTGTCAACTCTAACGCATCAAGTGTGAGACTCACGCATTTCATCTCCTCCTCAATCTCTCACGCGAGGTGTCTAAAATCTCACGCATTAATACAATTATTTCCCAATTTTATTATTTAAAAAAATTTTTAAGGATGTAATTTCCGTGAGCAAATGCCAAATCACGACTTTTCCGGATTACAAGACTTCCGCTTCCCCCAGTTAGTTAGGGTTCACTTGATTGGCTGATTACGGCCAACCAGCAATCGCTATACACAAATCTACCCCGTGTTTTGTTGTTACACTCAAAGTGTATGAAAGAGAGAGAGCCAGCTAGAGAAAGAGAGTATGAGAAAGAGAGAGATAATTAATTAGTTTCAGTTTGTAAACTGGTAGTTGCAAGGTTGCTGCATATGATACCTGCCATCTGTGAGCAAAGACAGCAAAGATTATTATGAAGAATTATTTAGATAAAACTTCAAAAAAGAAAAATGTTACAATTAATACTTTACTTTAGCCAACCTTATTTTTGATATGTTATTAGTTTACACTTCATATTTCATTAGTTCTTTCATTGAAGATTTCATTTACATTACATTATTAAATCTTAAAGACATGTATGTAATTTTGTATTTTTCCCCCATGTCTGTGTTTAATCATTACATATAAAACTTGCATGAGATGGCTTAAAAATCACTCTTAAAAACCCTTAAAACCAAAATTTTCTTTGGCCCCCTGCACGCTCCCACCAGGGCATCGCCCTGGACCTGATCAGGGGCTGCGCCTCCTGGACCCCTGCTTCTCACTCTTTATTAATCTTAGGGTCAGCTATGGAGTTAGAGCCTTAGTGCCCTGGTAGGAACCACT
This sequence comes from Plotosus lineatus, assembly GCA_024760905.1. NCBI lineage: Eukaryota > Metazoa > Chordata > Actinopteri > Siluriformes > Plotosidae > Plotosus > Plotosus lineatus. The sequence continues at coordinate 23,971,507 of CM045740.1, read as the reverse complement.
CCAAAGGCTAGAACTGTAACTACTAAGAGTGTCAACAATGCTGAATTGTCTTTGAGCTGCAAGTTCAGATAATTCAGGTCATTAAGTAGAAAGCTCTTTTATTGAGTCTTTTATGATGTCTTTGTGTGGTGATAGGAAAGGAGACAGGACCGGAAAGCTTGAATATTCTGCCAGAAAAGCTATAGCTGCACAATATTCAGAGTATAAAATGTTACAATTACTTACCTCATCCTAAAACTAAAAAAAATCCCAATCATTAATCCACTGAGGTTTGACTGATCTGCGACATCACTGGTCTCTATGTGTTCAAAATGTAAGTCGTAGTACTTCAGCTTTGTATTGTATTGACATCATGTATGTTGACTTCATGAGTAATCTTCTCAAGTCTCTCACGCTATTGTTTGCCAAGCCACTTAATCCTACTATTACAAGCATGGTACGGACTTGTTGAATGAATATTGATGCGGACATGAAATCTTTCAAAATTATTTTAAAGAGAACAGCACATAGCAGAGTGTCTATAAAAATCAGATAGATTCAGTCAGAAGTGTGGTAAGCACATGGTGCAGTCTGATTGGTTGTACTAAGAATGTACTCAGTGACATGGTGTGTGGGAAATTAATGGGAACATGTTAGACGATATGGTTCACGCTCCTTCACAGTCACTATGAAACATTCAACCCTTAGTCGCCCTTTAATGGATACGGTGAGTAACAATCATGTCAATGTAGGTATGTCGGAGTGTCAACTGCTTCGCTTTAAACTTTATTTAATAGCGTTCATTATAGTAGCATAAATGAACCTTAAGGAAACTCAAAGCTGTTCCCTTGATGGTATCACCCCAGGGATAATTCATGGGGACCATAAAGCACTTTTTAGCAGAGTATAAAGTACAGCAAGGTACCATGGGTACATTCTGGTATAAATTGGAAAAAGAAATAATGGTAAAATCTCAAAAACAAACATACTGTTAATACAAAAATGTGAAATCCAGAATTACAGATCCAGAGTCCGTATCACTTGCTGTTCTGATGTTGTTCGTTCACCAAAACCAGAATAATTACCTTGCACAGTCCATAATACACCGTGGAATTGCAGCCGTGTGTGTGTTTGTTGTCCCCATGAGTTATTATTAATGCATCATTGTCTGAGAATACAAAATGAGATCTGACTTCGTCATAAAAAGCCATGTGTATGAGATATGCATGCTATATTTACACAGCCCTCATGATGGGGTCTCACACCCCATTTCGTGGAGGGAGGGGGTAGGGTGGGGGATTGTGGTACGCGAATAAAACCCCACCCTGTCATTACAAGAGTCACAGGGTTGAAAATGTCACCAGCAGTGCGACAGGCTGTCACTGATGCCCCTCGAGACACCCCCCCCACACACACACACCCCCAGCAGGGGGCTGGTATTAACACACACTCAGGCGCACAGCAGATGTTAATTCAAACGTGTGACATGCCAATTTCCATGTGAATGGGGAAAAGGAGAGAGTCATTAAGATCAGCTTATAGAAAAACCAAGCCATTCTGTCCTGCTCTGGCTTTTTGTCATGCTAATTGCATTTTTGGATGACAGACACACACACACACACACACACACACACACACACACACACACACACACACACACACACAAATCACCTGTGCATTGTTTTGTTTGTAATATCTGTCTTCTGGTTCTCTGTTTTCATACCATGTCATCGAGCCATCTGTCTTTGTTTTTTGGAATAACGTTTGAGTTTATTCCTCAATATCAATAACTTACAGATGAAGTGATCATCATAAATAAGGCACTAAGGACAAAAGAACACAGAGGAGTCTATTAATTCTCCTTTTACACATAAACATCTGTATATTTGCTTCATCTAGTGGTTTTTACTTAGAGTTCTGAAGTTGCCCTTCATATTGAAAGGAGCCAGTTGAGGTGGCTTGGGTATCTGGTATGAATGCCTCTCAAACTGCTCCCTGATGTGGTGTTTCGGGTATGTCCAACCAGGAACAGACCCCAGAGTCGACCCAGTACACGCTGGAGTTACCATGTCTCTCAGCTACTCTAGGAATGCCTCAGTGTCCCCCCGGAAGCTGGAGGAAGTAGTTGGTCAGAGGGCAGTCTGGACCTCACTATTTAGGCTGTTGCACCACGACATGAACCCGGATCATGCGGAGGACATTTGAAAAGGCCGTTGTTTTGTTTAAAAATTGTGAGAATTGAATGTGGATTTATCAGTTCATATCAGGAAAGATAATGGCAAAAATAACAGTACACAGATAATAAACTACAAAATTGTATAATAAAGCTAATTAACCTAGTGATTTTTTTGAATGAAATTAAATCAGGCACTTCGACATAATACGCGCTTCTGTTTATATACATCAAACTTTTTTATGGGAGTGAATGGTATATCCCACCAATGATTCATATGCAAATTACTTTTGTATTTACTGTTGAATACACATAAATCATGCTTGTCTTTTCACAATACAATGTCGCCTCCCTGTGTCCAGATTTATTACCCGATTTTTTTGGTTCACAAAGAAGCATGTAATAACAGTAGGGAATATATGAATGGACACATATATGATGTACGTAAGCTGTATATGTTCGGGTTTACTTTCCCTCTAATTGTTATAAGTTGAGTTTTTTGGGGGTTTTTTTAAGCTAACAGCTAAAATCTAGGTTAATTTTTCTTTTTTTTTTTTAAGTTGGCTAACATCACCAAAGGCGTTTATTGGTAGCGATCATATTTATAGCATTTCCACATTACCTCAAGACTGTCTAGGGTTCGAATTCCAGGCTCAGGTGTTTCTGTGTGGAATTTGCCATGCTTTCAGGGGTTTCCTCTGGGTAATACTGTTTTCTTCCAACAGTCCAAACACATGCTAATTAACTGTTCCAAATTTACTCTGTCTGAGAGTGAGTGTGAATGGCCCTGCAATGGTCTGCAATTACAAGTCTACATTTGGAACAGTACTACAAGGATCCCTCGCTAATTCGCGGTTCAATTCATGTGGCTTCGGTGCATCGCAGTTTTATTTTATTTTTTTTAAATATTCATCGAATTAAAAAACAAGAAAATTAAGGATGAATAGGGGAAAAAGTTAAGGAAAATTCCACAAAACTAGGCCAATTATGCAAAAAAATCCCCCAAACAAACAACCCCCCCATCAAAACTACTTACATTTTTATATGAGATGCGCACCTTTTGTATTTTATTTACATCTTGTGCATTATTTTTGAATGTTTAATTGTTGTTATAAGCATTTACAGCATTGAATATGTATTTATTGATATTATATACACATATACATGTACGTATATGTCAGTCGGGGGGTTGATCCTACTTTGCAGAATTTGGAGGTCGCGGGGGGGGGGGGGGGGGTTGTCTCGGTCCCAATTCACCGCGGAAAGTGAGGGATCCCTGTAATTATATTATACACTTCCTGTTATATGTGTTACATCTGTCACGTGTACCTAATGGATTCTATCGGACGAGCCCCCAATTTTGTTATGTATGGGATTTAGAAGTAAATTGCCCCGTGAAACCAGTAAAGCACGACAGACCACGAAATAAACTATATACAATTTAATAATATAAACAAGGCATACAAAACAATACTTACATCTTAGAGCTAAACAAAATACAAATGAAACAAAGGTAGCCAAACACCTGAGGCAAGGTAAATTTAGAAATGGCGCGCGCGCTGCGAAAAAAGAAATTGTAAACAGAAACAAATGATTAAAATCCTCGCGTTGGCTGTGGGTGAGCATGGACGATGGACTTTGGCGATGATGTCCCGAACGACGAAACTTTGGTGAAGTTTCCATGATTCGTCTTGGATGAGATGAGCCGCCGCGATGCGTTTCCTTAGAGGATGTGCGCGCCGAAGAGACCTGAAGAAACTGGAAGAGGCTGCACGAGACTGGAAGAGGCTCGAGCCAGTCAGCACAAGTTCCTTAATATAACCTCCCCAAAGTTCTAGAAACTTCCATTCTCGACGTTTCTCAGTCACCTGACCCGCCACCAGGGCGCATGTGCAACCAGGTCCATCTCGGAAGTTTCCAGACCCCCTTACAGTGGAGTCACACCACTTGACACTAGTTACAGCACACTCTGAATCTAACGATGTACACAGTTTACACACTCACATTTATATACATACCCCTAACACATCCTATCACTGTTGCAGTATTTTGATAGCCAGTCCGAACAAATGTATATTTCTATTTAAAATTTGGAGTCTGGCTCTTGGTTCATCACCCGCAGCTCTGGATTTCTCTGTAATTGGTGGTTTAGTGTCACCCCGGGTGGAGGAGGAGGGGACTGAAGTTTAATGGAAATCATTAGGGCTTAATTAGCACAATATGCTACTGATAAAGCAGCAGCATGGATAATGACATATTGATGCAGACGTGGAGTAAACACACGGCGCCTCCATGCCGACAAATTAAAGAGTACAAGAATAAAAAAAATCCTCACTCACACACACACACACACACACACACACACACACACACACACACACACACACACTTTTTTGGGCACCAGGACGCGTGCGATGAAAGATGTGTAGAGAAGGATTGCGCACATGACTGAAAAAGTTCAGCATTGTTCTGAAGATCGGTGACATTCAGCGTACACACGCACACACACTAGATTTGTATTTCATGTTTTTTTGTTTGTTTGTTTGTTTTTTTCCCACAAGCTCAGAGCCAGTCACTCTCTGGATAATCAATCCTTTAGCACTCACTAAAGTCTGTGGGAGGCCTGAATGAAGAAAAAGGGATAAATGCTTCCTCCTTTCATCTGGTTTGATGTGAGCTTAGGAGCCTTGTGGAGAGCTGCGTTTAAGAGATCGGAGGAAAACGAGGGAGTGTGAACTCCAGCTGCGAGGCTGTGATGGTGTGTGTGTGTGTGTGTGTGTGTGTGTGTGTGTGTGTGTGTGTGTGTGTGTGTGTGTACAGAGCTTCATAAGAGCATGGCTAATAGAGTATTTAATTAAAAGATGTGAGAAGAACAAATCGAGAGTCGTTGCTGTCTGTCAAAGGCGACCTCTCTATCTCTCGCTCTCTCTTTATCCATTTCTCTATTACTACACCGTCATTATCGAGAGAGACAGTAACAACTAGTACTTACAGCACCATGCAAGGTGCAGCACAGTTGTGTAGTGGTTACCACATTAGTACAGGGACTTTATGTTTACTCTGGTTTCCTCCTACGGTCCAAAGATGTCCACATCAGGCTAATTGGCTGTTTCAGATTGCCCCATAAATGTGAATGGCTGTGATTTGACCCTGTGATGGTCTGGCTAGCTATTCAGGCTGTGCCGCGCCTTCACTCAGTGTCAGCTATGATTGGCTCCAGCCTCACTGTAACCCCTGTAAGATTAAGCAGCTTGGTGAATGATGACATTAGCAGAGTAATCAGGGAAACCCACGAGAGTACAGAGAGTACGCGCAAACTCCGCACAGAAATACTCTCACCGAGCCGGAGACTCAAACCCAACTCCTTCTTGCTGTAAGGTTGAGGTGGTTACCACTACACCACCGTGTCGCAGGTTGGGATTCTGGTTTCCTTTATTAGAAACTGTAAGACACTTAGAAACTTGACCTGCTTGTCTGGGTGCAGGTTTTAATTTTTTAATCAGGTTGGAGCCACACCTGATTCCACCTGTATAAATGCGCTTGGTGTTCATTAAACTCAGGTCAGGTGTGGTTGTGTTAAACTGGAATGAAAAGCTGCACCTTCAACAACCATTTCTGGATATGCCCGGACATCGCTGGAGCAGAGAGAGGGAGAGAGACAGAGAAAGAGAGAGGCAGACAGAGAAACAGACAGGGGTTGAGAAACAGAGAGAGAGAGAGAGAGAGAGAGAAAGAGAGAGAGGCTTTCTAGAAAAAATGTAATATCGGAAGAGAGATGTCGATAGGCCGTATCTCTCGCTCTGTCTCCAGTACTGGATGTGGTTTTTTCACTCCTCCTGGTCTCTTCCTCTAGTGTTGTGACAGATGTGTCTGTGTGGTCCTCCATCAGTGTGAGCCTCGAGCCTGAGGGAGTCCAGCAGGCCCAAATGAAAGGAATGGGGGGTGTGTGTGTGTGTGTGTGTGTGGGTGTGGGTGGGGGGTGGGGGGGTTGTTGGCGGGATTTAATGGGGTGATGGGGCGATGTGATAAGCGCAGTTGTGCCTACCTGCGTCCTCTGTCTGCCCACTTATTATGAAGGTGAGACAGGGTGATGTGCCAGACTGTCAGATACGTCCATGAGTGACTGGTTTACACCACCTTAAAGTGAAGACCAGAGGTTATTCTGAGACCTGCAATACACGACCACCACCACAACAACCACCTTCTCTCTCGCTCTCTCTTTCTCTCTCTCGCTCACTTGTCCCTTGTGTATAAATGTGTCAAATGCACAGATGCCGTTACCGACTAAACATCACTTCTCATTCTGCTCCTGGATCCTATCTCCTAACAAGGGTTTCACACCGTCACGGTAACAACCCCCCAAATGCATGCACACCCCAACACGTGCACATCTCCCTTCAATTACGTATCACTGAAGTCAATTTTAGACAGCTGACAACACTGTGCACTCATCATTTTCAACAGGACATGTATTTGAAAAGGGAAAAAAAAAGGATAGATCGCGATCAATAACTAATTTTCCTGGTGAAATGGGACTCACCATATCTCTGCATGGATCTGCAGGACCTTTATCAGCACAGCATTTGTTTTTATTACACCCCCTTCTTTATCAAGGAATGCGTTATCCCGGGATGATGTCTACGGATTTGAAGTCTTTATGCGCGTCAGGTTTGTGAGCAGATGACGTAGGAGGTCATGTCTTCTCTTACAGAAAGTTATGAGAGGATTAGTTTTTCCAATATTCTGCCATTTTGCCAGGATGATGGAATCACAGCTGTACGCTGTACCCTGCCCGGCTCGAACCTGAATACATTGAGCACGTCTGCTCAAATCCAATCGCATGCTAATCTTCAGGTTTCCATCATGCTTTCAGACTTTGAAAGGATCATCCTCTTCTTAAATTCATCACACATATCTTTCAACCGGCAGCTGTTGCCTTCAGTTCAGGATGAAATCTGTAGCCGAGTCTTGATAATCCGTTCAAGTACTTGTAACAACGTAAAGTGTCAGCGGTGCCATTACATCCTGCTGGACAAGAGCATCATGTTCCTCTTTACTTATTTACCTTTACTGCTGGGTTTATCACTACCCTTTCTTGCATGGTCCTCTCTGAGTACTCAGGTTTTCTCACACAATCAGAAGACATCCTAATTGGCTGTTCCAATTTGATTCTACATGTAAGAGGGAGTTTGAATGGGTGTGTGTACATGGTATACCCTGCCTTCGCCCAGTGTCGTCTGAGATAGGCTCCAACCTCCCTATGGCTCTAATAGGAGTAAGGGGTTCAGTAAACGAGTGAGTGATGATGATGATGATGATGATGATTTCCTTTCGGCTTTTTCCGTTTATAAGGGGTCGCCACAGCGCGTTTGATTTGGCTTAGATTTTTACGTCGGATGCCCTTCCTGACACAACCCTTTAGCAAGGGACGGAAACACGCTGATGGCTTTGCAGCTAACTCGTTACGAAAGTCAGCAATGGTTCTTTATCATGCCTCCCACTATAGACAGTGAGAGACATGGCCGGCCTTTGATAACCCAGTAAGCGGCACTGTGGGGACAGTGACAACCTTGTGGAGAGTGGGACTCGAACCCCCAACCTTAGGATCAGCGATCCAGTGCCCTATACCACTAGACCACCAATGAGTGAGTGAAATTGTCCCTGAGGTGTGAGTGTGAATGGCTGTGTGTGTGGGTGTGGGTGAGAGAGCGAGAGAGAGTGAGAGAGAGAGAGTTTCCCTGCGGTGATCTGGTGAGCTGTTCAGGGTGTATCCCACCTTTGCCTTGTGTCGTTTGAGCTATGCTCCAGGCTCAGGGTGACCCTAGTAGTATTAAGCGGTTCAGCAAATGTATGCGTGGGTTCCGTAGTGTTTGTTTCTTGCGGAACTCTGTATAAATTATTTCCAGGTAGAACCATGTTGGTAAGCTAGAATGACGTTTTGCCTGAAGGCTGGTCTGTGTTTATTAATAAATATTTTCTGTATGTTCTTTTCTTTCTTTCATTTTTTTTTTATTAAACATACTCGTGGTTGCGATACAAACATGGCAGATATGTTATTTGTTAGATATGTTTTTTTCCTGAGAATTCTCCAGGTTGCACTTTTGATCTAATTTGCAGTAAATTTGTAGTTTTTTAAAGTATCTCTGTCTGGGATGTACATCTTTTTCAGTTTGAAAATGAACTCCTAGTAATCTAAAACAAAAAGGGCACTCAGTGTATATAAGGTACCGAGGCCATTCAGCGTGAATTATGTTGCTAATAGATCTTATTTCGATACTAGTTTTAATTAATAGCTTAGTCGTCCTGAGCAATGTTCTGTTTTTAGTGTATGCACGCCCCCTTTAATTTGGATGGTATTTGTGGTATTAGCACTCAAAATCCTGTGACTTTGATTTTAACCTCTCCGGGTCAAAAAGGATGTTAAAGCATGTCGTAGCATTTATGGGTCTGTGTCACTTTGACCTTGCTCTGACCTTGACCTTTGACCATGGCATTCCAAACTTGGATCGTCTCTGGGGTTCAGGTCCAGTGGAGTCCCCACAACATTTGAGGAATATCCTTGCATGGGTGTTGTCAGGATTTTGGTCACAAACAAACAACAAACAGACTTAGAAGTACGGGTAATTACAGTACCTTCATTATTACATAATAACATATTTTCCAGACTATATGTCTCTCCGGAGTACAAGTCACATTGGCCAAAAAATGGATAAAAAAAGAAGAAGAAAAAAACATATATAAGTCACACTAGACTAGAAATTGCAAACTTATGGAAACTGTCTACCTTGGCTCGGAAATCTGCTTACAGTTTATGTGACGTTGTGGTCTTCACTCTGATATAGAGAGGGGGTCACGTTGCATGTAGCTATAACACCAAGAAAGTTTGCACGCAAAGTCATTTATGTTCATCTCCTTGACAACAACCTGGACGTGGAGATGCAACTACACTGTTAACAAGCCTCTCCTTGCAGCACGTTGCTCAAACCCCCATGTGCGAACTCGTTCTTCTAGCTGTGGCCATCTAGTGTTTAGCCTGTGGTTGGCTTTTAGCGAGTAGTTTTTTTTTTGTTTTCTTCATTGCAGTAATAATAAGCTCCACTTTTCTGCACTCTTGTTAGAATTATATGTAATAATTTCACTACCTGGATGTGGAGACACAACTGCACTGTTGACAAGCCCCTCCCTGCAGCACGTAGCTCAAGCACCCATGTGTGAGCTTGTTCCTCTAGCTGTGGCCATCGAGCTTTTATCCCGCAATTAGCTTTTTTGTTTGTTTTCTTCATTGTAGTAATAGTAATCTGTCCTTTTCTCCAGTCCCTCACAAGTTTCACGTTCACTCCAAACTTACTTTCTGCCGCTCGATGACCATTTTCTGCTGCATATTTCACTACTTGCAGCTTGTAAGCTACAGAATAGGATTTTTTTTTTGAGGTGGACATTTCTTCAGTGGTGGATGAGCAGGTACTGGTACCCAAGCCTAGAGTGCCCTCTTATGGCTGTGAGTGTAAAAATAACAAACATGTGAAATTGAGTTTATGATGACAAACAGAATTATATGTAATAATTTCACATATAAGTCGCTCTGGAGTATTAGTCGCACCTTCAGCCAAAGAATGAAAAAAGGGAAACTTATAGTCTGGAAAATATGGTACGAAGTACACAGTAAATACATATATAATACCTACAGTAATACCTAGAGTGTGGACTTGGGCTGAAGCTGTTCTGCAGTTATGACAGCTGACCGTGAGCACTTTTACACTGTTACACCTAATAGAACACTTTATCAAAATATAAGTACTTAAGTAGGTTCCAAAGCATCCGTACAGCAAATACAGTATATTTACATCAAATCATTCCTAAATTAGTGCAGTGAACCCTTCAAAACAATCCATTGAATGAATGATGTTCTGTTTTTCTATTAAAACCTACAAAGCACAGACCGCCACCCCTTTCACCGCAAAGTGTCTCCATTGAGTGTTTGCCAAGAATTATCAAAGAACTCTCAGGTGTAGATAAATACTAGTCCTTCTAAAAAAATTAGCATATTGTGATAAGGTTCATTATTTTCTGTAATGTACTGATAAAAATTAAACTTTCATATATTTTAGATTCATTGCACACCAACTGAAATATTTCAGGTCTTTTACTGTTTTCATACTGATGATTTGGGCATACAGCTCATGAAAACCCAAAATTCCTATCTCAAAAAATTAGCATATAATGCATGAAAAGGTAGTCTAAACGAGCGATGTACCTAATCATCTGAATCAATCAATTAACTCTAAACACCTGCAAAAGATTCCTGAGGCTTTTAAAAACTCCCAGCCTGGTTCATTACTCAAAACCGCAATCATGGGTAAGACTGCCGACCTGACTACTGTCTAGAAGGCCATCATTGACACGCTCAAGCAAGAGGGTAAGACACAGAAAGAAATCTCTGAGCGAATAGGCTGTTCCCAGAGTGCTGTATCAAGGCACCTCAGTGGGACGTCTGTGGGAAGGAAAAAGTGTGGCAGAAAACGCTGCACAACCAGAAGAGATGACCGGACCCTGAGGAAGATTGTGGAGAAGGGCCGATTCCAGACCTTGGGGGACCTGTGGAAGCAGTGGACTGAGTCTGGAGTAGAAACATCCAGAGCCACCGTGCAGAGGCGTATGCAGGAAATGGGCTACAGGTGCCGCATTCCCTAGGTCAAGCCACTTTTGAACCAGAAACAGCGGCAGAAGTGCCTGTCCTGCACTGGACTGTTGCTCAGTGGTCCACAGTACTTTTTTCGGATGAAAGCAAATTTTGCATGTCATTCGGAAATCAAGGTGCCAGAGTCTGGAGGAAGACTGGGGAGAAGGAAATGCCAAAATGCCTGAAGTCCAGTGTCAAGTACCCACAGTCAGTGATGGTCTGGGGTGCCATGTCAGCTGCTGGTGTTGGTCCACTGTGTTTTATCAAGGGCAGGGTCAATGCAGCTTCTATCAGGAGATTTTGGAGCACTTCATGCTTCCATCTGCTGAAAAGCTTTATGGAGATGAAGATTTTCATTTTTCAGCACGACCTGGCACCTGCTCACAGTGCCAAAACCACTGCTAAATGGTTTACTGACCATGGTATTACTGTGCTCAATTGGCCTGCCAACTCTCCTGACCTGAACCCCATAGAGAATCTGTGGGATATTGTGAAGAGAAAATTGAGAGACACCAGACCCAACACTGTGGATGAGCTTAAGGCCACCATCGAAGCATCCTGGGCCTCCGTAACACCTCAGCAGTGCCACAGGCTGATTGCCTCCATGCCACGCCGCATCGAAGCAGTTATTTCTGCAAAAGGATTCCCGACCAAGTATTGAGTGCATAACTGAACATAATTATTTGAAGGTTGACTTTTTTTTATTAAAAACACTTTTTTATTGGTCGGATGAAATATGCTAATTTTGGGTTTTTCTTTACTTTTTTTGCCAAAAATTATCAATATTAAAACAATAATAGGCTTGAACTACTTCAGTTGTGTGTAATGAATCTAAAATATATGAAAGTCTAATGTTTATCAGTACATTACAGAAAATAATGAACTTTATCACAATATGCTAATTTATTGAGAAGAGCTTTTTTGGCTGGTATGCGTGTTAGAAGATAGCAAGTTATGCTCTAAGCTGCATATATTACTGTACACGACATAGTACACCCCCATCTTAATGCTGTCCTGAAACCTTCAGGCTTTCGCCTTTTATTCATCTCGGTGTTTTTTTCCTCTCTTTGCTTGGTAGCTCAACGTCATTATGATTGTATATTCAGTGAAGTTTGAATGGTACTACTGGATTTTGCTTCTAATCAAGAACAGCGGTTTTCTTGCTTTTCTAAAATGACATCTGATTTGTGTTTTTCTTCAGTGCCGCCACAGTTCCTGAACTACCCATCCAACACGTATGCCTACGAGAGCTCAGATATCGAGATGGAGTGCACAGTGACAGGTAACCCGCAGCCTACCGTGCGCTGGATGAAGAACGGAGAGGCAGTCATCCCCAGTGACTACTTCCAGATCGTGGTGAGCCATTCATTTATTTTCTGAACTGCTTAATTCGACTAGGGCCACCGGGGGCTTGGGCCTATCTCAGCCAACTTTTGGCAAAGGCAAGGTGCACCCTGACAGCTCTCCAGTCCATCACAGGGCCAAAATACACACAAAGAACTGTTCACACTTATACTCGCACCTAGGGACAACAGCTATTATCCTAATGTGCATGTCTTTGGACTGTGGAAGGAAACTGGAGTACCCAGAGGAAACCCATGTCCTCAGACAGAAAAACTCCACACAGAAACACCCTCTTTGGGCCCAGAACATGAACCCAAAACGTTCGTGATAGGAGGTGGATGTGTTAAATACAAATATGTCTTCCTTTCCACTTTTTCCCTTTTACTCGGGAGGCGCCACAGCGAATCATCTGATTCGCACGTTTGATTTGGCAGAGGTTTTTACGTCGGATGCCCTTCCTGTCACAACCTTTTTTAGCAAGGGACAGAAACACGCTGACGACTTTGCAGCTACTCTTTATAAAGTCAGCAATGGTTCTTTTACATGCCTCTCACCATAGACAGTGAGAGACATGGCCTGCCTTTGATAACCCAGTTAGCTGCACTGGGGGGACAGTGACAACCTTGGGGAGAGTGGGACTCGAACCCCCAACCTTTGGATCAGCGATCCAGCGCCCTATACCACTAGACCACCACTGCCCCTGTTAAATACAAATATCTCTAATGAAAATCTTTTTGGAAAAATAATGATTTGGGGCATTCATACATTGTAAAATACTTCTGCCACAATGTGTTTCCTAATGCATGGATGAGACAAAATAAGCGAGTAGAAAATCTCTATTGATTGATGGATTTATGAGATGACTGAAGTTTGACCTTTCAAAGTCAAAGTCTTGCCCATATACTGTATGTCCATCTATGGTTTTATAAGTGTTCCATAGTAACAGCATGTTTGTCAGTAGTTGTTTTAAAGTTATGAGCACTCCATCTATAATATACAATGGTGCCTCACCTTACGAAATTAATCCGTTCCAGCGCCTTTTTCGGAACCTGGATTTTTCGTAAGTTTAACCGCATTTTACATGTAAAACGTGTGATTCGTTCCAAGGCTCCCAATACTACCCCATAAACCCTTAAAAAATTATGAAAGTACACCAATTTTGTATGAAATATGTATTAAAAGTAAAAGAAAATTATTTACCTTTTTTTAAAATCTCTCGAACCACCCATTCGACGCTTTAAAGTTTGGAGGTTGATGGTCCGAAGAACCCTCACCCCCACTCCCACCCTCCTTCACGAGGTCCTTAAATGTGGCGGTTGCTTTTTCCGAAATAATCGCCTCCGTCACTGTATCTCCGCTTTCAAGGCCTCCTTCTGCTTCAATATCGTCCCGATTGTAGAGGGGTTTCGGCCATACTCCTTTACGATTTCACTGAACCGAATCCCACTTTCATATTTTTTTATCATCTCCTGTTTTACTTTTGTTGATAACGGAGCTCACTTCTTCTTTTCAGTCTCACCTGGAATCACTTTCTTGGGGCTCATGATTAATAACGAAAAATAACGCTGCAATGAGCACACTCAAAAAACTCACGAACCAACAGTACAACTCTCCACGCGTGTATCGTTATTGTGTGGAGTTTGCATGTTCTCGCCGTTCTTGCATGGGATTCCTCTGAGTACTCTGGTGTCCCCCAACAGTATAAAAATATGCACAATAGGCTTATAGACGGTTTATAGTTCCCTGAGGTATGAGAGTGAATAATTGTGTGTGTTTGCTGTGCTGCTAGGGCCTGGAGAGCTGTCCAGGGTGTATTTCGCCCTTTACCAGAGTCAGCTGTGATAGGCGTCAGAGGAATAAATAATATGGAAATAGTTCTTGGTTTACCTTATGTTCTTCCTTCTTTTAACCTACAAGCCCTCAAGGCTGAGATTAATCAGATTTTTCTCAATATTCGAATTTCAGGATGGAGGGAACCTGCAGATTTTGGGTCTGGTGCGTTCAGATGAAGGGTTCTACCAGTGTGTCGCAGAGAACGTAGCTGGCAACGCCCTGGCGATGGCCCAACTTATACTCCTGGAACTTGGTGAGGAACTCTCATTGTTCTCTTGTGGGTTTTTTAGAAGTTGCCCGAGAGTGCTGATCTAGGACCAGTTTCTCATTGCAAAAATTCTACAGTTTGGCTTTATTCATAGATCCTAAACTGTTGCCAGATCAGCAGCTAGTGGCAGCTGTTAGCAGCACGCTTATTATTGTTTCTGTCTTTTGCAGTGTGTCATTATCACCAGTATCCTTCTGCTTTCTCTCTCTATCTCTCCCTCCCACACACACACACACACACACACACACACACACACACACACACACACACAGATACCCACAGAGTGAGTGATAGAGGGTGGTATGCAGATGTTTAGTGGTTATGAGCTAGAAGTATGGAGCAGTTTAATGCATGTCAAAGTGGGTGTCTATATTTGTGTGGAATTGCAGGAAAGTAATTTTAGCTGTGTACATGAAAAGTGATGTCATCACTGGTGGTAATGTCCATCTCCTGCTCTGAGAAGATCCAGTGTGTATTACTCAGTTCATAATTAACCATGCAATGTTTGAAGAATTTATTTCTAAAGGGCATTTGCCCAAATTTCTTGATAGCAGCTACACCTCCTAACATGTGACTGACTGGGTGAGGCCATGCCTACTAACCTGTAACTGAATGGGAAAAGCCACACCTCCTAACATGTACTTGATTGTTAGAAGTCACACCTAGCCAGTAACTGACTGGTAGCTCCCACACCACCTCACCTGTGACTGACTGACTGGGAGAGGCCACACCTCTTTACCCATGAACAAATGGAATGTGTCATTCCTCCAGACCTACCATTGACTGTATGAGGGACTACACCTCCTGTTTTGTAACTGCCTGGAAGAGGCCATGCTTTCTTACCTGTAGCTGATTGGAAGAGGCGACGTCTCCTAACCTGAGATTAATTGTAAGAGTCCACACCTAATCTGTAACTGCCATGCCTAATATCCTGTGACTGACTGCATGAGGCCATGCCTGCTTATCTGTGTCTGAATGGGAGAGGCCACGCCTCCTTACCTGTGATTGGCCACGTCTCCTGTTGAGAAGCACCTCCTTCTCTTACAACCAGAATGGACAATTTGTTAATGAAAGAAGTTGCGTGCAATACAGTATATAGTACTAATATATTCACCATCACAAACATCCCTGGTGTGTGTGTGTGTGTGTGTGTGTGTGTGTGTGTGCCTATAAGAATGTGTTCACATGCCTTCTTGTCTCCATACTTCAGAACCCACTCACAGCGGATTACACTCTCCTTGTGTGATCTTGTTTGTTGATTCAGTTTCTCAGACGTCATGTGGCTCTCTGATGTGTCTTTCCTCCACGTGCACTTCCCAAAGCTTAGCTTCTGCGCTTTCATGCCCCTCTCTAGTATTTGATCAGCTCCCCACAGTCAAATTGTTAAAGGAAGGATCAGTTGTTAACTGGCAGCTCTGTGGCTTCCCACAAGGTCTTTTCTACCAGCAAACGCCCCGAGTCCTCGGGGATAAAACAGACTCTGAGAGGGAAGAAAACTTCCTCTCTGATTTCCATTCCATATCTGTCTCCTGAACGTATTTAAGTTTCTTGTATTAGTCGCTAACACGTAGCGGCTGACAAATTAGCTTTGTTATCCTAAATGCTATTTCAGGTTGAGTCCCTGGTTCTAAAACATTTTCAGGAAATCGATAAAGCTAAATAAAACTCAACAAGGCGCTGCTTTCAACGAGGTTTGGTAGCGACGGAAGGTTATTGATTTCGATGCTGCTTGTTATGTGGCTGAGATGAGTTGGAAAAATTATCGTAATGCAGATCTTAATTTTGCAGGTGTGTGTTCCATATATTCTGCGAAAGCTCAGAGAAGTGTGTGTGTGTGTGTGTGTGTGTGTGTGTTGTGTGTGTGTGTGTGTGTAAAGGTGAATACTTCATGGCAGATTAGGTGGGAAATGTGTGAGACTGGATGATATAAACCAGTCGCACAAGATCAATCAAGCTAAAATAAATACGTGTGTGTGTGTGTGTGTGTGTGTGTGTGTGTGTGTGTGTGTGTGTGTGTGTGTGTGTGTGTGAGTGTGTGTGTGTGTGTGTGTGTGTGTGTGTGTGTGGTAAAATCAGTACTTACGATCAGATTTTGGACATTTCTTTGACTACCCCTCTTCTTCTTGTCCTTTTGGCTGTTCTTTTTTCTCAGAGGTCGCCACAGCGAATCATCGCACATTTGATTTGGCAGAGGTTTTTACGTCGGATGCTGTTCCTGACACGACCCTTTAGCAAGGGACAGAAACACGCTGACGGCTTTGCAGCTACTCTTTACGAAAGTCAGCAATGATTCTTTTACATGACCTCTCACCATAGACAGTGAGAGACATGGCCGGCCTTTCATAATCTCGTTAGCTGCAGGGGGGGGACACTCGAAGGGGTGAGTGGGACTCGAACCCCTAACCTTAGAATCGGCGATCCAGCGCCCTTTACCACCAAGCCACCACCACCCTGGACATTTCTTTGACCATTATGTCTAAAATTTAATAATTTAATAATTTATAATAGTCTGTCTGTCTTCCTTTCGGCTTTTTTCCTTTTACTCGGGAGTCGCCACAGCGAATCATCTGATTCGCACGTTTTGATTTGGCAGAGGTTTTTACGTCGGATGCCCTTCCTGTCACAACCCTTTTTTTTAGCAAGGGACAGAAACACGCTGACGACTTTGCAGCTACTCTTTACGAAAGTCAGCAATGGTTCTTTTACATGCCTCTCACCATAGACAGTGAGAGACATGGCCCGCCTTTGATAACCCAGTTAGCCGCACTGGGGGGGGGACAGTGACAACCTTTGTGGAGAGTGGGACTCGAACCCCCAACCTTTGGATCAGCGATCTGGCACCTTATACCACTAGACCACCACTGCCCCTAGTAATTTATAATGGTAATCTTCGTAATTCTGTCGTGTTAAACAAGCCTCTTAATATAGGAATAAGTTTAGGTCTGAATTCTGTGACCAAAATGATGTCAGTGTGAGTGCACACACAGTGGATTTGGACCATCAGCAGCGAAATCTCGCACCTCATCACAGTACCACGGGTCTCCACCCGCTCGCCTTCATCGAGGCTGGAAGATGAATTCTAACCACGAGCCAATCAGAATCACTCCTCAGAAAGCCGCTTAACACAAGCTGACCAGGATTTTTCATTAAATCCATTTTAGGAATAAATGAGAGCCAATTAGTGGAGCGTGGGGATAGTGCAGTGACGGCGCTAATCAGTCTCTGGGAAAGGAAAGGATTATACTGCAGGTTTTTTCTTTTCTCATTTTTAATCACAGCTCAGAGGATGTGTTGCGGCTCCCCGTGGTGACGTGCACAGATGGCAGCTAAGCATAGGCAGGGTCGAAACCCACAGCCAGCGCTGTGCAACCGGGCGTATCGTCTCCACGGCGTCGCCAAGGGAGCGGCTGAGGGGTGGCGAGAGCAACAGATGCCGTCGGCCAATCACTGGTTTTCTGAAAGGGGTTCTTGTTACTGTGGTGGTGGATTGGGGGGTGGATTAGATATGCCAGTCATCTTCCTGGCTCTCTCAGAGGGAGAATTGAGATGCGCAACCCCCACCACACACACACACACACACACACACACACACACACACACACACACACACACACACACACACACACACACACACACACACACACACACACACACAGAGATCTGTTTCAAGAGCCACACTCCTGCTGTTTTCCAACAAAGGCACAATAGAGTTAAGGATCACAGCCTCTATTAAGTTGAATTGTAAACCTGATGGATGCACAAAGCCTGTGTTCAATGGGCTCTCACTACCTCGAGTGTTAACTCAATCTCGGCTTTACTAATTACAACACACAGGAGAGGAAAGGTGACAAAAAATGCAGAAAAATATCCTCCAACTCACCGCTCAAAATAAATACTAGCCTGGAGATAAGAGAGGATGACTGTAAGGACAGCATTTCTTTCTTCCTTTCGGCTTTTTCCCTTAACTCGGGAGTCGCCACAGCGAATCATCTGATTCGCATGTTTGATTTGGCATCAGGTTTTTTTTTTGTTTGTTTTTCTTTTTTACATCGGATGCCCTTCCTGTCACAACCCTTTTAACAAGGGACAGAAAAACGCTGACGGCTTTGCAGCTACTCTTTACGAAGGTCAGCAATGGTTCTTTTACATGCCTCTCACCATAGACAGTGACAGACATGTCCTGCCTTTGATAACCCAGTTAGCTGCACTGGTGGGAGGGACACTGATAACCTTGTGGGGACTTGAACCCCCCACCTTAGGATCAGCGATCCTGCGCCCTATCCACGACTAGACCACCACTGCCCGTGACTGTAAGGACAGCATGGGGTGCATTATGTAGAGATAACCCCTGAACACCAAAAAAAAAAAAAAAAAAAAAAAAGAGTCTCGCTCTGTCTTCCTTTCAGCATTTTTCCCTTTTACTCAGGAGTCGCCACAGCGAATCATTTGATTCGCATGTTTGATTTTGGCAGAGGTTTTTACGTCGGATGCCCTTCCTGTCACAACCCTTTTTAGCAAGGGACAGAAACACGCTGACGACTTTGCAGCTACTCTTTACGAAAGTCAGCAATAGTTCTTTTACATGCATCTCACCATAGACAGTGAGAGACACGGCCCGCCTTTGATAACCCAGTTAGCTGCACTGGGGGGGGACAGTGACAACCTTGTGGAGAGTGGGACTCGAACCCCCAACCTTTGGATTAGCGATCCAGTGCCCTATACCACTAGACCAACACTGCCCCCTCTATAGCACATAATTATTATACAGTAAACTAAAGCAACATAACATTTATTTCCTACAGTGTCGGGTTCATTTCTCACCGATGTCTTGAACTGATATGGGAAAACTGAACCTCTCCATAGAGTCTTCTGCAGCACATTCTGAAAACTTTCAATAGGGCTAAGGGCGGGACTCTGAGGTGCCAATACACATGTCAAAATAATTTCTCCTGCTCCCTGAACCACTCTTTCATTATCCGAGTCCCCATTTTACATCCGTAAGAGAAATCGGGGGGAAAAATCGCACTGATGTGATAACCTGTCATTCAGTGCAATCACCTCATCAGCTACTTCGTTTTATTGCCACATTAATGTTGCCGAGTCTCGACGCAACCAACCGGCAGCAATGCCGTAACGATTACTTGCTGTGGTCAAAGCAATGGCTTAAACTCAAATATCGGGATTTTCCTTTTCTCCTGATTATGCTCTACATTATCCTCCTGGATCGACTTCTGAATAAATAAAGTTTACCCTCTATTTTTTTCCCTTTTTTAACAGAAGAACTTGAATCAGTAATGCCCTAATTTTACTACTGATATGGCTCATTTCCAAGCAATAAACACAAGTCAGGCATAATCAACATCTTTCTTTACTCTTTACTAAATATTGTTTAATATTCTCTATAACTTTTGTCGACATATTAATATAATGAATGAAATACAAATTAATTTGAAAAGCTCTGCTTACAGTCCAGTACTGAAGATGAATAGTGCGGAATGATCACAGTGAAGTAAATGAGATGGAGGGTTTTTTTTTTACTTTTAAAATCTCATTATACCCCAAAACAGCTCATTACAGACACATATTTCTTAATTTTCAGAATTTTAGACAATGTTGAGTGCTGTGTAATTAGGAAGATGTTTCCTTTGCCCTTGGTGCTCATTATTGTTATATTTCTCACTATAATTTTGAATCTGTAATAAAGAGAAATTATATCATCACTTCATTCCAGAACAATAAATGTAAAAAAAAAAAAAAAAATTTTTTTTTTCTTTTTTTTTTTTTAATTTAATTTACCAGTCAATTTAAGTAGATTTTTGTGAAAAGAAAAGAAAATAGTGTATTGTTTCACAGAAACGGCACAATTTGATTGGTCCAATATTTGTGGGTTTGAAAGGATTATCCTGGGTCGATAACACTTGACACAAAAATGAAAGATTCTTACAGTTTGTGACCGTTACACGGAGAAAACGACGTCATCGTTGTCCCGCTATAAAACGTAAAAATAAAAACATTTAGTTAGTTTTTTCTGTGTAGTACATACTAAAACTTTGAATTTGTTTAAAAACACAGCATTACTGTACTTGTGTTTCTGTGCAGTGTACAGTCCATTTAAACTCTGAATGAGTCCGCTACACACTGACGCCGTTAGTCAGACAACACTGGTTTGGTTCTAAACTCGGAGTTCACTTGGCCTGCCTCCGTTTTGGTTAAAATATGGAAAATAAAACGTTTTTAAAACATTGGACTGGATAATATAAGTATTTTATTATATGTCTGTCTTCCTTTCGGCTTTTTCCCTTTTACTTGGGAGTCGCCACAGCGAATCATCTTGATTCGCACTTTTGATTTGGCAGAGGTTTTTACGTCGGATGCCCTTCTTGTCACAACCCTTTTAGCAAGAGACAGAAACACGCTGACGACTTTGCAGCTACTCTTTACGAAAGTCAGCAATGGTTCTTTTACATGCCTCTCACCATAGACAGTGACAGACATGGCCCGCCTTTGATAACCCAGTTAGCCGCACTGGGTGGGGGGACAGTGACAACCTTTGTGGAGAGTGGGACTCGAACCCCCAACCTTTGGATCAGCGATCCAGCGCCCTATACCACTAGACCACCACTGCCTCATAAGTATTTTATTATATAATTAATATAAATATAGTGATCGCTCGCTTCGTGCTTCAATTCATGCGGCTTCAGCGCATTGTGTTTTTTTTTTTTTTTTTAATATCTGTATTCATTGAATTAAAAAATAAGGAAGAATAGGGGAAAAGTTAAGTAAAATGCCACAAAAACAAGGACAATTTTGCAAAAACAAACCCATAAACTAACACAAAAGAACCCAAAACCTCCCATCAAATCTACTTACATTGTAGTGAGGTGTGCATCTGCGTGTGCGTGCGTCTGTGTATGACTGTCTGTCTTCCTTTCGGCTTTTTCCCTTTTACTCGGGAGTCGCCACAGTGAATCATCTGATTCGCACGTTTGATTTGACAGAGGTTTTTACGTCGGATGCCCTTCCTGTCACAACCCTTTTAGCAAGGGACAGAAACACGCTGACGACTTTGCAGCTACTCTTTACGAAAGTCAGCAATGGTTCTTTTACATGCCTCTCACCATAGACAGTGACAGACATGGCCCGCCTTTGATAACCCAGTTAGCCGCACTGGGGGGGACAGTCAACCTTTGGATCAGCGATCCAGCGCCCTATACCACTAGACCACCACTGCCCCCTGTGCGTCTGTGTATGTGTGTGTATTTATATTATATTTACATCTTATGCATTATTTTTGAATGTTTAATTGTTATTATAAGCATTTATAGCATTAAATATGTATTTATTGATATTATATACATGTATGTATATGTCGGTTGGGGAATTTGATCCTACTTCGCGGAATTCGATGGTTGTGGGGGGATCTCGGTCCCAATTAACCGGGAAAAGTGAGGGATCCCTGTACAGTGATACCTCAGCTCACGAACATAATTGGTTCCCAGAAAGTGTGTGTGAGGCGAAAAGTTCGTCTTCCGAACATTTATTTCCCATAAGAAACCATTAAAATGAGAATAATCCGTTCCCAGGTCCCCATAAAACATAATTTTCTACTAAATAAGCCTTAAAACTACACAAAAATATACCTTATTTTATGTATAATAAATGTGCTCTTGTATTGTAATTAAAGAAATAAACTGTACTGTATAATAAAGTCGTTTTATTTACCTTTGTGATGGTAGTTGATGGCTTGATGGAATGGAGTGGGAGGAGGAGGGAGGGAGGGACTTACTGTTTGGAAGGAGTGTTTGGAAACGCCTACTGTTTGGAAACGCCCTTAGCCACACACGCACCCTTAATAGCTTCCTTGTTCTTAAGGATGGGAGCAATGGTAGACTTAGCGTACTGGTACTGGGACGCTAAGTCACACAAACGCACACCTCGTTTGTGTTTTTCAATGATCTCCACCTGTGGTGAGTCTTTTTCGGTCCCATAATAGCAAAAGTACACTCAATATGGTCCAAAATGTCTATCAAACACAAACCACTTCCGCACTCAAAGAAAGGGGGTGACGAACTGTGACGCCGTGAGCGTGCGTCAGCTTCTCGTGGCCGCCACCGTGGCGCTGTTCGACCGCGTGGTTTGATTCGTCCGCCGAAAACTAGTTCGTCAGCAGAGACTATATGCTCGCAAATTTAATGTTCTTGAGGCGAAAAGTTCGTGAGCTTAAGCGTTCGTCAGCAGAGGTTTTACTGTACTTAAAAGAAAAAATGATTAAATTAAATGGGGTAAGATAAAATAAGATTTTTGTTAATGTTTTGCAGATACTGTATATGAATCAGTTATTTACAAGAAATTGAATTGATCCAGAGTATAAATTAGTAAATACGTTTAATTTTGTTTTATTATAATTTTAAGCAGTGTGGTGCAGTCGTGGTTAGCAAGTCTTGGGTTCGAGTCCTGTGCTCTCTGTGGAGTTCTGTGTGCAGTGTGCATGCTTGTGTGGGTTTCCTCTGGGTACGCGCAACAGTCCAAAGACATGCACATTAGGCTCATTGGCCGCTCCAAATTGCACTGAGGTGTGTCAGTGAACTGGGTGTTGACCCTGCAATGAACTATTGTTGTTCATGTGTACCCTGCTTTTTGCCCAAAGTTGGCTGAGATAGGTGTCGGCCTTCCTGCGGCCATAGTATCAGTTCAAATGAATGAAGGAAGTATAACAATGCAACAAAAAGTGTTAGAATAATAATGAATGTTTATTCATTTATCTTCTAAGCCACTTAATTCCAATTAGGATCACAGGGAGGCTGTGACCCATCTCAGCCAACTCTGAGTGAAGATCAGATACACCCCAAACAGCTTGTCATGCTATTACAGGGCCAACACAACCACTCACACCTCTGAGTGATTTGGAACATCCAATAAACCTCTACTGTGCATTTTTTTGGACTATAGGAGAACATGGACATGGATATGAACAGGGGTCATGTTCCTCACACCTTAAACGCCTGAGAAGGGGAATCGAACCCAGGCCTCCTTGCTGTGAGGCGGCCGTGCTAACCACTGTGCCTGTTTGCATGTTCTTCCCGTGATTGCGTGGGTTTTCTCCGTCAATTGAAAAACATGCACAGTAGTTAATTCACTGTTCCAAATCACCCCTATGTGTGAGTATGAATGGTTGTGTGAGTGTTGGCCGTATGATGGCGTGGCGAGCTGTCCAGGGTGTACCTCGCCCTCCCCCAGAGTCAACCGAGATGGGCGCCTGCCTTCCCGTAACCCTAATTAGGATTAAGCGGCTCAGAAACTGAATGAATGACTGGATCGCCTAATCACCTGTCATCTCTCCTGTCTGGACCAGTTTATTCGTTCTAATCCCATAGGTAGCAGAATGTGATTTGCTCATTTTTCCCAGTTTAATATGTGCAGTGGCTGATGTGAGGTTGGATTAGCACCCGTGTTTAGTACTCGGTGAATAGCATGCTGAGTGGTACTATGTCAGGCAGCATTTGGGAGGGTGAGATAGGGGACATGATGCGATGTTTAATACAGTAGAGGGGAGGAAATGAATGTTTGTGTGTAGAGCTCGTAAACTGTTCCTGGCACTCCCGAGTCTCATGATTTATGTCTGACTAGCCACTGAAAAAGCGCCAGAATTCACCAATCAGGGAGAGTCATTCATCAAGAGAGAGAGACAAGCTATATCACCCTCAATTGTGTGTGTGTGTGTTCGTGTTTGTTGTTTTGTTCCTCCTGCTATTCGCCATTAGCTCTTTTTTTTTGTTTGTTTATTTATTTATTTTTTTGAATTTCCACCCATTTTTCTCCCTAATTTAGTCCATCGTGGTCATGAGCGTACAGGTTTAGTCTTTGCGTATTATTCGTGTTTCAATGCATGGCAAGCCCGGAGAAATGCAGAGGGTTGTGTCAGGAAGGGCATCCGACGTAAAACCAATGCCAAACATTTATGATGCAAATCAGAAGTATTACCCCCATACCGGATCGGTCGAGGCCCGGGTTAACAACGACCGCCATCAGTGCTGTCAATCAACAGGGTGCTGATGGAAATTGGACTACTGTTGGTCGAAGACGTCGAAGAAGGAAGACATGAAGGTCGTTGGAGTCAGAAAAGAAGATGCGGAGGACAGGGTGAGGTGGAGGCGGATGATTTGCTGTGGCGACCCCTGAAGGGAGCAGCCGAAAGTAAAAGAAGAAGAAGAAGAAGAAGAAGAAGTATTATTCGTGTTTCACTTCATATGATTCCAAGGGTCGGCGTTCGGCCCGGATTTCGCCTGCTGTATCCTCCCGTGCACAAATCAGATGTAATTAAAATGTGTGATTCCTCATTTTGTTTCTAAATTTCTCCGTCCGTCTCTTTCAGTTCACTCCTCTCCACTCGTTTAATGAACGTCCTCCACCGTACTTTCCCATTAATGCAGCTTTATCGTTTGTGGAAGAACAAAAGCGCTTTATGTCTGAAGGCGATCCTCTCGACGTCTTCTCCCCGCTCTTTCTGAGTATTTTGTGAACTGTCAGATCACAGCTGATAAGAGCAGCGCTGTCTCCTGAGGGAAATGAATGGAATTTCTTTAGGAATGCAAATGGTTCTGTCGTGATTGACAGCAGGAAATCGGCTAGCGTGCTACAGTCTCGTGGTATCGTTCTGTCTTTATTCCGTCCTACCTGCACCTACATATGCGCAGGAATTTTCTGTATTTTTTTTTTTTTTCCTCTACTCGTAGTTAAAACATCAAAACATCTTTTATCGCTTTGGCAAATGCTTTTGAGTCATTGGCTGGCTGATGACTTTCTTTGACAGATTTATGAACTGAAGAGATTTCTACTAATGTGTTCCATCACTCCATCCTTGCCACCTGACCCTCCGTTGTAGAAACAATTTTTCAGCGGAGACTTAAGGCTCTGCTTTTGTGTGTAAAGGTTGGATTTGCACATTTTATTGCTAATCTATTCATTCGACGTTTTCATTCTGAGCACGCCACGACTCAAGCTTGCTGCTTTCAAAAGATTGGTTGAATGGCAGCACTTCAGTTGTTTAAGTTTGAAACGTTACCGATATAAACTATTTGTTATCCTGTCACACCAAAGTCAGATTTCAGTGCACCATGCAGGTTTGCACAATTCCTGATACTCATAATGCAAGCTAACGATCTGTGCCGTATTCCGCCAAAAACATGCCAGCTGCACATGATTAACGGTCAATTAATCAACTTCTTCATTTTTTTTTCTCCACCAACCTGGCGTCACATGGATGCTTGGACACACTAAACATTTAGACAAATGGACGAGGGTCTGCTTAGTTTGCTGTTGAACATAAACTGTTCATCACATCATGGTGAGAATGGTAAATTAAACCAATTCCTCATTGCTTTCCCAGTCGTCTTATTGGGTTAATTACTGTGCTACCCAATCCTCATTATTATTTTCCCAAAGCTGTTGTACAACATGTAGATATATGACTCTGGCTTGAATCAGTGCTGGGTGGAAGCATTATAGTGTGCTAACAGTTTCAAAAAAAAAAAAATCACAAGAGCTGAAATATGAGTGGCCGTTATGGTGGCGTAGTGGTGCGAGCATCCACCTCATATCAAGAAGGTCCTGGGTTCGAGTCCCTTTCTGTGTGGAGTTTGCATGTTCTCCCTCTACGGTACTTGCATTGATTTCCTCCGGGTTCTCCAGTCTCCTTCAACTGCCCAAAGACATGCCCATTAGGCTAACTGGCTGTTTGCCAAATTGTCCCTATGTGTGAGAAAGAGTGTAATTGGATGTCTCTCTTGACTCTGTGATGGACTGGCAAGCTATCCAGGGTGTACCTCGCCCTCACCCAGAGTTGGCCGAGATAGGCTCCAGCCTCCCTGCAACCAACCATAGTAGCACAAATAAATGTTTGACATGATGTCATAGTAGATATTTACTGTCAGTGAGGCGGTCACTTAAATAAGGAATCAAACATAACGAGCTGTTATTGACAAAACTGATGAGCACAGGTTGTCTCTGTTTGAATAGTATGTGGTCTGTTCTACCCTGTTTATTAAATTTGTCTTTGCCAACTGCTCCCAGTGTGCACACACCGTCTTCCATTTCACCATATCCACACCGTTTCATTTATTACTACTGCTATCCAATCATCTCCATCAAACTCTGCATTAGAACATGAGAACAAGGTGCCTGCAGGACACCCAGAAACGATGCACTGGCACAAAGAAATCTCCCAGCATTCTTGTTCAAATATCTGTCAGGAACCCATCTATTTTGTTCATTAGAGGACCAAAGTCACAGCATGACCCCCTCTTCCCACCCGCTGGCACCTGTGATCACTTCATCGGGTCGACATTAGCTTCCTGCACTAGAGGATCTACAGATCAGATGAAAATCTCCTCCTCCACCCTTATCACCGTCCTGCTGACATTTAGGATTGTTTAGGGCCTGTCAGGATCTTCAGACAGACGCTTGGCCGTTTTAACTGATCCAGGACTGTCTTCTTTGAAAAGACCAAACGCAGGCATTAGAAAGCGAAACCTGTCATATGGGAGGGCGGGAAGGTGAGGAGTGGGGCCGGGGTGGGAAAAGGGGTATTTATTCTGTTTTGTGGCTTTTATGTAGGTCAGCCGCCAATCCTGGGAGCAGGCATTTCTGACAAATGGAAAAACCAAACTCTGAGAGCTGTTTGGCACATTGGTGGAGCCCAAAAGCAATACAAAGGAAGGAAAAAAAATTTTAAGAAATGCTTTAGGGTGAAGTGGTGCTGAAATCCCTAAGAGTGGTCCTTGGGCTCAAACATGAAAATAACCCCAAAAACTCTTTCAAACCGATATTTTTAGACAGAGCTACCCAAAGGTCCTTTGGTGATGGAGCTTCAAAAACACTCTGGTTGTCAGTGTAGTCCCGTAGCCCACTTGGCTCGGAGATTATTTGGATTTTTTTTTTAACCCCAGAAGATGTTTTCTTTTTCTTGAACTTTTCTGTTTGCCCCTGAAAAGTATTTTCAGAAAGTCCAGTCCCACTATAAAGATTTTGTAATGATCAGTTAAATTAAGATGCAACCACTTGGCGAACGCCTTTCTGTACTTCAAAGAAATCCAATGTATTCCAGTGTATACCTCAACAGTCCACTGTGCTCCTTTGTACTCCACTGTGTTTTATTGCACACCAAAGTACAGGGATCCCTCACTTTTCCCGGTTAATTGGGACCGACATCCCCCCGTGACCACCGAATTCCGCGAAGTAGGATCAACTTCCCCAACCGAAGTATACATACATGTATATAATATCAATAAATACATATTCAATGCTATAAAGGCTAATAATAATAACAATGAAACATTAAAAAATAATGCAAAAGATGTAAATAAAATATAAATACGCACGCACGCAGATGCGCACCTCACGACAATGTAAGCAGCTTTGATGGGAGATTTTGGGTTGTTTTTCGCTTTGTTTTGTTTTTTGTTTGTTGGGGGGGTTGGCATAATTGGCCTTGTTTTTGTGGCATTTTCCTTAAAATTTTCTCCTATTCTTCCTTCATTTCCTTATTTTTTTAATTCGATGAATATTTAAAAAAAAAAAAAATGAGATGCACTGAAGCCGCATGAATTGAAGCGCAAAGTATCGAGGGATTCCTGTACTCCATTCTGATTTTTGGATTTTGCTTTTGCTATACTGTATTAATCCCTCAAGGGAAATAATTGCATCTGTATTTAACCAACCACAGTGAAGACACACACACACACACACACAGTGCAGTGGGCTGTCACACATATTGGAGGTCAGGTACTTTGCTCAAAGGCACTTAAGCCATGAGGGAGGGAAGGTGCAGCTCAGTCTCCCATTGCCGCATATTTTTCCTGCTGGTCTGGGAATCAATCCAGCGACCTTTCTGTCCCAATGCCGCTTCTCTAACCATTAGATTACAACTGCCCCCATGTGCGTCATTGTACTCCAACATATTCCACTGGACTCCAAAATACACCAAGGTACTCCAGTGTGCCAGCCCAATCCAGCCAACTCCACGTAAAGGTGAGTCTTACCCTGTGAACAGCTTGCCACACTGTTTCAGGGTAAACACACTCACACCTCAGGGACATTTGGAACTGCTAGTTAGCCTAAGGTGCATGTTTTGGACTGTGGGAGGAAAGTGGAGCACCTGGAGGAAGCCCACATAAGCACAGAGGGAGTACATGCTAACTTCACATAGAAACGTCCTTGCCGGGCACAAGGTTTGAACCCAGGAGTTTCTTGCTGCAAGTTATAAGTGCGAACCACTACAACGCCGATGCCGTGCTGACCCCCCCAAGCACGCATACTTAATGCAATTACGCCTTAATGTACTGTAACCAGGTATGTTTCTCTGAGGGGGAAAAAAGAGAATCTAACCAGAATCAACGTTCATTATTTTACATTTGTGTTTGATTTCAGTGATGGTTTAGTCTTGTTTCCGATGTATCTCTCTTCTCTGTGTTTATACACATATTCCTCGGGAAGGAAACTGACACTTGTTTAATGCGGATCACCACCTATTCACACATTTTGTAATTTTGAATATATGCTCATCAACTCCAAGCCTTTTCAAGGTCCACTTAGTCATAAATCCGCTTTTTTATGCCTACAGGCCCATCTAGAGCAAATTAGCCCTTAGGCTATTGATTTTGTTCGGGCTGAATTGATGGCAAACAGTAATCCTATTCAGACTCGTATTTCTAGCTCATTGCCTTTACAAAAGCAACGTGTGTCATGAGCAGCCTTTGTGAAACACCTGTTTAGCAATTTGATTCATTTGTAAATCTTGACATTTGTTCAAAATCATACAGTGGCGAGAAATCCTATTTGGGTTGCGGTATTGTAATATCCTATTGTGACCCAGTTCCCTGGTTGAAAAGCAACTCTCATTTCCAGCAAATTGAAAAGGAAATCTGTGGAGTCTCTTGCTTTACTTTCTTGCTCCCTTGTACTCTTCCTTGCGCCACCCGACCAAATGCTAGAAGTCTTGCCGGAGGTGTGACGACTCTATTATTCCTGTGTGTGTTCAGTTATGGATAATAGGCCTGGTAAAAAAACAAAACAAAAAAACACTGCACCCTTCTGCTAATGAGCAATCTCATTGTATCGCTGCAGGTAACAACACTTACCTGCTCTCCTGCCGCTGCTCACTCTGCCATAGCGCTTCCAAATGCCACAGCTAGCATACTAGCTACATGCCCCACCGCCTGCTGCTGTGCTAAGTGGGCGTGCTCATTAGACTCAAATGACCTGCATGCTACAGCTTGTGCTCTATCAGGCATCTGTAGCCAGTGTTTCTCAGATAAGCTAATGACCCTGTGATGCTAATTATCGAGGGCTTTTAATGTTAAATGTCACTCGAATATAATGTTAATTGTTCTGCATTGTGAGGAAGCGGCTATTCAGCATTCTGTATTGGATAGCGTCACAAGCAATTTATGTAGCACTGGGACTTGAATTAAGATTATGATTCGCCGAGTGTCGCTAATTATTTTGTTCCATAATAGTTCTTTTTCTGCTTTTCATCTAAAGGGATATGTAATGTCGCCAGAGCACAAGCAACGTGTGTGGAATTATTCATCAGTTGCTGATGTTTGTATGAAACACCCGGTCAAGCCTCTGAGTGCTAACAGTATGAGCTAGCGGCCCACTGTGAGAGCAAAACGCAGCCATGGAACAGACTGCGAGACTGTGTGTCTCTGGCTATTATATAACTGCGTGTGTGTGTGTGTGTGTGTGTGTGTGTGTGTGTGTGTGTGTGCATGCATCTTTTAGAATAAATTAATTGCTGCATTTTGACATCTGCTACTCAAACATTCTTTGCTGTAATGAAATATCTGGCACAGTGCAGACAGAGAGCGAGCACAAGAGAATGATACAGATGGGGAAAATTGGGGGGTGGGGGGTGAGCAAGAGCAACAGAATGCATGCCGGGCAGAGAGGGGGGCAG
The DNA here is from genome assembly GCA_024760905.1 of Plotosus lineatus. Taxonomy (NCBI): domain Eukaryota; kingdom Metazoa; phylum Chordata; class Actinopteri; order Siluriformes; family Plotosidae; genus Plotosus; species Plotosus lineatus. Next base: position 23,941,275 of record CM045740.1, on the reverse strand, counting down.
AGTGAGTGAGAGAGAAACTGAGAATGTTAATGAGTGAGTGAGGGAGGGAAATGCAGAAAGAATGAGAGAGAGGAGTTAATGACAGAGAGAGAGAGATGCCAGGACAAAGAATGAGAGTGGGGGTGAGTGGGAGATTCCGAAAAGGAAGGAGGGAGTAAAAGAATGAGAGAGAGAGAGAGAGAGAGAGAGAGAGAGAGAGAGAGATGCAGGGAGAGAAAATGACAGAAAACAGGGGAGAGAAAGAGATGCAGATAGAGAATGAGAGAGAGAGAGAGAGAGAGAGAGAGAGAGAGAAGGGGGGGGTATATAAAAGATTACAGTTGTAAAAAACTGTCTCACGTCTCCTTGAAGGCTTTTAACTTTTTAAACATTTCATCTCTTTTGCAATTAATGGGATTTTTTCACACACACACACACACACACACACACACACACACACACACACAAGCAATGGAAGAAAAAAGACTCATAAATTTTTAGCTGTATTTCATGGCTGTTTGGTGTAGTGGTTCAAACATCTGCCTCACAGCAAGAATATCTTGAGTTTGATCCCAGTTTCAGTGAGGGCGTTTCTGTGCGGAATGCTTGTGTGGGTTCCCTCTGGGTACTCGGGTTTCCTCCGACAGTCCAAAACATGCACATTTGGCTGTTTGACTGTTTTATCAGATGTACTGCCTCTAGGTGTGTGTGTGTGTGTGTGTGTGTGTGTGTGTGTGTGTGTGTGTGTGTGTGTGTTGCCCTGCGATGGTGTAGCGGGCTGTTCAAGGTGTACCCAGTGTTGGCTGAGACAGTTTCTAGCCCCCCGTGACTCTATTCGGATTAAACATTTCTGTGAGTGACTGAATGAACGAGTTTCTTTCACACTGATGCTGTGGTAGGTTTATGAAGCAGTTAATTTTCTAAATACATTTTAATTCCAGTATTAATTTTCAAACTTCTGACACACCGGTCATGTTAAATGATTCCATGTAATCTACACAGTGTCTCACTCCACGTCCTGTGCAATCTTGTAATGCGGAGACATTTCACAAAGCAGGCCAAAGCCTAGCAAGATTCCCCATGATGCACTATTAAAGAGAGCTGACCTAGCGCTGTGCAACGCTTAGCTTTCAGCAGCGGGATCTGTCTGGGGCAAGTCCACTATTGACACCTTGACTAATTATTCTTTTTTTATTCATCTATCACGTCCTCCTTCCCCAAAACAGAGAATTGGTACAGCACGACATCTGCGGGTCACATGGTCAAATAACTGCTGGACACAGCATGCAAATAAATCTGAGGGTATAGGGGTTGTGTAGGGGGCGGGGCTTAGAGGCTGAATGCTCTTCATGCTTGAGGATGCTTTTCTATTTTCTCCTTGGCTGCCGAGAAAAAGGATGAGTGACAGGTGGAGAAGCGCAAGACTTCTCTTTAGGTATTAAAAATGGCAGGTTTGTTTCTTTGGCACTTTTCTGTGTGCACTGCTCCACCACATGCCAGCATGGTTAGGAAAAAAAATTACATGGAACTGGCTTTCTAAAATTTACTCGAACAGCCAAAATATTTTGGTGACACACGCCACTGTTAATTAAAGGAATTAAAAAAAAAAAAAAAAAAAATCTATGGCCATGTCTCTCGCTGTCTATGGTCAGAGACGTGTAAAAGAACCATTGCTGACTTTTGTAAAGAGTAGGCTGCATAGTCTTCGGCGATGGCCTGGCGAGCTGTCCAGGGTGTACTCTGCCCTCACCCAGAGTCGGTTGAGATGGGCGCCAGCCTCTCCGTGACCTTAATTAGCATTAAGTGGTTCAGAAAAAGAATGAATGAATGAAAATTTATCTATGCTTTAATAACTAATCTAATTTATTTATATATAATGCAATTTATATATTTATCCATGGATGGATATAATATAGATGAATATACAGCAGCTGAAATAAGCTGGATAGGTCAATACTGTGGATGGTTGGATTGAGGGACAGATGAATATAGTGGATAGATGTATAGTGTAGATACTATGGGTGGATAGAAGGATGGATGCCATGGATATATATACATTGTATAATGTGGATGGATGGATGGATGAATAGGTGGGTAAGTAGATGGATGGATGGGCAGGTAAGTAGGTAAATATATACTGTGAATAAATGAAAGGATAGACGCTGGTGATGGATGGATACAGATAGGTAGGAAGTAAATACTTTGGATGTACAGTAAGTGTAGATGGATGGACAGATGAATGGAGAGATGGATGGCAGTTAGGTACTATCGTATATACTTTGGCTGGATGGTAGGATGAATACACATGCAGGCAGTAAATACTTAGGATAAGGAAAGATTCTTGCTGGAACTGTGCAACTCAAACATTTCCTTTTGAGTACGAGCATCATTATAAAGATGTTAATAAAGCCTGCTCTTTTCTGACTTTGATTCTTAAATCCTCTGCACATCCTTGAGTGCATAATGTAAGATGTCAGACGCATAATGTAATACAGGGATCCCTCACTTTCTACAGTTAATGGGGACTGAGACCCCCGGCAACCGCCAATTTCTGCGAAGTAGGATCAAACCCCCCCCCCTTCCCCCCCGACTTCCATATACGTACATGTATATGTGTATATAATATCAAGAAATACATATTCAATGCTGCTATAAATGCTTATAATAACAATTAAATATTCAAAAATAATGCATAAGATGTAAATAAAATATAAATACACACACATACAGACACGCGTATACTGTACACAGATGTGCGTATATACAGACGCGTGCCGCACACACTCAGATGCACGCCTCACATAAAAATGTAAGTACAGTAGTTTTGTTGGGTTGCTGGATTTTTGTTGTTGTTCGTTTTTTGTTTTTTGTGTTTTTTTGGCATAATTGGCCTTATTTTGTGGAATTTTCCTTCACTTTTCCCCTTATTTTTTTATTTTTCGATGAATATTTTTGAAAAACCCAGGATGCACGAAAGCCGCAGAAACTGCAGCACAAAGTAGCGAGGGATCAGTGTATATGGCAAAACATTTAATTGCAGATAAAGTACTTTTTTCTGGGCGATAACATCAGAACAATAACACAACAACCTCAACTTAATTCAAGTGTTTTCAGAAGCTTGCTTACAGCCTCAGAGCAAAGTAAATGTAGATTACACAAAAAATAATATAGCCGACTGTTGTGTTCTGGTCTAGAAACGTTTTCAGCCATTCCTGGCTCATCTCTGGTTGACTGCATAGCCACCGCGCTCCATGTGCCTCCTCTGCACTTTCTGCTCTCTGTTCCTCAACTTGCTCATCATCCCTCTCTCTCTCTCTCGACATCTACATCCAATCACAAGGAATGAACGTCGATCCCTGAAGCTTGACTGATGCTCATACAGGGATTGTCATGGCTATGATCACCGTGATCTATCGTATGGTTCGCCAGGCCACATGCGCTCTCTCACACCTACGGGCAATTTGGAACAGCCAGTTGACGTACTGTGCATGATTTTGGACTGTGGGAGGAAACTGGAGTACCCGGAGGAAACCCACGCAAGAACGGGGAGAACATGCAAATTCCACACAGAAACGCCCAGGCCGGGAATTGAACCCAGGCCTTATTGCTGTGAGGTGGACGTGCTAACCACTACGCCACCGTGCCGCGCTCTCCCTCTCACTTAAACATAAAATCAAAATTTCTTTGCATTTTTTTTCCCTTTATGTGCATTACATTCTATTTATATCCTGTTCCCTATCAAAAGGGTGCATGTGACCTCCAGCTGACCCCCTCCCCCGCTCCAGACGTTGTCTAGGGGTCCTTTCATCACCTAGGCAACCAGATATCTAAAGAAAAGAATGAAGAGTTTTCTGTCTTCCACAATTGTTTGTTTCCGAAAGGGAGTGGTGCTGCTCGCATGACAGACAGACAGAGAATATTTTCTTCTTTTTCTTCTTCATCTTTACCTTTCGGCTTTTCCCTTCAGGGGTCGCCACAGCGAATCATCTGTCTCCATTTCTCCCTATCCTCTGCATCTTCTCTTACACCAACTGCCTTCATGTCCTCCTTCACCACATCCATAAATCTCCTCTTTGGTCTTCCTCTAGACCTTCTGCCTGGTAGTTCCTACCTCAGCATCCTACTACCAATATACTCGCGATCCCTCCTCTGTACATGTCCAAACCATCTCAATCCAGCCTCTCTCACAATTTATCACTTGGGGATTTTTGTTATGTTTATGTTGCTGTTGATTTGTATGTATTCATCAACTTTACATTTATTTTGGTAAAATTTGTTTGAAAAAGAAAGCTCGCATTGTATGCATGGGTAAAAGTTGCTGTTCCGGTGAAAGGTGTTCCGGTGCGTTCTGGTAGAAGAGGTCTGTATATTTCTTACCTGCAAGGCGTCCAGTGCATTCCGGCTTACTTTCACCTCTGCTTTAGATGGTTGGATAAATATTTATAGATGTATGAATGGATAACTGTACGGATAATTAGGTAGGTAGAAGATTCTCTGGTGGATGGCACTATTAAATCCTTTAAGTCTACAAGCCACATGATATCATATTATCTACATATTATCATGTTATACACACACACACACACACACACACACAGACACACACACACACACACACACACACACACACATATATATATATATGTGTGTATGTATGTATGTATGTATAACATTTATTTTATACATTCTCACTGCGCTTTAGACGGCTCAATGATCGCTGCTCCAGTAGTTGTGAGCAGCATTAGCGACGTAGTGCCAGTGTAAGCCAAGAGTGTTCCAATCACGTTCTTTTCATTGCATTTTGGCTCATTGGAAGTGGTTCAAATTAGAAGTGGTTCTCATGGTCGTGTGATTCTCAGTCCTCTCAGATTCCATGTCATCTGAGAGTTTGTCGAGGCCTGAAGTCAGGAACATGGATTGTTGCCATGGTAACACACACCTCGGCAGACCTCGGTTTTAAAGGAACGTTCTTGTCAGTTCCCTACAGGGTCAAAGAGCTTAGAAGACTACTCATCCTCGTCCACGTGTTTCTTACACTCTCAGTATCTTTCACTCACGGACTGCTTTTTCTCTCTTGTTCTCTCTCTCGCTCCCCCACCCCCCCATCGTGCCATCTCTCCCTCCCTCCCTCTTGTACTGCCAGTCTCCAGAGCTTTATGCTCCTTCACCACCGGGTTGCTTTCTCACAAATGGATAAATCTAAATTAAGGCTGACGTTCTTATATGTTCAAGCCTGCCATCAAAACCACAAACTGAATAAGGTTGGCTCTCACGAATAAAGATTCATGTCATCACTGGTTACAGCGGATTTGGAGGTTTATCCGTTTTGGAACATAACAGCAAGTCGGGGTATTTACTGAAATGTGTGTCATGGTGTAATTGACCGCTCCGGCTTGCGTATTGTTGCCATGCCGGTCAAGCTTTTGGAAAATGAAGGCTGGTGATTTAGGAGGCTACCAGGAGACGAAACAGATTGGAAGGAGATTTGGGTGGAAGCTGACAAAGCCAGTGCGTGTTAGACGGATATATAAACCTGTCTGAAGTATGTCAGCTGAATGTAAAACGACATGCAGGCTTTCTTTGAAGTCACAGTTATTACAACGTTTTATATTTTATCTCAAATGAATTTTTGAATTCTTGATCTTCTGATTGGTTAGAAAGTTTTCATCTACTTTTTATAGCACTGAATCACAGGTTCACTTGATCATTTCCATGGTAACAGTGAACATAGGGATTCATACGCTTGTTTCGTATGTGAGTAAGGAGACTCCAGTGTTAGTGGTTTTATCAGTGGGAGGTGACGTCCTAACTAAGTCTAGGTGTTCAGAAATAAAAAAAAAAAACAGGACGTACCGTTAAAGAAAAAAAATCCACAATGCTGACCATGATGACACTCTTTCACCACACTGGATATTATTTTTCTATTACAGGATGTTCCACTGGGTTATATTTTATATTTAGATAGTTTCACTTTTTGTTTATAAAAAGAAGCTTTGAAAAATAGACGAAATTACACATCCAACTATGCAAAGCTCTTCTTCTCTCTCTCTCTCTCTCTCTCTCTCTCTCGCTCGCTCGCACTCACTCTCTCGCACGCACTCTCTCGCTCGCTTGCTCTCTCTCGCTCGCTTGCTCTCTCTCGCTCGCTCGCACTCTCTCGCTCGCTCGCACTCACTCTCTCGCTCGCTCGCACTCACTCTCTCGCTCGCTCGCACTCACTCTCTCGCTCGCTCGCACTCACTCTCTCGCACGCACTCTTTCTCTCTCTCTCTCTCTCGCACTCCCTCTCTCACTCGCGCTCTCTTTCTCTCTCTCTCTCTCACTCACACTCCCTCTCGCTTGCACTCTCTCTCTCTCTCTCTCTCTCTCTCTCGCACTCCCTCTCTCACTCGCGCTCTCTTTCTCTCTCTCTCTCTCTCTCTCTCTCGCTCACACTCCCTCTCGCTTGCTCTCTCTCTCTCTCTCTCTCTCTCTCTCTCTCACACACTCCCTGTCTCACTCGCACTCTCTCTCTCTCTCTTGTTCACTCGCACTCCCTCTCTCGCTCGCACTCTCTTTCTCTCACTCGCACTCCCTCTCTCGCTTACTCTCTCTTTCTCTCTCTCTCTCTCTCTCTCTCTCTCTCACACTCCCTGTCTCACTCACACTCTCTCTCTCTCTCTCTTGTTCACTCGCAATCCCTCTCTCGCTCGCACTCTCTGTCTCTCACTCACACTCCCTCTCGCTTGCACTCTCTCTTGCACTCCCTCTCTCACTCGCACTCTCTTTCTCTCTCTCTCTCTCGTTCACTCGCAGCCCTCTCTCGCTCGCACTCTCTTTCTCTCACTCACACTCCCTCTCTCGCTTGCTCTCTCTCTCTCTCTCTCTCTCTCTCTCTCTGTCTGTCTGTCTCTCTCTCTTTCTCTCTCTCATTACATTAGGGATGGAACTCTGGGAATTTTCTCTCTCACATATGGGAGCTTTGGATAAAAAAAAAAAAAAAAAGTAACTATTTTCTGGGATATTGTATATTATGCCAGTATGGTTGGCTCTCCCACCTCATAGCAAGAACTCCTGGGTTCGGGCCTTTCTTTATGTTCTCCATATGCCCACATCCCAAAAATGCACAGTAGGCTGACTGACTGTTCCAAATTGACCCAGGTGTGATTTTGAGTGTTAATAGTTGTGCGCGTGTTGGCCCTGCGATGGCATGGAGAGCTGTATGGAGTGTACCCTGCCTTCGCACAGACTCAGCTGAGCTGGGCGTTAGCCTTTCCACGACCTTAATTAGGATTAAGCAGCTCAGAAAATGAATGAATGAATGAATGAATACTGTAAAACACTTTTGCAGGATTAAAATTTTGCGATTTTTTTCCAACGTGGTTTGGTTTGGCATTTCTTAATTTTGTGTTTTCACAAGTCGCCAAGTATATAAAAAACTTTTTAAAACAAACAAACAAAAAAACAAGAACACTTACACTTAAGATTTATAACTTTAACACTAGTAAATCACTATTTTGAACAGCAGGCCTACTAAGTTTTATTTTACACGTTCAGTCAGTCTAGGCATCAGCAGGAGCTGCTGAGAGTGGAGGTGTTGTTGCATCCCACCGTTCTGAAGCACAGATGCACTGATTAGTCATTTGCCATGTACAGGCTTTAGTGTTGAAATTTTAAGATTTATTTGTATTTTGTTCCCATCCCTACCGTCATCTAATTCCTCGTTCACTTATTGAGAATACCTCATGGTGAATGAATGTTTGATGTTTGATCTGAAAGGGTCTTTGATGGAAATATCCAGTGGCTTCAGATCGCTTGTACTACCAGTTGCTACAAACACCTGGTGAGTGTTACTCTCACTGAGCTTCTTTCAGACTGGCTCGCTGCGGTGTGCTGCAAATATGTCGAAGATGACAAGTCTTGGTGCACATTCTGATAGATTGAGCATCTTCTAGTCATGATAGTACCAGATGATTACTGCATCCAGATAGCGAAGCATTGTCTGTTCATTGTTCCAGACATTTTGGGAGTGTCAAGCATCCCACGCTGGTAGAAATGCAACCTTTGCATGACACCGGAATGTAGATTCTGCATAAAGCAGCTGGGGTGGAAGTAATGTTCCACTGAGAGAAACTGCCAGCAATACAGTTATCTAATGCTTATCATCCAGGCCTTTAAGCTCCACCTGCAGAATAGAAAAAAAACAACAACATTTAAGACCACTGACTGGTGCAACGAATATTAATAAATTCTAGTTTTCTTATTGTCCAACTAAAAATACTTTATCTTCTACCAATAGACCTTCGAGTAGATCTATAATGATACAAAATAATACTAATAATAAGGTGGGCAAACAAATTTTTAAAATTAAAATTAATAAACATTTTCAAAATTTAATGAACATTAGTGGACCTACTGGTACTATGTAGGTCTATGCTACTTACATCTAAAATATTTTATTTTATTAATGGCTAATATTAAAAAAAATATATTATTAAAGTTGGGTAGTGGTCCTAAGGTTGCGGGTTTGAGTCCCACTCTCGACAAAGTTGTCACTGCCCCCAAAGTGCAGCCAACTGGGTTATAAAAGGCCAGCCATGTCTCTCACTGTCTATGGTGTGAGGTTCATGTAAAAGAACCATTGCAGACTTTTAATAAGAGTAGTTGCATAACCGTAAGCGTGTTTCCGCCTTGCGATGACCTGGCGAGCTGTCCAGGGTGTACTCTGCCCTCGCCGAAGTCGGCTGGGATGGGCGCCAGCCTCCTTGCAACCCTAATTAGGATTAAGCGGTTACAGAAAATGAACTGAACATTACGGCTTGGAACTTCGGTGTTAACAAACCCGAATGCAGACTCGACTCGTGTAAATGCTGTACAGTCATCCCTTGAATATCGTGGATAATGTAGACCAGACCTGGCCGCAATATTCGAAAAACCGCGAAGTAGGAACCCCCCGCCCCTCCATTTCTACCATGTTGTCTCATTTCTATATGTTTTCGCGTATATACAATATCAAGAAGTGTATATTAAACGTTACTCAGTTATATGCATATGTAAATACTGTAATGTATTCATTATATATAAATACTTTAAGTACTGTACTCACCTCTGACAATACTGTAGCTCTTCTCCGCGGTGCAGGACGTTCACAAACACGATACAGTAAGATCACAAAATCACAAAAATTCCCGCAGGAATGTGCGAGGCAACAGCGTCACACATCTAAACCAATCAGCTTGCGAGATTGAGTTGAGTGGGCGGGAGGCAATAGCGTCACGCATCTAAGCTTGTGAGATTGAGTTGAGTGGGTGGGCCCTGCCTGAACTGGGGAGGAGGGGCACTTCAGTCTGTCGTTTGGAAACAATGGACGCAGCCTGCCTTGGGTCCCTGCCTTCCACTTGCTTACATGTGAGTTTCAGGGTGAATTTTGAATTTTTTATAAATATAAATATATATATATAATATTTTTTGTTTATTTATTTATTTTTATTATTAAAACACCGCGATGTACCAAGACCGCGATTTTCAAATCAAATCGCGAAGTGGCAAGGGATGACTGTATTGGCTGACTGGACTCTTGTACTAGCCTCAGTTGAGGTTTGATTTGATGATAGTCTCTAGTTTCAAATTCATGTGTCATGATTTCCCGATTTGTGTCTCAACTCAAAAATAAATCTCTTGCGAAAATAACCCATTTTGCAGTAAATGAATTGTATACAGTTTGCGAGTGTCGGGACCCACTATCTACTAGTATATTCAACAGACTCCTGGAGCTTCTGAGAAAAATGGGATGCCTGCAACAACAAGAACAACAACAACAAAGAAACACACTGACATTTACATTTATTCATTTACTTTCAAAAGCCACTTAATTCTAATTAGGGTCACGATCAGGCTGGTGCCCATCTCAGCTGACTCTGGCTGAGTGTACGGTACACCCAGGACACACTCGCAGGACCAAAACTCACACAACCATTCACACTCATTCTTACACCGTGGATTACTTTGGAAGAGCCAGTTAGCCTAATGTAAAACCGAAACTCGAACCTTGGACTTTTTCTGCAGTGAGGTGGACGTGGTAACCATTACGCCACCATATCGCTCTGTAATAGGTCATTGTGACTTTACCGTAACTCACAAGAATATATTTTTAAAAATTAAACCAAGGGTTAGTGGTGGCCTGGTGGTAGGGTACAGGATTACTGATCCCAAGGTTGGGGTTCAATTCCTACTATCACCAGGTGGTCACTGCTTTCCCCCCAGCCATGTCTTTTAAGGTCTGTGGTGAGAGGTTGATGTATTAGCTGTCAGCACGTTTCTGCCCTGCAATGGCCTGGCGAGCTGTCCAGGGTGTACTCTGCCCTCAACCAGTGTTGGCTGAGATTAGCGCCTAGCCTCCCCATGAACCTAATTAGGATTAAGTGATACAGAAAATGAATGATGAATGAAATTAAATCAAGTGCAAAGATTTTAAATGAAAACAGGAACATCTACAGTGCAAGCCTCCACCAAGCCCAGCAGTTTCCCTGTCATGAGCCCAAATGTCCAAAAATTATCTTACAATGTTAAAGAAACCTTTAAAAATCCCTTTATCCAGAAATTGATATGGATTATATCCAAAGATGAATGGAGTCAAAGCCACACAAACTGACTGGTGTAGTCCTGCTAACACACACACACACACACACACACACACACACACACACACACTCAAACCGAGGTAAAACATAAGCTCTTTCCGCAAATGTAAAAAAACTTGCCTACATTTCATTTTATAAGTTTTTTATTATTCTCCTATATAAAGAATGATCCTCTGCACAGCTGACAGACTCCTGGCATTGATATGGTCTTTTCACATGAACCTGGCCCGGTAGAATACTTTCCACGTTATCGCTTGTGCACAGTTCTTTGCAGCGAGGTTGTGTATGGAATAGAAGAAAGGATGAGGCTGTAAACGAGCATTCAGCACTGGCATGCCTCACTAAAGCTTTCCATCACCTCTGGCTGCTGTTCCCTGCATGCCGTGGTCTAGGCTTTTTCTTCACCAGATTAACCTCGTGCTCCGGCTGGCACACGATTGTTATTGTATAAATTAGGAAGGACCTCCCTCAGCTTCCGGTCCAACTGACGCAGAAATGAGATGGAGGATGGAGGACTGGCAATTGAGAGATTAAAGACAAGAGGAGTAATCTTAGAATTTCTGCACATTTTTATTTTTTTACTTGTATAAGAAAATCAGCTGATGGTGATGATGATTTCCTGTATGTTGTCAAATTCATCGCAAATCTACTACACACTTTCTTCTCATCTTATTTCCACTGCCCTCCATAGTTATTGTCACCCCTGGTTAAGATGTTTTAAAAGCTTTAAAAGAAATTACATTTTTATTGTAGAAGCTACTCTCACACTAAAAAAATGTAACCTTCAACTCAAGTGAAATTTAAGTGTGGGATCTAATTATTAATACGAATAATTAGTTTCCATTAAAAAAAGTCACATGTTTCACAATTATTGGCATCAACAATTCCTCGGAAATAAATGTAATTGAAGTATGTCTAGCATTTCTACAGTAGTTTACAAAGTTGATCAGAGTATCTAGGAACATTTAATTAGTAATTCATCCCTTTCTGTTTCCCTGGGGAATAAATATGATGTGACACAGAGGCCATTTCTCTTGTCCACTCTTCAACATGGGAAAGACAAAGGAACTCACCATTCAAGTAAAGCAGATGTGTGTCGACCTTTAGAAGTCAGGCAATGGCTACAAGAAAATTACCCCTCGCCTGCACCTGCACATATCTACTGTCAGAGGAATCATTAAGAAGTTTAAAACAACCGGAACAGTGGTAAACAAGACTGGACAAGGATGCAAGGTTATTTAATCACCGCACACACTGAGGAGGATGGCAAGAGAAACAAAAAGTTCTCCAAAGCTCACTGTTACAGAATTGCAGCAAATAGTAGCATTTTGGGGTCACAAAGTCTCCAAAACAAGCATCAGGCGCCATCTACATGCCAACAAGCTGTTTGAGAGGCATGCACAGAACAAACCTTTTCTCTCTTACAATCATAAATGCAAACGTCTGGAGTTTGCTAAGCGGTACTGGGACTTCAACTTGGACTGTGTGCTTTGGTCAGATGTGACCAAGATAGGGTTTTTTGGCAACAAACACTCTAAGTGGGTCTCGCAGAACACAAAAGATGAATATGTAGAAAAGCAACTCTTGCTCACTGTGAAGTATGAGGGAGAATTGGTGATGCTGTGGCCTGTTTCTCTTCCAAAGGCCATGGGAACTTTGTTGGGCTGCATGGCATCATGAATGCTTTGAAATACCCGGACATTTTGAATCAATATCTGGTGGCCTTTGCCTGAAAGCTGAGGAAGGGCCGTCAATGGGTCTTTCAGGAAGATAATGACCCAAAACATGTGGGCAAATCTACACAGAAATGGTTCACCAGACACAGAATCAAGCTCCTCCCATGGCCATCTCAGTCCTCAGACCTCAACCCCATTGAAATCACGTGGAGTGAGCTGAAGAGAAGAGTGCAGAGGAGAGGACCAGGCCGCTGGATGATTTAGAGGGATTGTGCAGAGAGGGAACGGGTATTCTCCCATCCTGTGAATCATTATTGGAGAAGATTAGGTGCTGTTTTGTTGGCAAAAAGGGTTGTACAAAGTATTAATATCAGGTGTGCTAATAATTGTTTCACACATGATTTGATGTGAAATAATTATTTTTTAATGTGAGATTTTTTTTCCACTGAGAAAATTCACTTGAATCAAAGGTTGGGTTTTTCTCTTTTTTTCCATTGTAGTCCTATATTATTTAGACAAAAAACCCTGAATTTATTAGAAGCTAAAAATCAAATAACCCCTGGGACTCGTGTTAGGTAGTGTCCCCACTAAGATCTGTGGCTTAAAATTTTTGCCAAATAACGTAATACCAGAAGAATTAAAGGATGATCTCAGCCATCTCCGGGTGAAAGCACCTTGAGCAGTATACTAATCCATCGTAGGGCCAACACACACACACACACACACACAACCATTTGCATTCACACTCACCCCTAGGGGTAATTTTGGACATCCTTAATTAAACAAAACAAAACAGAAAGAAGGTTGTGTTTTTCAATCCAAATATTTTATAAATGTTTTGCAATATACACGGTATTTTTTGTTGTTCTCCATATTGTTTAGTACGAATATGGTCTCTTTAGCTAACCTTTCGACCTCAGCCCAAATACACCCTGTTTTACTACCGTTTCACTACCGTTTCATTTGAACCAATTCAGATTTGCATAAACCTAAAGTAGCCCAGTGCTTCTCAATTATTTTCAGTGATGCCCCCTCTCGGAAGAAACACCCCCCCCCTCCCGCGAGCAACTATAAATACTATTATTTGTCTATAAAATTATTAGTACACCTCTGCATAACACTGTATGTTTATTAACATTAAAAACAAAAAAGAAAGAAATACAGTTTAACTTACATTAAAGAAAAACTTCATTAACATTGTTTTTTAATCTGTACAGTGCACCAATGTGCCCGAAATAAAAAAAATACATCCTTATTTAAACTCATTCAACTTATTTCTGTCTTAATATCTCTGTCTCGCTCCAACTTTCTCTTCGTTCCTGTTACAAATTTTTCCGTGTTGTTTCGTGAGGGGTTGTTTACTGCAACTTCATATCGTTTGCTCATGTGAAAAACTGCCACACCGTAGTGCGACAATGAGAGCGCAACTGCCGACTACTGGAGTGGAGGTGCAATTACACTTAATTCTCGTACACTATTCCAGAAAAGCATGTTCCCCCGGCATCACCCACCCCCTTCCCGGCACCATACCCCAGTATTTGAGAAGCACTGAATTAGCCTAATGTGCATATCTTTGAACTGTAGGAGAAAACTGGAGTAACCTGAGTAAACACACACAAGCATGGGAAGAACATGCAGACTCCAGACAGAAACTTCTGGGACTTGAACCGAGGTCCTTCTTTCTGTGAGCTGGATATGCTAACCACTATACCACAGTCTTGTCTCTAGGTAATAAATGACCACTATATTCTGACAAAGCATTTCCTCTGTACAGTATATGCTAAATCATCTAATATTGACAACTCAGCCAGTGAAGCTCCTCTATTAGGAACAATGGATGAAATTCCAAATCATTAATATGGACAATAATGAAATTGATGAGTAATAAATATAAATAAGTGAATATACGGGAGGTGATGTCATGGTCTAGAATACTTAAATTGCCGTGGAAAAAAGAAATGATGCAGACTGAGGAAGAAACATCAACTACAAATATTTTTACCGCTAACTGGATTTTCCTGCAAACCATTTTATTTCTTGTGTAAATTCTTCTGCGATCGATTTCTGAAGAAATAATTTGGTATGCGGTTTGATGAATGAGACCCGATGGTCTAATCTACGCCCCTAAGCAAAGTCCTTACTTCTGAATTCACATCGAATGGGTCCCTCATTCATGCATGGCTCCAAGTATTCTCATACTGCATTGCTTACGGCTTCACAACCAGCATCGCTCCCATGTCTACAACGTTCGTTATTTATGCTTTAAGCATCATTCTTAGTTCTGCGTTTGTCCTGAGTGTTTCACTCATTATGCATTGCCTTTAGCATTGCTGTAGCTTTATGCTGCTGCTTTGTGACTTCTGAGACTATGATTGAGCTCCAGGTAGTCTTCTATTTATCTTCTTGATATGTGGTGGCATGGGACACACCTGGCTCTGAAATAGAAAACAGAATGTCAGTAGCATTCAGACACCGCCCCATTCCTGCAAACCATCTCTCCTGATTGATCTGCCATCTCTACTAATGACTATCCACCACACTCCCACCCGATGTCTCTGCTCTTTTCTCCCATTAAAAAAGTATTTATTTCAGGAGTGTTAGATGGCCATGATGAAGCTCGTCCCTGCGGCCACGCCGCCCAAGACGCAGGGCAAAGGAAAAACTATCACCCCCCCCCACCCCTCCCCGCAGTCCATTTCACACTGATGTCCCCAGATGTATTGATCAAAGGAGTGCATGTGGCTGTTTCACGTCCCATCACAAATTGATCTGGTCCATGATAGAATGCTTTTTTTGTGTGTTTTACCCAGTCTATAAAGATGAACACCAATGGTGGGAGGAGAGTAAATTGAAGCGAGAATAGATGCACCTTGAGATAAGGGTTCAGTGCCCCCCCCCCAAACACACACACATCCAATGCTGACTTCCAAACAATGGAAAAAGCAAGGATTGGAGTTAGAATTGAGAGGGGAGAAAAACAATCCATGGGCGTGTTGCAGGGTTTTGTCTATAGTAAGGCATATAGAATACAAACATTCCGTCCTGCAAAGCATAACAATATGCAGTGAGTCAAAATAAGGTCAGAGAAAACTCTTGCAAGGGGAAGAAATAAACCAGGTAAAAAGTAATTCAAGAATATATCTACAGGCAGTGATTCCCGGGGCTCAAGCGATAAAGACCAATGAAGAGTCCATTCGGTGGTGTGGAGGGGAGCAATGATGATAAAGAGGACATGACGTCCCAGAGAGGGTTTTGAATCTGGGAAGATTTCACAAAAAGGAAGTGATGATGTCACTAAGAGAGGTTTTTACCAGAAAAGGGAAGATGTCCTGGAATAAAGCAAATCCTATTAAAAGCGACAGGGATTCCAAGTTGATGCTTGGACCCCTGATTACTTCATGATCATCAGTGCTGTCCATTAGATCAAAGCTCTTTTATGGATGTATAACTTGTAAAATAAAGACTTTAAAGACAGTAAGACAGAATGATAATAAGTAGTACATAACTACAATTGCCATTCTGGTGACCTATGGAGCAGCAATCTTGGATTTTGAGGTCAGGTATGGTACGTTTCCCCCTGTCTTTTGCAAATCAGGACTGTATTATATATTGTGATATATTTTATCCAACTGGAAATCCTGACTTCCCAGTTGAAAAGGTTGGTGAAGTGGCAAGGAAGTCACTATCATCCAGGAGAATATGAATTAGGCCCACGTTGATGTCTCCACCTGGGAGTCCATGAGGTCTAATTGGCCCAGCTCTCAATGGTCAAACAGATCCGAGCCAATCGATGAAGTCCATAGGTTCAGGTATACAAGGGGCGGATAGCGCTTTCCTCCGAAATGTGTTACGCTGCCCCTGAATATGATGTGGGCAGCACCCTGGCATCAAGTATCTCAAGGCAAGCATGTGCATGCCCTCTATCCTCCCTGATTGGTGGTGGTCACATAATAGTAAAAACTTCTGAAGCAGTCAGTGCCACCAAACCAAGTCTCTAAATTTTATTTTAAGCATACTGTACGTGGTGTTCTTGATCCTTGATCTGTCTATTTTGTGCAATCTTTTACTGATGAGATGCAATTAATTTTCTACCTTTTTTAAATTCCGAAAACCCCTCCCCTCCCTCCCTCCCTCCAATTCTCTTTATACGAAATGAAGTCGATGTTTAGAATATTCCATTAGCCTTTAGGGGCGTCCCGTGGGACGGATTATCCGGCTCCTTTCAGAGATGGAAAATGTAATCATGTTGGTGTCTCCGTTCATATCTATTCCTCAAGATTTATAGTGGCTGTTTGTATTGGCTTTAATGGGTGGAGGTTAAAACCTGATATGTCCTTTCTGCCGATCTGGCAATGGACCTGCGGCTGGGGAGGTCATCGGGATCAGTCCGTACTTGACAGTCGGTGAGAAACGAGCAGGTGGAACATGAAAGCTTCTGGGAAGGAATGATTTCAAACACCAAATAGGATGAAGATTTAACATCGATCTATCCGATTCTGCAGATATCAGTACCCAAGATGGTTCTCTTGTAAATTGAAGCATTTTTATAAATGAAAGCAAACTGAATTCTCAATTCTGATTGGTTAGAAAGTGTAAACAATACCCATTTTTAAATACAAGTTCATTACCAGTGATCTAATTAAATGATATTGAACTGTTCACATTATATTATTAAAAACATTTTAACAAACCATTAACTTCAAGTCATAAGTGCAACGGTGTGCTGGTGACATTTTAAAAGGCTGACCTGAGATGTGTTTACAGTTACTTAAAAAGCCAGAAAAAACTGAACAATCTTGCAAAAATCTCACCACCGTCACGGCATGCGTCTAAAAATATAAAAAAACACAGAAAAAGTCCTGCTGTACTGCTAATCAACGCAGCATTCCCCCTTTTAGCTGCTGCATTTATTCAGAGAGAGAGAGAGAGAGAGAGAGAGAGAAAACAAAAGAGAGAGTATGATAGAGTGAGAGAAGATAAAAGAGACAGAAAGTGAAAGAGAGAATTGCAATGAAGATGAGGGGAAGAGAGACTGACAGAAAAAGTGAAAGAACAGGACAATGAGAGGAGATGAGAGAGAGATAGAAAATGAAAGAGAAAGAACAAAGAGAAGCTAGAGAGTGACAGAAAGTACGCAAAAGAGGAGAATGAAAGAGAAGAATGAGAGTAAGAAAGAGAGAGACGAAGAAAGTGAAGGAGAGAATGACGGAAATGAGAAAGGGGGGAAAAAAATGAAAGGGAAAGCGTGAGAGAAAAGATACGGGTGAGAAAGAGAAAGAAAGCAAAAGAGTGAGAATGAGAGTAGAGAGATGGTGGATAGTAGAGAAAGGGAGAGAGAGAGAGAGTGCATGTGCATGATTGAGAGTGCGAAGGAAAAGAGTCAGGCAACTGAAAGCGAACAAGGAGCACAACTAGCCTTTGGCTTGTACCTGAAATGAAACAAAAAGTAGTTACGCTGTTAGCGGTTCTCTATTCTTAAATACATTAGCCACAAGCACGCGGGACTCGCGTCACACTGACTAACCTCATTGTGGAACGTTTAATCAGCACTCTGAATGATCAGAACTCTTCGCATGGCACGCTGCAGCACGATGCTAACATTAGCGTTTGCTATAACTCAGAAACTAGTCATGCCTCGATCTTGTGATCATGTGATGTGGCATGTTTTAGGGATGTCAGTGAATATTCCAGTGGATTTTATGTTCGAAGCCCTTCTGTCATCACTCGATTAGAGAAAAACCGTCATCCCTTCATCCAGGTCTCTCCTCTTGTCCCCCGACGAACAATAATGAAGCTATTACCGCGACTCTGTTTTCACGAAATGACTGCATTCAAAGGCTGTTTGTGTTATTTTATTCCCGTAGCACCCTCATTTTTAGAACAGGAAGTAAGCAGCGCGAGATGTATGTACATATGTTTATTGGTGGAGTTTATTTGACACCTTTTAAGGAAATATGAGATTTTTTTTTTTTCTCCATGACAAGCACTAAAGAAAGAAGAACGACATGAGAAAGAAAAAGCTAATGGCTGCCGAGACTCCATTTGTGACTAATGGCCTCTTTAACCTGAAGTACTTAATTGGTTTCCAAGCACTTTAAAGTACATGAAGCATGCAACAGTGCCTGATAAGAAGAGCTTCTTTTCAATCAAAGACTGTTTTTTTAATCAAGATCATCTACTTGTTAAATTACCCTGTAGATTTCTTGCATTAACAAGCATTGCAGGCTAATTTTGACTTGGCATTCTTCAAGGAATTGCACACTCACCTACTCATTTATTTACCAAACAGCTTAATCCTGTTAGGGTTGCAGGGAAACTGGAGCCTATCTCAGCCGACACTGGAAAAAGCGGTGCATCAAATAAATGTATGTAATGATAAATGTATTGAGTGTGGAGGAGTAATGGTTAGGACTGGACGTAATGGTGGCCTGGTGGTAAGGTGCTGGATCACTGATCCTAAGGTTGGGGGTTCAAGCCCTACTCTTACCACGTTGTCACTGCTGCCCCCCCCAGTGCTGCTAACTGGGTTATCAAAGGCCGGTCATATCTCTCACTGTCTATGGTGAGAGGTTCATGTAAAAGGACCATTGCTGACTTTCGTAAAGAGTAGCTGCAAAGCCGTGAGCGTGTTTCTGTCCCTTGCTAAAAAGGTTGTGACAGGAAGGGCATCGACGTAAAAACCTCTGCCAAATCAAACGTGCGAATCAGATGATTTGCTGTGGCGACTCCTGAGTAAAAGGGAAAAAGCCAAAAGGAAGACAGACAGGGGTAATGGTTAGGACGTTCAAGCCCTGGGCTTGGCGAGCGTGTTTCTATGAGAAGTTTACATGTTTTATCTGGGTCTACAATGTTAGCATCACAGTTGAGTGCAGACCCTCCTTGGTCTAGGGTGGCTGGAACTTCGAGTCTTGGCATTTGTTATTGTCTCTTATTTTGGTTGCTCTGTGTTCCTGTTATCGACCAGCGGGACTGAAAACTTGTTAAACATTTCCATGTTTCGTCCATCAGGTGTGGATGCTATTGAAACCCAGAAATCTGCAGGGGATGGTATTGACTTCCCCATGGGGTTGGAGTGAAACTAAAAGCATGCCTCAATTCCCTTGTTTAGTTGTTGATCTGTGCTTTTAACAGGATGTGCCTCATTTGGCGCAGTTTGAAGAATTCTCCTGGTTTGGTAAGTTGTCTGGTTTGAAAAAGGGGGTTTAGAGCCGATTGCTTTTAAAAGCAATTGAAGGGTACATCAAACAGTTGAGGTCAAACCCCTGATGTTTTCAAGGTTTGTAATTATCGTTGTAAGATCTGGAAGAGTGCACGGCAGTTCTACAAATGACGGCATGGACTAAATTCCTGTTTATTTAACGTGAATTCACGCCTTATTTTTTGGTTGCTCTGAAGAGGTTCGGGTCAGCACAGTGACGCAGTGACGCAGAACACATCCACGTTAGAGCAAGAAACTTCTGGGTTTGAGTTCCAGGTTTGGTGTAGGCGTTTTTGTTGGCACTTGCATGTTCTCCACATGTATGCATGGGTTTCCTCTACGTACTCCGCTTTCCTCCAACAGTCCAAAGACATGCTCATTAGGCTAATTGGCTGTTCCAGACTGACATGTGAATATGAATAGTTGGGCCTTTCTTGCCCTGTGATGGTATGGAGAGATGTTCAGTGTACGCTATGCCTTCTTCCAGAGTCAGCTGAGAGAAGCACCAGCCTGCCTGTGACTCTTTTAGGGTGAAGGTGCAACCTGCATTTGCTCTAAGCCCTTTGAGATAGCCACCTAAATTCATAAATAATTAAATGAAAGACATTGCAGTTCAAACTTCAGTTACCTTTCCACCATAGCACAGTGTCATGAACGATATCGCCAGTGAACATGTACATTGTACCAGTATGGACTAGTGAACACAGCATTGGACACTCCTGATTGTATCCTCAGCACAAGTGGGATTTGTTGTTTCTGTGGACATCAGCCAGCCCACGAGCGTGTGTTTGCTGGGTTGTAACACTCATTCCCTAGGCGTGAGTGTGTGAACTCGTGTATGAAGGTAGTATCTGACAGGAATGGGTCTGCTTGAGAGAGCATCATCACAGGTGTGAAAATAGCATCTAGGGGTTTTAACTCAGACTCTCATACACTTACTCACATAGGGATCAAGTTCTAAGGAGCGTAGAGCTTTGTTTGATAGTCATGGGTTTCAGGGAGACTCTCTACAAAGTCTATATATGGACCATTTAACCAACACGGAGATGACATGAGAACTATCTGATAGACATGCCAGTAGTGGGGAATGGCCCAAATAACTTCTGGAAAGTACTGTGGTACTGATGGTGGGGATTCGTTACAAGAAGGCTCCTGTTAGAATTTATGGGACACTTATTTGTTTGGCAGACGCATTTATCCATCCTGTATTTTGAGCACACCCGCCCCAAATTCCCTGTCTTCTGTGAGACTTCTCATTCCATTCCTGTTTGCTTCACCACTGGCCTTTCTGTATATTAAGAGGCTACAGTGAATGCAATGCATTGTGGGTAGCAACATACCACCGTTCTTGTCATTCATTGCTAATGTCAGCATGCTTGATGAATCCGTGTACTGCATTGCCAAGTGGTTCTCGAATGTTGGGCTGTCTCATTTCGTTCAGTCCTCCATGCTTCCACTGTGACGTTGACTAAGTACCCTGATCTTTATTGAGCAAAGCTTTTCTAGTCTGTGATCTTCCTTATCTTTCTTCTTTCTTTTCTTCTGGTCTGTTCTTTCTCTCTTTATTTCTCTTTCCTTATGTTTTCATCCCATTGGCCATCGTTCCCATTGTTTCTTTCACCCCTCCCTTCCCATTCTCCCATCATCTCCCTCCTTACCCCAAACCTCTTCTCTACTCTACTCTTCTTGGCTCTTCTCCTTTCTTGGCTTCTGTTTCTTCTCCTCCTCCTTTCCTCTCTGTCTCCCTCTTTCCTCCATTCCTCCCTCCCTCCCTCCCTCCCTCGCTCCTTCCCTGTAAATGACTAACGGATCAGAGGGAACTCCAGCTGTCCAGCCCTCTGATCCCCCCGTTCCCCACACTCCTTCGTTGACTTACTCCTCTCCTCCCCCACCAGTTGTCCCGAGCTCAGGCGTACTCCCCTCCTCCCCCCGGGACGTGACCCCCGTGCTTGTGTCCAGCCGTTTTGTCCGTCTCTCCTGGCGCCCCCCAATGGAGACACGGGGCACCATTCTCACCTATGGAGTGTTCTACATGCAGGAGGGCATCAACAGGTGAGAACCTCTTTCATTATTATTATTTCCATGCTGTTATTATCTGCAATAGATTCGTGAGCTGTCCAGAGTGTAACCCACCTTCACTGAGAGTTGCCTGAAACACGCTCCAGCCTTTTGCAATCCTTATAGGAAACTGAATGAAAAACTACAGTAATTATTATGATTATTACTGGATCCTCCGCAAAGCGTAGGGGATTCTATTTTTTTCCGGGATTATCTGTATCCAGCACCACATCCGCTATTACTACAGACGCCTGCTTGTTAACACTCCAGTGCTGCGAGTTGCTCATGGGTTTATTTTATATCTATGTTGGATGCGCCCGAGGGCAGTGGTGGCCTGGTGGTAAAGGTGCTGGATCACTGATCCCAAGGTTGGGGGTTCAAGCCCTCCTCTCAACAGGTTGTCATTGTCCCCCAGTGCAGCTAACTGGGTTATCAAAGACTGGCCATGTTTTTCACTGTCCATGGTTAGAGGCTGTCAAAGAACCATTGCTGACTTTCGACAAGAGTAGGCTGCATAGCAGTCAGCGTGTTTCCGCCCTGCGATGGCCTGGTGAGCTGTCCAGGGTGGACTCTGCCCTCGCCCGGAGTCTGCTGAGATGGGATCCTAATTAGGGTTAAGCAGTTACAGAAAATAAATTACTGAATGGATATGCCCTCGGATGCATGCTACCAGCCTATTTAAACTGGGTCACCTTGACCTAATTTTCAGGGTCACAGAGGTCAGTTCAAGCAAAATGCCCTTTAACACTCTTGAGGCTTCTGTTGACCACATGGAGGATACACATAATATTCTGTGAAAGAACGAATTTCTAGTTATTATTATTACAAGCAAACAGGCTCATAAATAAAACACGCAGACACTTGTGATGGACTCTAGCTGTGAATTCGGCAAGTTTTTTTTGTTTGGAGTTTTTTGTTTTTCTCCAAGCCTTGGTTCACAAAAAGAAACAAGACCGTCTAACTCAAATCAAATGCTGCTTGTGTAAAATGAAAGGAATGCCCGCTTAATAATTTGCATTGAAACACGACGAGGGGCCCATAATTGGAAATAAAAGCAGAACTGAATATGCCAGATGAGATTGTAGACATGCCTCTGCATATATTGACTATAAAATGCACCATATGGGGCGTTTCCACTTGTTTTATAGTCAGAAAGCACAGTAGAAGATCCAGAGTGTTTATGTAATTCAACAAAACACAGTAAATCCCCACAGGTACTGAATACCCATATTGCACTTTAATGTTTGGGATTGTGGCAATAAATTGACAATACGGAATGCAGAAGTAGTTGTATGACTCACTGGGTTTGATTATTACCATTGCCCAAAATGAAATTGAAGGCGTTTGGGTCTGTCTGATTCTGTTTGTCTGTCATCAAAATCCTGACCACACCCATGCGTGGATTTTCAACAACCTTGGTAGGGACACTCTTCTTTCTGAGTATTAGAGATCACTTGAATTTTGGAATGCTTAGGTCAAGGGTCAAGGTCAAAGCAAGGTCAAGTGTGTGGGGCTTTTTGTAGTTGTTGTTTTTTAGCCCACTATAGTTCAAGTCCGTGTATGTATGAGGTGAGAACATGGCTAATTAAAACCAGTACCCAAGTAAAGACTATTAGCTGCATCATCTATGCTGGTATGCATATTTTCATGAAAGCTAAAATAACAGAATTTCTGAGGGGTATTTTAAGTCATATTCAAACATTTTAAGATGTTTGCTGCTGTGAAAAGATACTAACAAGCTAACCTTTTGAACATTATAAAACTGTTGAGTGTAATAAAACTACAACAACTTTAAGGTCATACTCACATAGACTCAGTTGGCCAAAGGTTTCTTATTAATAGCCAAACTATAACTTTTTGCAAACTTGCAAAACAACTACAGCTATGAAATTATATGACACCTCACCTTGAAGAGCTTTGTATTTTATAGTGGTTCACTCAAGTTCTATAAGTCAGCAGTACTTTACTCTCTTTTTGCTTCCTCTAAAGCCTCCTTTTTATTGTGAGCCTAACTCTGATTGGCCATCATTTATTACATAAACTCTGGACTCCTAAATAAACCAGCCTCCATATTTAGTATATTTTGGATCTGAAACTGAAGAGATTTAAGTTGGCGTCTTGTAACATGCTTGTAGGGATCTCGGAGTTGTATTTTAATTGACACTCATTAATTTTTTTTCAGAGAGCGGTCCGTGAATGCAACAGAGCTGGAGAGTCTCCAGTTGACGGTGAACAATTTGAAGCCCGAGGCAGTTTATATCTTCAGGGTGGTGGCCTACAATGAGCTGGGGCCTGGAGAGAGCTCTGAGCAAATCCGGCTCTCTACACAACCTGAATGTACGTACACTCATTGCATTGTTTTGGATCATGTAAAAGTTTTAGTAGTTTTTCTTATTATAGTTTACCTGTTATTGACAAGTAGATCAGAATCCTTACCATTAAAAACTTCTTCACTATATAATCCAAACGGATCATACTCATTTTAGGTCATTTATATGTACAGTGTTTGGAGCACGAGAATCATGTTAACCCATTTACAATAGTTCAGTCAAAAAAATGTTAAATATTTGAGTGTAACCACCATTCATTTACAGGAAATGGAGAAACTTCGTTAAAAGTAAGGAACGGCTCCCGAGTCGCGCATCGAAAGGCACATAACTATTTAAACAGATCGCAGGTTTGAATCCGGTTTAATGCCACAGCCGTCCACGGCTGGGAGTCCATGGGAGCTTACGGGAGAGAGGGATGGCATACACTCACCTCCTTGTCATTCACAGCGATTACCAGCCGGTCATGGGTTTACCTAAAATTCCAAATATGCAGGGCGCCACAGTTTGAAAAGAAGCAGGTGGAATGGAAGGTTCTTTTGCCCCTCTCTAGTCAGTGGTGGTCATGTTATAGTAATGGCAATACCTGATGGGTGGGAATTGGATATGACTAAATATAGGAGAAAATAGGGGGATGAAAATCTAGTAAGTAAGTAAATAAATAAATAAATAAATAAATAGCTTCAGGAAGTTTCACTGGAGGAAGCTTAAGACAACAAGACTTAAGTATTTGGTCTTAAAGGAGAGGAGTTATGGTTGATTGAAAAAAAAAGATATATAGCCTAAATAAAAAATCAGATGATTCGCTGTGGCGACTCCCGAGTAAGAAGGGAAAAAGCCGAAAGGAAGACAGACATAGAAAATAGTCTTTCAATATATATTTACAGAATTTTACAATGCACCTTTAAATTTAAGATACTATTTTCACGTAGTTGTATTTTGCAGCACAAAATGTCCTTCTGGACAGCAGTCAGGTCGGCAGTCTTACCCATGATTGCGGTTTTGAGTAATGGACCAGGCTGGGAGTTTTTAAAAGCCTCAGGAATCTTTTGCAGGTGTTCAGAGTTAATTGGTTGATTCAGATGATTAGGTTAATAGCTCGTTGAGACTACCTGAACATGATATACTAATTTTTTTAGATAGGAATTTCGGGTTTTCATGAGCTGAATGCCAAAATCATCAGTATTAAAACAATAAAAGACCTGAAATATTTCAGTTGGTGTGCAATGAATCTAAAATATATGAAAGTTTAATTTTTATCAGTACATTACAGAAAATAATGAATTTATCACAATATGCTAATTTTTTGAAAAGGACTAGTGTGTGTGTGTGTGTGTATATATATATATATGTATGTGTGTGTGTGTGTGTGTGTGTGTGTGTGTATATATATATATATGTGTGTGTGTGTGTATGTTCATATATATATATATATATATATATATATATATAAAAAATGGACATTGCGTCAGCACGTCAGCGTATTACGTAGTTACGTCTAAACCGAAATTTTTTTTTTTTTTTTAAACGTAAAAGCGAAAAAACATAAAACAGATGAACGTAAGTCGAGGAGCGTCTGTAATGACATTTAAGATATATTTGAAATTACTTGAAAAAGAAGAAAAAGAAAAATATACTTTTGGTACAATACATCATCTATGCTATTATATTTAATTATTTATTTTAATAATTTTCATAAATATCACAAATTCAAATATCTCGACATTAAGAATTACTAATTGAGGTTAATTTTGGGGTTAACGTTGTTTACTACTTCACAGGATATCATTTGAACTCGCTCCATGCCTTTTTATCTTCTGTCTCATTAAAGACTTTTTATTACAGAAAGTTTTATCCAGACATTGGCTTCTCACCTTTTTAATGAGGCTCTGTGGAGATGTTGAACAGCTTGACCTTTTCTTTGTACCTTGCCGACAAGCCTTTCGCCCATAACTCTAAGTCAGTACAGAGAGAACATGCATAGACTGACAAAAGAAACACTCTGGAGGGACGTGCATTCCATGAGCATTGTGCAACTTTGCAGAAATTCTTGCTGTTTTACATTCCCGTCATCCCCTCATCTCTTTTCTCACCTCAATATGACCTGTAATTTCTCACATTTTCTCTGAGAAAGTTCGTAAAACAAAGATTACCATGATCTCAAATATGTGCATATATCAGCAGCAGGCCTAGCATACAGCCCTGATGCACCATTAGCTCTGGCTGCGCAGGAGCAGCACTCTGACCTTGACTTTGTAAATTAGACAGCGATTGAAATGGCAGCATGAGCTAAAATCATTTGACATAGAAAATGTGGCATGACAGCTTTGAATGTTTTGTGAAGAATGCAAAGCAGTGTTCATGTAAAAAAAATCTTTATTTTCAGCTACTGTTAGTTCCATGAAAATAAAAAATAATGCATTACACATACTTTTTTACTTTTATTTTATAGGTTTATTAATATCTTTGTTTTTTATGAATATGACTTGAGAAATGAAATATTATACCTATTGTCTGACTGTGTGTGTGCTTGCGTGTGTGTGGACCAGTGCAAGTCCCTGGTCCTGTAGAGAACCTGCATGCCGAGGCCATGTCCCCAACCTCCATCCAGGCTTCATGGGATCCTCCAGCATATGCCAACGGCCCCATCCAAGGCTACCGGCTCCTCTGGACCGAGACCTCCACTGGCAAAGAACAGGTCAGTACAAAAAAACCTTCCATAGAACTCAGTCAATATTAGATCAACTGTATTTACACTCACTTAAACAAATTGAACCTGGGATGTTATATAGAATTGTGTGATTTTATAACCCTTTGGTATATTTTGAAATACTTAAAAGGAAATAATTTGCATTCATGTTTCCATAAAGAATTACATTTTATATACCGTATTTCGACGTAATAAGCGCCAAGGGCGCTTAAAAAAATTGAAGTCGGTGGATGGTTATTAAATTGATTACCAGCAGAGTGGAACAGTAAGTGCTTATTACCATTGAGGTGAAAAACATGAATAATAACAAAACAATAAAAGCGTTTTACTGGTATTTGTGTTATTCATTTTGTGGTATCAACCAAACTACTTACATGAAAGCTGAAAATAAACAGAAAACAGCATAATTTTTTTTTAAAGACCTCTTACTTTTCCCTCCCGATTTTCTTCTTTTCCTTTTGGCTGTTCCCTGAAACATTTTCTCAGAAGTAAAATCGAGCCAATCAACACGAAAGTCAACTTTAGCACATGCCACATTGAACCAATCAATACGAACATAAACAAAAACAAATGTCCAGGAACGTCCTTAAATTTATGAAATTAGTGAGCAGGAGAATTGGGTGAAAAATACTCAACACTTTCTGATAGGTCTATATCTGGCTCATCGCCTTCATTCATTCAGAGCATCTAATAGTTTTGCTGTAGCAGTTTCTAATGGTTCATTGGTTGTTGGACATTTACCTAGAGAAAATAACAAAATATTTTCCTGTAAAATACCGTGTAAACTCACTTTTACAGGCAGTGAACGCTTCATTTTACGATTACAGAGACTAATTGAATAAAATCACAAAGTTTGATCTACAATTTTGCTCCCAGTACACATGGGCGGTTATTAAACATGGGGGGGGGGGCCAGCTTATTGGAGCAGGGCGCTTATTACATCGAATATGGTATTTTCACCAATTTTGCTACTATTGCTAGTTAATAGATAGGAAATAATAAATACATTTTAAAAATGATGGATAATAAAATTACAACTCACAGTTTTATGAGTGGATTTTGAATCCTCATTTTTAAACTGCACAGCTATATAACAGAATTTCTGACAGAAATATTTGAAATAGTATTTATTAGTATTTATCATTATTCATATTTCTCATTGCTAACCTTTGTTAGCTAGCTTAGGCAACCCTCACAGGAATTTAAAAATGCAAATTCTTGTCACAGAACACAGGGGTTATCCCCTGCATGGCATATTATCTCTAGCAAGATGGCAGCTGAGGTACCATGACAAAATATCTGAGAAAATTGTCATATTTGTTCTTAGATATAAAGTTAGATATAAATATTCTTAATCTTCACTCATAATCTAACATGCTAGTTTAAATAACATATTCTGACAGGATTTCTGACAGGAACTTTAAGTAGTATTCATTACTGTTTATAATCATCACTGTTAATGGATGTCAGCTTTCTACATAGAGAATATGGGAGTTCTTAGCATGAACTAGGTGGTTAGCATTAGGGAACCTGACAGAATTTATGAAAGCATTTTGTATTGTCTTCATAACTGTTGACATTTTTCACTTTTAAAACTTTCCAAGTCCTAAAGAAATGGAAGCCACTTTACCTATCCTTAGCAGGGAAAGTGAACTGTATCAAAATGAATGTACTTCCCAAATTCCTTTACCTGTTTCAATGTATCCCACTTTATGGCCTTAAAGTTTTTTTTAAAATATATTGATAAAGTTTTAATTTCATTTATATGCGACAGGAAAAATTCTAGAGCACGGTTAGAACTGTTACATAGATCTAAAACTTCCAAATTTTGATATATACCGTATTCAACGTAATAAGCGCCCTGCTCCAATAATGCTATTAGAAACTGCTACAGCAAAGCTATCAGATGCTCTGAATGAATGGATTTTAAGTAAAATAAATCCGGAAGTAAAATCGAGCCAATCAAAACGAATGTCAACTTTAGCACAAGGCACGTCAATCAACAGAAACATAAACAAAAGCATATGGAAGGTCCTCAAATTTATGAAGTTAGTGAACAGGAGATTCGGGTGAAAAATACTCATCACTTTCTGATGAACAGCACCGGGAGGGAAAAGTAAGGGGTCTTTTATTAAAAATGTATGCTCTTTTCTGTTTATTTTCAGCTTTGATGTAAGTAGTTTAGTTGATACCACAAAATGAATAACACAAATACCAGGAAAACTCTTTATTTTTCTGTTATTAGTCATGTTTTCCACCTCGATGGTAATAAGCACTTACCGTTCCACTCCGCTGGTAATATTTTAATAATCGCCCATCCACTCCAATTTTTAAAGTGCCTTGGGCGCTTATGTCGAATACGGTATTATTTGTCCTCAAATATTCAAAAATTATGTATTGGCTAAACAACTGTGACATTGACTGGTACCACACTGAAGCCACACATTGCATGTCGACCTCTCTTAGGTCACTTCTATTCTTCCCCTGTCAATCTCACTAATTCACTAATAATCTCATAGTCATAAATGCCCTCAAAATATGGTTTCAAATTAGACAGAGCTTCGGTTTTAAAAATCTACTGCATTTAAGTGCTCAACACAATAATCACCATCCCTTCCAGCTAGGTGACTCTGAATTTACCCTCTGGAAGAGTCAAGGCATCCATAATTTTAAAGATATGTACATAAGCTCAACTTTTGTAAGTGTTGGCGAGTTGTTGCTGGAAAGATGGCAACACATCCAAGATGGCATTCCCTAGCGGGCAACGGCACGGAGTTCTCAGAGTCCAGCTGTTTCTTTTTTTGTTTTGTTTGTTGTACCATGCTCGTTTATGACCAGGCGACCCTACTACAGCTAAGTGTGTGAAGTCCTTTTGGACATTTAGAACTGAGCACGCTTAACTCCTATCCTGAGCTAATACCTTACGGCAGCTCAATGCTTGGCCGAAACCCGGACAACAATAAGCCCAGGTGGAGACGTGACAGGTGGGGAAGGGCCAAATGACGACTCCGGCGCTTGGTTAGCAGTGGTAGGTTAGCCCTCCCGGTCATACTGTTTGCTAATGTTCAGTCTCTACAAAATAAGATGGATGAGCTCCATGCTCGGATTGCAACGCAGAGGGATTTACAGGACTACTCCATGCTGTGGTTCTATGAAACATGGCTCAAGGAGAGGACACCCGACGAGGCAATTATATCAGACAGGTACACGGCCTTCAGGGAGGACTGGAGCTCAGCGGATGGTGGCAAGACCCGCGGCAGAGGAACGGCGACCCTCGTCAAACAAACTTGGTGTACTGCCTGTAAGATTTCCTGCTGCAGTGAGACTCTCAGCCAAACAAAATAATGGCCATGGTGCAATATAATTTATTGTTGTTGTATCTACTAATTTATTTAGGGTATTATTATTATTATTATTATTGTTATTATTATTATTATTATTATTATTATTATTATTATTATTATTAGGGTTTTATCCATTTATTTTATAGAAGTATGTGTTTTTATAGATTTAAGCCTTCTTGTTTTGATAACTTGACCCTTTGAATGACCGCACAAGAGTTCCTTTGTGTGCAGCACAAATGGCAAAATAAAAATCTTGAATCCTGAAACTTGTTGAGCAAGTCTGGTCTGCCCTGATCTGACTTATTTCAATATTTCAAAGTCCATCACTTTCTACAGCATAATGACTCCAACTTCCCATATACAGGGATCCCTCGCTACTTCGCGCTTGAAATTCATGGGGCTTCAGTGCATCGCGTTTTTTTTTATTTTTAAAAAATATTCATTGAATTAAAAAAATAAGGAAATTAAGAAAGAATAGGGGAAAAGTGGAAGAAAATCCCACAAAACAAGGCCAATTATGCAAAAAAAAAACCCCTAAACAAACAAAAAACAACCCAAAACCTCCCATCGAAAGAAGTTACATTTTTGTGAGGTGTGCATCTGAGTGCGTTCACGCGCCTGTGTGTGTGTGTGTGTGTGTATATTCATATTTTATTTACATCTTATGAATTATTTTTAATGTTTAATTGTTATTATAAGCATTTATAGCATTGAATATGTATTTATTGATATTATATACACATATACATGTACGTATACATAGTGTGTGTGGGGGGGGTGTTCCTACTTCGTGGAATTCGGTGGTCGCATGGAGATCTCAGTCCCAATTAACCACGGAGAGTGAGGGATCCCTGTATACCATCGCTGTGTCAAGGATCACTGACTCCACAGCATCTTTTAAAAGCCTAATACCTACTCGCAAAAACTACAGAAGATTGGGTGGATGGATTGGGGGAGTACTTGGAAGAGGACATATGGGACAGAGTCCTATTATTAAGAGTAAATGACAGCACTTCCTGAGCTAAATTAAGCGCAATACAGTTCAAAGTCCTACATCGAATGCACTACTCCAAAGTAAGACGAGCTAAAATATATTCCAACATTGAAGCAAACTGCGACGGGTGTCAAAGTACTTCCTGCCAATTTCACCCATATGTTTTGGTCACCTCCAGCCATAACAAAATTACTGGTCTATAATCTTTAAAACATTGTCAGAGGCATTTAGTATTGATCTCCAACCCAATGTAGAAATGGTTATACAGCATTTTGTCCTCCAAATAGGATACGCTGCACAATGAGGAAAAGATATAAAAATATTATTTCTTTTATAACGTTGCTTGCACATAGGAGCATATTATTACAGTGGAAATATAAAAATCCACAAAAAGGGTCTTTATGGTTTAGTGACCTAACCAAATTCACACACACACACACACACACACACACACACACACACATAAAAAACCCTCTCAGGGGGTTCAGAAAAAAATTTGTCACTGTCTGGGATCCAGTGTTGATGTATTAGGTTAACTTAAGACTGTGCCCATCTAACACCAGCAGCCCTCTTGTATTTCTATTTCTGACATGTATACTATGTGGGGTATTCTTGGTGATGAAGCCTATTTGTTCTTTTTTGTTTGTTTATTTTGTTTCATTTACTATTTCTTTACAGCCAGGTGTCTTGCACGTTTAGGGGAGGTATATATGGGGGGAATAAAAGGTTTTGAACATTGTACTAAAACTTTTCTTTTTTGTTTTTGTTCATGAATCTTATGTGCATATATCACAGATGCTCAAGAAAAATCAATTACAAACAAATAAATAAATAAATAAAACTATTCAAGTGCTAACATGAGCTTATCGGACTAGATTGATGTGAGAAGTGTTTAAGGATATTTACAGGATATTTACAGGTATTTTTAATCTTTACTCCTAATACTACATCGACAGTTAATGAGTTTATCGGGTTTTCCAAGTTTGTTATTTTCCTCATTTAGTGAAATTATAAAACTACTTTTAAAGAGTAGGCCTATGCTCAGACATTTGGTATGTGTGTGTGTGTGTGTGTGTGTGTGTGTGTGTGTGTGTGTGTGTGTGTGTGTGTGTGTTCTCAAGTCTATATGTGGCTGAAAAATGTCTCCTCTGTCTGTAAAGCTCTTACTCCCATAATCCTTTGCCATATGCAGACAGAAACCTGAGTGGATTGAACAGCTATCTCCAGGTGTCTGAAATTTGATTACTTTACAAATTTACGGCTTTGCGGTCTGCTCGCAGCATCAGAAGAATGTGAACAGCAGCTGTGATCAGTCGCCGCAGCTTTGAAACCAAATTTATTTCAACCTTGATCCGTTGTGTGTTGTTTATCACCAAAGGGCATAATTACAGCACAGTGCGCCTACACTTTCTACAGTGATCTTGGCAGCAGTCTTTGGAGAGTGCAAGGTATCTCAGGTTGGCTTGATAAAACAACAGAGAGAAAATGGGAAGCTAAGTATGGAGAGCTTAGACAGAGGATCAGCTTGATAAATATTTAACATCATCATGCCTTTTTTTTTTGCCATGCCTTTCTGCCAGTCTCTGAGGAAAGAAGCTAAGCCAAAATATAGACAATAGCTGATAAGTGAGACTGGAAGGAGAGAATAGAGAACATTTCTGTCATGGCTGCTGATGATTGGGTGGTGATTGTGAATATAAGCAGTCCAAGTACACAGGGTATCTGGCTCAGCCTTAGCGGTCGGGTGAGGAGTTCGGACATAAATCGGTCCTTGGCATAAAGCCGCTGCGCTTCTGTATCAAAGGACTCAGTTGAGGTGGTTAGAACATCTGATTGGATGCCTCCTGGTCACCACCCTTTGGAGTTGTTCCGGGGATGTCCATGATTGTCATAGCGTTTGCCAGAGGGATTAAATATTCTATTAGGGCAATGCTTCTCAAATAGCGCGTATGACCCTGGGGAACATGCTTTTCTGGAGTAGTGTATGAGAATTAAGTGTAATTGCACCTCCACTCGAGTAGGTGGCAGTGGTGTTGTCATTGTCACACGATGGTGTACTGTCGCGGTTTTTCGCATGAGCAAACGATATGAAGTGCAGTAAACAACCCCTCAAGACAGGCACGAAGAGAAAGGTGGAGAAAGACGGAGATATTAAGACATAAATAAGTTGAGTGAGTTTATATAAGGATGTATTTTTTTAAATT
The DNA here is from genome assembly GCA_024760905.1 of Plotosus lineatus. Lineage (NCBI taxonomy): Eukaryota > Metazoa > Chordata > Actinopteri > Siluriformes > Plotosidae > Plotosus > Plotosus lineatus. The sequence continues at coordinate 23,908,166 of CM045740.1, read as the reverse complement.
TCAGGCACATTGGTGCACTTTAAATGTTTTCTGTTACAGATTAAAAAATGTTAATGAAGTTTTTCTTTATTGTAAGTTGCACTATATTTCTTTCTTTTTTTGTTTTAATGTTAATAAAGATGCAATTTTATGCGGGGGTTTACTAATAACTACTTTATAGATAAATAATAGTATTTATAGTCAAGCGGGGGGATGGGGGGGTCTTCCTAGAGGTGGTGCCACAGAAAATAATTGAGACTGTATTAGAGGAATGTCTTGGGAAGAACCAGAGAGTGTCACTGGGTGGAGTCCCTCCCAGACCTGTTGCCTCCAAGATCCAACAAGAAAAAAATGGATGAATGGATGAATATATGAGTAATAAAAATTAAATGATTTAATTCTCTCTCGTTCTCTCTCTCTCTCTCTCTCTCTCTCTCTCTCTCTCGCTCTCTCTCTCTCTCTCTCTCTGCATTTCCTGCTATAACCAGAGCATAGAGGTGCTTGGACAGAGCTACAGAATGGAAGGACTGAAGAAGTTTACAGAGTATTCTTTGCGTGTCCTGGCACTGAACCATCACGGTCCAGGCATCACCACAGACGATATACTCATCACAACCTGCTCTGATGGTAATGTGTTACTCACCATCCTCCATTTATACCAAATTACTCTCACTTTCTACAAAGTTGGAGGAAACATACGCCATATTCAGTGCCTGGTGCTAGCATTTCCCCTCTCATTTCATTTCATAATATTTTAGATTAAAAGCAGAGAAGCTCGAATGTAGCTCGATAATTAATTAAAGATTACCTACTAAACAAAACCGGGCAAAACTATTTCCTACCAAATGCACCGTGATAAACTCAAACTTGTCAGTTTTATAGCAGGTCTGACACTAAACAGCTTTCCTAATATGCACATAGATTTGCATATAAATGGAGATTGATTCTTAGGAGAGAGTTTCAGAGTTTCGGGTAAATATGCAAACTGTTCATTTGGAATCTGTAATTGGATTAAAATATTAACGGAAATGAAAATCTTAAATGAAGCTTCGCCGCTATTTCTGTTTGTCTGAAATCGCCTCACATCTGACCTTGTCATTTCCCATAGAGGGAACACCGTCAAGTTCATCCAAACCCTAATTAAGTAATTTATCACACATTAACGGATGTCTCATTACATTTATCACGCATGGACTGACCGTGGCTTCGGTTTCATCGATTTCGCATGGCGTCAGTCAACTCTGACAGCAGGCCATGATCTGGTAAAGACACATTCGACCTGCTCGAGACGTCATCGCATCTCTATTACATACTCATGGAATGAGACAAACAGACGGAGAGACAGGTTGACAGACTGATAGATGGACAGACAGAGTGAACGAATGACAGGCAGCATTACCGGCAGACACATCTGGTTCAAGAGACAGTAAAGATGGAGAGTGAGACAGAAAGCCATCATTCCGTCTGTTGGGAGAGATAGTGCCCATGTTCTTGCAGAGGGTACTAACCTGGAGAGATGTCAGAGACAGACAAATGTCTAGCCAATGCCAACATGTTTGTGAGAATGAAGGGGGGGGGGGGGGTCAGGAGCTTTATAAGAATTTGGACTAGAAGATCATCCACTATGATACACTCTGCATTCTGCTTGCATTGCATTGCATTGTTCCTCCATCACTTTCCATTCCACTGATTTCCTCTTACTGGACCTCAGTTGTCCTTCTGCTGATTTTTTCGTGCGCTGATTTCTCGTTTCTCTTAGAACAACTTGTGACCAGAGCAAGTTGCACCCACTTCCCTTCTTATCATGGTCACTTTCAGACCAGTCTCGCTGGAAGCGAGAGGGACAACACGCAAGCAAGCCACTGGAGAGGAACTGCTCATCTGTACACTACTATACATACATAAACCCTCTGACCTCCCTCAGATGGGTATTCAGAAAGCAAGACATACCTGGAAAACGATGTTGTGGAACAACTTGGAAAGTGAAGCAAGTTATGTTAACGAGTGTCAAGTTGTTCTGGAACAAGCCATTTTTGGACAGGCAGTTGGGAAAGGTTTATTTGGACTGGGAAGCTGTTCTGCCGCAAGTGCCCATGTAAAAGAAACAACATACTCACCAGAACTTTCCATTGGAATGTTCCATCGCCACACCATCCAAACAAAAGCAGTGGGAAACTGCTTTGTGAATGTCGTGTTCATTGGCGGGCAGTGCAGTTGCATAGTGGTTAGTATGTCCACCTCTTGGCAAGAAAGTCCAGGGCTTGAGTCCTATGCCTGGATGTTTCTATGGATTTTGTGAGTTCTCCCTGTTCTTGGATATTGATTCATTTCACAGTCCAAGTACATGCACATTAGCTGAATTTCCCTGACATCTGAGTATGATGAGTGGTTGTGTGTTGATTCTGCAATTGTCTGGCGAGTTGTTTAGGGTGTATCCTGCCTTCGCCCGGTGTTGGCTGAGATTTCCTGCTGGGGTAGTAAGTGAGTGTTCATTGGTCCAGTAAAGAGCTAGACATGTTGTGTAGACATGGTGGGATAGAGCTGGTTCTGGCTCGAACGTGCACTATTTTGTTGTTTCCTTAAATTATTCATCTTTCTCGTTCTTAAGATAAAAGCAAGTACACTGATGGTAATTCCAGCTTGATATTAAATGGGTTTCTCTCCATCCATCCCGATTAGCTGTCCAAGCCAAGGCTATTGATTTAGGTATAAGGTGGTGTTCTCAAAGGATTCCTTATCAGCATACGCCTGAATCAGGCGTGCAGGGTGAATACAAATGTAGTGACAGAAGTTTTGTTTGCAGACTTTTATATGAAAAGAGATAAAAAAAAGAGAGAGAAGGAGCTGTTCTTAGCATCATTAGGTAGGTGTGCCCAGTGAACATCAACTCTCCAGTATAAAACCAGTTTGCTCTTTCCAGTGGGCATGTGGCAAAGTAGTCCTGGGGTTGGGCTCTGTTTGGAGTTTGTATGTTCTCCATAGGCTTGGATGAGTTTCCTCTGGGTACTCCGGTTTCCTCACACAGTCAAAGGACATGTGCTTTAAGATAATTGGAAGCTCCAAAGCGCCCTGAGGTGTGAGTATGAATGGTTGTGTGTATGCTGACCCTATGATCGACTGGCAAGCCCTTCTGGGTCTGCTGTCCTTGCTTTCGCACTGAGTCAGCACCAGTCTCCCTGACGCCCTATTGTTTTGGCAAATCTCTCCATCGTTCCTCGTTCAGTTTATGGTCTCCATCATCATCAACCCATCTCAACCTCATCTACAGTACATTGATCTGTCCTGAACAAGAAATGGACGGACTTCATCTCCATACACTTCATTTTGGGTCTGTTTGGAACTATTGCCCTGACTATCGTTCCTTGGTGAGATTGTGTCTTTGCATTCCGTTCAGCATGCTCTAAGAGGCTATGGGAATTTATTGTCTGTCAGTTTGCATTAGTGAAATGCCAGCGAATGTTTCAAATGAGCCGTGAGACCTGCCTTTCCCATTTTCCTGCTTAATTAAAGGCCCCCTGTGTTTCACTAATGAAATTGTGCGACACTGCATCTCCCTCTCTGTCTCTTTTTCTTTTACGACTACCTTCTATGAGGTGTAATTACCGGTCTGGCTGTCAGAAATACACACTACCCCGAAGAGTCGCTAGATATGTAATCACACTCAGTACACAAAGACTACCTCAAGATCCCAGGCTGCACGCAGGAGTCGTAATTATTTGGGAAGAAGACGTTCGACCCGAAGTTGTTGCACAATTACAATTAGCAGGTGAAGGTGGAGGCTTGTTACCAACATGCTGCTTGTTAATTAAAGCATCTTATTGAGGGCCCTCAGGCTGACCAAACAATAAAATAAACCTGATTTGCACTGGTTTAGATAATAAAGTGAAAATTACAAAGAACTGAGACACAGCAGCCGGTATGCTGATAGGCTTTAATAAAAAATGGTGTTGATTAGATGTGTGTGACAGCCTGGGAAAAAAAAATTACATGATTTTTATATTTTCGACTGGAAGACACATTCAAGAATACACTCAGTGACTCATTTGCCAACGCTTTAGGGAGGCTTTATGGAGGCTGGAGCTTATATCAACCAACACTGGACGAAGGCAGGATACCCCTTGGCTCACCAGACCACTGAAAGGCCATGACCAGTCATTTTCACACTGACATCTAGGGACACTTGGGAACAAGCCAATTTGCCAACTATGCATGTATTTGGACTGTGGGAGGAAACCAGGGTACCCAGAAGAAACCCTCGCAATCACAGGGAGCACATGCAAACTACACTTGGAAACGAGCCCAGGATTTGGACCCAGGACCTTCTTGCTGTAAGGCGGACATGCTAACTGCTATGCCACCATGCAAATAATAGTTTAATTATCTATTTAATTATTAACATTTTTTACTTGTCTTTGAAATGTGGAGGTTTTTATCAGGTCACCCTGTATTACACATTTTTTAAATGATTTTTAAATATCATTTTAACAGAATGTGAAACCTCGGATGTGTTTTTGCGAGTCCATGTGTGTACATATTTGTGTGTTGTGTCAGTTTGACTTATTGATTGATCTGTATAAGACATGTATTTCTGGAAGGACCGTGTTTACACAGTAAACACACATCAACAGATCAATCCAAATGGCAACAGAGAGCACGAAACCTCGCAAATGTATTTCTATTAAAGTCTGCCTTATTTGCTAATTGATTATCGGTGCACGAGTCGTGTTATTCAGTGGATGTTGGATATGGTATTTCCCTCAGGCTAAAAGCTAATCCAATGACTGATTTGCGTGGGATATTGATTGACCTGGCATCCTGTGTGATTAGTCTTTAGTTATATTGGCCCATGTCATACATACACAAGGCATGTGCTAATCTGTATTATATCTACAGCCCAGTTGATTTCTCAATTCTGATTGGTCAAAATGAGTTGCCTGCTTAGATGATTGATGGCATTCAGATTTTAATGTAATTGTTTCTATGGCAACAGCTAAAACAAAGAGACTTGTAGGATGGATAATCTCAGCCGACTCTGGGTGAAGGTGAGGTACACTCTGAACAGCTTGCCAAGACCATCCCAGAGCAACACACACACACACACAACTGTTCATATTTTAGATAGGAGCAATTAACACAGCCAGTTAAGACTAATGTGCATGTTTTTCGACAATGTGAGGAAACCAGTGTACCCGGAGGAACCCCATTGCAAGCATCGGTCCCCACACAGAAACATTCTCGCCAAGCTCTGCACTCGAACTCAGGACATTTTTGCTGTGAGGTGGTCGTGCTAACTACTACGCCACCGTGTCCCCCAACTTTCAAATCCGCTAAATTCATGTGACAAAAAATAAAAATCTCAGATTGTTTGTGAAGGAGGCTTCACTATTCCATATCACCTGATCACAATTATTTTACTGCAAATGTCTATTCCTTTTAGTCCACACCTCCTAATCTGTATCTTCTTTTAATCCCACAGTTCCGAGTGCTCCTCCCCAGAACATCTCACTGGAAGTGATCTACTCACGGGTGAGTACAGCACAAAACATCACTGATTAGAATTCAGGCCTCAGGTGAACTGAAGGACTCTTTTCCTGTATAATTTAAAAAAACTCAAAACATGTATAAGTCTTAAATTTTTGCCTTTTGTCTTTGTGTAGGGCGATGGGATTAGTACAGATTATACGTTAATTCTTCTGAGTGACTCCAGGCTTTAAACCTCAGAATTCAACAAAGTTTTATGCAGAATATTGAACTTTTCACCTTCTAAATTAATTCAGCACAAAAAAAAACCCCAGGAGAATCATAATGATAAAATGACTGACGAGAAAGAGATTAAAGGAACCATTCATTATTTAACAAGTTAACGAGTATGAATGTTCATCACGTTGTAATTAAACAAAATATTGCATATGAAATGCTTTGCTGTGCCCTTCATTTTAAATCAGGATTACAGGATTTGTAAGAGGTCGGTGTTGTACTACTAGAAGATTTACTTGAGAAAGATTTACAAAGAAGAGTCAACATTGTTGTTAATCTCCAGCGAAGATGATTAACATTCCTGTTACCACGACGGAGAAAAAAGAGAAACAGTAGGCGTTTGATTTTCCAACATTTTATAAAAGCAAATATGTCGAACATCAATACTGGCTCGCAGTCCATCTCTGAATATGAATGTGAAATACATTCATAAATAGAGTAAATATAATGTATTCATAAACAAAATAAGGTTCAGAAAAGACACTTAATAGAAAAAAATTGGTCTGTTTCGGTGGTCATATTGTAATCACCAACCTTTTTTGTCTGTCTGGTTGTTGGTTTGCCTGTTACCAAAATCCTGACCCGACCCATTCACAGATTTTCACTAAACTTGGTGGGGACACTACCCTACCTGAGTCTAAGACATGATTTAGTTTTGGAATGTCAAGGTCAAAAGTCAAGGCCAGAGCAAGATCATTTTGGAGATGTAGTGCTTCTAACTTCAGAATGATTGCTGATGGACTTTTACTATTGAGCACGAGACTATGTTGACATTCAAATAAGACAAGTACCTTTGCTTTTGAGTGACATTGAAAGGTCAAACCATCTCGAAAAATACTTCAATCAGGAGAGTTGTTTTGCAAATTTTGTCACGAATAGCTAACTCCAGTACCCATATAAGGGCATATTTACTGCATTATCTATACTGAATATAAATAATTTGCTGCATAGTGAAGATGTATCTTGCACTTTGAATGCCCTTCTAGTGAGAAGTTATGGACATAAACATGTCTTAGCTGATTAACTACAACCGCCACAGCAGTCTTTAAATGATGGCATCATTGGCATTCTTTGTCTTTTTGTAAAATTCCTTCTCCCTTGGAGTCAGTCCATCAAGTTGCTGATGATGTGATGGAATCCCTTCATCCAAGCACTGCAGGTTTTTCGATCAACGAGTCATGTCGAGGTCTTTGCCTCCCTCTGTCTTGGGCACTCAGGTCCCTGGGCACGTCTCAGCGTGACGAAGAGCACAAAGACTGTATTGAGAGCACTCGGTCTGAGGTGGCTGATAAAACAGCATTTATGAGAAGAAATGGGCTTCCATTGTCTGTCGATGGCGTGCCGTGAATGAATTTGCATGAGAAATGAATTCCACCCTCTCGGCATGCAGTAACGATGGCTAACTGCCACGTATACACCGTCAGACAGCGGAATGACATCTGTACATGACGTGTTCGCGCCTTGTGTTTGATTTTGGAATATTTAATATATTCCCGTTGAAAGTGAGTGGGACGTGTGGTTGAGAACGAGACATCGGGAAAAATTTATATTTGAACGACAAACTCACAATGCCAGGGGCACGATATTTTTTCCGAACATGCATCATGCTTAGGGAGAGCTCGTTTAAGAAAGAAAACATTTTCATTTTTCACCAGAAAATGAAACTGTCCACTTGTGCATCATTTGCTACCTAAGGGAAAAGGTTGTTAATAGATGGAATCAGATGGATTGCTCCTATAAAAGAGGTGACGAGGGAGCCAAGGCGGAGCGGCGCAACGCAGTCTACTACATCTGTGCTGACACAAATGGCTCTATCCATAATCGCTCAAAATGCTCTCACCAGTCATCACCGGACAAGTTATAACAGCCTACGCTCCCATCCATTTATTAAAAAATGGCTGCTATGACTTTTAAATCACTCGTTGATCGTCCATGTCACACTGTGGGACAAATATTTCCCAGCTAATGTTTCAGTAAATGAAGTCAGACTTGGTGAGATGCTCTGTGTTTTAGTGCTTCTTGTACCTAAAGGGTGTGGTTCAGCAAGAGGTGAAGCCCTGACACCAGGCTTTCAAGTATAGCTTGAGCCTAAGATTATGAAAAAAAAGCCATTACAATGCCATGTATTATGTTATTGAATCTGATTGGTCAGAAGCTATTGTCTGATTAACAGTGTTCTTTATGTAAGTCATGGGATCTCTCTCATGGAGGCTGCCATCTTGCTCCAAGATGTTTATATTTTCCCAGAATTTTACTCATTTTGATGCAGAGGGGGCAATAATTAAATTTTAGAGGGTTGCAGTTCAGAATCGTACCGCTAGATGCCACTGAGAGATGAGAGAGAGAGAGAGAGAGAGAGAGAGAGAGAGAGAGATTTCCTTTCGGCTTTTTCCCTTTATCAGGTGTCGCCACAGCTGCCACTATATATCGCTAATTCTTACACACCATACCTTTTAAGTTTTGTTAGGAAATGTGTATTTGAAGAGTGTGAAATTTAAGAATTGGAAAATAGCTTCAGGATGTTACCTGGTACTCCACATTACAGTGCACTACGCATATGTTGACTTTTTTTTTCTAAAAGCAGGGCTACACATAGCTATATCTAGAGACAGGAGCCCGAGGCTGGTGTTGTAAGAGTAGCACAGCTCCTTTTAGCACTGAAATAATTTCAGCCATGGAGAACATAGATAAATAAATAAATATCTCGCCTCTGTTTTTCCTGACTACAGTCTGATGTGAAAGAAGGATAGGTTAACACTGAGTTTTCTTTTGTCCGCCTTTCACTCACTAATTTCAGAGTTCATTTGTATCACCTGTTTTTTTTAGTTTTGTTATCCATTTAATGAATTCATGTTTCGTTTTGCCGTCCATGTTTGCTGTTTTGCTTGGCAAAGGGCTGTCTGCCTACCTGAGTAAGACTGCATGTCTATTCTGTGCAAGCATGAGTGGAAATTTATTGGCCTCCATTATTATACCCCCATTTCACTGGAGCGCGGCAGACTCACAGAAGCAAAAATTTCGTCATCCTCCAATGTTCCTCAGTCGTTCCGTCATCTTCCGTATCCTTCCATATGATTCCTAATGTATTCCTTCACTTCCGGCAGGTCAAAATCCTCCGCGAACGTGCTTTTGAACATGTTCAAAAGCACGTTCGCAGAAAAAAATTCCGACAGTGTTCCTTTAGGTTCCTCAGTCGTTCCGCAAATGTTCCGTCAGTTCCTCAAACGTTCACGAAAAAATTTTCCGACAGTGTTCCTTTAGGTTCCTCAGTCGTTCCGCAAATGTTCCGTCATTTCCTCAAATGTTCCTTGATCATTCCTTTTATTCCGCCAGTGTTCCCTGATCGTTCCGCAAGCCTTCACCCCTCTTCTGGGTGGTCAAAAGCGGCCACAGAATCCCCGCGGAATACTCACGGAAGGTTTGCGGAACACTCAAGGAAGTCACTTCCACTATAAATTATTCAAGTTCATTCACTTTATTTTTTCTGTTTTCCTGTTCATGTCATCAAGTTTTAAAGTTATAATCACTGTGGTTTGGACTTGTGTGCATGGTTTTTAGTCTGGAATGATTTACTGAGGTGCAAATAAAATAAACGTATTGACATTATTGATATTAAACATATTAACATATGTTAAATTTTTAATTTATTTTACATTTATTGTACATTATAAACATATTGCACATTATAAACATATGGTAAATTACAAACATGTTAAATTTTAAATTTATTGTACATTATAAACATATAGTATGAATGAGAGAATGAGCTTCCCTGGTCGATTCCGCGTATTTGTAGGCGGAATCAGGAGCAAATCCTTTGATCTTTGCTGATTTTTCCTTGTTGACACGTGGTTACACTGGGTATTACTCAGTCATTCCTTAGTCAATCCATGTTGAATTTCCGTGTTCAATGTGAATATTCCACCTGTTTCGTAATAATTCCGTAGCTCTTCCTTCTAAAATGTAGTAGTGCCGTAGTCGTTCCTCGAGTGTTCCGTGCTTTCCGTGAACATTCCGTGAATTATCCGAAGGTCTTCCTTTGCCATCTGTACTGGTTCCGAAGGTAATCCGAGCGCTTTTACGCATGTATTCCGACATTGTACCGTGGTCTTTCCGTGTCTTTTCTGCACATTCTGTGAACGTTCCAAAGGTGTTCCGAGGGTACAATTTTCCGTAGGTTTTTGACCCATTTTCCGTGTAAAAATGCCGAAGCTCCTCTGTGGAGTGTGTTCCGCACCTTTCCGTCACGATCATTGCATTCTGCGCTCCAGTGAAATGGGGGTATTAGGGTTTCAATATACCTATAAATAAATATGTTTATGGTGGCACGGTGGCGTAGTGGTTAGCACGTCCGTCTCACTGCAAGAAAGCCTGGGTTTAATTTCCAACCTGGGCATTTCTATGTGGAGTTTGCATGTTCTCACGTGCTCGTGTGGGTTCCTCCAGGTACTCCGGTTTCCTCCCCCAAATCAAAAACATGTACAGTAGGTTAACTGGCTTTTCCAAATCTCTCCTAGGTGTGAGTGTGAGTGTTGGCCCTGCAATGGTCTGCGGAGCTATCCAGGGTGTACCCGCCCTTGCCCTGGAGTCGGCTGAGATGGGCGCCAGCCTCCCCGCGACCCTCATTAGAATTAAGAGGTTCAGAAAATGAATGAATGAATAAATATGTTTGGGGGGTTTTATGCAAATGAGTGATGCATAACAGCCAATTAGCATCAAGTCTGTAACCCTGCAGCCTTATTGGTTTGTCCTGTGGCATGGACACGGGACAATCCTCCAGTTCGTATTCCATTCTGATGAGGCCCCGTTCATATATTTTCGGTTATCTGGATTTTCTTATTGGATAATGATATGCTTATAAAACTTTAAACAGCTCATTTGTTACTGATTTCCTCTAGGTTTTGTGAAATAATTGCTGAAAAAACTGATCACTTTTACTGACACCCAGTTTAGGATATAAAGGGAATTTATAATCAGCTAGGTTTTTACTTTCATTAAATAGAACGTATAAACTCTGGGTTTAAACTCCTATGCTAGTTTGATACCTAACATACACATTGTGTTCTTAACTGTGTGTTAGAACAGACCCATCAGTCCGTCAACAGCTCCGTGTGTAAAGATTCAGCTCACGTCTCCCACTATGCTCCCTGCACATTCATCAAACGAGACTTCCTCATGCCCTCTTGCACATATATTCCATTATTGATCACAGCTTTAAAGCAGTAAGTATCGAGTTAAGCGCTGTGTGTGATGTAGGGATTCCCATGTTACCTTCCTGGAATCCGGCATTGAGCTGCTGTTATTAATCTGAAAATAAGACAAGACCTAAATGCTCGAAAGGATGAGAAGGTCAGGTTTTAAACGGCGGATATTTACAGGCTTTGTTCAAGGACAGGAACGTGGACTCATTCAGATCCATCACAAAGCATAAAAGTAAACATTTTTGTTTCGGTGATGATGCGACTTCCAACAAGTACGTGAGTCGAAAACAAAGTTCACATGACGGTGAGACCTTCACGTCCACAGAAAGCAGGGACGCTGATAGAGTCGAGGTCCAGAGAGACTTGGGTAATTTTCCACTCAGTATGAAATAAACCACTCATTCAGAGTGAAACAGAAAAAAGGGTGGCCTCCTGGAATTTAAAACACACACACGCCTCAGATTGGTTGACGGCGGTGTCAAATCTGGTTGACAATACAGACGGCAGGGACGTGAACTCACAGGAGGGTTTGCTACTAACCGGATGATGAAAAGTACTGAAAGTCGGCATGGTACAAAAATAAAAGCGCCCACATAATACATTCAATTTTTGATTTTTTTTTTTTTTTTTTTTTTTTTAAACTTTAAACTTCAGTGTCTCAACTTTGAAGTGGCTTTACCTCAACAACAGAACGATAGAATGATATGATGTCATCACTAAATTCTCAAATCCGATTGGTCAGAAGGTGTTGATGTAAGTTAACTTACCTTATTTCTAATTATAGATTTGTCTCAAGTACCTTACTGTTTCCATAGCAACCGCCCTCTTCACAGGGACTTGTAATTCCTGACAGAAGGTTGACGTAATCTCAAGATAGTAATGAATAAATTGATTCATTAATTTTATGAACTGCTTAATCCTAATTAGGGTGGCGGAAAGGCTGGTCCCCATCTCCGCGGACTCTTGGCGAGGGAAGAGTACACTCTGGATAGCTCGCCAGGCCATCGGAGGGCATGATAAATAAATGAGAATTAATTTGCAGTTATTTTATTAGAAAAGCCATTGTTGTTCTTATGTTTTTGGTAGTATGCTGGTAGCTATGGTGTATGCTAAGCATGGTGCTTAGCTCTGCTGGTAGCATGCAGGGCTCACCTGACCTTCCTCTGTAATGGTCAAAAGTGTGAAAATAAACTATAAAAATATTTTATTTTGTTTACTTTATATTCTCATGTAGTATATACCGTATACGACGTGATAAGTGCCCACGGTGGAGTGGGTGGGCGCTTATTAAAATGTACCAGCGGAGTGGAACGGTAAGGGGCGGTTCAACATTTTCAACATTTTCCTAAGCATACAGAGAGTATGCTTTCCCGCCCCCGAAAGCGTACAAATAAATGTTGATGATCTCTCGGCAGGATTTTTAAATAAGATATTAAACAAAACAATGGTCAAACCTCTTTTATAAAATAAATCAATGTACTTCTTTGATCAATACTTCTTTTATATAGCAGTCAAATAATAATCAAATCAATAAAAAAATAAAATTTTAAAGAATTCATTTTAATGACACCTGCTTTAATATTAATATTAAGACATTTGGTTTTAATAATAAAAATTGTTTTTAATAATATTATTTTATATTAAAATATAATTCAAAATGTCTGCATTTTTTTTATTGGTCATTGGCTTTTGGACGACCACGCTTCAGTTTGTGATCAGCAAGGGCGTAGGCTGGTCTGACCGTGGGGGTGGGGTGGGGGGGCACATCTCAGTTAACCGGAGCCTAAGCCTTAAAGGGGAAATGAAACGCCGACTAAATAAGTTGTCGGGAGCTTAAGTATAGTTTATTGAAGCGATTGTGTCTTAAATTTTATATCATAAATAAACCATTGCACACAGCGGTTTTGTTTTATGTGCTTGTCGTATAAGTTATTGACCCGAAAGCCGCCATTGCTAAGTGCCAAATGCAAAGTTACCGTGACGTCACTGAGTTGATACAAAGTACCACATAAAATATAGTACATGCATATCACAGCATATGATATAAACAACATGGAATCTCACACCAACAACACGCACAGTTTTTCAGCAGAAGCTATTAATACATGTTTACAGCACAAAAACACACTATTAATTTTATAAAAGTACTGACCATTAGGCTGCAGATACAGGCTGGACGGCTTATGATTATTTTAGCCATTCATTCTCTGCGCGTCAATGCTTGTGTTCTAGCTGTACTTGTGTTCAGTCTGAAACCTGAGGCTCATTTTATAAGGTTTGTCATGACCTCAATGTGGGCGCATTTGAGCTTATCTGGCATTCCGATCCCTCAAGGAATTAAATTAAAGTTGAGTTTGTCAAGCAGGGAATGCGCTTTGAATTCCACGTCTTGTGGGCATGGCCCGCAGCACGCACACGAGAAAAGGAGATGGAGAGAGAGAAAAAGAGAGTGAGGGAGGGGGGGAGAGAGAGAGAGAGAGAGAGAGAGAGAGGGAGGGGAGAGAGAGAGAGAGAGAGCGAGAGAGAGAGAGAGAGAGAGAGAGAGGTGTGTGTGTGTGTGTGTGTGTGTGTTAATAAAAATGTTTAATAATGGTTTAATTAATAAATATGTTAATAAAATGGTTTAATGGTTTAATAAATAATTTTCTTTTACTTTTAACACATATTTCATACACAATTGGTGTACTTTTATCATTTTTAAAGAGTTTATGGAGTTTATCCAGTCCAAAGACTGGAGCCTTGGAACGAATTAGGCGTTTAACATGTAAGATGCGACCCCTACTTACGAAATCCCCACAATATGAAAGTGGCTCTGGAACGGATTAATTTCGTAAATTGGGGGCCGACTGTATATTGTTACTGATGAACATTATAGACATTCCCCAGTGGCAGGGGGGTCTTGAAATACCTTGTAAACTTACTTTTACAGGCAGTCAATGCCTCATTTTACCGTTACAGAGACTGATCGAATAAAATTGATCCAAATCAATTGGGGGGGGGGGGGGGGCTTATTGGAGCAGGGCACTTACTACGCCGAATACGGTATTAAAACAGTTATTTAGCCCAGGTTCAGTGGATGTCATTGAATTGAATAACCTTTTGTTTCATCTCACAGATTTTTAGTCATATCCTCCTCACCTTCAGTGCGAAACTATTCATTTAAATCAAATTCCAAGAAGTGTTGATATCACATTATCGAAAACACACAACATTTGTACTGATTAATAATACAGTAACACTTCCTGTGTTCATAATGCATTGTGCTAAGTGCATTTGTCATGAGCCTATTTCAGCCAACGCTGGGTGAATGCTAGGTACACCCTGAACAGCTCGCCAGACCATCTTAGGTCCAACTTGAACATTACCATTCACACTTGCACTTGCATGAATAGCAATTTGGAACACGTCTTTGGACAGTCGGAGGAAAGCGGCGTACCGGTAGAATACCCATGCAAACACAAGTGGAACCTCCACACAGAGATGCCCTCACTGAGCCTGGGACTCAATCCCAGGACATGTGAGCCGTGCAACAAACATGTTAACCACTACGCAGCTGTGCCACCCATGTTTTACTGTATATTTATAATATGATATTTCTCTGCATGAGAATTGAGGTCATGACAAACCTTATAAAATGAGCCTCAGGTTTCAGACTGAACTTCAGAGTTTTTTGCTCACTGTAACAAATCTGTGCTCTTTTCTGCTGTGGAATAAAGCTATAGGTGTTTCACATTGCCTGTAAAGCTAGATTTTATGCATCACTGTCACGGTGCGGTGCGAATCAGGATGAGACATGTTTTTGCACAGCCAGATGATGAATGAACTCGAAGAGTGTTTTGATAGCAGTCATCAGTGGTTAGCTTGCACTGACACAATCACAGTCAGCCGATGAAGAGTCGGCCATGGAATTGAATAGTACGACTTAAAAAGGAAAAAAGAAACCTGTGGACAGTGAGCTGGAAAGAACTTGTTGAAGGAATGTCCAAATTTCAAAAGTAATTTCTCTGCTCTCTCTCTCTCTCTCTCCCACAGAGACACACACACACACACACACACACACACACACACACACACACACACACACACACACACACACACATATCTGCATCTGTGTGACCTGCTGTAATCAAGTAAGAAAACCATCCCAAACCTGGAGAACAGGTGCCAGAGAATGTTCATGATTTCATCCGTATCAACAGGCCTCGTGCATCATGCTAACCGAATGAGCAACACCTCCTTTAGCACTAATGAAGAGTTAGTAGTCAGCCACTGCAGATGAAAGCTTATTGAAAATCAAACTGTAGGACAGTGAAGTGTCTTTGTTTCTGTATTTTGTGAAGTTGTGTCTTCGTCAGTATGAAACAAGGGTTGCTAGTCAAGTGTTTGCAGAAAAAAAATCCTAACGGTAAAATTGAAACATTGAGAATGTTCAGTACACTGTGGGTATATCTGATATATTTGGGAACAGCATGGCATGAATTTCATCACCATCATCATCATCTTCCTCTCCTAAATCCAGGGCCGGGTCGTGGGGCAGCAGCCTAATACCCCCTATTCACTGGAGCGTGGCAGACTTGCGGAAGCAAAAATGTTGTCATCCTCAAACGTTCTTCAGTTATTCCCTCATCTTCCATTTCATTCCGTATTATTCCGAGTGTGTTCCTCCATTTCCGGCAGACCAAAATCTGCCGCTGTTCCGAGAGTGTTCCCTTTGGTTCCGTGATCTTTCCTTTTGTACCGCAAGTTTTACTTAACTTATCCGCAAGTCTTCCCTCCTCTTTCGTATGGTCAAAAGCAGTGAAGAGAGCTGCTCTACACACCACACACCATCAGCACCATTAGCAGCAGCATCAGACCGAGCGCTTGCCGGGTGCTTTGTCCCTCACTTTGGCTGTGCGTGCAGCGCGCTCTCTACTCCATTCGCGTACACGTGATCATCAGAGGATGCTCATGCAGACCCGATCGAAGTCCATTTATGGCACACTGTAAGTATTTCACCTTCTTCTGATTCACTGATTGTGGTTTGCTTGAGACTTTGATCAGGTCTGCATGATCATCCTCCTCAGAGGAGAGCGCGCCGCATGCACCGCCTTATAATAAATGATCAAATACAAAGCGGGGTTCAGAGATGAACGCGTCTTAAACACGTGCTCAAGTGAATGCTTTCATCCAGCACGGACTTGCTCAGAGGGATTGGGGAGTCGGAATAAAGCCCGGATGATGCTCTGAAATGCACCACACCGAATAGATGAACCAACCTGAAGGGAGAACAGCAGAAATCTTCACCACATATCAAGCGAACACCTTGAAATGAAGCACTAGGCCTTTTCTATTTTTTTTTTTTTTTTTTTTTTTTTACCTGGCCATCAAATAGACTAAGTTATTGTATATTGCAGGGCTTATGCGCATGTATATGTAGAGCCAAACATGGTCAATACGGCAAGACTCACATGCTGAAGTGTTTGGTATGTGACAGAAAGCACATTCCAAGTTTTGACAATCAGCTGGTTGCCAGCTCTGCTTAATCTTCATTCAGTGATTGTACTCCTCATCTTTTTTTTTTTTATCTTTTTACCTTCTTTTTGGATGGTGCACAAATGAGTTGAGCAAAAATGAGGGAAATTTACCGCTTTACCCCCAAACAACTCGCACAGGCTGTTGCATATAATCCAATAAAATTAGAGGTTTCAAGCTATCAGACCCACCCATTTTTTAAATGACAGCGAAATTATTATTAGTTATTCCGTTAAGAAAGGTCAACTGATTTATCTGAGAGACAGATGCAGTCATCAAAAGAGCCACATCTGGCTCGAGAGCCATTGGTTCCCGCACCTTTATATACATTTTTGTTTACTGTTGTATGTTGTTGTATATTATTGTATTGTGTATAAGCTAGTTGGCAGAATGAGATTCCTTGGTCGAATCCGCGTATTTATATGCGGAATCAGGTGTAAATCCTTTGATCTTTGCCGATTTTTCCAGATTGAAACATGGTTACACCGGGTATGCCTCAGTTATTCCGTGTTGAACATGAACGTTCCGCATTCATTCCGCTTGGTCCGCAATCATTCCGAAGGTCTTCCTTCTAAAATGGAGTAGTGCCGTAGTCATTCCTCGAGTGTTCTGTGCTTTCCGTGAACGTTCCGTGAATTATCCGAAAGTCTTCCTTTGCAATCCACACTGGTTCCAAAGGTAATCCAAGCGCTTTTAGGCATGTATTCTGACATTATACTGCGGTCTTTAGTGTCTTTTCCACCCATTCCGTGAACATTCCGAAGGTGTTCCGAAGGTACAATTTTCCATAGGTTTTTGACCCATTTTCCGTGTAAAAATGCCGAAGCTCCTCTGTAGAGTGTGTTCCGTGCCTTTTCATCACGATCATTGCATTCTGTGCTCCAATGAAATGCAGGTATAAGCAATGACATCCAAACATCCCTCTGCCCAGCCACTTCCTCCAGCTCTTCCAGGGGGACACTGAGGCCTTCCCAGCCCAGCCGAGAGACATAATCCCTCCAGCATGTTCGAGGTCGATCCTGGGTCTCTTCCTGATTGTACGTGCTCAAAACACCATACAAGCATTCGGGAGGCATTCTAACCAGATGCCCGAGTCACCTCAACTGGCTCCTCTCAATGCGGAGGAGCAGAGGTCTACTCAAAGCTCCTCCTGGATGGCTATGCTTCTCACCCTTTGTCTAAGGGAGAACCCTGCCTCCCTGTTTAGCTGCTTGTATCCACAATCTTGTTCTTTTGGTCAGTACCCAAAGCTCATAACCATAAGTGAGGGTTGGACAGTAGATCAACTGGTAAATTGAGAGCTTTGCTTTGAGGCTCAGCTGCTCTTCACCATGAACGACCGGTGTAAGCTCCATTTTATAGCAGAGGCTGCAGCGCTCAGCCTGATAATTTCACGCTCCATCGTTTCTTCACTTGTGTACAAGATCCCTAGATACTTGAACTCCTCCACTTGGGGTGGGACCTTACTCCAGACCCGAAGGGTGCATTCCACCCTTTTCTGACTGAGAACTATGGCCTCAACACATGAATTTTAATTGCTTTATTTGTATGTCTACAGGCTTGCTTGGGTGGCGTTTCCCTCTCCTCTGCAACTGGCAAGGTTACCACTACCACTGCCACCACTACTACCACCACAGACACCTTCCCCCTCACCCGCCCCTTCAGCCTGCACGCAAAAACAAACCACCACCACCCCTGAGCTTGTGTGACATTTGCTAAACATATGATAGTGTTCCTGTGCCATCAAACTTGTACCTCAGCATAGGGTGTTGCAAAGGTCAATTAATAACCCTATCATATTCCCAGTGGCACTTTGGTCCCAGTGTCTTCATTCACAGTGTCCTATATATTAATTTGTACATTTGTAAATCAACAAATATACCATACGTTCAATCCTTTTGCCGAAATATGAGGCATAGGAAGGGCATTGCTAATATGCCTCATAGAGAAAAAGAGTTGTGGCTAATAAGTTTCACAGTTAGAGTAAAGGAGGTGTGGCCAGTATGTCTTACAGTTAGACTGTAATAATGGTGTGGCAAATATTTCTCAAGGTTCGAGTAGAGGAGGTGTGGTACCATGTCTCACGGTTATACTGCCTATATCTTTCTGGAGTGAAGCGAAGGAATTTAAGATAAATAGTGTTTGTCATGATGAATATTTAGTCATATCACCGAAGTCAAGGAGTTATCTTGACAGACCTGACATTAATTAAGGTTATGAAGAACTTTTGCTAGAGAGAGAGAGAGAGAGAGAGAGAGAGAGAGCAGGAGGGCTTGAGCTGTGTTTACATGGTGATCTTTTTCAAAAATGAAGTGCTAGTTCTGCATGGCTGACATTTTTGTGTCCATGCTAAAGACCCTGTCAAAGCAATTAATTTCTCCCTCTGCTTTACTGAGCAATAAAATGCTTCTCTCTGCCTAATTATAACCCCCCCCCCACACACACACACACACACATATATATATATATATATATATATATATTACATACACATTCAAACAAAATTCAGAGTACAGGGTTAAACTTTAAATCTGCATGCTGACTTTATTCACCACTACTCAAGTCTCCGAGCTCAAGAGGAGGCAAACTTTAGTGAGCTGCTCCATGCCACAATTCATACTGGGAAGTAGAGCTTGTACCGGTCCTTCCTGGTGAAGAGAGAGCTGAGCTGAATAGCAAAGCTTCTGATTTGCCAGTTCCAATTTACAATCCTACCCTCTACTACGGTCACAAGCTCAGGGTAGTGACTGAAAGAACAAGATCACAGCTAGAGCGGCTGAAATGTGCTTCCTTTGCTGGGTGGTGGAGCTCTTCCTCAGGGACAGGGTAAAAAGCTCAGCCATCCCGGAACAGCATGGAGTAGAACCGCTTCTCCTCTGTATTGACAGGAGCCAGTTGTGATGCCTCGGGCATCTGATTAGAATGCCTACTGAACACAGGTGATGTAATGCTTTGGGCATGTCCAACCTTGAAGAGAGACCGGGCTTAACCCAGAACACACCAAAGGGACTATGTCGACTGGTTTGGGAAAAGCCTTGGAAAACCCACCAGAAAAGATGGAGGAAGTGCTGGGAAGAGGGATATTTGAACCTCACTGCTTAGGCTGATGTCCCTGCAACTCAACCCCATACCAATCAGTAGATGATCATATTGATGATGATGATTTTTTTTTTTTTTAATTTAATGTTTAATAATAAACAAGATTACCATCCCTCCACGAAGACTCCAACATCTCCACCAAGCCCAGAAATACCCAATATAAACCAAAATATTCAAATTAAAATGTTAAAGAATTTTTTTTTTTCATTTCTAGACCAGTCAGAAGTCACCCATGAACACAATGTAAAGCACAACCAGGTGATCAACAAAATTTCTTGAATGATTTATTCTTATCCGCATCACTTTCAGAGTATTAAAGTGAGTTGGCAGCCTCCTTCGGCCAATATGCAAAATGGCTTCATAACTGGCTACAAGATCCGTTATCGTAAAACAGGTCGGCGAGGAGAGCAGGAGGCCATCGAACCCAACAATCTGTGGTATCTTTTCACAGGTGAGTGGTTGATCAGTTCATCTCTCCTTTTTATTTCAGCTATTTATTATTTTTATGATCATCACCTCTGCCAAGTGGTTGTCTTCACCTGTGTTGGTTTGTTAGTTAGTCAGTCTATTTGTGTACGATATAACTCAAAAACTATACACAGATTTTAATTTAATTTTTTTTTTTACATGAGACATGACATAAGTCCCCCAGTGCAGCTAACTGGGTTATCAAAGGCGGGCCATGTCTTTCACTGTCTATGGTGAGAGGCATGTAAAAGAACCATTGCTGACTTTCGTAAAGAGTAGCTGCAAAGCCGTCAGCGTGTTTCTGTCCCTTGCTAAAAAGGTTGTGACAGGAAGGGCATCCGACGTAAAAACCAATGCCAAATCAAATGTGCGAATCAGATGATTCGCTGTGGCCACCCCTGAGAAAGGGAAAAAGCTGAAAGGATGAAAGAAAGACATGACATAAGTACCTAACCATTACATTTTAGAAGTGATCTTTGCATGTGAGCATAAAAAAAAAAATCAGTTTAACGTGAGGCAAAATATTGTTCAGGTTCCTACAAGGGGAGACATTTCTTTATAAATGTGCCAAGTTATAATAAACAAACCTGCAGACTGTTAGTGTTAAACAATGCACTTTTCTCCATCATCCATTTGTGTTCAGCAGCAGTACCTTGCATTCTATGATTGCCCCCTAGTTGTTGTTGTTATTATTATTATTATTGTTGTTAAAAAGGTTTAAATAAATAGCCCAAAACACATGTAAATCATAATTTATTTTAAGATGCAGTCGATGCTGTGAACCAAAATATGTGTTTTTGTATCAGTGAAGGGCAGTAAAGCCCTGGGGCCAGATTGTTTTCTGCACTGAATGGAAGAAAGAGATTTAAGATTTACACATTACTGATACAGAATGCCGCTTTCATTAAAAGAGTGTGTGTGTGTGTGTGTGTGTGTGTGTGTGTGTGTGTGTGTGTGTGTGTGTGTGTGTGTGTGTATATATATATGTGTATATATATATATATATATATATATATATATATATATTCTTCTATAATCACCTGAAGAGAGAGGATGGTTTCACCACCCCTCGAAACAGATCTGTAGTGATAAATGGAGTTTCAATAGAAAGTCTTTGTCCTGTCCTTTTATTTTTGTGTATATATGTATGTATGTATGTATGTATGTATGTAGGGGGTAGTGTTGGTCTAGTGGTATAGGGCACTGGATCGCTGATCCAAAGGTTGGGGGTTCGAGTCCCACTCTCCAAAAGATTGTCACTGTCCCCCCCAGTGCAGCTAACTGGGTTATCAAAGGCGGGCCATGTCTCTCACTGTCTATGATGAGAGGCATGTAAAAGAACCATTGCTGACTTTCGTAAAGAGTAGCTGCAAAGTCGTCAGCGTGTTTCTGTCCCTTGCTAAAAAGGGTTGTGACAAGAAGGGCATCCGACGTAAAAACCTCTGCCAAATGAAAACGTGCGAATCAGATGATTCACTGTGGCGACTCCCGAGTAAAAGGGAAAAAGCTGAAAGGAAGACAGACAGACAAGACAGACATCGATTTAATCCTTGATTAAAAGCCAATCCAGTTTGCACAACGATATGTGAGAAATCAACTAGATGGTTAGAAGGAGCTCTTCTCCATTGTTAAATTATTTAAATTTGTTATCGTTTATATGTTGTTTTGGTAAGAGGAAAACAACTTTTTAAAAATAAAAATTATAGTAAAATAATATTTATTGCTTTTGCGTGCACATGAGCTTTGTTAATTGTAAAGCGGTTGTGTTGTGACCTGTTCTACCGTAATCATAGAGCTGTCCAGTATTTTTAAATAATATCCACCTGGTATTAAAGGTACTTGTAGCTATCACATGGCATGGAAAAGTATGTTGGTTTTCCAATGCAAGATTATCATTTGCGGTTTCCTCTGTGGAATAAGTTGGTCACCGTGACCCCTACAGACACCAACAAACATGTCTTGTCTTAGCCACAGGAGGAAGACCAGTGATTGCTGACACACATGAGCTCATTCTAATGTGACAGTGTTTATTTGAATAGAGTTACTGAATTTAGAATTAATATAATATTCATAACCATTATTCCCAAGATGATATCTTGCCACGTTTCCATTTCCTAAGGGATTCATTTCACGCTGGCGCTCGTGCATGCTATGCTAATTCTTGACACTCTGGGGCATTCAGACATGACTACGCCCAACTGCTATAATTGCTGCTTTCTATCTCTGTTGGTGATGGAAATGCACCGTGATCCGTCTAGATGAGACGTCGAGACCTTGTTTACCTTGCTGCCGTGTTTACTAATTGCAATCCTGCATGCTAATCTCTTGATTCTTTATCTCATTCATGCATTTTCTAAAGTTTTTTTTTTTCTTTTCCCGTCGTCACTTTTCTTTCGCAGGGCTGGAAAAAGGCAGTCAGTACAGCTTTCAAGTGGCAGCCATGACGGTCAATGGGACAGGTCCCAGCAGCGAATGGTACTCCGCAGAAACGCCAGAAAACGACCTTGATGGTGCGTCAAATAAAACACCAGACACGCTCATGCAATACAGATTCTAGATTCTTGCCTTATTTTCCCTGAGGTCGAGTACAAACCTAATCATAACACCAATTTGCCACCTACTGCTTTCCTTCGGCATGTCTAAGGCAATTAAATATTTATACCACCATTAGGTTTACTTTGCTCACCCATAACATTTGGCAAAGTACACATTTTGCATAACAAACAAACTAGCCTGCGGCGCTAACGCTCGTAGGCTGTCCTTAGCCCCTCCGTCTCAATGTGAGACGTGCTTTCTTACTGATCACACAGCAGCTGTTTTGGGCTGCTTCCAAATCTGCTTCATCTTTCAAGGCTCTTTTGGGCGCCTTGGCTGACTATCTGCTCTCATAAGTGTGTTAAAAGGAGCAGCTGATGTCGTTCCCAGGGCCACTCCAGGGTGATTGTATCTGATAGGTCTATGAGTAACAGGCTCTAAGTAGCTAGCGAGTCTTTTGGCAGGCATCTTGGCTGACAGTTGATTGATTTTTCATACCTGTATAGAGTAAATCCTCTATTCTGTGCACCCAGTATAGACACATTTTTAGCTTTGCATAACACAGCTCTTGAATTCTTGTCATTGCATTGTATTGTGTGTGTGTGTGTGTGTGTGTGTGTGTGTGTGTGTGTGTGTGTGTGTGTGTGTGCTGCAGAGACTCAGGTTCCGAACCAACCAAGCTCCCTGCATGTCCGTCCCCTTCCCAATAGCATCATCATGAGCTGGACGCCCCCACTGAACCCGAACATTTTGGTGAGGGGTTACATCATTGGCTATGGCGTTGGGAGTCCCTATGCTGACACAGTGCGAGTGGACAGCAAGCAGCGCTATTACTCGATTGAAAACTTGGGTAAGACTTCTTGATAATGGACAAAACTGTATGGCTGTAGTGTTGAAGTATTCTTAACTGCTTTAGTGACTGGTACCAGACATTCGATTGAAGGGGTTTACCTGGCTAAATGTAGAACACTGGGGCAGGACCTTGGTGGAGATTGCATGCATTTCCTCAGGGCACCCATGGTTTCTTCCAACAGTTCAAAAGCATGCACATTTGGCTAATTGGATGTTTTTGATTGCCCCTAGGTTCCTAGATTGCCCCTGCTCATCTGCCTTTGCTCATAGTTGACTTATATAGCCTCCAACCACCCCGCGACCCTAGTAGAATTAAGTAGATTGGACTAAACTACTCGACTTGCATTGGATTTGAAGGGTTAGGGTTGGGACTAGACTTGGCTGGTGGCCTAATCCTAACCCCTTCCCCTAACATTGTATTCAAGGGTTCTATATTACACCTGAATAAGGCTATTGGTGAGCTTATACTGAGCCAGACTGTATTGAATATATTGGACTGTATTAACCATTGAAATTTAGGTCTGTATTGGACTGATGTGTTACATGAGACTGGTGGGGGGCGTTAGTCTGGACTGGGTCGCTGTAACACACTGGTGGACACCTTAAAAATTGGTGAGTTTTAAGCAGACAAGAAATCTTCCTTAGGCTCATTGGATCTGTTGATTGGTCAAGATGTCAGACTGTGTCACTGGAATAGGAGGCTGTATTGGATGGGAATGGAGGGACTTTGTACCATAGGGCTGTACAGGAATGGACTTGTTTGTTTATTCATTCATGTATTCGTTTGGTGAACTGCCTATTCCTATTAGGGTCACAGGGAGACTAGGGCCAACTCTCATCTCGGCCAACTCCAAGCAAAAGGTGGGATCCATACTGGACAGCTTATTGTCACATGGCCAACTCACACACAACCAATTACACTCACACTCACACCAAGGCGCAACTTGGAACCGCCACTTAGCCTAATGTGTGTGTCTTTGGACTGTGAGAGGAAACCAGGATACCTGATGGAAACCCACACGTGCGAGCTCCACATAGAAACGAAAAGACTTGTTGACTGTATTGAATTTTGGAGAGTGCTTAGACTGCAGGTCTGCATTCGACTTGAAGGCTGATGAGGACTAGAGGATTGAGTTAAACCAGAGAATCGTATTATTGCATTTGACTGTATTGAGGCAAATTGAATGGCTGCTCGAGCTTCATTTACACAGTCCATATACTCCATACAAAAAAAACCCCTAATGGCATATGTCCCTGCCGCCTTTATCTCTCCATGCCAGACAGGCTGTATTTGTGTGAGTGTGTGTGTGTGTGCAAGTGCGAGTGATACGACTACTGCAGGCTGATATTGGGAAATATGTTGTCTCCGCTAACTAATAGGTGTGTTCAGCAGTTATTGTGAATGTGATTGTCTAAAAAAAAATGAGCTGCGTCTCCACTGGGGATCCGCTCAGGATGGCAGAATCTGAGGGCAGAGCTGATTCTCCCTCTCTTGTGGGAGATGATTTTATATAATTAAAGTGCTGCAAGAATGCAGCTGTTACCTACTGGATGCCGTGTGTCACAACTGGTGCAAACTCACATGAAGTGTGTGTGTGTGTGTGTGTGTGTGTGTGTGTGTGTGTGTGTGTGTGTGTGTGTGTGTGTGTGTAAATGTATGTACATTTGAATACCAGACAATCAATCTTAAAAGTGATAAATCATCACAGATTTAGCAGCATTCGCACAGCATTTCTCCAAAGCCATCATTAGTAATAAATACACTTTCGATGTTTGTTTTCTGGGCAGCACAGTAACAAAGTGGTTAGCACGCCGACCTCACAGCAAAAAGGCTGTGTTCGAGTCCCAGGCTCGGATGTTTCTGTGTGAAGTTTGTCTGTTCCCCCCATGCTCGTGTGGTTTTCCTCCTGGTTCTCTAGTTTCTTCCCACAGTCCAAAAACACGTGCACTAGCAAATCACCTCTAGGTGTGAGCTATGTGAGTGTTGGCCCTGCAGTGGCCTGGTGACCTGTTCAGAGTGTACCCCACCCTTGCACAGAGTTGGCTGAGATGAGTGGTAGCTTTTGGCAACCATAATTAGGATGAAACGGCTTAGAAAATGAACGAATGAATGAATCTTAATGTGACCCAGTATTAAAATGAGGCTGCATATATTAAAGAGTGTTAATTGCTCATATGTTATCAGCTATTTTATTCAACAGAAAAGAATAATAAAGGATGTAATATTCATTTACTCATATGCCAAACGGTTTAATCCCATTTTGAGAAGGAGCCTATCTCAACCGAGACTGGGCGAAGGTGGGATACACCTTCAACAGCTCAGAAGAGTATCACAGGGCTCACACACTATCATTCACACTTATTGTCTTACCTTGAAATTTCCAGTTATCCTAATGTGCATGTCTTCTGCACTGTGGGAGGAAAGCGGAGTACCCAGGGGAGACCCACACAGACACAGAGAGAACATGCAAGCAAAAAGTTCAGCCTCAAACCAAGGACCTTCTTGCTGGGACGCTAATATGCTTGATGTAATATTCTGCTCATCTCACCCTTTTGCTGAACCACTTAATTCCCAAGTTCACCGGGATGCTGGAGCCAGTCTTAGCTGACTCTGGGTGAAGATGAGAAGTAATCAGAGTATCACAGGGCAACATACGTGACCATTCGCACTCACCATTCGCACTCGCCATTCACACCTTGAAACA
The DNA here is from genome assembly GCA_024760905.1 of Plotosus lineatus. Taxonomy (NCBI): domain Eukaryota; kingdom Metazoa; phylum Chordata; class Actinopteri; order Siluriformes; family Plotosidae; genus Plotosus; species Plotosus lineatus. The sequence continues at coordinate 23,882,056 of CM045740.1, read as the reverse complement.
GCCAGTTAGCCGAATCTGCGGGAGGAAACCGGGGTTCGCTGAGGGAACCTACACAATAAGAGGGGGATGATGCAGACTCCACACTGAAACGCCTTCCCCAAGCCCGGGGCCTTCTTGCCGTGAGGTGTAATTGACATAATAATGAATAATCATAATAATAATATATTGTTGTTGTTCTTCTTCTTCTTCTTATTATTATTATTATTATTATTATTATTATTATTGTACATCAGGTTACTTTTCAGTCATGAAAATACTTGATTTTATTTTTATTGCCTCGATTGACATCTGAATAAATGTAGCACCAAAACAAATAGAGTGTAAATTCAATTTCAAAAAGCCTTCCGCTATTAGCATTTGAAAAGAGACAACAACAAATTGCTGGCTTTTAATATTCAGACAGCGGCTCACTCAGCAGAGCGATAATGAACTGTTAATGAATTTTACTGAGCTTTTCAATGCACGCTTAAACAGAGACACTTTCTATGTTGAGGCATGCTAATGTTTTATTTCTGCCATTTTTTTATTATGATGCCTCGTTTGTTGTTTCGAAATTAAAATAGTTCGAGAGGAGCGCGTGTCTCTCTGAGGTACTCGTTTGATCCTCTGCTGTTGGGACTGTGATGTGGCAGTGATAGACGATGATGTGCTGAGATTCAAGTTTAGCCTGTTAAAGGCGCTCTGTCTTGTTTCTATTTAAACTTTCAAATCTACTGAAATTAACTATGCTGCTTTCTCCAGGACGCTCGGAGAACAACATTAGACTGGATTGTAGGACAGTTGTACTTGCCTATACTGGACAGGATGCCTGTATGGACCCATACTTGATGAGAAGTTGTTCTGGACTGGTCTGGAGTGCTGTGTTTGCTTTGGGTTAGTGAGCATTTTAGACTACTGGGCGGTGCTGGATTGGACTGAAGGAGTTTGGTTGGCCGTTACAGCCGGGCTGTGTTGGACAGACTGTAAGACAGTATTAGCTTGTACTGGAGAGCTACTGTATATTAGACTGGATTGGTAGATTGCATTGTACGTGACGAGGGTTTAAATAGACTAAAGGGTATTTCAGACATTAAGGCTGTATTAGACTCGACTAAGGGGTGTTTAAGACTGGAGGGCCGTACTGGACTTGACTAAAGGGTATTTAAGACTGGAGGGCCGTACTGGACTGGATTGAGGGGCATTTAAGACTGGAGGGCTGTATTAGACTCAACTAAGGGGTATTTAAGGCTTTAGGGCAGTGTTGGACTGGACTGAAGGGTATTTCCTGCTTATACCATTAATATAGGAAAAAAAACCTGATGAGGCCATGTTCTTATTATTTTACACACAATAATCAGGTTGTCATGGTAGCCATGCTGACTGGATGTATTCAAGTCTTTTTCTAAAATAGAAAGTAAAAACGGTGCAAAGAGCGATTTCTGGTTTAACGAGTATAAACATAAAATCAGATGGCGAATATTAAGAAATTTCTCCCAGACTACAGATCACTGTGAGCGGCATGGTGGAGTCCTGGAGAGCATCAGAGCGAGAAGGTCCTGCAATTGATTGCTTGGGTCGGAAAGGGGGTCTGTGTGTGGAGTTATTATTATGATGTGTGGAGTCTCTCCATGCTTGTGTGAGTTTCCTCTGGATACTCCGGTTTCCTCCCGCGGGCCAAAGACATCTAAGGCTAACTGGTTTTTCCAAATTGCAACTAGGAGTGAGTGAGTCAGTGAGTGTGTGTGTGTGTGTGTGTGTGTGTGTGTTGGCCCTGTGACGGTCTGGCGAGCTGTTCAGGATGGGACCCGCCTTTGCAATATACTGTATTTGGGAAATTTGTTTATTTTAAGTTCTTTTAAATATCGTATTAGGACCAGAATGCAGCAAAGAATGATCCTGAAAAAGCAAAAATACCCTCCACACCCACACCCACACACTCACACACACACACACACACACACACACACACACACACACACACACACACGGTTACAGCATGCTGATCTCAGGATTTGAGTTTGCACCTGATCCACACACTGAAGCTGAAAATCTTTCTAACTGCCAGAAGGAACTGGCAACCCTGTGCTTCATCCCACTAAACTTCCTTCTGCTTCTCTCTCCTCTGGGTCTTGACACTTTCTTCCCCAGATGATTAATTTTGGCTCAGTGGTTTTTATCCCAGCAGAAAATTCTCCTCACGAACAAAAGAGTGTTGATGTGAAGGCTTTTCAGGGCCATTGTGTGCTGCTGTGGTGATTAAACCAACCAACCTCTCTCTCTCTCTCTCTCTCTCTCTCTCTCTCTCTCTCTCTCTCCCCCTTCTCCCCCTCCCCCTCTCTCTCTCTCTGTCTCACTTTCTGTCTCTCTCCCCTCTCCCTCTCTCTCTCTCTCTCTCTCTCTGTCTTACTTTCTGTCTCTCTCCCCTCTCCTTCTCTCTCCTTCTCTGTCCCTCTCTCTCTCTCTGTCTCTCTCTCTCCTTCTCTCTCTCTCTCCCCCTCCCTCTCTCTCCCCCTTCTCCCCCTCTCTCTGTCTCACTTTCTGTCTCTCTCCCCCTCTCCCTCTCCCTCTCTCTCTCTCTCTCTGTCTTACTTTCTGTCTCTCTCCCCCTCTCCTTCTCTCTCCTTCTCTCTGTCTCTCTCGCTCTCTGTCTCTCCCCTCTCTGTCCCTCTCTCTCTCTGTCTCTCTCTCTCTCTCCTTCTCTCTCCCCCTCCCTCTCTCTCCCCTTCTCTCCCCCTCTCTCTCTGTCTCACTTTCTGTCTCTCCCCCTCTCCCTCTCTCTCTCTCCCTCTCTCTCTCTCTCTCTCTCTCTCTGTCTTACTTTCTGTCTCTCTCCACCTCTACTTCTCTCTCCTTCTCTCTGTCTCTTTCTCTCGCTCTGTCTCTCTGTGATTTCAGAGCCCAGCTCCCATTACGTGATCTCGCTAAAGGCCTTCAATAATGCAGGAGAAGGTGTACCACTGTACGAGAGCGCTGTCACCAGATCCATGTCAGGTATGTCATGTGTTCCGGTTACATCCGGGAGGTATTTTTATTTACTTAACTTTCACTGCTTCATTGATAGCGTCATACACCAGTAGTTCTGGATGTGCTGCAGGATGAATTAAATAGAAAAAGAATTGTTGGGGTTTCCAGGAGGCACATCACCCAAAAGTGCATGACTATCAGCCTGGAGATTGGAAGTTCGAGTCCAGGTTGATTCTGCAGCCGTCCGCAACCAGGAGTCCACATGAGCTAATTGGCTGAGTTCTCACAGGAAGCGCGTGTTCCCTTGTCACTCACAGCGATTACGAGCCAGTCCATGTGCATCCGTGAGCTCATTTGTGCAGAAAGGGGCGGATAGCAGTTTCCCTCCAAGTGTATTCGGCCACCTCCGAATGCGCAGCAGTTCGTAATAAGGCGGGTGGCAGCATCACATGTTGCACGGGGGGCACGTACATGCTGATGCCCCTCCCTGGTTGAAGGTGGTCATATGTGACTGAGAGGCAACACGAAACGTGTGACTTGAATACGACTAAAATTAGGGAAGAAAAAGGACGGGGTGTAGGGGGTTGAGCTATTGGTACTCAAATTTAAATGATTATCATGACCGTGATTTGGTGATTCTTGGTTCTGAAAGTGATTTCATGTCCGGGTTTGATGATCTGTGCAGGTTTCACGCGATTCTTTCTTTCTTAATAAGAGGAAGCTATTCTACGCTCGTTTGCTCTGATCATTAGTTAATGTGTTATACGCATATCGATTCCAGTGGTTCTACACTAAATGCATTTTTAATGCTGTGGTTACTTCAGATGTCTTGAAGGCTGTAGAAGGTTTTGTGGTTGCTTTGTTAAGCAGACATGATGGATAGATTGATATATGGATGGATGAAAGACTAATTAACAAGAATGGCTGAGAGAGTAGACACGGCGAGAGAAATGAAGAAATCCGTACTGATGATTTAACCGTGTGAATGGACAGACGGATGTACGTGAACAGATGCATGGTGAGAAGAATAAGTGAGATATGGACACTGAGGTAAGAATAGATGGACAGAATGAGAGCGGGAACAAATGGATGTAGAAGGCTGAACGGATGTTTGTAGAGATGGAAAGTTGGATGGATGGATTAAATGAGGTAAATTGATTGATAGGTAAAGTGATGACTTGGACAAGAGGATTGGTGACATTTGGAAGATGGATGGATGAGAGTAATAAAGTGAGATGATTAATGAGAGTAAGGGGATGGGATGGATGAGAGTAATAAATAAAGTGGGTGGGTGGTTTAATTAATGAAAGGTGTAATAGACAATAGAAGGATGGATAGACATAAATGCATAATTAAATGGACAAGTGGATGAATGAATGTATGATTAGATAGATATTTAATCAACAGACAGTTATTTAAATGGAAGTTTTGACAGATGTTTGAACAGGCAGTTTCATGGATGGATAGTGGAACGTACTGATTAATTATAACAGACATGGATGGATGGATGGATGGATGGATGGATGGACGGATGGATGGACGAGTTTGTGGATGGATGGAGGCATGTATGAATAGATGAGTGAGTGGATGGATTAATGGATGGATGGTTGGACAGAAAGGTCGTGGTGGCTTAGTGGATAAGGCGATCTGAAATCTTCAACACCACTGTTGGGCCCTTGGGCAAGGCCCTTAACTCTCAATTACACAGATATATTTTAAAAAATGGTAATTGTACGTCAAGCTGGATAAGAGCATCTGTCAAATGTTGTAAATTTAAATGTAAGTAATGGTGGGATGGATGGATGGATGGATGGATGGATGGATGGGTGGGTGGGTGGTTGGATTGTGGGAAGGATAGAAGAAAGGATATACAGATATATAATTGCACAGATGGATTACTAGTTTAATAGACAGATTGATGATTACTAAGAACAGATGGAGGATGTGTTTGATGTAAAACCCTCCTCAGGTGTTTATTGAGTGAATAAATGAAGACACGTAGCTTCATGATGAGCATTTTGTGTGTATGTGTGTGTGTGTGTGTGTGTGTGTGTGTGTGTGTGTGTGTGTGTGTGTGTGTGAGGGGAGAGAGAGAGAGAGAGAGAGAGAGAGAGAGAGTGTGTGTGTATCTGTGAGTGAGTGTGTGTGTGTGTGTGTGTGTGTGTGTGTGTGTGTGTGTGTGTGTGTGTGTGTGAGGGGAGAGAGAGAGAGAGAGAGAGAGAGAGAGAGAGAGTGTGTGTATCTGTGAGTGAGTGTGTGTGTGTGTGTGTGTGTGTGTGTGTGTGTGTGTGTGTGTGTGTGTGTGAGGGGGAGAGAGAGAGAGCGAGAGAGAGTGTGTGTATCTGAGAGTGTGTGTGTGTGTGTGTGTGTGTCTGATTGTGTGTTTGTGCACACGTATATGCATGTGGTGAGAAAAGAGCAAGTGTATCACGGGTTTAGAACACACGGTACTAAAACTCCACAAGACATCGAGACAAAATGTGGAGTTTAATTCTTCCCCTTTTCTCAATGCTTTCTTTCTCTCTATCATTCCTGCACAGTGGGTCTAAAATCAAAATCAAAGCTTTGAGCTCACGGTATTTTTGGTTAAGGGGCTGATGGTATTTCCGCTCTGGTTCCAGATGTTGTCTCCGAGGTACGACTTTTAAAAAATCGAGCACATTTCTGCTTTATTTAGGCTTTGATGTGACGTGAGACACAAAACACGCCACGATAAAATTTGTCTCCTGCGCCTCTCGTTCTGATATGTGCAGTGATAACGGAACCACAGTTTTGACATCACGTATGGGGCTTTATTCTATCCATCACGTAAATCGCATGCTTTATTTTTCACCTTTTTGAATCAGCCGTGGATATAATTCAGGGCCGTAATGTATAAAGTTTCCAGAAGCAAAATTCGACGCGTAAAGCAATCAGTAGTCGATGACGTTACAGAAAGGGAGGCGGTACAAACACAGCCTGGCACCTGGTAGAGCATCAGTAGTAGTGACTCTATATGGGCGTGTATATTAATCTGTAGGTGACATTATATAATGGGTCAGTCATGTGACATACTAGCGGAACATTGGGACAGCTAGCCGGGCACGGTGTCTGTCTTGTCCATTACACGACCTCTTTGATTGACCAACAGTGTGATCCGTTGAGTGTGAGCAAAGTGTGTTCTTTATTGCAGCTCTGTAAAATTTCATTTTCTTCTAAGCCCTACAGTGCAGTTTTCTACAGTCTGGGCTAGAAAGAAGCTTCGTCTTCAGAATGAGTGAATAAATAAATCAATTCCTCATTCATCAATTCATTTATTTGCCAAACCGCTTAATCTTACTAGGGTCTATGGGAAGGCTGGAGCCTATCTCTGCTGGCTCTGGGAGAAAAGGTACACCCTGAAGAGCTCATCAGTCTATCGAAATGCCAACACACACAAACACACACACACACACACACACACACGCACACACACACACACACACACACACGTGTACACTTAGAGACCAATAAGACTAATGTGCATGTCTTTTGACTATCAGAGGAAACCAGATTGCCTGGAGGAAGCTCACGCAAGCACAAGGACAATATGCAAACTCCATATAGAAAAGCCCTTGCTGAGCCCAGGACCCTGAACCAGGACCTCTTTACTGTGGGTTGTACATGATAACCAGTACACCACTGTGCCATCAATAAAAATAAAACCGGATCGGGCCGAGATAAAACATTTGTCTGTGGTTTCCTGTGCTCGTACTATCCCCCACCGTGTTAGGAATGCAGGATCTAATCCTTTTGTTCCTCTGTACGGGTCTCATCTTTCTTTTTCCTCTCTCCATCTTTTCCAACAGCTCCAGCTTCTTCATGCTCCTATTGCCTCAAGTGCATGCTGCGAAAACACAGATAAAGGGACTTTTTATTGTCCATTTTCCACCAGCCCATACTGTATATACACACCATACACGCACTCACACTTATTGATCTGTAGCAGCATTCCAGAGAGATTGTGTGTGTGTGTGTGTGTGTGTGTGTGTGTGTGTGTGTGTGTGTGTGTGTGATGGTAGATAGCACAGCCTCTGCTGCCTTTCTGAGGGAAGTCCCATGAAGCCACAGGTCTCTGAGTGGTGTGCAGTTGTGTTGTTGTTGTTGACTTTGACGTGATACTTTTACGTCTGTAGGTTGAGGAGCAGCAGAAGAAATATTTCTGTCTGTCATTGTCTCTTTGAAATAACTGAAACACAGAGGTATTGGGGGGATATTTTGGGTATATTCATTAAATAATGTAAGAATTCTGTGAGCTTTTTTCCTTTTTGGATTTTAAAGACCCATGTTTCATTTTTCAGGTTGCAACTGATGAATAACTCTATTTATAGTCAGGTTGGTGATGCTGTTATACCCTGTTTCCGTGAATGAACACTATATGGTTCTCCAGGAAGTGTGACAGGGTTCCTCAGGGGAACCAACCTAGGAACATCTTAGGGTGGTAGAAAGAAACTTGATAATGACGACTATAATGATGACAACATAGTTGATGATGATGGTCATGGTGGTGATCATGATGGTGGTGATGATGATTTATATTATGATGATGACGATGAGGATGATGATGATGGAACCTTTTTTTTCAAAAAGGGTTCCTTAAGGGCTCCTTGGATTAACACAAGGTACTACCTGAAACAAATGATAATTGAACTGAAGAGATGATGACAGTAATGAGAACTGTGTTGTTGATCAGGAGGATGATGATGATGATGATGATGATGATGATGATGATGATGATTATCATCACACTGTTAAATGTTTCTGCACTAACTATCTTTTCTCTGTCCCTCTTAGGTGTGTTCACTAGCTCTAACTGGTAGTCTGTGTTTTAGTCTGTGTAATTTCCAGCCCTCTGGTCTTTTTCCCACTAACTGTTCTTCTTCTTTTTCTCTGTCATTCCATTATTTCTTTCTGTTTTTTCTTTTGTTTTGTTTTTTGTTCTCACTTCTTGTTCATTGTCATTCGGTTGCTGCATGTACGCTCTTCATTTTGCTTGCTTGTACAACACATAATCTCCCCTACCTTTCAATATGTGTGCGTGGGGGTGTGTGGGCACGTGTGTGTGTGTGTGTGTGTGTGTGTGTGTGTGTGTGTGTGTGTGTGTGTGTGTGTGTGTGGGCGTGATATCATAGATCCCGTTGACCCATCAGACGATGATTTATTCCATCTGTTTGATAATTTTCCCACCCCCATCCCAGATACGTCCACTCCCATGATCCCCCCTGTAGGCGTGCAGGCTGTGGCTCTCTCCTCGGACTCAGTCAGGGTGAGCTGGGCGGATAACTCCATGAGCAAAAACCAGAAGAGCAGCGAAACGCGTTATTACTCTGTCAAATGGAGGGGCAGCCATTCCAGCAGCAGTAAATACAAGGTAAAAGGAAAAGAGGAAAGGATGGAGGGATTTATTGGCAGATGGATGGGTGACTGTCTAGATGTGTAGAAGGATGGACAGTTGGATATATGAATAAAAAAAGTATGTATGAATGATGGATGGATGGATGAATAGTTGGAGATAAATGGCTGGGTGGATGATAGGTGGACAGTTGGGGAGATTGTATATGTAGATGGCTGTATATAGATTTATGGATAGTTGGGGGGGTAGATTAATGGATGGATGGGTGGATAGATAGATGAATAGTTGGAGAGATGAATGAAAGATTGAGTGGATAAATGATTAAACAGATGCATGAATAGATGGATGAATGGATAACTGGATGGGAAGATAGATGGAGAGATGGTTTGATGGATGGGTGGCTGGATGGATGACGAGTTAGAAGGATTGGTGGGTGGATAGATGTGTTTTTGAATCAAAGGATGCATTTCCTGTATGGTATATACAGTAATGGGTGGATGTAAGGATGGATGGACGGATGGATGGGTAAATATAGCCAAATCTATACAGTTATTTAAAATGTGTGTGTGTGTGTGTGTGTGTGTGTGTGTGTATGTGCGTGTGTTTGTGTTTACGTGTTTTCACAGTCCGCAGACACCACAGGACTGAGTCACACCGTAACAAGTCTGAAGCCCAACACCATGTACGAGTTCGCCGTCATGGTCACGAAAGGTCGCAAGTCGAGCACGTGGAGTATGACTGCACACGCCACCACGTATGAAGCAGGTACACAGTGTACTTAATGTCACATGGGCAAACAAAAAAAGTACAACATTACTGATTACCTTTAAATAATTATTAATAAAAATATATTTTTTACATTTTTACAATAAAACCCCCAGATCAGTGGAGGACTCTCTTTTCATCTTCCATGCACAACATTGCTCTTCATGGGATGGGAAGGAATGATGCTCATCATCATTCCTTTCAGACTTTGTTTATAGTTTATTTATTAGCTGTGAGGTTTTTTTTTCACACTGCTTTTCTCTTTTCACTCATTACCCAGAATGCACTGCTGCTTAAACAAGCAAATTTCACGACTCGGTTTTGTAAAACCTCTTATTGTTATGCTTCCGTGCTGCATGGTGCCTCATGTCATTGTTTACCACGGCTAATATACAGAGCCTAATTACACTGTTTTTTCAATAAACACGTGCAAGGAAGGGGGAGCAAACACTTCCAAAAAGACCTTGTGTAATTCCCACCAGCGGTTTGTGTGTCTTGTGCCGTGATTTTGTTTGAAAAGCTTAATTGAGGTTTTGTTGAAAAAGTGTAAGGGCTTTTTTTTTGCCTCCAGACCACAATATTTCAGGAAGCTCTTACTTCTGAGCGAATGTTGCACTTCAGGCCTGATGGGTGTTTACTTTTCTAGGATTGGTTTTCACAACGCTAATCATATCAGTCATATTTTACGATTCAGACAAACATTTATTCATTAAGGGCGGCATGGTGGCGTAGTGGTTAACATGTCCGCTTCACAACAAGAAGGGTTGGAGTTTCAGGCTCCTCTTGGATGATTCACATTTTTGTATGGTTTCTATGTCCTCCCTGTGCTTGTGTAGGTTTCCTCCAACAGTCCAAAGACATACTTACTAGTGGCCTAAGTGGCCGTTCCTAATTGCCCTCTTAGAGGTGAGTGTAAATGGTTGTGTGTTTCCCTGCGATGGACTGGTGAGCTGTTCAGGGTTTACCCTGCCTCCGCACAGATTTGGTCATATGACCCGAATAAGATTAAGTGGTTCAGCAAATGGATAGATTCATGTTTTTCTTTATTTGTTTGTTAACATTTTCATCTCATCTTCTTCTGCTTAATCCGGGGTTGGGTCGCGGGAGCAGCAACCTAAGCAAAGAGGTCCAGACATTTCTCTTCCATAGCCACTTTCTCCAGCTCTTCCGGGGGACACCGAGGCATTCCCAGACAAGCCAAGAGACATAGTTCCGCCAGCATGTTCTGGGTCGACCCCGGGGTCTCTTCCTGGTTGGACATGCCAGAAACACCACACCAGGGACGCGTTCAGGAGGCATTCTGACCAGATGACTGAGCCACCTCAACTGGCCCCTCTCAATGCGAAAGAGCAGCGGTTCTACTCTGAGCTCTCCCCGGATGGTAGAGCTTCTCACCTTATCTCTAAGGGAGAGCCCCGACACCTGGCGATGGAAGCTTATTTCAGCTGCTTGTATCCGCGATCTTGTTCTTTTGGTCATTACCCAAAGCTCGTGACCACAGGTGAAGGTTGGAATGTAGATCATCTGATAAATTTAGAGCTTTGCTTTGTGGCTCAGCTCATTCTTCACCACGACGGACCGGTACAGGCTCCGTTTAACAGCAGAGGCTGAAGCAATCCATCTGTCGATCTTCTGCTCCATCCTTCCCTCACTATAGAGTTGGTCAAGAGTGCTACGGCCAGGACGTACCACAGCCACATTGCTCCTCCTGAATCCGAGGTTCGACTATCGGTCGGATCCTCCTTTCCAGTAGCCCTGCACAGACCTTTCCGGGTAGGCTGAGGAGTGTGATTCCCCGATAATTGGAACACATGCTCCGGTCCCCCTTTTTAAAAAGGGGGACTACCACCCCGGTTTGCCAAGCTAGAGGTACAGCCCCCAATGACCACGCGATGTTACAGAGACGTGTCAACCAAGACAGTCCTACAGCATCCAGAGCCCTGAGATATTCAGGGCGAATCTCATCCAACCCTGGAGCCCGAAAACCACAGGTGTCCACCACTGGGTACGGGGGTTACCACCACAACAAGCACCGACGACCTTCCGGCCACAGCTATGGGCTGCCGACACTGCAATGGAGGATTCCATGTCACCACCTCCTCCGGGACGTGGTTATAGCTCTGCCGGAGGTGGGAGTTAAAGGTCTCTTGGACAGGAGACTCCACCAAATGTTCCCAGCAGACCCTAATTACACGCTTGGGCCTGCCAGGTCTGGGAGGCAGCCTCACCCGCCATTGAAGCCAGCTCACCACCAGGTTGTGATCGGTTGACAGCTCAGCTCCCCTCTTCACCCGAGTGTCCAGAAAATGCGACCGCAATTCCGTAACACGACTACAAAGTCGATCATTGAACTGCCACCTAGGGTGTCCTGGTGCCAAGTGCACATACGGGCATCCTTATGTTTGAACAGGGTGTTTGTTATAGACAAACTGTGCCGAGCACAGAAGTCCAACAACGAAACTCCATTCGGGTTCAGACTGGAGAGGCCGTACCTACCGATCACACCCTTCCAGGTCACACTATCATTGCCCACATGAGCGGTGAAGTCTCCCAAGACAACAAGTGAGTCTTCTGACAGAGCGTTCTCCAACTCACCCTCTGAAGACTCGAAGAAGGGTGAGTACTCTGAACTGTCATTTGGTGCATAAGTAGAAATAACAGTCAGGACCCGTTCCCCCAGCTCAAGGCGGAGGGAAGCTACCCTTTCGTCAACCGAGGAGAATTTGGGCACAGAGACGGGGGGCAACAAGGATGCCCACACCGGTTTGCTGCTTCTCCCGATGAGCAACTCCAGAATGGAATAAAGTCCAGCCTCTCTCGAGATGGGTGGTTCCAGAGCCAAAACTATGCGTTGAGCTGAGCCCGACTATATCTAGTTGGTATCGCTCCACCTCACGCTCCACGCTCCACCTTCCTCACCAGAGAGGTGACATTCCACGTCCCTAGAATCAGAGACAGTAACCGAGGATCGGTCCAACAGAGAAAGCTTTGGAGTAAATTGTGAATGATGTCATTTTAGTAACATATTTAAAACTAATCTGTATGCACCTTGTGTTTTTTCCCCCCACCTCTTCCTAGCACCAAGCTCCGCCCCAAAGGACCTGACTGTGATTGGTCGAGAGGGTCGTCCCAGATCGATTCTCATCAGCTGGCAGCCGCCACTTGAAGCTAATGGCAAGATCACAGGTAAGAATATACATCAGCCTTCCTTGGCGTTCAAAAAAAGCAAGGAACAGTATTATGTTTTAAACATCCCGAAGTGGTCAATGTCCATTAGTATACACGTAAATGACGCGATCTGATTGGCTTGCTATTTTAGAGATTTTCAACATTATCCCGAGTGTATAATGCTAGAATCAAAGTAACTGTGTCGCCGCTTGACAGGGTTACTTGGAGTAATGTGGTGTTTATCACACTTTAAAACTGGAAAGAAATAAAAACATACAAATGTAGTTTGAGTTTTTTCTTGCTTCCATACAGTATCTAGGTCCTTCTCAAAAAATTTGCATATTGTGATAAACTTCATTATTTTCTGTAATGTACTGATAAACATTAGACTTTCATATGTTTTAGATTCATTACATACGACTAAAGTAGTTCAAGCCTTTTATTGTTTTAATATTGATCATTTTGGCAAAAAAGTAAAGAAAAACCAAAGATCCCCAGCTCAAAAAATTAGCATATTTCATCTGACCAATAAAAAAGTGTTTTTAATACAAAAAAAGTCAACCTTCAAATAATTATGTTCAGTTATGCACTCAATACTTGGTCGGGAATCCTTTTGCAGAAATGACTGATTCAATGCGGCGTGGCATGGAGGCAATCAGCCTGTGGCACTGCTGAGGTGTTATGGAGGCCCAGGATGCTTCGATAGCGGCCTTAAGCTCATCCACAGTGTTGGGTCTGGTGTCTCTCAACTTTCTCTTCACAATATCTCACAGATTCTCTATGGGCTTCAGGTCAGGAGAGTTGGCAGGCCAATTGAGCACAGTAATACCATGGTCAGTAAACCATTTACCAGTGGTTTTGGCACTGTGAGCAGGTGCCAGGTCGTGCTGAAAAATGAAATCTTCATCTCCATAAAGCTTTTCAGCAGATGGAAGCATGAAGTGCTCCAAAATCTCCTGATAGTTAGCTGCATTGACCCTGCCCTTGATAAAACACAGTGGACCAACACCAGCAGCTGACACGGCACCCCAGACCATCACTGGCTGTGGGTACTTGACACTGGACTTCAGGCATTTTGGCATTTCCTTCTCCCCAGTCTTCCTCCAGACTCTGGCACCTTGATTTCCGAATGACATGTAAAATTTGCTTTCATCCCAAAAAAGTACTTTGGACCACTGAGCAACAGTCCAGTGCTGCTTCTCTGTAGTCCAGGTCAGGCGCTTCTGCCGCTGTTTCTAGTTCAAAAGTGGCTTGACCTGGGGAATGCGGTACCTGTAGCCCATTTCCTGCACACGCCTGTGCATGGTGGCTCTGGATGGTCCCCCAAGGTCTGGAATCAGCCCTTATCCACAATCTTCCTCAGGGTCCGGTCACCTCTTCTGGTTGTGCAGCGTTTTCTGCCACACTTTTTCCTTCCCACAGACGTCCCACTGAGGTGGCTTGATACAGCACTCTGGGAACAGCCTATTCGCTCAGAGATTTCTTTCTGTATCTTACCCTCTTGCTTGAGGGTGTCAATGATGGCCTTCTGGACAGCAGTCAGGTCGGCAGTCTTACCCATGATTGCGGTTTTGAGTAATGAACCAGGCTGGGAGTTTTTAAAAGCCTCAGGAATCTTTTGCAGGTGTTTAGAGTTAATTGGTTGATTCAGATGATTAGGTTAATAGTTTCGACTACCTTTTCATGATATGCTAATTTTTTGAGAGAGGAATTTTGGGTTTTCATGAGCTGTATGCCAAAATCATCAGTATTAAAACAATAAAAGACCTGAAATATTTCAGTTGGTGTGCAATGAAGCTAAAATATATGAAAGTTTAATTTTTATCAGTATATTACAGAAAATAATGAACTTCATCACAATATGGTAATTTTTTGAGAAGGACCTGTATACTAAAACTCACTAATAGGAAGGAAGTTTACTTACATTTCCACGTAGTACGAAGTGAAGACTGAATGAGGAGGCAAAAAAGACATCATTAGCTACACAGCACTAAGCTGGGCGGAGTTCACCCGACATGTTTCTGTCATGAATAAATACTTAAAAATTTATAAAATCCTGTTTTAGTTTGCTTCTATTTATGTTTCCGTGTAGTATGTACTAATGATATGAAAGGGATTTAAAAAGATGTTGTTACACAGCTCTTCTCATGGAGTTTTTGGAATTTATCATTTTTATACAACTGAGCAACTGCAGATTAAGGACCTTGCTCAGGGGCGCAACAGTGGCAGCTTGATTCTACTGGGACATGCACCCCCAACTATTGGATCAATTGTCCAGCCACTAACCCTCAGCCACTAACCCACCACGGCCACAGTCGACCAGGTTATATTTATTTATTTATTTGCTTATGGTCCTGTGTAGTATATACTAAAAACAATTACATGCCTCAGGTTTGAAGATGCACGGATGTTGCTGTATTGACTTACTGCTCACTCTCAGGGACTATTTAGCAATATCCACCTCACCTTCCTGGTATAATTGCTAATTATCCAATCGGATCACACATTTAGCTTTTAGTAAAATATACTGTCAGGTGTTTGTGTACAGCTTAGAATTCCCTCATGCATGTGAATAAGACATTGGGAAATATATTCTGCGTCTTCTGAGCTACATTTATTTTTTATTTTTTGCCTTCTGTGTGTTCGGAGTTTGGCTTGACAGAATGGTGTTTTGTGTAAAACCTTATTGCTGTTTATACATTCCGTGGCTGTCAGGAAGAATTTCAGGAGCCAAACATACACCCAGAATATTTACCTTTCTGGGGGAATAAATCAGTTACTTAACAAAACCCAACTTTGTAAACTTTTGCTCTTGTTCGAAATAAAGCGCTGATTAAGCAGCGGACGTAAGGCGCGTTCTGATTGGACATTTCGTGATTTATTATTCATTGCTCAATATCATCTCAAGTGAGGCGTGGTTGAACTGATTGTACATCAGTGTCAGTGTTGCTCGTTTACTGTAGCAGTGCACAGTTCCACCGTCCCAGGATGATGTCACAGTGTGTGTGGTGAGAGGAACACATGAATCAGAAGCCATATTGAAAACGGGTCTTTCTTTGTTTGATGGCGGTTCGAAAAAATAAATATATCTGGGTAAAGATGAGGGCGCAGGGAGGGTAGAAGTGGAAACACAAACAGCATTACACACTACATTGCATTACACTACACATGTTCATCTCTTGTGGTATTTGAACGTTACAGCCCATTCACATCTGTTCTTTATACTTCTCTTTCTCTCTCTTTCTCTCTCTCTCTCTCTCTCTCTCGCTCTCTCTCTCTCTCTCTCTCTCTCTGCTCTTTTCAGGTTATATAGTGTACTACACATTGGATAAGAACATGGCCATCGATGACTGGGTGATGGAGCCCATTACCGGAGACAGACTCACCCACCAGGTCATGGATCTCAATCTCGACACCGTCTACTATTTCCGCATCCAGGCAAAAAATGCCAAGGGAGTAGGGCCTCTCTCCGAGCCTGTCCAGTACAGGACATCCAAAGGTACACATATACAAAGCATCCGATATTTAAAGGCAAGTAACAGGAAAAGCCATGTCCATAACTGATTATTGTTCTGTAGGTGTTTTACTTCTTAGATAACACACACACACACACACACACACACACACCTCACTGCATGAGTCGGTTCTGTATCAGTACGTCAGACCACAGCAGCATCCCAATACGTTTTACAACATTCTGAGATGAATGAGGAACCATTACTGCGCTGTGTATGGAAGTTCACTGGTTCTGTCATCCATCTTCATCAAGATGGGTTAATGACTGTGACACACACACACACAAGAAAGCTTAATTAATGTGATCGCTAACATCTTGTGTGTGTGTGTGTGTGTGTGTGTCTGTGTGTCGGTGTATGTGTGTGTGTGTGTGTGTGTGTGTATGTGTGCAAGGGTCCTGAGGGATTTGTTCAGGTGTCCCTAGTTTGCTGTCTGAGTTTGTTAACCAGGTTTATCATTAAGCAGGAAGGTTAAAAGATACACCTCTAATTGAACGGGAAGCGTTAATTAGGTTTACACTGTTACAGGAAAGGGCGGAGTCTTATATGACTCCAAATCTGAGATACATGTAAAAAAAAATAGTGGTGAGCAAAGTGTTTAAAAAAAAGAAATTAAATGTTACTATATTTTTAAAAGACTATTAGGAGCAATACTGAAGGATAGCACAGCAGCGTCGTGGCTATCAGGTCCACCTCACAGCAAAAAGGTAATGAGTTTGAATCCCATGCTTGTGTGGTTGTGTGCTTTCTGTGTGGAGTTTGCATATTCTCCAAGTTTTATTTACAGAATTTGATATAGACCCTTCTCCAGAGAGACTTAACATTTATCAATTTTATACAAATAAGTAGTTCGGGGTTAAGGGCCTTGCTCAAGCGGCATTTTGGCGGTACTTGGGTTTGAACTCCCAACCTTCGGATCAGTAATCCAGAGCCTGAACCACCGAGTCACCACTACAAGTGTGCTTTACATGCTGTTTGCACCTTTCTTTAATAATACATGGATCCCTCACTTTCCGCGGATAATTGTGACCAAGATTCCCCCCGCGACCACCGAATTCTGCGAAGTAGGATCACCCCCTGACACTCCCCCTCCCCGACTGACATATACGTACGTGTATACGTGTATATAATATCAATAAATACATATTCAATGCTACAAATGCTTATAATAACAATTAACATTAAAAAATAACGCATAAGATGTAAATAAAATATAAATACACACACATAAAGACTCGGGCACACAGTCGCGCACCACACATTAAAATGTAAGTAGTTTTGATGTGAGGTTTTGGGTTGTTTTTTGTTTTGAGTTTGTTTAGGGTTTTTTGTTGTTGTTGCATAATTAGCCTTGTTTTTGTTGCATTTTCCTCATCTTTTTCCCTATTCTTCCTTAATTTCCTTATTTTTAATTCGATGAATATTAAAAAAAAAAAAAAAAAATGCGATGCATTGAAGCCGCGTGAATTGAAGCGTGAAGTAGCGAGGGATTCCTGTAGTTAAATCGACTGGAGCTGGATATAAACCGCTCTGTATCTCTTTTTTTATTTTCATTGCTTTACGTCACAATTAAATTTATCGATTGTCTTTTTCTTTCATGTCACTGCAGTCGAACACCCAGACAAGATGGCCAATGACCAAGGTGAGAGAATTCACATTGATTATGATTCCCAACAGGTGGCATGCTAGCATAGTGGATAGCATTTCTGCCTCACACCAAGAAGGTCCCGAGTTTGAATCTCTTTCTCAGTGAGAGCGTTTTTTTGGAGTTTGCTTATTCTTTCTTTGCTTGTAGGGATTTTCACTGGGTACACCGGTTTCTTCCTCCAGGCCTGACATGCACATTGGACTAATTGGATGTTCCAAATTGCCCCTGTGTGTGTGTGTGTGTGTGTGTGTGTGTGTGTGTGTGTGTGTGTGTGTGTGTGTGTACATGACTCCAGCCTGCCCATGACCCTTGTTGGTGGTTATTAAGTGGTTTGGTGAAAGGATGAACGAATAATACTTTCCGAGCCGCAAGTACACTGTAAATGATTATGAAACATGCAGACTCTGGTTGCTGGACGGCAGACACGTTTAATCTGTATATGTAGGAGGTTTACAAATGAGCGGACAATTAAAAGGAAGTCATTGACTAATGTCCAGGGATCACTGATTGACCTGTGATGAAATCATCAGCCGGTGGTCTCATCTGATGGGGTCAACTTTCCTGATTTTAGAATTTCCTTCGTTTAAAAAGGAACCTTCTCACCTTCTCTACATGGGATGAATGAGAGATATCAATACCAAGTGTCTTCTCTCTGTATCTGTTCTATCAACTTCTCCTCTTTTGTCCGACCTGGAAAAAGAGTCATTTATCACGCCTCCCATTAATGAATCTTTTCCTGCAGGTCATTATCAATTCTACAAACCTGAAATAAGGCTACTGAAGACATAATATTGGCTTAAAAGGATGAGGAATGATGGAGGGAAGAGGGGAGTGATTAGGGAGCGGAGGGGTGAGGGGTGGAGCTAGGCGTTGCATGTGAGTGTTTCAGTATCTCGGCCCGTCACATGCAGACTAATGAGAGTTCATTTAGGGTTTTGTTTTAATTAAGGACGGAGCTCATTACACAGGAATATACTGTTGCTAATCATTTATACCTGCATGGATAACTCTGAATGAGAGAGAGAGAGAGAGAGAAGTTCATTTTTTAGCTTTAAGCATCACTGCTAATTCCCTGATATCCAATTAATAATCATAATTTTACTCATTAGGGGTGTGTGTGTGTGTGTGTGTGTGTGTGTGTGTGTGTGTGTGTGTGTGTGTGTGTGTGTGTGTGTGTGTATTGAAATACAGACAGCCCTCGTGTTAAGAAATTGTTCCCCCTTTAAAAACACTGAAGGACAAACAAGCCGCTAAGCAATGCAACGTTTACCTAAATGTCACTTTTCTTTCCTCGCTTTCAATCGGACTCATTATTCTTAAGCGACGAAGCAGACGTCTGTCTTCATGGACTGTGAGATTGATGAATGTTAGACGTACTCATGTCCTCTGGACCAGAGTATGCAGATGGCAACACTGTGGAGG
>CM045740.1:23835724-23858224 GCA_024760905.1 Plotosus lineatus | reverse complement strand
GTACATTGAATGTATATTAGGATCAGATCTGCTCATGGCCATCCTTTATGGATTTGAACTCGCCACCTTCCAATTCACAGCATTACATTCATATTTACAGAATTTGGCAGACGCCCCTATGCAGACCGGCGTACGCTCTTCTCTCAGTTATACAACTGAGCAGTTACGGGGTTAAGGACTTTGCTCAAGGGCCCAGTAGTGGCACATTGGTGGTACTGGGACATAAATCCTCAACATTCTCATTGAGAACAGAGAGCCTGAACCACTGACCTACGACAGCCCCCTAACAGAAATTGTAGCACTGCAAAAAGTTAAGCACGTCCAAAAGATGGGTGGACCTAAAAAGAAGTCAAATAGGACCCAGAACAAGAGTCATCACAGTAGAATTTTACTCAATACAGCCAAATAACGGTGGAACAGTGGCATAGTGGTTAGCACGTACGCCTCACAGCGAGAAGATCCTGGGTTCATATCCCAGGCTCAGTGAAGGCATTTCTGTGTGGAGTTTGTATGTTGTCCCTGTGAGTGTCTGGGTTTCCTTTGGGTACTCCGGTTTCTTCTCACAGTTCAGGGTCATGCACATTAAGCTGCCTGGATATTCTCAATTGCCCATAGGCGTGAATGTGAGTGTGAATGGTTGGCCCTATGATGGGCTGTCGAGCTGTTCAGGGAATTCCCCAGCAAAAAGTCTTGCGTTCAAGTCTCAGGCTCAGTGAGGGCATTTCTGTGTGGGGTTTGCATGTTCTCCCCATGCAGGACCAAAACTAGACCCAGAACAAGTAGCAGATATATGTCAGAAGTAGAACAGAACTCTGATTGTATACAGACCAGAAGGACGACCCCCCCCCCCCCCAAAAAAAAAAGTAAGTAGGTCTGACATCTAAAACAGAGGCCAAACTACCCCAAAACTGGACCAGAGACAAATACAAACTCATGACATGCTCTAGAAGTCCAAGAAACCAAGGTCAAGAACAAACCCAAAAGTAAACTTCGAATCAGACTCTCAGAGTGATAAAACCAAAACTGATGGAACCGTATCGTGTAGCCATTCTGTCGACACTCAGAACCTTTTACCCCACAGAAGTGGGTCGGAGGGGTATCTATGCATTTACCCCTTGCACAAACAAAACAGGGTCGGCTCACAGTGGGGAGCAGCACCAGATCCATCATGTGTCCTCTTTATTTTTGAAAGTCAGTATACAACCCTGGAAATCTCTTCCCTTGCTGATTACCCTGACCTTGCTTTCAGTCACAATAACGAGCTGATGATACAAGATAGAGGATGGAATACCCGTCGCTCACCCTTACACTCGTCATCCATTGTTAGCAGAGTGGAAGAACTGCGAGGGAGAACGAGTTTAACAGCTCACAGAATGGGAGAAAATGAGGCAAAGCAGCTCAGCTGCCATGGTGATGCCCTTCGATTTGGCACAACATAATGCTATTGTCCTCCTGGATCTCCCCCTCTTCACCGCTGTGCCAACTGCAGGTGCCATACGACAATAATCGTCGACCAGACGAGGAAAGAGGGAGCTTATTAGTTCCAAGTCTCTAAGCAGGAACAGGTGTTAGGAGAGTGAGGATGAGAGAAAGGGGCTGGCGCGGTTCTCAGTGTCTCGCTAACAGCCATGCTAACTACACTATACGAGCTCATTGCGTCGCTTTGTTGCTTGACTTTCAAATCATAATTTGGTGTCATTTTCAAAAAGAAGAACTCATGTGGGAGAAATGTGGGAATGAAAATGTTGAGTGCGATGTTTGTGTAGCAAGAATAGCTTTTTTGTACACTCGATAATGTAGCGGTTAGCACATCCGATTGACGGCGAGAGGATTTCTGAATCGAGCCGCTGATTCTCAAACGTGTGGAATTTGCATGTTATTCCCATGCTTGCGTGTGTTTCTTCCTTGTACTCTGGTTCTCTCCAACACTACAAAGACATGCTCATGAGGCTAATTCAGTGGTTCTCAAATGGTGGGGCACGCCCCCCTGAGGGGGGGGGGGGTGCGATGCCAGAGGGGGACGCGTGTGACCCCAGGTAGCATGCTTTTTTTGCCATACTAGAATGAAGTGTAATTGTACAGCTAGTACAGTAGGTGGCAGTGGCTCCCTCACTGTCAAAGTGTGCCCAGAGAGAATTAGCTCAATGGTAAAATATGAAGTGAAGTTGGTAAACTCAACATGGAAAATGTTTAACAGGGATGAAAAGAGAAGGCGGAGAGAGAGAGAGAGAGAGAGAGAGAGACGAACACGGTGAGAGAAACGAAAGTCTCCCGGAAGTTAAGTGGAGGAGGTATGATGAAGTGGATGTAACACTCGGCTTCACTGTGCTGCAGTGAGAAACGTGGAAAGACCGCTGTATTTACTGTGTCTGAAAACATAGGCAGTGGACAGCATGAACCCAAATAAATGAAAGCGCCACTGAAAGACATCACATCCCGATCATGTGATGAGCCGTGTGAGTTTTTTTTAGCGAAAACGTGCTGAGTATTGCCAACAACCATCCCGCTTTGTGAAGGCTAATACAGCAAACCAGCGAGCTCCGTTAGCATCAGATAAGGTGGAGTACCAAACTGCTCAGTGCAGAAAACCCCACAGCAGAGCAGAGGAACTGATCCGACCTGCAGCAGACATGGCTCTGTCATGCTGGGTGACGTCACTGCTGCGGAAATAAGTCCAGGTCCCAGTTCAGCATTGAGCAGGAGCTGAGAGTTCAGTATCGTGCTTTAAACCCGGCTTCGAAAAGCTGTGCACTGCAAACGTGCTCATTATAGCCATTAATCTGGATTTACTCATTTTGACAAAAAAAAAATAAAATAATAATAATAATACGAATTGTTTTATTCATTTTTGTTTTGTAGGTTAAAGTGTTTTATATATTGTGTTCCTGAGTTAATATTGCTGATCAATTTGAATTTATTATTATTTATTGATTTTATTTTGTTTTATTTTTCAGTATCAAATGGTTCAAATTGTTGGTCAAAAATGTTTACAGTTTAAATAAGGATACTTTTTTTTTTTTTTAATTTCAGGCAAACTGATGCACTTTAAATCTTTTTGTTTTAAAACTATAAATTGTTTAGATTATTGTTTGTTGGAAGTTGATCTATATTTCTTCCTTTTTTGTATTCATAATGATAATAATGATGCAGTGTTCTGCAGAGGATTACTTATAATAATTTTATAGACAAATGACACTATTTATAGTCGGGGGGGGGGCGGCGAGAAATGTTTTCCTCTTCAGGGAGCAACAGAAAATAATTGAGAAGCTCTGGGCTAATTGTGTATTCTGGATTGCCCCTCGGTGTGAGTGTGAATATGAATGAGTGTGAATGATTATGTATGTGTTGGATCTGCGATGGTCTGTCAAGCTGTTCAGGGTGTACTCCGCCTTTGCCCGGAGTTACCTGGAATGGGCTCCAGCCTCCCTGTGATCCAAATAAAGGGTAAAGTGGTTGAGAAAGCAAACAAAAGAAATAATTCTGACGTAGTCATTGATGAATTGTAATATCAGGCTGGAGATTCCTCCATGTGAAGTTCTTCGCAACGTTCCTTGATCATAGTCGCGGTGCTTTGTATCCGTTTCCATAACCAAAAAATGTCTGTGTGTTTCAGAGCCACCCATTGGCCAGATGCGGCCTCCGCACGGCAGCGTAACTCCTCAGAAGAACAGCAACCTGCTGGTGATCATCATGGTGTCTGTGGGTGCCGTCACCGTCGTCGTTGTGGCCATTGTGGCACTCATTTGCACGCGTCGATCCTCCGCACAACAAAGGAAGTGAGTCCTGTTCTGTTTATGTAGACACGAATATAATCTCTGGATCAGTGTATCGCTTTAACATTTTTGTAAATGAAGACTGTGTCGCTGCTGCTGTGTGATATTCTCTCGA
This sequence comes from Plotosus lineatus, assembly GCA_024760905.1. NCBI lineage: Eukaryota > Metazoa > Chordata > Actinopteri > Siluriformes > Plotosidae > Plotosus > Plotosus lineatus. The sequence continues at coordinate 23,854,336 of CM045740.1, read as the reverse complement.
ACACAGAGATCACCACTTCTGCGCAAGTCTGCACGAACTCAGCAGTCACAGTGTGTTCTCATGGCTTGTTTTGAGAGTCTGTTGCCTATGGTGTTACTGCCCCCCCCCAACACCCCCCCCCCCAACACCTCCCCCCCCCCATGTACATTGTTAGACGATAGAGGGGTCAGCGCTTCCAGAAAAATCTCTCACAGCTGTTTTAGTCTTTTTCTGAAGTCAGAGGGAGACATGAAGGCAACACTTTTAAGCCCATAATCTTTAAACCAACCCATGATTATAACGTGTCTATATTTATAGAACACACACCCTATATAATTGGGTTTTTAATGAGCTTGATTACCATTTTGTGCATGTCTAAGTGTTATTACAGTATCCTGGATACTCTGAGTGAGCTCAGGAACCTCTAGAACATTATCTCTAAACTTAATATACACTCACAAAAAGTGAAGTTGTTAAATTACATAACTGCTAGAAACCAGTGTGTGTGTGTGTGTGTGTGTGTGTGTGTGTGTGTGTGCATTCTGAGGACAGGAACCTGCATTAGTTGGACTTCCATTTTGCTGTCAAGGAGTGACTATGTAGAGAGCAAACAAATTAAACCTGTGTGTGTGTGTGTATATGTGTGTGTGTGTGTAGAAAGCGAGCCACACACAGTGCAGGAAAAAGGAAAGGAAGTCAGAAAGACTTGCGACCTCCTGACCTGTGGATCCATCATGAAGAGATGGAGCTGAAAAACATTGAGAAACCATCCAGCTCTGCCCCGTCCGGCCACGAATCACCAATCCAGAGCTGCCAAGAGATTGCCCCTGTCAGCCACAGCCAATCAGAGAGTCAGATCGGCAGCAAGAGTAGCCATTCAGGTGACACTTGGAAGCCGTCATGTTTCACTTTGAACATCAAAGTGTAATCAAAGTGATTCGAAATTTCGCAAGCTGCTTGATTGATTGACAGCTTATTATTTATAACTCCCAAATCCTCTGAGTCACTCGGATGATAAATTGCATAATATACTGTATTTCAAAAATGATGTAAGCGCAACAGCAGCTGTTTGTGATACTGCTCAGAAAATGCTTACCATTATGTGAGCTGTTAAACATGAAATGTTATCAGTTGTTACCTCTGCTGGGAAGTAATGTTTTCACCTCTGTTTGTTTGAGTGCATTATAACTCAAAAACATATGCACAGATTTTGATGAAATTTATTATACGAGTGGAGCGTGATATAAGTAACAAGCAGTTAAATTTTGGAGCAGATGTGCTTTGTTAAAAAAACCAAATCTTAAGAATTACTGTATTTAACAGCATGGTTCGAGATCTTCAAGGGCTGCCCACTAGGGGGAGACATTTCATTATAAATTTGGCAGGTTATAAAAACCTGCAGACTTTTTTTCAGGTTAATCAGTGCACTTATCCTGAGTTCAACAAGCCCACCTTTAATTATGTAATTACATCATCTATTCTGGTTTATAATTATGACAGAAATAACTGATGCTAAAATTCTTATTTTTTTTCCTGAGTCAAGTGTTCTCTACCTGACTGGTACAGCTGTACATGAGAGCTTGTTTCACTTCCATACTTGATTCTACTGGCTGAAAGTGAAGCCACCCACGGTGGACAAGTTATTCGAACCTGAAATAATGAAAAGCATTCACACTTGATTTAAAGGAAAACACTGATGGATTTTTTGCACTCTAGACTCTTTGAGGTGTTATTAAAATGACTGCAGCAGCTGGTGAGTTCAAGTAGGAAATATACAAACATTCATTAATTTTCTGAACTACTTAATCCTAATTAGGGTTGTGGGGAGGCTGGCGCCAATCTCAGTCGACTGTGGACAAGTGCGGGGTACACCATGTACAGTTAGCCAGGCCGTTGCAGGACCAACACTCACGCAATCATTCATACTCACACTCACCTAGAGGCAATTTGGAACAGCCAATTAACCTATTGTGCATGTTTTTGGACTGTGGGAAGAAACTGGAGTACCCGGAGGGAACCCACGCAAACACAAGGACAATATGCAAGCTCTACACAAAAACGCCTGAGCTAGGAATCGAACCCAGGGCCTTCTTGCAGTGAGGCAGACGTACAAACCACTACACCACGCTGCCACCATATACAAACATCATTTATTGTTTAATACTATAAGGATACGTGCTACAGTTTAACTGCTATGAGTTAAAATTGAATATCTGTTTACATTTAGAAATTAATCACTTTCCAAAATGCTACCTGAAATGCAAATATTAACAACAGCATGAAAATACTTCCACAGCCTTTATCAAAATACGAGATCAGACATGCAGTACACTGCATGCAAGGTTTTTTTCTGTTTGTAAAGGTGGCACTGTCATTACACAGTAATAAAAACCTGTGACACCAGGTAGTCTACAGCTTTACAGCGTAATGCTTTTCTGCTTTGCGCTGTGAAAACATAGATTCACGTTCATTCCGAATGGCTGTCAATGTCAACCAGAACAGAACAGAACCTTCCTGAGTGCTGCCTGTTTAACTGTTCATCTGTCCTCTTTAGGTGGTGATGCAGATGAAGCCTCCAGTGGTATTTCCACTCTAGACCGCTCTCTAGCTGCACGGAGAGCAACACGCTCAAAAATGATGATCCCGATGGACTCTCAGCCCAGCAATACACGTGAGGGAATCAAGCACCTCACATGAGGAGTTTTTTAAATTATTAAATGTTATTGGTTAATTAAAAGAAAAAAAAAACAGTAAAGAAGGCATGGCCTGTGTGTCTGATATTTCAAGTAAAAAAAGGTGTGGCCTCTGTGTCTATTAGTCTATGGGAAAGAGGTGTGGCATCGGTGTGAGTGCAAATGATAAAGGTGTGGCCTCTGTATCTGTTAGCCCAAGTGAAAGAGGTGTGGCCTCTGTCTGTTAGTTCAAGTGAGAAAGGCGTGACCTCTTTGGTAATTAGTCTAAGTGAAAAAGGCGTGGTGTCTGTCAGTGCAAATGAAAAGGGCATGGCCTTTGTGGTAATTAGTCGACGTGAAAAAGGCATAGCTTCTTTCATCATATTCATCATCTTCCTCCAGTTAACCTGGAGTTGGGCCTAAACAATGAGGTCCAGACGTCCCTCGCCTCATTCACTTCCTCCAGCTCTTCCGAGGGTGGGTGGGGAGGACACCGAGGCTTTCCCATAGCAGCCGAAAGACATAATCCCTCCAGCGTGTTAAAGTTTGACCCTGAGGACTCTTCCCAGTTAGACATGCCCAAAAACCACACCAGAAAGGCATTCTAGCCGGATGCTTGAGCCACCTCAAAAATGGCTTTTCTTGGAGGACAGCGGTTCTACTCAGACCTCCTTCCGGATAGCTGAGCTTCTCGCCATATCTCTCAGGGAGAGCCCTGCCACCCTGTGGAGGAAGCTCATTTCAGCCACTTGTATCCACAATCTTGTTCTTTTGGTCACTACACAAAGCTTGTAACCATAGATAGGGTAGATCGACTGGTAAATTGAGAGCTTTTCCTTGCACAGATCACTCTTCTACCTTGATGACCGGTACAAGCTTCGTTTTACAGCAGAGACTGCAGCGATCCATCTGTTGATTTCCCACTCCATCCTTCCCTCACTTGTGAATAAAATCCCAAGATACTTTAACTCCTTAATTTGGGTCAGGTTGTTCATCACAGACGCAGAGGGTGCATTTCACCCTTTTCCAGCTGAAAACTATGGCCTTGAAATTGGAGGTGCTGATTCTCATCTTGACCACTTTGCGCACTGCTGCAAATCACTCCAATGAGAACCGGAGGTTCTGGATTGATGGAACCAAAAGGACATCATCATCTGCAGAGACAAGATCTCATTGCCACTAAATCAGAACCCTCAATGCCACGGCTGTGCCTAGAAATCCTGTCTTAAAAATTATTATCAGAATTGGTGACAAAGGACAGCCTTGGAGGACTCCAACCCTCACCGGAAATAAATTCAACCTGTTGTTACCAATGCAGACCAAACTCTGGCTCCAGTGATACAGAAACCGAATGGCTTGTAGCAACAGGTCTGGAACACCCTGGAACACCACCGGCCACACTATTGTCATTCGACATGGTCGAAAGCGTTCTTTAAATCCATAAAACACATGCGGACAGATGGGGCAAACTCCCATGCCCCCTTCAGGATCCTGTAGAGCACAAGTGTCAAACTCATACCATCATGGGCCATGTGGTTGCAGGTTTTTGTTTCAACCAAACAGCAGCACACCTGACTTGGCTCAGTTAATTAAACAACTGATCTGGATCTTCAAGCAGTTGATTGGGTCAGTCTCTGTACAGAGCACACAGATTGACCAATCAACTGCCTAAAGACTCAAATCGTTTGTTGAAATGAGCGAGTCAGGTGTGCTGCTGCTTGGTTGAAACAAAAACTGGCATCCACATGGCAAGATTTTGACACCCCTGCTGTAGAGTGTATAGCGCTGGTCAAGAGTGCCACGGCCAGGATGAAAAACCACATTCTTCCTCCTGAATCCAAGTTCTGGGGGACTACCACCTCAGTTTGCCAATTCAGAGGTACAGCCTCCAATGACCATGCAATGTTGCAGAGACATGCCAACCAAGACAGTCCTACAACATCTAGAGCCTTGAGATATTCAGGGTGGATCTCATCCATTTCCAGAACCCGACCACCCAGGAGTTTTATGACTACCTCGGCAACCTCAGCCTCAATGATGGGTGGACCTCCACCCAAACCCCCATGTTCTTCCTTCTCCATGAATGGTGTGTTGGTGGGATTGAGCAGGTCCTCAAAGTATTCCTTCCACCTCCCGACAACATCCCTGGTCGAGGTGAGTGGCTCGCCACTTCCTCTGTAAATAGTATTTGTGGAGAACTGCTTCCCCCTCCTGAGGCATCTCATGGTTGTTCAGAACCTTTTCGAGGCCAACTGATAGTCGCTTTCTAGGCCCCCACCAAACTCATTTCACACCAGAGATTTTGCATCTGTGACAGTTCTGGCTGCAGCTTGTTTGGCCTGCCGTTACCTGTCTGCTGCCTTGGGCGTCCCATAGGCCAATAATACCCGATAGGTTTCCTTTTTAACTGGACGGCCCCCTTCTCCGCAGGTGTCCGCCACCAGGTTCGGCGATTACTGTCACGACAGGCAGCAATGACCTTCCAGCCACAGCTCTGGGGTGCCGCCTCAATAATGGAGGCACAAAACATGGCCCATTCAGGTTCCGTGTCCCCCACGTTTGGGATGTGGTTGTAGCTCTGCTGGAGGTGGGAGTTAAAGGCCCCTCAGACATGAGACCCCAACTACATGCTTGGGCCTGCCAGGTCTAGAGGGCAGCTTCCACCTAGCCTCTGTCATTCGAAATGAAAAAGGTGTGGCCTCTCTGTCTATTAGTCCAAGTGAAAAGGATGTGGTCTCTCTGTCTGTTAGTCCAAGTGAAAGGGGTGTGGCCTCTGCAATTATTATTCCCAGTGACAAAAATAAGGAGGCGTGCCTTTTGTGTCTAACATGGCCTGTTGATCCAAGTAAATGAGGTGTTTCCTGTGTGTTGGTCTCTGCCTGTTTTGTGTTGTCTGTGTTTCAGGCGGTAGGAACTTTTTAGTAGTTCTTAGAACTGTTTTAGAGGATTTGTTTTGTGTGTCTGCACTACAGGAACTGCAACTGACTTGTTCTTAGGACACAATTTTAAGGGACTTTTTTCCCCCCTCCTGCATTTGTGTAGATCAGGGATCACCAACGTGGTGCCCGTGGGCACCAGGTAGCCCGCAAGGACACTATAAGTTGCCCGCGGACCTGTTCACTGCTAGTTTTAGGACAGGCCCACAGCTCCATAGCGCCACTCTCCATTGAGCTGCATCTAATTTTTTTGAATATATTTTAAATCAAATCAATATCTTCACATAGATAAATATCATTAATTATTAATGATAACATATAATTAAAGGTAAATTGAGCAAATTTGTAATTTCAGAGGTGTGTTTTGACCTGGTAGCCCTTCGCATTAATTGGTACCCAAGAAGTAGCTCTCGGTTTCAAAAAGGTCGGTGACCCCTGGTGTAGATCTTCTCCCAGCACAACAGGAATGATCATGGGGGTCCCGTGCTACTTCGTGCTTAAATTCATGTGGCTTCAGTGCAACAAAAAAAAAAAAAAAACCCAAAACCCCCCATCAAAACTACTTACATTTTTTATGTGAGGTGCGCATCTGAGTGTGTGCCCCCGCGTGCGTCTGTATGTGTGTGTATTTATATTTTATTTACATCTTATGCATTATTTTTGAATTTTTAATTGTTATTATAAGCATTTATAGCATTGATTGTGCTCTGTTATTGATATTATATACACATCTACATGTATGTATACATCAATCGGGGGGGGGGTTGATCCTACTTTGCGGAATTGGCGGTCATGGGAGATCTTGGTCTCAATTAACCGTGGAAAGTGAGGGATCCATGTTGTGGTATAACCGAACTGCGATTGGTCCAGACTTAATCATGCTGATTGGACGAACATGAGCCAAAGCCACCAACAACTAGCCATCTGAAAATATGGAACTACAGCGTGATTTTGACTAAATTAAATGAAATCACACATTTTCTGTGACATTAACTCAAGAAATAAGGGCCTGTGGCTCTTTTTTTGCCTGATGAGAGATGTGACCTTTGTGTCCATCGGTCACAATAAACTAAGTGTAGTCCCTGTGTCTCTCTGTCAAACAGAAAGGGGTGAGAAATGTACGTTATATCAGTGGTTTCTTCAAATGCATAGATTATTCATTGGATCATTACTGGATAGACCCGACACCCCCTCCTCCCCCACAGGCTTGTGCTGGAGAGTGAATATAGATCATCTCTCTTGGGACACGCCTCATGGTGCTGCAGCTCTTTGGCTAACTTTCTTGCCATAGTAACACTTTAATCGATGGACCTCATCAGTCAGTGCCAGCCTCGACAGGACAGTGGTCCTCCTCTGCCACAGCTGGGAAAACAAAGACACACACACACACACACACACACACACACACACACCATAATCCAACAGCAGATCGATCGATCAAAATCAGACGGCAGTTGCATTTTAACACACTAGCTTTGCTCTCCGGAATGGAACGAGAAGCAGAAAGAGCAATAAGACTTGATAAGTGTGTAATGAATTGCTCCCTGCAGGCCTGACTGCTGCGTGACAGCGTGGACTGAAGCCAGGCCAGTGTTTCATTTGGTTAAACTCCTTAACTGCCCAAACTTCAGGAGAGTTTAGCAGCAATAGCACTGCTCTTAGACTTTATTAACTTTGATTTGTTTACAGTTGGGTTGTCTCCAGTTCAGTCTACCCCCCCCTTTTTTTTTTTCACTTTCTAAAGAGAATTAGATTTATGATGCACACATCTGACTAATTCCAGGATAAAACCAAGATGTTGTATCTAAAGTTCAGCAAAATATTATTTATTTCAAGCAGGCTTTCCGTTCTACGACTTTGTTCGTCCTATTATAAAGTGATGTGTGGCTCCCATGTGGTGCATCGACAAGGTGCATGATTATTAACACAGAGATTGCAAGCTCGAATCAGGCTGAATGCACACAACCATCCGTGACCAGGAGTCCATGCGAGCTAATTGGCCGAGCTCTCACGGGAGGGAGGGAGGGAGGGATGGCATACGTGCACTTTTCTGTCACTCACAGCGATCGGCAGCCAAACGTGTGTCTGTGAACCCATTCGTATGAGGGGGGTGGATAACACTTTCCCGCTAAGACTGCAACCAAATACACATGTGGCACCGTTCGAAAAGAAGAGGGTAGCTGGTGTCACATGTCACGGAGGGGGCATGTGCTTGCTTTCACCCTCACGTGGTCTTGTGGTGGGGACGATATAATACTTAATGTATGGGAATTGGATACAATGAAATTTATGGAGAAAATGGGAATAAATAAATAAAGCAAAATACAAAACTTTTTGTGCCACCATCCTGAAAAATTATGCAAATTTTAGTTTTTAAAAAAGAACAAAGCTTTAAAACAGATTGTTTTGAATCATAAGCTATAACATTAGGAGGCGCAAACACTAAATACCGCAGTGATGTAACTGTGACTGTGTTTACATAAAAACAAGTTTAACTCCAGATCAATATCTAACCCTTAAAATCTATCCATTTGCTAATTCACACCTGAGCTACTCAGGTGACGTGAGATCTTTTTTGGTTCTTATTGGTTCGTGACTTCATTTTATATTTGTCTCCAATGGGTGTATTTAAAGACCTTGTGAATCGTTCCCGTCTGCGACTCCGTCTTTGCTGGAAGACCGTTTCAATCTGATTTTATGAGGACTGATTTGTCTCCAATACACACATACACATAATAGGACGCAGCTCTCAGATCATCCAAGAGTTTGAAGATGAGAGTAAATGGATCGAGATGTTATGAAGCTATTGGGAGTCAAAAGCTGATTCTGAGCTTCAGCAATGATTCGGTGTTATTCACGATAACATCGGGAGGGGAAATGAAGTTTTTCTGAGCCTCTGGGTTATCAGGGCATAAAATAATTGGCATCTGCACTGAACAGGTCAGTGGATAAGGAGTGGTGAATATAAGCATGCGGCACACACACACACACACACACACACACACCTCACAGTAAACATAAAAGGCTGCTTCTTCTGAGCTTTGAAATAGAAAGAATTAAAAAGTCTCTCAGGTCTCTGGCAGTTTAAGAGATAGCAATCTATCCACACTTAGCATTTCAGACTTTTCATCTCAAGGTCACTGAAGGAGAAAATGCTAACAGCGTAGCACTTAACTGAAGACTCTCTGACCAGGAATACACATGGTTTCAGTGGTTAAGTGCTTCTGGGGATTTTGCTTGTCATTTAATTAAGTTTGCTCTCTGTATTATTTATAAGTGTATGTAAAATTTAAATTAACCGTTCCAGCCCAATATCACTGCTTCAGTGAAATGACATTCGATTAAAATTTAAAACTTAGGATTTGTAGGAAAATAAAATTTCAAACCTGACAACGGAAGTCACAGTCAGGATTCAAAGCTTATACAGTGGTACCTCACCTTACGATAGTCCCAGCAAACGAAAAATCCAGGTTACAAAAAACATTTTCCAAAATTTTTTGTCTCTGTATATGAAACAAGTTCTCCTTACAAAATGCGCCAAACACGCCATTCAAACAATGCACAAGCTGCTCTCCCATCATTGACATTCAAACATCCCACCTCGCTGGCCTCCCATTGGCTAGGAGGGATGACGCAGCTACCTCCCATTGCCTATCTACCAAAATCCCGCCCCGATGTCCTCCCATTGGCTAGGAGGGATGACGCAGCTTCCTCCCATTGGCTATTATGGAGCTGAATCGACCATAATGCTTTTCGTGGAAAAGACAGAGTTACTGTTGTTTAATGCTTTATTTGACTCTGGCTTTTAACCTTCCATAAACATTTGTAAGATTATAACTCTGCTAAGAAGACATGGTCAACACACGCGTACACACAGGTACGCACGCATGCACGAGTGCGCGTGTGTGATTTCCGGTACGAGTGAGAAGAAGAAACGGGCTCGAGTGATATCACAAAGGAATATGGCCAAACCCGTCTACCATCGGGACGATATTGAAGCAGAAGGAGGTCTTAAAAGGCATGCGTTTATAATTTTAAAGGGTTTAGGGGGTAGTATTGAGGGCCTTGGAACGAATCACACGTTTTACATGTAAAATGCGGTTCGATTTACAAAAGAAATCCAGGTTCAGAAAAAGGCTTTGGAACGGATTAATTTCGTGAGGTGAGGTACCACTGAAATTGTTGTTTGTTCAGGAGTCAAAGTGTGTGATTTGACTCGGGTGTAAAGTCTTTTAGAACTGGCACTTTTTAAGTGAAATGATATAATTTATTAATCAACTCCGATGTCATACTTTATGACTCACATCTCAATGCGGACTTTGAAGTTTGAAAGTAGTCGTGCAGCAAAAATTTTAAAGTGTTCCAAATTAAACATTAATGACTCGAGTCGACTCGGAAGTTCATGACTCAACGGCCTTCGATAATTCGACTGTGGACAGTTTCTCAAGTGCAACATTTCCCATGATTCATTTCAACACAAAACGTTGTACTGTATTTATTGATGTTTGGTGCAGGTCTTTTGATAATTCGATAACTACTAAACGCAGGATGTTTTGTCCTGGCTTTTGGTCTGAATTTACATACAGTAGGCCCTTGACCATTCTCAGTTCAGTGCTCGCACCCCGCATACTCGCGGATTGGTGACAAATCGGGTAGTAACTGGCACATGATTTAAATTTAGCCAATTGGCTCACAGCTTTTGTTTCTCCCTCCTGCTGATTGGTTGCAGATGATGTGTCCTTTTTTTTTTTTTTTGTCCTTCACACACAAGTTATCAACGTAATTGCCTGAATTGCGAAGTACATTTTTAAATTGTGTATTTAATGATTATTTCAGCCCTATGATGTCACTCAAACACCCTGCATCTTCTCTAGCGTCTAGTAAGGAGCCTAAGCGTTTTATGTGTTAGTAAATATTATCACAGTGCAAAATTAAAAAGGTTTTACTGAATCATTACTACATTTTACTGCATTATTACTGTATTAATGAGTAAGTCTGTCTATAGAATGTGTTTAACAAGCATATTTTTGCGCATGTAATATCATACATCGGGTTTTAAAACCGTGTCAATAACCAGCAGATTTTCATGATTCGCGGGAAGAGCCGGCACCAAACCATCGCGAAAAACGGGGGCCTACCATATTTGATGTGACTGCTACCTGAATATTTGTTAAACACCCCCCTGTAATACTTTATTTCTACACACATGCGTGGGTTTCTCTGCTAATCATGTCCCTGTTTTTTTTTTTTGTTTTGTTTATCCGTAGCGGTAGTCAGTGCTATCCCGGTTCCCACGCTGGAGAGCAGTCAGTATCCGGGCATCCTGCCGTCGCCCACGTGTGCCTACCCCCCTCACTCTAAATTCACCCTCAGGCCGATGCCCTTTTCCACTCTCACCGTGGACCGAGGATACGCTGCAGGTACTCACTCAACACCCTGCTCCTCCTTTCATCCTTTTTGCTCGTCTCAGTCTCGTCCTTTGTTCTTATGTTTTAATAAGGCTTCGTCATTATTCATCCTGTGTCTCATCTCTTCACCCGTCTTACTTTTCTTTTCTTGACTATGACTTTGATTTATTCTTGTTTTTACATCTGTTCCATTCCAGTAGTTTTTAGAGGACAAGGTTCCCTCTCATTAGCGCCGTCTATCTCTCCAGATTTTTATTTTTTCTCTGCCTCACAGATGATCATATTAATTAAGTCATGCCAAGGCCCAGCTTATGAACCCGTGCGTGTCATTTATGTACCAAATACTTCGTATTGAATATACGACTGTAGATAAAAAGATGCAACAAAACCATCTGAAATCAAGATTACACAGACTGTATTTATGGAAGTTACGGTGATGAATGCTGAGTGCGTGTGTGTGTGTGTGTGCTCCACAGCCATAACTACAGAGACCCCCCAGCCTCAGGCGTCTCTGATCCCCTCCGTGCAGCCCGAAGCGTCTGGGACAGATGAGATGCCAAGCCGCTCAATTCCCACAGCGTGTGTGAGACCCAGTCATCCCCTACGTAGTTTCACCAACCCCCTCCTGCCCCCACCTATGGGTACCATCGACCCCAAAGTCTACACTCCCATGATGCCACAGCCAGGTGAGCTCCTTAGTGCTGTGAATGACCTCAATGGGGTGTGTGTGTGCGTGTGTGTGTATATGCTTTCACACACTACTAATGGTACGGTCATCACTATAGATCTAGCTGTATGTTGAACTGTTGAGCTGGAGGCTGTAACTGTTGGGAATGTGATGAGAGCTGATGTAATTTGACGAATTCCTTCTCTTCATGATAACAGTCTCACAAAACACCAAATCCTGAACGTAACCAACGCTACCATTAATCCTAAATAGTTGGCACTGCGATGGACAGGCGGGATGTTTAGGGTGTACCTTGCCCACAACAAGGTCCTGGGTTCGAGTCCCAGGTTCAATGTGGGTGTTTTTTTGTTCTTTTTTTATGTTTAAAATACCAGAAAGCGAGTATGTGAAATCGCTGGCTTCCTTTTTTTGTCAGTTACATTAGCATTAAGATGATTATATTATGTATTTTATTTAAAACTTATTGTGAGGAAGTGTAAGTGTGTGTGTGTGTGTGTCTGGAGGCTTAGTCTGCAGGAAGGTCAGGTGTGCTGCAGTTCATTTCTAGAACCTTCGCTCTCCATCCGTTTCCTTTTCGACCTTATAGCTACACTAGTGCACCGCACTGCTCTTGTTTCAATTCCCCTCTGGGGATTTCATGCCCACTAAACACTACACACACACTCGTACACATTCGCTTCAAGCTCCTCCAGCCTCCCGGGATATCTCTCCACCTACTCCCGCCCTCCACGCTACCCGTAACTGAAATTCTTCAACATCAGCTGATCGCCTGCAGATGCAATTTAATTGCTTTTCCTCAAGACATTTTTGTTTTCTTTTTTTCACCCACCCACATGCTGTTCAACTTCGTCTACACACATACCTGCCTCACAGCTTGGGGGTAATTCACTGCTTTTTTTGTCAGCTGTCACTGAAATGTGTCTTTTTTTAAAAAACATGCAGTGAGGTATATTAACCCCTGACACCCGGAATTCTTGAATTTGATTGGTCAGCTACAGTGGTACTTTCAAAATCAAATCCCAAGTTATAGTTCCTCAAGCTTGTGTGTGTGGGAGGGAAATTTTTAATTCAATTTTAATTTAGACTGAAGGTTTGGAGACACAGTGTCAGCAAATCAACATCACAGTGAGAAACTACGGGGTTCGAGTCCCAGACTTTAAATATGCATGTCTTTCCTGAGTTGCATGGGTTTCCTCTTGGTTCCATGCTTCAAAGACATGTACATTCATCTAATCGGCTGTTCGCGATTGCCCCTAGGTATGAGTATGGGTGTATACAGGCTGCAGACCCAAGTAGGAATAAGAAGTTTTGATGAATTCAAGGTAGTGAAATGTTCCAGTTCCTCTAGCGTCCTAGAGGTGGCGCATGCTAATAATAAGCTATTCGCTCGCTGGCAGGCAGCACAGCATCTCAACAGTTGTCCCACCCAGTGAAATAAATCATCATATTGAATTATGATATTTATAGAATCGTGATATTTAAAGAAAGCAAATCGAATCAGCTCCTCTTTACTGTGATATCGAATCAGTTATTCCCTGTACATTCCATAACATTACCGCTATTGGTCCAATATATTATCATTTCTATAGTAACTTACTTCCTGAATGCTCTATGTCATAAATGGTAATACATTCCTTTATTAATTTTTAAGCTGCTTCATCCTAATCAGGGTTATGGGGAGGCTGGGGCCCACCTCAGCTGACTATGGGTGAGTTACACCCTGAACAGCCTAGCACTCTTACACACACACACACACACCCCTGGGGCCAACTTTGCTTTTTGACAAGCTTTTTTCCTCACTGACCTCACCATGTCCAGGTCTAAATTGGCTCACAGTCAAGATAACGCTTGTAAAAGAATAGACGATTAGACTCATTTGTCCATCGTCGCTCCACTTTGTTCTTTCTTCAAGAGGAACATTGAGAGTAGTGGTGCACTGGTTCCCCTCCAATTTTTTTTATTTTTTTTTATTTAGCCTCTCTAGATGCTCGCTGGTGGCATTTCTGTAAGCAAAAAAGTACAATTCAGAAAACACCAAAAGTAACAAATAAGCAACTAGTTTTCCTGAAATAACTGGTCCCATATCCACTTTGTCTTATTTGTTGGAAGAAGTTTTACTGAAATAACTATGCTTTTGCAGTTTAATGTCATTTATGTAATTATACTTGTACTTTTGCAGTGACAGAAATTTTGTTCCCCTTTTATGAAAAGGCATTATTAAACAGTGACCATGTTAATACATGTTGATATGCACACGTACTATACCAAGTAAGTAATGTTTGTTTGTGATGATAAGAGTTGGTTCAAGTGAACTGTAAAATGACTTTACACATTTCAATTTACTTACAGTCCAAATGACAGACAATGCAAGTCTGTGCACTACTGTTCTATTACCAATGATTTTCATAAATATTACAAGTATAAATGATGTCAAGTGGTTGTAAAAATACAAATATATATACACACACACACACACACACACACGTAGAGTTAGTGTATAGCGATAATAGGGAAATTTACTAACCAGGCAATGTTTGTGTAAGTGCTTGTTGTCGGACAGCTTTTTGGTGTCTTCTGTCATCATTTGCGTGTTTAACAAGTACTTTTTTGTTGTTACTGGCATATTTTATCTCTTGTCGACACAGCAAACAAAAAGCCACTCCTGGCTTGTCCGACACCTTGCGACACCATGTTTCAAGCGGCTTGGCAAAAATGTCACTTTCTTTCAGCCAGTCGTCCTTCCAACGGTTTTTCACACCACATTCGATTTGTTTAATTTTTTCTTTAGAAGTCCCACTGTCCAGAAATTTACAGGATCGGTACATAAAAACCATGTCTTGTGTTGCAGATCAAGAAGCTAGGCTACAAACGCATGCGAGCTACGGCATACTACCGTGTTTCTCTGAAAATAAGACCTAACCACAAAATAAGACCTAGCGTGATTTTAATACAGGCCCTCCCCTTAAAATAAACCCTAGTTGAGAGCGGCAGCAAGTCATTGGCCTGCTACTCGCTCAAGCTCGGGCTCTAGGTGAAAGCGCTGACTCCTCTATTAGGCAGCTTTACCTAAGCTACCCTGTCAAAGCATCAATCCTTGTGCGTTGAGGCTCAGTCGATGCCGTCAGCGACTGCTTTAAAACGAGGACATACACTTGCGTCCATAAAAATCGCTCGATTCGGTTCTGGTTAAAATATTAAAAAAAAAAAAAAAAGAAATATAACGAAATAAGAATATATTAAGGCAAAGATATATTGTAAGACATGTAATAGAAAAAAAGGTAAAATACATCATGGGTTATCAAAGGCGGGCCATGTCTGTCACTGTCTATGGTGAGAGGCATGTAAAAGAACCATTGCTGACTTTCGTAAAGAGTAGCTGCAAAGTTGTCGGTGTGTTTCTGTCCCTTGCTAAAAAGGTTTGTGACAGGAAGGGCATCCGACGTAAAAACCTCTGCCAAATCAAACGTGCGAATCAGATGATTCGCTGTGGTGACTCCCGAGTAAAAGGGAAAAGGCCGAAAGGAAGACAGACAGACATCACCTAAAAATAAGCCGTAGTATCATATTTCGGTATGAAAATTAATATAAGCCCCGTCTTATTTTCGGGGAAACACGTTAATCATGACAAACGACTGTAAAGGCTGACGGCTACACTGCCTAAGTGTAACAAACGAGTGTATAGTGACTGTATTTAAATGCATGTTCGTTGTTAAATTTTTTTTTTTTTTTAGTTTTTGGTTACTCCATCTAAATATTTTGGCAACATTATTTTTGACAGAAATCTGTTTTTCCGTCCAGGCGCTAACACCCATGTGTGTATGCTGTGTTTTTATAAATGCACTAGCCGTTTGTGGGGTTTTGTGGATTTTTACATGTCTGGTAAAAGACGGCTCTACGCATGGACAAAACTCACAAATGTGTCTTTCTGCCTTCATTCGAATCTTATTTTAACAGCAGCTCTGACGTGGTGCAGATTTATAGCATAAAATTTCAGTGTTGTTGGTTCTATAACAACAGCTCTTTCACAGAGATTCGGAGAGTGGATGTGCCACATGACCAGGTTTAAAAATGTGTGTAATTTTTACTCTCCAGTACTAGCGTTTCGTAAAGGTTTGTTGGTGATGTGACGATCCGTGTGTGCAGTGGGCGAGAGACAGCGCGAATGTATTGTTTATAATTGTGGCCAGGGTGTTTGGATCTCGCCAAGTTTCCGTCCTTGAAGATTGCTGAGCATTTCTACAATACCAACTAACAACGGCAGATCAAAACTCCCAGAAAGAAAAGGCGTTTTGGTTCGTCCTTCATCACGCGGCGGCGCTACAATAGCCACTTGACAGAGCCGCAAGGCAAGCTGAGCGCAGATCATCATTTCTATGCATGGGATGATCCGACCGGCCGGCCTCGAGCGCACCATCTATTTCACACTCCACGACACACATCGGCTGAGCGCTGATTGTTCACATGGCGTGGGTGAGTAAGTGTTTGGACTTGACTAGGACTGGCGTGATATCAAAGGCATTGCGGGTAAATTGATCCATCAGTGTTTTACTAACACTCACAGGCTTTTCCATCAGGATCATCTTAGTGATTTTCCAACACAGTAGGTCCGAAGAGGTTCACACCTTACACTATCAAACCAGCCTGGCCTACGGCTTAACGCGAACGCTAAACACTCAAACGCTGTAGGACAGTGGATTTATTTTGCTTACCTCATGATTTCACCACAGAACTCCACACCTTTTAATATTTAAATCTGTTTATTTACATCTAATATCATCTCTTCTTCCTTCCTTCAACACATCTACCTGAATATCCCAAACTCGGTCCATCTGTACATCATTAACTACATATCTGTCTTTAACCTTGAGTCTGTCCATCCATCATTAAAAGTCTCATTCAGACTATCCATGTCACCCATAACTATCTAAATGTCCTTTACCCAATGCATCATTCTGTCCATCCATCCTTAACCCTATCCATCCAGCCACCTATCATCAATTACATATCTATCCTTAACCCCATCTATCATTCACTCCGTCCATCCTTCCTCATCTCTATCAACCTATTCTTAATCACATTCTCGATCTATTCATCCTTAAACCTCACCCGCCTCTCCTTAAACCTGTCCATCATTCAGTCCAACTTGTTGCTTTGCCTTGCGAATGAAAAATTAATCATTTATGAACAAAAAAAAAAAAAACAACTTGGCGACCTTCTCACAACATATGTGGACTGTTTAAGCCTACTCCACGTCAGAGCCTCATTTTCCGACATTTGCAAAAATTTCAGCCATTTCAAATTTTTTTTCTGACGAGTCCACGAACATTTCAAGAATGAAACAATAGCTCTTCGTGTCAGTCGCATTTCTATCGCATCTCTATTGGGATTTTAGTTTTAATTAAGGGCATGTTAAAAGAAAAACACGGCTGTGCATAAATATTGGCACCCCACACACATGTATGTACCTTTTAAAGGAGTATTTAAACTCCAGGCCCGTAGAATTGTCGTATTTTCCCCCTCCATGTCGGCAATAAACATTAGATGATAAAAGCCAGCGTGAAGGAGAACGTGCTGTATTACAGTTCATCGAGTTCCCCTCTCTCTGTATGCTTTTCTCTCCATCTCTCCTTGAGCAGGTGCTGGCAATTTCCAGTGTTAAATTATGCAGATAATGCCCTGCCCAGGTATCTAATTAAGATGAAGCAGAGGGTGCTAGGTGGTTCTGGAGCTGTAGCGATCACCGAGATCACTGCTGTCCATCAATTTCTCACACGTCCAGTACTCAGGGAGAGGAAGGACCAGCTTGTGGATGATTAGGGGTCCATGCACACAATCAGCACTTCCATCTGTCTTGCCTCACCTGTTGCCAGACTGACGGATCTCACTATTTGTGTCGTAGTTACCCAACTCCTGGGCCACGCGGGAAGCCTGGTATTAAACTGGATTAATGTGGTCAAGCATTCCGTTTGTCAGCTTCACTTAGTCTCACAGCGATGCTGATTTTAAGTGATTTCTTCATGTTTAATTTCATATTCTAGAAGACAAGCATATTTCAGGAGGCGACAACGGAGACAACTCACGTATGCGGGTGTTACAGTGTCTGTCTTTGAGTCTCTGATAAATAAAACTTTTGCTTCTTGTAGGTGGCAGTCTCCCCAAACCCCAAGTCAAGACTGCTTCGTTAGGACAAGCTGGGAAAGCCAGATCACCGCTACTTCCTGTTTCCGTTCCGACAGCACCCGAAACCGCAGAGGAAGGACAGAAACCAGCAGAGGACCCCGCAAGTGTGAGTTTCTCTCTCTCACACACACACACACACACACCTTGAAATGAGCACCGCCAGCTCATTAGAAGTGCGTCTCAGCAGGATGGCTACCCTGCGATTCATCAAAGTTGTGGTTAATTGTGATGATGCTCTAAAAGAAGGTCTGCTGGGTCTCTTTCCTGTGTTAAAGTCAGAGGCAGGTTATAAACAGCATCTCGAAAGCTGTAAACACTGCAGGAATCTCAGAGATGTTCTCGAATGAACGCAGTGTCCAGTACTGGATCAAAGATTGAAGACGCCATTACTTTTTTTTTTCCACTGCTACTTTATAGCAGCAGTTTTTAAATTTAAGAGGAACATGCAATAGGTTACAGTGAAAATCTAAACTGGGCTAGGCTTCTAAACTCAATGAGGCAGAACTGAGACTCTCCGTTGTGGCTGGAGGCAGAGCTTATTTCTGGGATAGGTCCAAAAAAAGGAAGGGTGAGAAGTTCTGCCATCCAAGAGGAGTTTGGAGTAGAACTGAGTGCCTCCTTGAGTGGTGTCTTGGTCATGTCCAACAGCGAAGAGACCCCAGGGTTCAAATGCTGGAGGGACTATATCTTTTGGGTTGTCTGGACCTCGCTGCTTAGGCTGCTGTCCCTACAACCCAATAGATGAGGGA
>CM045740.1:23710724-23830724 GCA_024760905.1 Plotosus lineatus | reverse complement strand
GATAGATTGAGATGGTTTGGACATGTACAGAGGAGGGATAGTGAGTATATTGGTAGTAGGATGCTGAGGTTGGAACTGCCATGCAGAAGACCTAGAGAAAGACCAAAGGGAAGATTTATGGATGTGGTGAAGGAGGACATGAAAGTAGTTGGTGTAGGAGATGATGATGCAGAGAATAGGCTGAGATGGAAGTAGATGAGTCGCTGTGGCGACCCCTGAAAGGAGCATCCGAAAAGAAAAGAAGTGCTCTTTGTTAACCCTATCAGTGTTTAAGGCTAGTTTCTTTCAACAACCATGATACCACCCATTTAAGGGCAAATACACCAAAGGCAACATCTGACATTACTAAAGTGAACAAGTTCACATGGTCAGAAACTTGACATTATAGATGATGATTCTGCACCTCCTACTATTGTCTTTCCTAACATAATCCGCAATGGTTTGTGTTTACCCGCAGGTGTACGAGCAGGATGACCTGAGTGAACAGATGGCCAGTCTCGAGGGATTGATGAAGCAGCTGAATGCCATCACCGGCTCGGCATTTTAACGTTGGGGAAGAACCAGTGGAAGCTGTGCTCACCAAGCAGAGAGGCAGGACGCCATGAACTCGGCCACACATTGTGACTGTTCAGACTCTCTGGTGTTCCGAGTCCTTCTGCTATCGTCTTTATTCCACCCATGCGTTCATTGGCATTAACTGCAATGACACACACACACTAAATAATGAAGTAAACAAAAAACAACCAACATCAAAAATTAAAAAAAAAAAAAAAAATCATGCCAGGACTGGTATAAAGGAGCTGTTTTTAAATAAAAATAAAAAAAGAAAAGAAAAATAAATAAAACCGAGCTCTGTTTTGAGCTGGCCACCTATAATTCCTACACCACCGTTTTTTTGTCTTTCCATCACTTTTCCGGTCACACTGCAGCTTTGGCGTCGTATATAACCAAGATATATAACCAAGATGGAGAGACCAGGGTTCCGAAAACGACACTTGTTTTCTCATGTCCCTCTCTGCTGCTCCGTCGCTCCATCTCTCCCACTGCTCTGCTGCGAAACACATGGACGCCGAGCCGTCAATACTGCTTGTGACGAAACAGGTCCACACTCAGCGGATTGGGGAAATAGAACATCCAGTCCTGAGCAAAAATATTACCTCCTAAAATATCCCTGACCGGTAGTTTAACCTACTATGACTGTGTTACAAGGCACAACTTGTACGTATAGCTGCCTCATTGTAGCCCATCCCTGTATTACAGTGGCTTTATTTCCTTCACATGTAAAGTCTACAAGCAGCATTTTTTTTTTTCCTGGACAGAGAGGTGAGACAGCACAGCTGGAAACCTGCACACCAACCCAACAGCGTGAACGCGCAATTTCACTTCCTCCCAGGCACCGATTTTACAGCGCACCCTGTCTGCGCTGCGAGGCGTAATAACGGTCTCGCAGATGAAAGACCCTGTCATATAAAACGGTGTCAACAGCAAAACATGCAGCTGCGTCAACACAAACCGTGTTTTTAAACCCCCATCCACACAAACACACACACACACACACACACACACACACACACACATCATTTCTGCTTTGTCAAATCTTGTTTTCTTTTAAACATGACTTGGAGACAAATATTTGGATGTGCCTCTATCCCCCCCCTATTTATTTATTGATGCTGTCTGAATGCATCAGCACAGTTCTTTTTTTGTTTTGTTTTTTCTCCCCCAATGTATTTTTAGTTTAGAAGTGCCCTTGCACAAACCTGCCAGATACAAAAATAATAAGGAAGATGTGGGAGTGTCCAGAATGAGGCATGGCACCTACATCAGATATTCCTGTTTGTACACTGTACATGTGTAAACTTTACCATGGACAAAATCATGAACACTGTAGCAAGGCAAGAAAATCTGCTGTTTTTGTATTGTACAGTATTATAGAGCAATGGACTGGGAGGTATCGGTAGTTACATGGTTTTAGGGTCTCCCTCCCCCAATGTTTCTTTTTTTTATGGGGTGGGAGGAAGATCAGACCAGGGTTTTTAAAACCGGGAAATTTAATATATTATTTAGAGAATGTTTCTCTGTCATTTCTCATTAAGACGGCGTGTTTATTTTATAAAAATTTCCCCAAAAACAGAACGTTGAAAGGAGGATGAGGACAACATGCTGAAGCTCTCGCACTAGTACACACCTCCTCGTACCTGAATAACTCCTTTTCGCATAGTTAGTGGTTCAGTAAATAAAGGACCAGAGTCTAAGCAAAGTTAAGGTTGCCAGTACAAAACAAAATTTAAATTGTCCAGCCATTAAATTAATACCTGGATTTAATGCGATATAATTTGTGAAAGTTAAATATTTGAATAATGAAATTTACCTCGCTGAATTACCATATTAATTAACATTTCACTTTTTTCTATAATAAACAAAACCAACATTATATGCGTATTTTTTAACCATCGTTCTTAAAAATTGTCCAATTTTAGCAACGTTAACCACATTAGAGTAGACATTGAAAGTTACAGGTGTACATTTGTTGCCATGTAAACGAGGGCCAAACATCATACATACCATATGAAATTGTGAATCACGCCCCCTTTGACCATTTCTACCCATGCCGTTGTATACAATTGCTGGTTTTGTAATGCACTGTAGAACAGTCTAATGGTCCTTTTTTATATAGAAACGTTATTTCAACTGTGCATTCTTTTGGTTTGATAAATAAAGTTTTTGATAAAAAAAAAAGAAAAAAAGCATCATTATTTTTATTGGTGTTTGATTGGTACCCTTCCATCATGCTCGCTTACTTTTCAAAGATCTCTGTATGGAAAATTCATTATGACGACATGCTGATAATTTAAAGTTTCCCATTCATGACCAATAATAACAAAATGTTTCTCAGTTCATTTTGGCTGTATATAAATGTTTCTTGGTGAAATCCACCCAGTTCTTAGGCGTAATATCTCGATGAGCAGAGGAACTGTGCATACATAATCTTTAAAAGCAATAACTCAAACACATTCATTGAAAAAAATCTAACAGCAAGTTTTAAGAAACGGAAGAGAGATTCCAATAGAGATAAAACAGGGAAGCCCATTTTACTCTTTCCCTCACACACACAAAACTCTCAAACATATTTTAAAGGTATTTAAAAACTTGGCTTACCATGTTTGTAAGCCAGTCCACTCAGAGGCAATCTGGAACAGCCTATTAGCCTAATGTGCATGTCTGTGGACTGTGGGAGGAAACCAGAGTACCCGGAGGGGACTCACGCAAGCAATAGGACAAAATGCAATCTTCAGCCAGAAACAACCAAACCTGGATCTCGCACCCAGGACTTTCTTGCCGTGAGGGTTACTGACACTCATGTACAGGAGTAAGTTCTTTGGTCTTCCTCTAGGCCTTCTGCCTGGAAGTTCCAACCTCAGCATCCTACTACCAATATACTCACTATCCCTCCTCTGTACATGTCCAAACCATCTCAATCTAGCCTCTCTGACTTTGTCTCCAAAATGTCTTACATGTGCTGTCCCTCTGATGTACTCATTCCTGATCCTATCCATCCTCGTTACTCCCAAAGAGAACCTTAACATTTTCAACTCTGCTACGTCAAGCTCTACCTCCTGTCTTTTCCCCAGGGCCACTGTTTCTAAACCATACAACATCGCTGGCCTCATCATCGTCTTGTACACTTTTCCTTTCATTCTTGCCGATACCTTCCTATCACACCGGACACTTCTCCAACCATTCCAACCAACCTGCACACGCTTCACCACTTTTCCACACTCTCCATTGCTCTGGATTATTGAGCCTAAGTACTTAAAATCCTCCACATTCTTTATCGCTGCTCCCTGTAACCTCACCGTTCCTGTTGGGTCCTTGGCATTCATACACATGTATTCTGTCCTACTGAGGATAAACCTCATTCCCCTCCTTTCCAGGGCATGCCTCCACCTCTCTAGATTTTCCCGCACTTGTTCTCTGCTCTCACTGCAGATCACAATGTCATCTGCAAACATCATAGTCCACGGAGATTCTTGTCAAACCTCGTCTGCATTCATTTTTAATGTTCAATTGTTATTATAAGCATTTATAGTATTGAATATGTATTATTGATATTATATACACTGAAAAGCCGTCAGCGTGTTTCTGTCCCTTGCAAAAGGGTTGTGTCAGGAAGGGCATCCGACATAAAAACCTATGCCAAAATCAAACGTGCAAATCATGTGCTGTGGTGACCCCTGAAAAAGGGCAAAAGCTGAAAGGAAATCTCTCTCTCATACATGTACTTATACATCAGTCAGTGGGGTTGAGCCGAGTTTGCGGATTTCGATGATCGCGTGGGGATCTCGGTCCCAATTAACCACGGAAAGTGAGGGATCCCTGTATGTGTATGTATATATGTATTATATATATATACACACACACACACACACACACACACATACACACACACACACATATATATACAGACACTCCCCGACTTGCGTTTTTAATTGGTTCCGGACGGCCGAACGCAAGTTGTTACAGTGACGTCTGACGCTCATACAGTACTATACATCCATAAATACCATTACAGTATCTCATAAAACACCCCTAAATCAATTATTATAAACAACATTGTAAAATAATATCAACATTAATTTCAAATAAGTCACTTATTTATACCGAGTCACTTTACACGAAGCTTAAAACAGTCACTCAACGCTTACAATATGTGAGGCGCTTCCGGTCTTTCAAGTGCACAAGGGTACCGCTGAACTCGTTTAGAACACAGCCTGCACTGATGTGAATCCCAGGAAAGCGGAGCGTTCTTTCTTTTGTGTAAGTAAGTAAACTTTATTCAAGAGATGCATACAAAGAACAAGTACAAATCCTAATGAATATTAATATAAAAATAAGTATACACTCTTAGGATTCTGCTAAAAGATAATAAATATAAAGATTGTGCCAATCTGAGCAGATAGTTAATTCATCTCTGTGTATGAGACTTGCATTACAAAAGTCCGCAAAACAGTGTAAACATAGATGACGTCTTAACACTATATATATATATATATATATATATATATATATGTGTGTGTGTATATATGTGTGTATATATTATATATATGTATGTGTGTGTGTGTGTGTGTGTGTATATATATTATATATACACACACACACACACATACATATATATATATATATATATATATATATATATATATATATATATATATATACACATACATATATATACACACACACATTTATATTTATATTATATATATATATATATATATATATATATATATATATATATATATATATATATATATATATATATATTCATTCTTCTTCTTTTACTTTCGGCTGCTCCCTTCAGGGGTCGCCACAGCAAATCATCCGCCTCCACCTCACCCTGTTCTCCGCATCTTCTTTTCTGACTCCAACAACCTTCATGTCTTCCTTCACCACATCCATAAATCTCTTCTTCGGTCTTCCTCGAGGCCTTCTGCCTGGTAGTTCCAACCTCAGCATCCTACTGCCAATATACTCACTATCCCTCCTCTGTACATGTCCAAACCATCTCAATCTAGCCTCTCTGACTTTGTCTCCAAAACATCTTACGTGGGCTGTCCCTCTGATATACTCATCTCTGATCCTATCCATCCTCGTTACTCCCAGGGAGAACCTCAACATTTTCATCTCCGCTACCTCCAGCTCTGCCTCCTGCCTTTTCCTCAGCGCCACTGTTTCTAAGCCATACAACATCGCTGGCCTCACCACCATCTTGTACACTGTTCCCTTCATTCTTGCTGACACTCTCCTATCGCACATCACACCGGATACTTTTCTCCAACCATTCCAGCCTGCCTGCACATGCTTCTTCACCTCTTTTCCACACTCTCCATTGCTCTGGATTGTTGAGCCTAAGTACTTAAAATCCTCCACCTTCGTTATCTCTGCTCCCTGTAACATCACCGTTCCTCCTGGGTCCTTCTCATTCACACACATGTATTCTGATTTTCTGAGGCTAACCTTCATTCCTCTCCTTTCCAGGGCATACCTCCACCTCTCGAGATTTTCCTGCACTTGTTCTCTGCTCTCACTACAGATCACGATGTCATCTGCAAACATCATAGTCCATGGAGATTCTTGTCTCACCTCGTCTGTCAGCCTGTCCATCACCATAGCAAACAAGAAGGGGCTCTGAGCTGACCCTTGATGCAGTCCCACCTCCACCTTGAATTCGTCGGTCACACCGACAGCACACCTCACCACTGTCTTACATCTCTCATACATGTCCTGCACCACTCTAACATACTTCTCTGCCACTCCAGACTTCCTCATGCAATACCACAGTTCTTCTCTTGGCACCCTGTCATATGCTTTTTCCAGATCCACAAAGGCACAATGTAGCTCCCTCTGACCTTCTCTGTACTTCTCTATTAACATCCTCAAGGCAAACATTGCATCTGTGGTGCTCTTTCTTGGCATGAAACCAAACTGTTGTTCACAAATGCTGACCTCTGCCCTTAGTCTAGCTTCCACTATTCTTTCCCATAACTTCATCGTATGGCTCATCAACTTTATCCCTCTGTAGTTGCTGCAACTCTGCACGTCTCCCTTGTTCTTAAAAATGGGCACCAGCACACTTCTCCTCCACTCCTCCGGCATCTGCTCACTCTCTAGTACCGTGTTGAATGTTCTTGTCAGAAAATCTACTGCTACCTCTCCTAGACACTTCCATACCTCCACAGGTATATCATCAGGACCAACTGCCTTTCCATTCTTCATCCTCTTCAATGCCCTTCTTACTTCACCCTTACTGATCTTTGCTACATCCTGCCCCTCAATGGTTACCTCTTCTACTCTTTTTTCTCTCTCATTTTCCTCATTCATCAGCTCTTCAAAGTACTCTTTCCATCTTCCCAGCACACTTCTGTCATCAATCAATAGAGTTCCCTCTCTGTCCTTTATCAATCTAACTTGCTGCACGTCCTTTCCATCTCTATTTCTCTGCTGTGCCAACCTGTATAGATCATTTTCTCCCTCTTTACTATCCAACCTATCATACAAGTCATCATATGCCCTCTGTTTGGCCTTAGCCACTGCTACTTTCGCCTTACGCTGTGTCTCCCTGTACTCCTGTTTACTCTCTTCGGTCCTCTCAATGTCCCACTTCTTCTTGGCTAACCTCTTCCTTTGTACACACTCCTGCACTTCCTCATTCCACCACCAAGTCTCCTTATCTACTTTCCTTCCAGAGGACACACCAAGTACTCTCCTACCTGTGTCCCTGATCACATTTGCTGTGGTTGTCCAGTCATTTGGAAGCACTTCCTGGCCACCCAAAGCCTGTTTCAACTCCTCCTTGAAGACATCACGACACTCTTCCTATTTCAGCTTCGACCACCTTGTCTTCTGCTCTGCCTTTGCCTTTTTCACCTTTCTCACCATCAGAGTCATCCTGCACACCACCATCCTATGCTGTTTGGCAACACTCTCACCCACGATGACTTTGCAGTCACTGACTTCCTTCAAATTACATCGCCTACACAAGATGTAGTCTACCTGTGTGCTCCTACCTCCGCTTTTATAAGTCACCCTATGCTCCTGTTTCTTCTCGAAGAAAGTATTCACCACAGCCATTTCCATCCTTTTTGCAAAATCTATCAACATCTGTCCTTCTGCGTTCCTGTCCTGGATACCAAACCTGCCCATCACTTCCTCGTCCCCTCTGTTTCCTGCACCAACATGTCCATTGAAGTCTGCACCAATGACCACTCTTTCACCTCTGGTGGTACTCTGCATCACTTCATCTAAATCACTCCAGAATCTCTCCTTCTCTTCTAGATCACATCCTGCCTGTGGGGCATAAGCACTAACAACATAGAGCATTACACCTTCAATTTCTAACTTGAGACTCATCACTCTGTCTGACACTCTTTTCACTTTTAGAACATTCCTGACAAACTCCTCCTTCAAGATGACTCCGACTCCATTTCTCTTCCCATCCACACCGTGATAAAATAGCTTAAACCCTGCTCCTAAGCTTTTAGCTTTGCTACCTTTCCACCTGGTCTCCTGAACACACAGTATGTCCACCTTCCTCCTCTGCATCATGTCTACCTTTTCTGTGCATAGTTCCAACATTCAAAGTCCCCACTCTCAGTCCTAGACTCATGCCTTTCCTCTTCTCTCTCTGCCTACGGACACGCCTCCCACCTCTCCTTCTTCGACGTCTTCGACCAACAGTAGTCCAATTTCCATCAGCACCCTGTTGATTGACAGCACTGATGGCGGTCGTTGTTAACCCGGGCCTCGACCGATCCGGTATGGAGGTAATACTTTTGATTTGCATTTTAAGTAATTGGCATTGGTTTTACGTCGGATGCCCTTCCTGACACAACCCTCTGCATTCCTCCGGGCTTGGGACCGGCATGAGGGGGAGAGACACTGGTTAGTGACCCCCACCTCATGGCTGCATTATATATATATATATATATATATATATATATATATATATAAAATGTATGTGTGTGTGTATATATATATATATATATATATATATATATATATATATATATATATATATATATATATATATGTGTGTGTGTATATTATATATACACACACACACACACACATATATACACACACATACATATATATACACACACATACATTATATATATATATATATATATATATATATATATATATATATATATATATATAAAATGTGTATATATATATATATATATATATATATATATATATACACATACATATATATAATATATATACACACACACACATATATATATATATATATATATATATATATATATATATATATATATATATATACACACACACGTAAAAGAACCATTGCTGACTTTCGTAAAGAGTAAGCTGCAAAGTCGTCAGCATGTTTCTGTCCCCTTGTTTGGGGGGGTTGCACTTGGCCTTGTGGCATTTTCCTTAAATGAATATTTATATTAAAAAAAAAAAAAAAAAAAAAAAAAACTTTATACACTGAAGCCGCATGAATTGAAGCTCGAAGTAGCGAGGGATCCCTGTATTCTATTATCAATAAATATCACAGTACAAAATTATTACTGTATTAATGAGTAAGACTGTCCATGAAATATGTTGAAGAAGCATATTTTATGGCATGTAATATGATACATAGGGTTTTACTTCTGGGTAAATACTTCACAGAATTTCTTGATTGGGAAGGGCCGGAACCGAATTCCTGCAAAAAGCGGGGGCCTACTGAATTAACTACATCATGTGACGTTTTACTATAACCATGGTCGTGTATAGTCAAGTCTCTCACATTCTCCCAGACTACAATAAATTAGCAAGAATAATAAATTTAGTCAACAGCACTTGCTAGGTCAGTTAGCATCACAAGCTGAAAAACAAAATTAATGCAAAATAACAGTAGCTTTTCACAAGACTTGGCTTATTCCATCATTCTGTGTCTCTCAACAACACTGCACAGAATTCCACTTTAAGGGTTCGATGATTCGCTCACGGGCCGTACAGGTGTTTTCGGGTGAAACTTGAACCCACAGAGCAGGTAGTGTGATGGGGTTGTGAAACCTTTAACTTATCCCTCACTACAACAGAGAAAAAGGGATTGTGGCTTAGACTTGGCCTTTCACCCCACGACGTGTACCTGCGGCAGGAGAGCAGATGCTGTGTAAATGGGTGTGATTAATGGGGAGGTAATCTGGCATATGCTGCATCAGACACCTTGGCGTGGCAGCCAGGAAAGCCGTCGGCAATCGAGCTGCATCTTCAAGCTCCTCAGCAGGTGATCTCTATTAAAATATGGCACTGGCCATCAATAACCTGGTGAATAGCTCAGTCGTGGAGTGAAAACTTCAGATGCATTTCAAGCGGTGTTTAGAATCAATGGACCAAAGCGAGTGGGCGGATCCATATTTATGGAAGGTTTTATATTAATTTCCAGCTACTCGAAAAAATTAAACAATGCCTGATATAAATGATGACAGATTTATTGGGGCGGATATCAAGTGTTCAGATGATAACGATGCCACAGCAATCTATATCCAGAAGTTCAAACAGAGAGTGAAAATCTCTGAACAGGAGGAATGTACCATTACGACTAACTAAAAAAAATGTCGACAGCATCTCTTCATATACAGGGATCCCTCATGGGGACCAAGACCCCCCCACGACTGCCGAATTCTGCAAAGTAGGATCAATCCCCCTGACTAACGTATATGTACTGTACATGTATATATAATATCAATAAATACATATTCAACGTTATAAATGCTTATAATAAACATTCAAAAATGATGCATAAGATGTAAATAAAATATAAATACACACAGACGCGCATTCAAACACTCGGATGCACACCTCACAAAAATGTAAGTAGTTTTGATGGGGGGTTTTGGGTTGTTTTTTGTTTGTTTGGGGTTTTTTGCATAATTGGCCTTGTTTTGTGGCATTTTCCTTAACTTTTCCCCCATTCTTCCTTAATTTTCTTATTTTTTAATTCAATGAATATTAAAAAAAAAAAAAAAAAAAAAATCAATGTACTAAAGCCGCATGAATTGAAGCGCAAAGTAGAGAGGGATCCTTGTACTCCCATTCAACAGAAATGAAACACCATAACCCGGAGATCGCAAGTTTGAATCCGGTTTAATGCCACAGACGTCTGTGGCTGGGAATCCACAGGAACTAATTGGCAAAGCTCTCACGGGAGAAATGGACGGCATATGCTCAAATCCCTGTCACTCACAGTGATCGCCACCCAATCATGAGCATCTGAGAGCGCATTCGTACGAAGGAGTGAATAGTGCGTTCCCTCCAAGTGTGTCAGATTGGCTGATGTAATGGTGAGGGTGCCAGGCTCATGATCAAAAGGTCATGGGTTCGAATCAACATTCCTAAGACCCTTAACCACAAGTGTGCCTCTGTCCAACCAGCAGTGTTAATGCACACCTGTAAAAATACTGGGAAGGGAACCTGTGGATCCTCCACCCTGTGGGTCCAGGAGGGTTAAACTTCTATTTGCTTCATGCTAATGAAACCAGGATAAATTTCTGCATGATAAACCAGTATACTCAGGTGTAAAAGCCCAATAGACGTTAGCTGTGCAATGGGTAATGTCTTTGAACTGTTTTGGTAGCCACCACCCCCCCTCTCTCTCTGGGAACACTTCTAGCTGGAGAGATTTCCTGAATACAGATGCTTCTACTTTTAATCAGGACATTTATCACTTGGACATGAAGTGGAAATACGCCAACAGAGTAACTCTGGCTTCAGGTACAAAAACCGTCTGAGTCGGCAGTAAAGCGGGGTGGAGGGGCGGTGTTTAAAAACACATTATTTGGGACACCTGTTTATAAAACCTAACGTTACCGGTAGAGAATGCGTTAAAATGCCTTTACTGCCGATTTCAGTGGCAAGATGTCTCTAATAATGGAATATAATGGAGTTAGCATGTTTCTCCCATTATTAATAGAAATGGCCAACAGTTTTTATTAGTGCACGTGCCCTTTCATTCATCAAACTACTTACTCCTATAGTGATCACAGAGAGGCTGGCATCTATTCTCAGCTGAAACTGGCTGAAGATGACCCTACACAGCTCACCACATGATCCCAGCCGCTTCCCACACACACAGGGGAAATCTGGAACAGCCATTGAATCTAATATGCAGGTCTTTTGCCAATGGGAGGAAACCAAAGTACTCGGAGGAAACCAACAACACAAGCATGGAGAGAACCCAGGACCTTCTTGCTGTGAGACGGACATGCTAAGCGTAGCGGCTGCATTTGTCCAGAGAAGTAAAAGTAAGTGGGTAGATAACTGGGAATAAATAAATAAAAATCAAATCTGATGCGAGCTGCAAACCAGCACCAGTACAAAATGAAAAACTAACTCTGACAGCAAATGAGTTACGCACTGAAGAGCACATGATGCACTCACAAAGATATAAGAGTTTAAGGTAGATAAATGGACCATGTAATGACCACCGATGGACTTTTAATACACTAAAAGCTCATGGAGACACAGCGTCCCAGGTGTAGTGTCACCGATTCTTGATTTATATTTTGTTAGATAAACCCGCAAACACACACCTGAAAAACGTCGCTCTGTATCAGTATCAGCGTAACTATGCATTTTTAAAACAAAAGTTGTTCACTTGTTCATTTGCCGAACCACTTACACCTATCACGGTAGCTTGAAGGCTGGAGTTTATCTCAGCCGACACTGGACAAAGGCTGGGTATACCCTATCGACAGAGCCAACAGACACACACCTACGGGAAATCCGGAACAGTCAGACAGTCTACTGTGCACGTCATTGTACTGTTGGAGGAAACCCTTGCAAGCCCATCCACAGCACGGGGTTGAGTACTCAAACTGTATACAATTAAGCAGTCCAAACGAGGCACACTCCAACTGGTATCCATTTATACCAGTGGTCCCCAAACTATGGCCCGCGGGCCGGATACGGCCCGCCTTCACATTTGGCATGGCCCCTGAACAATACCAGAGACGCATTATGGTTATTTGTTTTTTAGTCTGGCCATGCGATCAAGACTAATACACACCCAGAACATAACATTTTACTCCACCCTTCTGCCGTCTGTGCCCCATCTGAACCCCCCTGAAACAAAAATCCAACAATCTCCCCTGTCAAATAGAACGGAATAGTGGTGAAAAGGTTATGGGAGAGAAATTTGATTCAGAATGCAGGGTATTTAACCTGCAGTGGAAAAACGATTTTTTTTTTTGTTCAATGCAAAGAAAATGTTGTTTGTATCATCTGTCAAGACACAGTGGTGGTATTCATAGAATACAATCTGCACTGACACTTTGAAACCCATCACAAAGACGAGCATGATCGCTTGCAAGGCCAAATGCGAGTAGACAAACTCTCAAAGCTAAAAAGTGGACCGTTAGCTCAGAAGAATACATTTGTACGCCAGGCTCGGCTAAACCAGTCATCTGTTCGGGCAGCTTTCGGGTTGCTCAAATGATAGCAAGCAGTGCTTTTCATTTATTTCCTGACTTTTTTCTGTAACGGTCCCGGAAAGAGTTACAAATATCTGGTAATGCGTGACTTACTGGAAAACAATAAATGTTTACGTTTAGACAGCCCTACGATCGTCACAATTTTTCTGTTACCAACTGACCTCGGCCTCCCCCATTAGAGAAGGGAAAAGTTATGTGGCCCTCACAGGAAAAAGTTTGGGAACCCCTGATTTATACAGTTGGGAGGACAGATGCACACTTGAGGTTAAAACCTCGCCAAGAAATCAATCATAGGGATTCAAACCCACAACCAATGAGCCCAATACCACATACTGCACCACTGGATCAATATCTCTGCCTCAACGAGTGCTGCAGTAAAAAAAAATAATAATAATAATGACAGATATAATTAAAAAACACTGCATTAACTCAGATTATAGATTAATTTAATTGCTGGGTAAATACTGTATTATTTATTAAGCCGACACATTGAACATAAACTCTGGACTATCCTTGCTTCTATATTGCATCAGAATTTCTCAAATGTTTTCATGGTAATAAAGAGGAATCACAGCATCTTCCCAGATGTTCAGGACCACATGCACAGCAGGAAGTGGTATAGCCCTTTAGAAAGTAAGGGGAATCCTTCAGGGCTGATCGGATCTGCCTTGTTCAACTTGAACAAAAATATTCTTTTACACACACACACACACACACACACTAAATTTCCATAAAAACACCCAGAACCACGGGTCAGAATTGTTAGAATTTTCATCTTTAAAAATAGCGGTTTAATTTGTCACACTTGATGCACTACTTCTACAGCAGGCGAGAGAACAGAATAAAACACACGAATTGTTTTTACTTATTTATTTGGCTGAACTGAAAATAGGGCAGGGCAGTGGTGGCCTCGTGCCTGGTATGGTGCCGGATTACCGATCCCGAGGTTGGGGGTTCAAAGCCCCACCGTCAACAATCGTCACTGCTGTCTCCCCAGTGCAGCAAACTGGGTTACCAAAGGCTGGCCATGTCTCTCACTGTCTGAAGTCAGAGGTTCATGTAAAAGAACCATTGCTGACTTTTATGAAGTGTAGGCTGCATAGCCGTCAGTGTGTTTCTGCCCTGTGTTGGCCTTGTAAGCTGTCAAGGGTGTACTTCGCCCAGAGTCAGCTGAGATGGACACCAGCTTCTGCACAACCCTAATTAAGATTAAGCGGTTCAGAAAATGAATGAATGAATAGGGCAGAATGTATGAGCATCCATTTGACATCAATTTGTACACCCAGACTACGCTTTAAACATGTAGGTACCCTGTTTGGATCCATTCCCTATGATTGCCATGAAAACCCCTATTAAAAACATTCACGAGATAGCTTATTAATGAAAATGTTGAACCCGCCTCCCAAGAAAGTGGTCCCGGTTTGGAATCCTAGGCTCAGACATTTCTGTATGGAGATTGCATATTCTCCCCGTGCTTGTGCGAGTTTCCTCCCACAGTCCAAAGGCAATGGTTCTGTGTGGAATTAGCCCTATTGAGGATTGTCAAACTGTTCTGGGGTACCCTAGCTTCAGTGCGTGTCGGCTGAGATGGGCTGCAGCCTGTCCTTGACCCTAACAGAAGAATTAAGGTAAGGTAGGTAAAGTCTGTTCGGCTTTTTACATCCGAGCCTAGTGGCTCATTAGGCCGGTGCTTATTCCCGGTTTCTGTAGTGTGAAGCGACCAGGAGTTCAAGTCCTCCTGGATGGGACGCTAGTCCATCACAGGTTACCTTCCCAGTATATTTTTACTGGTACACATTTATACCGCTGGGTGAGCACAGGCACACTTGTGGCCAAGACCTTACCCAGGGGTCTTAGCACAGTGGGGGTCTAACTGGGATTCGAACACACAACCTCCCGATCATGAGCACAGCACCCTAACCACTACGCCACCGGCCCCACAACGGTAGAATTAAGAGGTTTGAAAAATATGAGCGCTAGAGCGAAAGGTGTACGCAAGACATTTGCATGACAAACTAGGTGGAAGCTTGACATTAGACCTTATATAAAATCTTGTCATTCCATAAGCTGGTTACAAAAAAAAAAAAAAAAAAAAAAACCTTCACACAAGTCCCACAAACAATAAATATAAACAACGTGTCCTTTACTCAAAACATGTTGCGTACCCAGAAAAACGTGCTACATTTAAGAAGCAAATGTTCAGAAGGTCAAAACAGATCACAAGCAAAACCTCCAAATGAGGAATCACCGAACAGCTGCTGTCACCGCGTCTAAAACACTGACAGACAGAACATCTGTCCTGCATCCATTTAGCCAATTTTTAGCCGTTATGGCCATTTGTGGCTTTGTGCATTAAAGCACTCAGAGCCACTGTGCTATTAGCTATCCCTCCACGTGTGTGTGTGTGTGTGTATATATACATATGTGTCTCTAGCCAACAGTAAAACACAACCAAACAAGTTACAGAATTGCTCAACATACCACAGGAACAGTATCCAGTAATGTTACAGCCAAAAATCTGGAAAATACTTGAGACTAGAGGGCAGTGGTGGCTGACCACACACACACACACACACACACACACCATTCACTTATATTGGTATTAATTAACAGTTAAATTGGGTATTTAATGCTGCAAGATCAATTCATGTTGCATTGGCACTCAACATTATAACAACTTGTTAACATGAATGCTAATGTTAATTCATCCTTTAATTCAATGTTAATCGTAATAAGAACTAAAACCGAGTCAATTATTTGAGTTGACTGTAGAGAATTTAAAGTTATTTGCTTTAATTTTAAATTATTACTTTAATTGTGGTTCAAACTTCAACATCTGACAGTACATGTGTGTGTGTGTGTGTGTGTGTGTGTGTGTGTGTGTGTGTATGGGGGTGGGTTGGCACGTCCGCCTCACAGCAAGAAGATCTTTGGTTTCTGGCTTCCTCCCACAGTCCAAAAGACATGCGCCTTAGGCTAACTGGCTGTTCATTTATAACCTAAATCCCAACATCCATTGACATGTACATTTATTTCTGATCATTCTGGACACTTTTTTTTTTCCATAACACAGCCCCCCCAAAATAATTCCAATTCCTTCTCATTGTTTCATTTAACAGCTGTGTAATCCTACTACTGTCGTGGGGAGGCTGTTGCCTCTCCCAGCCAACACTGGGCGAAGGTCAGGTACACCCTTAACCCTGCAGAGCAGGGGTGGGCAATCTAATTTGCAAAGGGTACATTACTGTTTAAGACTTAAAGCAAGGTGATCTCACCAAGATGGCTCCACTTCAGAACTGAAACAGTAATGTCCAATCTAGGTTTTTTTTTTCTTTTCTTTTGATGATCAGTGATTGGTGGAAACAGGTGGAAGGTGTGGCTATTGTTTGGTTCAAGTGAAAACCTGCACCCACACCAGCCCTTTGCGGATAACATTGCCCACCCCTGCCATAGAGCCAAGTCATAGAAAGCAACGTGGGGAAAAACTGTAATCAGTATTTGTTGCACATATGCAAAATGGGGTGCTACGGGGTTAACAGCTTGCCAGGCCATAACATACCACAGTTAACATCATCACCCACACCTCTTAACAGCCAATTAGCATAACATTAACCTAATAAATCAGCATAAACTAGTCTTTGGACTATGGTGTTTAAAAAAAAAAAAAAAAAGTACCTGGAGGAAACACATGCAAACATGGAAAAAACTCCACACACAGATTCCCTCAATGAGCCCGGGTCTCGAACTCAGAGCCTTCTTTCAATGAGGCGGGCGTGATAACCGCTATGCTACCTGTCTCTGCATCTCACCATTTCTTATTCATATTTGTGTATTTCATAGATTTCAAGTTTGACCCCAAGTGTGGGAGTGTCAGAACAGAGAAACAAGCAAAGTCAGCCATGACACATGGAGAGATGGGCATCACTGGACTACCAGAGACAAAATGAGATGCTGAACACTGCAGTTTTCAGCTGAATAAACAATTCGGTAAACATCTTTAATATATTTTATAAATTTTTGTCTGCTGTTTGTAATTTAAAAAAAGTAGAATTTTACTGATCTGAAGCACTCAGCGACTCACCATCTACCTGGGTCAGGGGCCCCCTCTCTTTCTCTCAGTCGACATTGGTTGAAGGCAGGGTACACCCTGAACAGTTAATTGCATTGCAACACACACACAGTGCTATTCACTCTCACAGTTAGGAGCAAGGTGGAACAGTCAGTCAATGTCTAATTAAATGACACGGTGACATTGTGGTTAGCATATCCGCCTCACAGCAAGAAGTTCCTGGGTTCGAGTCCTGGGCTCGGCCGGGCATCTCTGTGTGGAGTTTGAATGAAAATGAAGTGTCAATGTGCATGTCTTTGGACTGTTGGAGGAATCCCACACAAGCACATAGAGAACATGCAAATCACTACACAGAAACCGCCTTGCTGAATTCAGGACTGTTTTACTGTGAGGCGGACATTGTGACTACTCCATTTAAGTGTATTTACACTTATACATGTGCAAACAGTTTTCAGAAATAAATTTAGGTGCCAAAGGACATGATCCCCCCCCCAAAAAATATTAATGGGGGCACATTATTAGCTCTGCAAAAGATTTATCACTGATGTTCCTGCTGTGGCCCATCACGTCTGAAAAAGTATTTTTTCTTCACTGTATTCACACCAGAGTAGATTAATATAAATCTGAAAAAAAAAGAAAATCGGAATAATTGTAATTTCAGGTCAGGAATAGAGCCGGAGCTGTTCTTGGCCCATCGAAGGAGAAAATTGCTTCCGTCATTACATCAGGGTTGCATGCGAGATCGGGTTGCCTCTCAGTTCACAGCATCACTTCTTTGTCTCCTACCTTTAAAACACTCAACCTGTCTGGTCTTTACTTTCCCTCAATTTGTAAGTGAAAGGCGGTGTATAAGGAATTAGGATTGCTAATGTTCTCATTATTACTGGTTATTATTCTGAACAGCGGCTCATTTGGATCTGGAGAGAAGTCACGGCACACAATGTAAAGCACCGTCGGTAATTTCCTGCACTGACATTTCCAAGTGTATGGAAATGGCATACATCAAAATGTGGCAAGATTAGACAAGAAAAAGGCACATAAAAGACTGATGGGTGGGTGTTTTGTAGAGAAGCCTGAAGTGCTGGACTGACATTTACAAGAGTTATCATAAATACAGGACAACAAGAAAAGACGGGCTTCCACTGCATGACTTTTCGCTAACACTGCCCAGTTGTAGATTTTGTCACATATTTTTTTGGGGGTGCCCTTTATCAAACACTAATTTTAGATTATCTGATTCATTTTCACTGCCAGGTCACCTTCTTAATTTTACAACTACTTAAAGTAAATTGAGATGAAAACATTCAAAATTTCCCCTGTGACACAAACATGTGCATGTTTTCATCATCATGTAGTTTTTATTTACATTTTCCAAGTACTAATCTGCTAATATCAGTTTATTTTATTTAGTTTATGAAGACTGCTGTTACAGTCTGATAGGAATCCCTCTGTTCATATAAGCCAGATTAATGGCAAAAATAACAGTACAGTGGAGCCTCGGTACTCGAACTTAATCCGTTGGCTGTTCAGATTCCGATTTGTTTGGATTCCCAATCCGCTTTTCCCATTACAAATAATGTAAATGGTCTTAATCCGTTCCGTCGTCTTTTGAACCGTTTGTTAACCGACCCGTAACTCATACCATAGTTCTGTAAATTAAGTAAAAAAAAAATGATTGAATACAGTACACCATGTTATGGTCTGTGTTGTGAGAGGCTCTTTAACTGCACTGTGGATTTTTATGGTCTCACAAAAGAGTTGCGCATTGAAATGCACGTTGGAGAGGGGCGTGGCTGCCACACGCGGGGTGAAATGCTAAACACATGTGATTCCATTTAATCACGGGCTATAAGGACTAGCAATGCTCTCTCTCGAGTGTTTGTGTGTGTGTGTGTGTGTGAGAGAGAGAGAGAGAGAGAGAGAGAGAGAGAGAGAGAGAGAGAGTGATTGACCGGGAAGAATGCTGATAGTCTTTATAGCCTGTGATTAAATGGAATCAGCCACGCCGATCTCCAAATCGCATTTCATCGCGCAACTCTTTTGAGAGACCATAAAAATCCAGAGTGCAGTTAAAGCATAAGAACAATAAAGATAAAAATTTTAACCTTTGTGGTGGTGAGCAGTTGGCACATAGATGTTGGAGGGGGCGAGAAGAGCAGGATTCCCTTCCATAACAGAGAGGGACATAGGAAATTGGATTCCCTTCCATAACAGCTGTCTTGTAACCATATAGTTTAAGGTGTTCACAGCGCTGCTAGCGCTTTAGCTTAGCTTACATACATGCATGTTCTTCAGCTTCATTGAGGCGGTTATGCCTCTAAGCCGATCTGTGGGTTTTCTGTTCGGTACTCTAAATCGTATTTGTCACTGGAGGTGGTATATGGCGTTAGTGATTAGATAGCTTTAGCGCTAGCTTTAGTATTTGTGATACATACATAGTACTGTATCAACATATTCCGGACTTCACTAGGACAGCTTTTAGGGTGATACATAGTATCAACAACTTCCAGACTTCCCTAGAACATACATAACAACAACTTCCAGAAGTCGAGCACTTTTCATTCCTCTCGGTCTCGTTTTTTTCTCTCAAGTTCAACTTCAGGTTTTTGTATGGTTTCCCGGACGGAAGAACTCACGGATTTTTCGTTCAGATTCTGATTTGTTCAGACTCTAGAGCGTTCGGATTCCGCGACTCCACTGTATATGGATATTAAACTAACAAAGATAAAAAATTGTGAACTTTTATTTAAAAGCTTTGCTAGTGTTTTTAAATGTCTACATGAAAAATAAGTTACATAAAAGCATATTTTAACAGAAACAGACAAACCATGCATGGAAGCTTTGAACGTTGGGATTCTGTCGTTTCCATTTTCTTTTCCTTGGTTCCACCTGGGTGTGAGGGCATTGCAAACCATCACGGAAATCATTTCACAGTATTTTTAATTAAAAAAATATTATATTCACACCGGGTCTATGTGAGGAAGCTGACTTCGACTGAGACTTTATATCAACATAAATATGATCAAATTTCTCATGAAGCTAATCACCATTAAACCCAGAACTCAAAACTCTTAACATCCGTGTTTCTGCTCTTTTACCAAGTTAATCTTTCTTTTTTGGTCAGTAAATTACCAGCTTTTTCAAGCCAATTAAATATATCTGATGGTGGTAACGCGAGTTGAACAAAACTCAGGAATGACACAGGCTGACACAATTTTACAAAGAATATCAGTTCATCAGTTCATTTTCTGTAACCGCTTCATCCTAATTAGGGTCACGGGGAGGCTGGTGCCCATCCCAGCCAACGCAGGGCGAGGGCAGAGTAGACCCTGGACAGCTCGCCAGGCCATCACAGGGCAGAAACACGCTGATGGCTTTGCAGCCTACTCTTGTCGAAAGTCAGCAATGGTTCTTTTACATGCCTCATACCATAGACAGTGAGAGACATGGCCGGCCTTTGATAACCCAGTTAGCTGCACTGGGGGGGACAGTGACAACACGGGGACAGTGAGAGTGGGACTCGAACCCCCAACCTTTGGATCAGCGATCCGGCACCTTATACCACTAGACCACCACTGCCCCTACACACAGAATATATTCTTGCAAATTATGGAAGGCTAGGGTTTGATGAACAACCATTCAAAGAAATAATGCAAAACATCTAACAGGCAGAAAGCACAGAGCAGGTTTGGGGAGGTGCAATGACCGTCATAAACATAGCTAATAGTAGTTATTTTATGCCTGATCTGGCTACGCTAATTCTCACAAAGTGCAGCCCCTTTTTAAAATATGTTCATCTGCATTGAATCTAGGGCTGCAACTAACGATTATTTTAAATCATTGATGAATGATCAATTTTTTTTTTCAGTTAATCAGAAAGCGCACAATCAGTTTATTTCCATATTCAAAAATAGACCAATTATTTTCAAATTGCCAGTCTATATGTGCGTAACAGTGTGTCATTTGTTCATTCTGTGATAGGTAGTAATCATAGTTCAACACATTCATAAAAATAATCTCTTCTTTTCCTTTCAGCTGTTCCCTTCAGGGGTCTCCACAGCAAATCATTCACCTCAATCTCAGCCTGTCCTCTGCATCATCTTCTCTTACTCCAACGACCTTCATGTCTTCCTTCACCACATCCATAAATCTCTTCTTTGGTCTTCCTCTCGGCCTTCTGCCTGGTAGCTCCAGCCTCAGCATCCTACTGCCAGAGAGAACCGCAACATTTTCATCTCTGCTACCTCCAGCTCTGCCTCCTGTCTTTCCTCAGTGCCACTGTTTCTAAGCCATACAACATCGCTGGCCTCATCACCTTCTTGTACACTTTTCCTTTCATTCTTGCTGATACTCTCCTATCACTGATCACATCGGACACTTTTCTCCAACCATTCCAACCTGCCTGCACACGCTTCTTCACCTCATTTCTACTCTCCATTACTCTGGATTGTTGAGCCTAAGTACTTAAAATCCTCCACCTTCATGGTCTTTACTCCCTGTAACATCACCGGTCCTCTTGGATCCTTCTCATTCACACACCTGTATTCTGATTTACTGAGGCTAACCTTCATTCCTCTCCTTTCCAGGGCATGCCGCCACCTCTCTAGATTTCCCTGCACTTGTTCTCTGCTCTCACTACAGATCACAAGGTCATCTGCAAACATCATAGTCCACGGAGATTCTTGTCAAACCTCGTCTGTCAGCCTATCCATCACCTTCGCAAACAAGGGGCTCTGAGCTGACCCTTGTTGCAGTCCCACCTCCACCTTGAATTTGTTGCTCAAGCCGACAGCATACCTCACACCACTGTCTTACATCTTTCGTACGTGTCCTGCACCACTCTAACATACTTCTCTGCCACTCCAGACTTCCTCATGCAATACCACAGTTCTTCTCTTGGCACCCTGTCATATGCTTTCTCCAGATCCACAAAGGCACAATGCAGTTCCCTCTGACCTTCTCTGTACATCTCTATTAACATCCTCGAAGCAAACACTGCATCTGTGGTGCTCTTTCTTGGCATTAAACCAAACTGTTGTTCACAAATGCTGATCTCTGCCCTTTGTCTAGCTTCCACTATTCTTTCCCACAACTTCATCATATGGCTCATCAACATTATCCCCTCTGTAGTTTCCAGAACTCTGCACGTCTCCCTTGTTCTTAAAAATGGGCACCAGCACACTTCTCCATTCCTTCGGCATCTGCTCACTCTATAAGACCTTGTTGAATGTTCTTGTCAAAAATCTACTACTACCTCTCCTAGACACTTCCATACCTCCACCGGTATGTCATCAGGACCAACTGCCTTTCCATTCTTCATCCTCTTCAATGCGCTCCTCACTTCACCTTTACTAATCTTTCCTACTTCCTTCTCCTCAATAGTCACCTCTTCTACTCTTTTTTCTCTCTCATTTTCCTCATTCATCAGCTCTTCAAAGTACTGTTTCCATCTTCCCAGCACACTTCTGTCCTCAGTCAATACATTTCCCTCTCTGTCCTTTATCAATCTAACTTGCTGCACGTCCTTCCCATCTCTATTTCTCTGCTGTGCCAACCTGTATAGATCATTTTCTCCCTCCTTACTGTCCATCCCAACATACAAGTCATCATACGCCCTCTGTTTGGCCTTTGACACCGCTACCTTCGCCTTACGCTGTGTCTCCCTGTACTCCTGTTTACTCTCTTCGGTCCTCTTAATGTCCCACTTCATCTTAGCTAACCACTTCCTTTGTACACACTCCTGCACTTCCTCATTCCACCACCAAGTCTCCTTATCTACTTTCCTTCCAGAGGACACACCAAGTACTCTCCTACCGGTCTCCCTGATCACATTTGCTGTGGTTGTCCAGTCATCTGGAAGTACTTCCTGACCACCCAAAGCCTGTTTCAACTCCTCCTTGAAGACAACACGACACTCTTCTGCTCTGCCTTCTTCACCTTCCTCACCATCAGCGTCATCCTGCACACCACCATCCTAAGCTGTTTGGCAACACTCTCACCCACTACTACTTTGCAGTCACTGACTTCCTTCAAATCAAATTGCCTACACAAGATGTAGTCTACCTGTGTGCTCCTACCTCCTTTTTTTCTAAGTTACCCTATGCTCCTGTCTCTTCTGGAAGAAAGTATTCGCCACAGCCATTTCCATCCTTTTGCAAAATCGATAAAAATTTGTCCTTCTGTGTTCCTGTCCTGGATACCAAACCTGCCCATCACTTCCTTGTCCCCTCTGTTGCCTGCACCAACATGTCCATTGAAGTCTGCACCAATGACCACTCTTTCACCTCTGGGGGTACTCTGCATCACTTCATCTAAGTCACTCCAAAATCTCTTCTTCTCTTTTAGCTCACATGCTGTCTGTGGGACATAACCACTAACAACATTGAACATCACACCTTCAATTTCTAACTTGAGACTCATCACTCTGTCTGACACTCTTTTCACTTCTATAACATTCCTGACAAACCCCTCCTTCAAGAGGACTCCTACTCCATTTCTCTTCCCATCCACACCATGATAAAACAGCTTAAACCCTGCTCCTAAGCTTTTCACTTTGCTACCTTTCCACCTGGTCTCCTGAACACACAGTATGTCCACCTTCCTCCTCTGCATCATGTCAGCAATCTCTCTACCTTTTCCTTGCATAGTTCCAACATTCAAAGTCCCTACTCTTAGTCATAGACGCATGCTTTTCCTCTTCTCTCTCTGCCTACAGACATGCCTCCCGCCTTTCTTTCTTCGACTAACAGTAGTCCAATTTCCATAAGCACCCTGTTGGTTAACAGCACTGATGGCAGTCGTTGTTAACCCGGGCCTCAACCGATCCGGTATGGAGGTAATATGTGTGATTTGCATGATAAAGTTTGCCATTGGTTTTATGTCGGATGCCCTTCCTGACACAACTCTCTGCATTTTTCCGGGCTTGGGACCGGAGTAAAAGGGAGAGACACTGGTTAGACCGGTCATAGACGAACATAGTGCAAAACATTAACAAGCAAAACAAATTAAAACGAACAAAGAAACAATTTGACTCAGAGAACTCCACGATGTCACACTCTAGGCAGCCCCATCTTGGAGACATCACTCCAAGACGTCACTCAAGTTCAATGTAAAAGGACATGAAGCGTAATAAAGTTTATCCTTTTGGTATCATTTGTTAAACATGCTACAAAACATAAAATATCACGCACAAACATTCTAAACATTAACTTAGATACTGTACTGGAATAATAATTGAAAAAGACTTTAATACTAGTGCTTTACACCAGTATATGCTGTATAATGTTTATATTTTTATTATCAATAAATATAGCAGTAAAAATTGAAAAGTTTTTCTTAATCATTACTACATTAATACTGTATTAATGAGTAAGACTGTCTATAGAATGTGTTTAATAAGCATATTTTAGTGCATGCAATAGATACACAGTATTTTACTTCCGGTTGCTCATTCGCACATGTAATATGATACATGGGGTTTTACTTCCAGGTACAGAACTTGCGGATCACCTTCATTCGTGGGGGGGGGGGGGGGGGCGTACTGTACACTGTGCATACTGTACACTATTAGCATTGCCACATTGCGAATCATGAAATTTGTCTATTGCTTCTATAAATACAGTAATTTCTCAGCACTCAACATGAGTTTTTAATGCTAATGTAAAATTTTAAATTCTAATGAAGAGAGCAAGACAAACCACCGAAATATTTCAAATAGTTCAATGAACTTTCGCAATCGTACAACATTTCTGCTACGCATTCCGGTAAAGGCGAAACAACCTCGCGAGGAACATGACAGTTGCCATCTTGACTTGCCAGATCTACTTTAGATCACGTGACAAGCAAACACCCTTGTGTATTACTACTCTTAGCTCATTAGCTGTCAAGGTGCCGAGGTTAGTTCTCAATGTATGGAAATGGCAGGATGAGCGGATTAATTGCAGCATGAGTTTCCCCCTTCAAAACAAAATAAAACTAGGATTCTGTAGTCACTTACCCTGCTGATGGGCCGACTTCCTCATCAATAAAAATTCCTACACGTTTTCTTTTAAGATGCT
This sequence comes from Plotosus lineatus, assembly GCA_024760905.1. NCBI lineage: Eukaryota > Metazoa > Chordata > Actinopteri > Siluriformes > Plotosidae > Plotosus > Plotosus lineatus. The sequence continues at coordinate 23,805,585 of CM045740.1, read as the reverse complement.
CCCGTGTCACTGTAGCGCTCCAGTGCCAAGCCATCTCACTTTTACAAAGCCTGCATTCAACACATATTCGGTTGAACACTTTTTTCCCATTCTAGCGCCACTGGCAGTCGACTGAGCCATGTTTTGTGATATTTATGAAGATGAAAAAAAATGTAATGCGCATGTATGACACATCTGTTGAACTCCGTACTGAGTGATACTCCTCTGTAGTGGCTGATTACGCAATAATCGTGACTCAAGATTTGTTGGCAGCACTTTTAGTAATCAATTTTTATCAATTCGTTGTTGCAGCACTAACTGAATCTGATGACATCCTGGATATTTTGTGCCACTGAAGACATGGTTTTGTCTCGGAGGATGCTTGAACTCAAATTTTCCAGATACGATCCAGCGTCGGAAATAAAGGTCAATGAATTCAAATGAGCACAATGCCAAATAAAAAGCCAAATACACATAGTCGAATGGAACAAAAACAAAACAAAAAATAAAATCTCATCCTGATGCAATTCCATCCTGCTCTCCTTTTTATTTCCACTCAACTCTTTTACCCACACCTTCAGTACTAACTCTATTACTTTGCAGAAAAACCAACACCTTTCAGATGCACAGCACACACAGGAAGTGCGACTCATGCAGCCAAGTAATGATTCCAGATGGTTTTTTACTGAACAACAAGAAGAGGAAGAGAATTATAGCATTATGTCCGTTATAAACATGCAGCCAGCTTAACTCCGCACTTCCAGATTCTGTTGTAAACAGAAAGTGTATATCAAATCTAAAACAACGAAGATAACATTTTCGCATCAAAACAAGTAGCTTTAATTTTTTTTTAAATTAGCCGCAATATTCGATTGTCACATGACTCTCAAACAAAAAACCCTATATATTTAATACAATGTGGAAATCATGTCATTATCACCTCCCACGCCATGTACCTATACACCCAAATGGAAATAGGTTTAAGATCCCTCCTTTTGTGTTATATAATCAAGATGGCAAGGATCAACTATGAGAAGTGCGCAGGAAACCGCACATTCCTGTACTTCAGTATGGAGCGGAATTATATAATCAGACTCCGCCTACTTAATAACTTGTTTGAACTGGTCGCAGATCATTATCAGATAAACCCATCAGACAAAGAAACACAGGAAATCACCTTCACACACTCTTTCACACAGGTACAAGATCAAAGTACCAATTATCTTCATTACGTTGGGAATATGTCCAATTTCTCCAGTAATTCCAGGATAGTGGTTTTACACCACAGCACTGTGTGCAGTGCTCAGTGACAGGTTTCTATGTTGGCTACTTCCTCTCTCAGTATGTGCTTTCCTTCGGTAAGTGGTACGTGCAAATGTGCAGGAAATGCTCCAGACAGACCTTCATGGATTGACATGTCAACACCACAATGATTTTTATAGGAACCAACGAGGAAGTGAACTGTTGCCATGAGAGACGGTACAGTGAAAAGTTTCTCTCTTTGTCTCTCACACATACACACACACACACACACAGCTGAACCTGAGCTGAAGTCAGTCAGCATTTTACACAGGTCCATGCACTGGTCACACACCTTCAAGTACAGGGAGGATATACACACTACAAGAAGTACAGTAACTCACCATACCAGAACAGAAATCATCTGAAAATGGAAGGGAGTAGGGAAAAGAGAAAAAAAACTCAAAGACACAGTTTATGGTTTGTCATCGAAAACCTATTATTGGTATCGATATATTGATAAAAATTTCTGATGCATCGATACATTGGAATATTGCTGTACTGTTCCATAAATGCATTGAATAGAACAGACTAAGACATATTACAGTAGTTTGTATAATGCATTGAATACAGCGAGTCGTTGACTTACGACCTATGCGAGTTTCGTCTGATAGACTTGACGACCGCAAAAGTGGTGACGCATGATTCATGGCAGTGCAGCGCGAGTGTTGTGTACGACGGTTGTTTGCGCTGCCGGCAGCGCCAGCATTTTAAAAAGGCCAAGCAGGAGATGATGCAGATTCACTTTCTAACTGCTCAGGGCAAATTTATTCATCTATGTTCTTTCAATGCCACGTCACTGTGGCACAAAGTGGAGAGCCAATCCTTTCTGTGTGGGCGGGTCCGATACCTTGAATCTCTAATTTTATTGGACTCGCACGCTGCAGTGTTTATGTGACAGGAAGCACGTCACAAGTATTGGCAATCAGCTGGTCTGCGGGATGAAGTTTTTCTATGTCCATCCATTTGTGTTTGCTTGCCAGCTGTGCTTGGCTTCGTGGAAATGAGCCGATCAAAACGAGGGAAATTTCTCTTTACTCAAAAACAACACCGCGCAGTCTGTGGCTGTTGTTATAATCCAATAAAATTGGAGTTTGAAGCTATCGGACCTGCCCACACAGTGGAGTACAGAAAGGATTGGCTCTCCGCTGCATGTCACAGTGACATGGAATCAAAAATAGATGTATAGATTCAGAAAATGCACATATCGGCATTATCCGGTGATAAGTGTCTCTTCTTGTTCAAAATGTTCCGTGCTACGAGAGGCAGGGACGTACCATTTACCACACAGAGAGGCGGGACATACCATTTACTCGGGGTGTCACTGAAATGGCATTTACTACAGATGCTGTCATGAACACAGGAAGCTATAACGTTAGAAGTATCGATACCCCTTTTATTGGTATCGATTATCGATCGACATAATTATATCGGCGATATTCCGATAGTCAATGACATCCCTAGTATACGGGGAGGAAACAGGACAATCAGTGATTCCTTAGTAATTTAAAAAATAAAAAGGGGAAAAGGCAAGAGGAAAAAAATAAGATGTAAACATGAAATAAACATAAATGCAACTACATAAAGAATGAAGAAAAAAAAAAACTAGAATAAAAAAAAAATGAAAAAAAGCTTTTCCATGATTGACTGGGTTTCTTCTAGGTCCTCAAGTTTCCTTTCATTCTCTAAAGACGCATTGCACATTGGGCTATCTAGGTGTTCCAAACTGACCCTTGAAATGGGTGTAGAATTGTGTGCATGCTTTGTCCTGTCATGCTACACAACCATCACCCGGTGTTGGCTGAAATGGGCACCAGCTTCCCAATGACCCCAACAAGATTAAACAGTTCAGCAAATGAGAGAAAATGCATGAGTGAAAGTGAGAGGGGACAAATTCTGACCACCTCATACTATCCATTCATTTTCTAAACCACTTAATCCTAATTAGTCTCGCGGCTGGTGTCCATCTCAGAAAACTCAGGGCAAAAGGTGGGGTACACTTTAAACTGCACAGTAGGCCATTTCAGGGCCAGCACTGAAAAATTCACAGTCTGAGGCAATTTGGAACAGCCGATTAGCCTACTATGCATGTTTTTAGACTACAGGAGGAAACTGGAGTCCCCAGAGGAAACCCACTCAAGCACAGAGAACATGCTAACTCCAAAGGGAAACACACTCACCAAATCCAGGAATCAAACCCAGGACCTTCCAACTGTGAGCTGGACGTGCTAACCACCACACCGGCCCACCTCAAACCGAATCATTTTCATCCCTCAGACCTTTAAACTGTTAAAGTGGGGTTCTCAACTGTTATTCTTTTCCTCCCAATATGAAGCTTTTTGATTTTTCAAGGAGTCATCAAATTCGTCATTGTGATAGTGTAAACAGTCACACACGTACACACTACCCAGACAAACTCCGATGAAGTGCTTTACTTCACCTCAGATGTTCAGTTCGTTTACAGTCGAGACGTCCTGCTCGTAAAAACTGTTCTGTAAGTCATTACGATTCTCAGAAGTGTGTATGTTTCAAGCAACACCTCAGGGTGTGTGTGGGGAGTTTTAGCTTATGTATTTCCTATTGCATATTATTTATCAAGGGAGTCTGGGAATCAAGCCGTGTGTGTTATCTGTGTTTATCTTCAAACTGTTACTCTGCACATTTAATGATGCTCCTAGGCAATTCACGACAGACAGACCACTGAAATAGAGAGCAAAGCCAAGGACACACACCCACACCTGAGAGACAGTCACCAGATGTAATTAACATCGTCTTTCCTGCAGGCCTGTGTACAAGTCATCACCCTCCCTAGGTATGTTATAGCAACCATCTGTGGGTGGGAAAGTGAGGGGGGGGGTAAATAAATAAATGTTCACCTCCAACATGTGCCTGCCAACTCAACCAGGAGGCTACAAAACTACTACCCTAAGGAAACCAAAGCAAGCATAGACAGAACAGGCACCACCCTCCATTTTTAAAAAAATGAATATGTAAGAAAAAGTTAATGTGAAAAATTCTATTTTTTTTTTTTTTTTTTTTTTTTTTTTTAAATAAAGAAAACCGCCTGAATCGGAGGCAAAAGAACATTGTTAATAGCAAAGTCCTCAAAAGCAGTCCGGTCTCCTTTACAATCAATTCCTTTCTCTCATCACAATTCTTTCCTTTTCTCTCCCGCAGCAATAAAGCAGCATTCACAGCCGACTGCCTCTGACTGACTTAATTCATGTGGAAACATCGTGCGAGCATTAATACCCCTGTTCAATATGCTTCATAAGGACATTTTTCATCACCATAATCAACTGAAGAGTAGGCCTGCTTAGAACATTCTTCTCGGCTTTGTTTTTTTATTCCCCCTCCTCAACCGTTTTGTCTCTGTCCTGCAGAAAAGCGTTAATAGTTTCATTTCCTGTTGTCACTAGACGATTGGGTTATCACTTGATTAATGTTTCCAGACTAAATTAAACCTGGTTCCCTGTGCTTCACTGTAAAACCAATAAACCCAAAAAGGTCTTTCAGAAAAATCGAGATGCTGGAATCAGCTCGTCCTGCTAGCGATGATTAGTGTTGCAGACGAGTGACCAGATAGATAAATAGATACATACTTTATTAATCCCAGAGGGAAATTCACATTTTCCAGCAGCATTGCAGTAAAACAGCGCACACACTTTTTCTAGAAAAAACACAAACTTAAATTAATGTATGTATAATTAGACACATACACACACGTACAGTGGTACCATGACTTACGAGTGTCTTCTATAACCAATGTCCCATGATACAAGCTTCGATCCCACCAAAAATCTTCCCCATCCAACTAGCAAACTTTCATTTACGAGTTCTACTGGGGAAATGGTTTTGCCGGGGCCGATTAGCCTTGTATTCTTCCGCACTCTGAGAACGCTTTGTGCAGTGCTTCTCAATTATTCTCTGGGATGCCCCCTATGGAAGAAAGGGGATATTCACACACACACACACACACACACACACACACACAGCGTGCAACTATAGTGTTTACTGCACTTCATATCATTTGCTCTGTGCTTTGTCCCCCTATACCAGGGGTCGGCAACCCGCGGCTCCGGAGCCGCGTGCGGCTCTTTCACCTTTCTGGTGCGGCTCCATGGCTTTTCAAAATAAAGTTGTGCTTTACGGTGGCTGACTGGTGCACCACGAAGTGCTTAGTTACTCACACAGCAAAGGGCCGGTGTGGGTGCAGGTTTTCACTTCAACCAAACAATAGCCACACCTTCCACCTTTTCCCACCAATCACTGATCATCAAAAGAAAAAAACCTAGAGTGGACTATTTCAATTCTGAATTGGAGCCATCTTCGTGAGCCACCTTGCTTTAAGTCTTAAACAGTCATGTGATCCCACCAAGATGGCCCCACTTCAGAATTGAAACAGTGATGTCCAATCTAGGTTTTTTTTTCACCTGAATGATCTGGGTACCCTTCCAATGCTCTTTTCGGGTTGAAAATTACATAGATGAAAATTAAGAGTCACAGATGTGGGCGGATATTTATTTGGTGTGGGCGGGGTGATTTTGTGTGTGTCCACAAGAACACAAGAACACACACAAAATCACACCGCCCACACCAAATAAATATAAAAGAGCCCTAAAAGAGCTCATGGCAAGCAGCAGTGCGGTGAGAGAGATTTTTTTCTGCCACCAGGGTTTGTAATTCAGGAACAGAAATCACAGCTGAAGGAAGAGATGTGGATGAGATTTGTTTATACACAGCAATCTCCAGATTAAATAACTGTCCTCACTGTGGTTCAGTATACACTCTGAGAATGGGTCGGTCAGTGCAGCATTAAGCATTAATATTTATTTAAAAGAATGTTGAGCAGGCTCCTTCTTAAAATAAGTCTTCAAATACTTTTCCGTGTTGGTGTAATTATTGTAAATTAAAACTATGACAAAACAACATTAATATAACGAATAAAGAAAAGAAGATCCCACGAAGGGCGTGATTGGTGAGGTTGGCAACCCAACCCGTTACACATCTGGCTGCAGCCCGTCCCGCGCTTCGTGGGATGGATATTCTTTTTCTTTATAAAAACACAAGAAGCATTCGAACACATTCATTCATTTTCTGAACTGCTTAATTCTAATTCGGGTCGCGGGGAGGCTGGCAATTTTTTTTTAATCTAAATGTTTTTGTTGCAAACAGAATTGTAATTTAATGGTCTCTGCAGTCGTTTAAATCAATGTAACATATTGTTATTTTATATTAACATGAAGGAAAAAGGGGAAAAACATTATATGCAGTGTGATTTGATTTAAAATGTCAAAAAAGGATTTGTGGCTCCCAGTGTTTTCTTTAATGTGGAAAACGGATCCAAATGGCTCTTTGAATGGCAAAGGTTGCCGACCCCTGCCCTATACCATAACGCGACAATGAAAGTGCCACTGCCATCTAGTGTAATTGCACATCCTCTACAGTTGGTAGCACTGGCACTTTAACTGTGTTCCCTATGGACACAGTGAAAGTGCCACTGCCACCGACTGTAGAGGGATGTGCAATTACACTTAATTCTAGTACAGTATGGCAAAAAAGCATGTTAACCAGGGTCATACACGCCCTCCGGGCAGCACACCTAAGGGCTACCGCGCCTCGACTATTTGAGAAGCACTGGCCTTGTGGGAGTCCAAAACGAGCCTTTCCTCACTGGCATTCGTAGAGTGCACATGCACAAAATTCTCCTCCTCCTCAGTCACGCACTACCTCATGCCTGCCCACCTGACATCTTTGCCGTAGTCGATGATCGGAAGGGTTAGTTGATTCTTCTTTATTATTAATGTTAATGTACATGTATTATGAAATATTGTTTTTACATGTTTACCTTTAGTATATTAGGTCAGGTCAAGTATACATGTTTGTGTCAAGTTATGCGAGTTTGGGAGGGGGGGTTGGAAGGGATTAGTTAGTTTTCTATTATTTCCTATGGAAATTTTTGTTTTATCTAATAAACATTAGAGTTGCCCTTGGAACTTGCCCTTATGAAATTAATCCGTTCCGGAAGTGGTTTCATAAACTGGATTTTTCGTAAATTGAACCGCATTTTACATGTAAAGCGTGTAATTCATTCCAAGACCCCAATACTACCCCCTAAACACTTTAAAAATTATAAAAGCATACCTTTTAAGGCCTCCTTCTCAATATCGTACTAATGGTAGACGGGTTTCACCATATTCCTTTGCGAAATCACTCAACCGCATGCTACGAGCCCGCTTCTTCTTTTCACTCGCACTGGGAATCACAGTGTGTGTGTGTGTGTGTGTGTTGACCATGTCTTCTTAGCAGAGTTATAATCTTACAAAAGTTTATGTTGGTTAAAAGCCTGAGCCAAAAAATGAAGTTGCAATGAGCACACTTGAAAAACTCATGAAACAAGCTGCTGCTCAAAAGGAGCTACATCATCCCTCCTAGCCAATGGGAGGCCAGCGCGGCGGGATGTTGGGAGATAGCCAATGGGAGGGAGCTGCGTCATCCCTCCTAGCCAATGTGAGGCCAGTGGGGCGGGATATTGGAAGATAGTCAATGGGAGAGCAGCTCGTGCATTATTTGAATGGCACTTTTCGTAAGGAGAACTTGTTTCGTATACAGAGACAAAAAATTTTGGAAAATGTTTTTCGTAACATTTTATACATACATACATACATACATACATACACATACCTGTCAAGTTGTACGGTTTTGGCGTAATTTGTACAAGTGAGCACTGATTTTTAAATGTGTACGCCGTACGTCCGAAATCTGTACGTTTTTCGATCATTTCGTCTTTTTTTTTTAACTCCGTTTTTTGTGTCACCGTTTCGGTAAAGAGACGATACGCCGAATTGGTCTGTCGCTGTTTTCTCGCGAGAATCGCGCGTTAGGTTTATCGTCTGCTATCGTCTGCTCTTTCCGACCACGTGACCGCACTTTCACTTCCTCCATCATTCAAGTCAAACTTAATTGCGAGCTCAAGTGCCATGAAGTGAAGCCATCAAAAGAAATGATTGAAAGTGCCAAAAGTGCTACATATAGTTATAATAGAGATCACTGTTAAATTTTCTTAATCATGCAGCTGAAGATATTACTCTTTTATTTGATTGCACCAGGTTATATGTTACAACATTACCAATAAATTAATATTATATTAAAAATAGAGTTTAATTTTTGTTTCATATTGCACGCGATAATAAGACGCGTAAGATTAGTTGCTATTTTGTAAGGGCATAAGTAGCCATTTGTAAGATCGCCAACGGCCTAGGGTTGACAGGTATGCATACATACATATATATATATATATATATATATATATATATATATATATATATATATATATATACACACATACACACACACACACGTGTATATATATATAAAAAGTTTGATTTCCGTATTTCTCCACATCTCTATTACAGGGACTACGATTTCCTCGTTTCATCTATGAAAACGGGTGCGCTTTATTGTTCACAGGGAAGACACTACAGCACATGCACTTGAAACACGGAAATCAAACTAAAGCAGGAACTGGTGGAGCACGGAGCCGAAAGCCATAGAGATCACGAGGAAGAGGAACAGTCTTTTAACACCGGGAAGAGCGCTGCTCGTCTTTATAGCCCATGATTAAATGGATTCAGGTGGGTGCGTTTGGCACTCCACTCCGCATGTAGCAGCCACGCCCCTCTCCAACACGCAGTTCAACTTGCAACTCTTGAAAGACCACGACACACTAAAAATCCATAGTGCAGTTCAAGCATAAGAACAATAAAGATAAAAATCGTAACCTCTGCATTGGTGAGCAGTTGGCATACATAAATGTTCGACAGGAAGAGAGGAAAGTGAATTCCCTTCCTTAACAGCTTCAGATAAATCAGCCAAAAGGTGTATTTTTTTCTCTTGCTACCACTTTGCATTGATGACTCTTCTTCAGTATGTTCCTTTCTTTTCTTGAACATTTCTAACGTGGCTTGTTTCAGCCTTCTTTTCAAAACCTTACGGAAGTGGCTCACGACCTCATAGATAAAGGTGTTCACAGTGCTGCTAGTGCTTTAGCTTAAGCACTTTAAGCTACATTACATTTAGCTTACATACATACATACATCCTCTTCACCTTCGTTTAGGCTGTTATGCCTATAAGCCAATCTGTGGGTTTTCTGTTTGGTACTCTAAATTGTATTTGTCGCTGGAGGTGGTATATGGCATTAATCTTTAGATAGCTTTAGTGCTAGCTTTAGCTTTATGAGGGTGATACATACATAGTACTGTATCAACAACTTCCGGACTTCCCCAGGACAGCTTTATTAGGGTGATACATAGTATCAACAACTTCCGGATTTCCGGAAGTCGCGCACTTTTCCTCCCTCTTGGTCTCGTTTTTTTCTCGCGCATTTCTTCGGTTTCCGGGACGAAAAGGAGAAAAAAAAAAAAAAAAAAAAAATCATGGCTTTTTTGTTCAGATTCCGATTTGTTCGAACTCTAGAGCGTTCGGATTGCGAGGCTTCAGTGTGTGTGTGTGTATATATTATATATATATATATATATATATATATATATATATATATATATATATATATATACACACACACACGCACAGGGATCCCTCGCTACTTCGCACTTCAATTCGTACGGCTTCATGCGGTTTTTTAAAAAAATAAAGAAATTAAGGAAGAATAGGGGAAACAGTAAAGCCACAAAAACAAGGACAATTATGCAAAAAAACCTAAACCAGTGGTTCTCAAATAGTGGGGCACGCCCGATGCGATTCCAGGGGAGACACGTGTGACCCCCAGGGAACATGCTTTTTTTTTTTGCCGTATTAGAATAAAGTGTAATTGTACATCCACTCCAGAAGGTGGCAGTGGCTTCCTCATTGTCGGAGTGTGCCCAGAGGTAAAATAAGAAGTGAATTTCATAAACCCACCATGAAAATTTTTAACAGGGACAAAAAGAGAGGCGGAGAGAGACCGAGTCAGTTAGAGAAACAAAAGTCTCCCGAAAGCCAAGTTGAAGAGATATGATGAAGCGGATGTGGTACTCGGCTTCACTACGCTGTGGTGAGAAACGAGGAAAGACCGCTGTGTTTACTGTGTCTGAAAACATTGGCAACGGAGAGCATGAACCCAAATAAATTCAGGCGTAACTTGGACATCACACCCCAATCACGTGATGAGCCGTGTGAGTTTTTTCAGTGAATATGTGCCAAATATTGCCAACAACCATCCCGCTTTAGGAATGCTACTCAAGAAAATTATCAAGATGTGTTAGCATTAGATAAGGTGCAGTAAACTACTCAGTGTAGAAAAGCCCACAGCAAAGCAGAGGAACTGATCCTACCTGCAGCACACACAGTCTCTGTCATGCTGGATGACGCCACTGCTGCGAAAATAAGTCCAGGTCCCAGTTCAGCATTGAGGAGCTGAGGGTTCAGTATTGTGCTTTAAACCCTGCTTTGAAAATCTGTGCACTGCAAAATGTGCTTGTTGTACCACTAATCTGGACTTAATCATTTTGATTAAAAAATAATAATAATAGAAATTGCTTTATTCATTTTTGTTTTGTAGGTTAAAAGTGTTTTATATATTGTGCTCCTGAGTTAATATTTGAATTTATTATTATTTATTGATTTTATTTTTCAGTATCAAATGGTGTGGTCAAAAATGTTTACAGTTTAACTAAGGATACTTTAATTTCAGGCAAATTGATGCACCTTAAATTTTTTTGTTTAAAGATTAAAAAATTGTTAATAAAGTTATTCTTTGTTGGAAGTTGAGCTATAATTCTTTCTTTTTTTGTATTCATAATATTAATAAGGATACAGTGTCATGCAGAGGATTAAGTATAACAATTTTGTAGACAAATAACACTATAGTGGTATCTCACCTTACGAAATTAATCCGTTCCAGAGCCTTTTTCGGAACCTGGATTTTTCATAAACTGAACTGCATTTTACATGTAAAACGTGTGATTCTTTCCAAGGCCCTCAAAACTACTCCCTAAACCCTTTAAAAATTATAAAAGTACACCTTTTAAGGCCTCCCTTCTGCTTCAATATCATACCGATGGTAGACGGGTTTGGCCATATTCCTTTGCGAGATCACTCAACCGCATACCCCAAGCCTGCTTCTTTTCACTCGCACTGCGAATCACACGTGTGTGTGTGTGCGTACACGTATGTTGACCATGTCTTCTCAGCAGCGTTATAATCTTACAAATGTTTATGCAAGGTTAAAAGCCTGAACCAAAAGATAAAAGTTGCAATGAGCACACTCGAAAAACTCATGAAACAGTAACTCGGTCCTTTACCCAAAAAGCATTATAGGTGCTCCATCATAATAGGCAATGGGAGGGAGCTGCGTCATCCCGCCTAGCCAATGGGAACCCAGTGGGGCCGGTTGTTGGAAGATAGTCAATGGGAGAGCAGCTCGTGCATTCTTTGAACGGTGCGTTTGAATGTTTGAAATGTGCGTTTCGTATGGAGAACTTGTTTCGTATACAGAGACAAAAAATTTTGGAAAATGTTTTTCGGAACCTGGATTTTTTGTTTGCTGGGATTATCGTAAGGTGAGGTACCACTGTATTTACATTGGGGGGGTGCGCAATGTTTTCCTCTTCCTAGGGGGGGGCGCAACAAAATAATTGAGAAGCACTGCCCTAAATCAATACAAAACAATCAAAAATCTCCCATCAAAACTACTTACATTGTTGCATCTGTGTGTGCACGCACGTATGTATGTGTGTTGTCTTCTTCTCATGCAATACCATCTGTGTGTGTGTGTTTTTATATTTTATTTGTTAAATGTTTGTTATTATAAGCATTGAATATGTATTTATTGATATTATATACATGTACGTATACATCAGTCGGGGGAGTTGGGGGGTGCTCCTACTTCGTGGATGGTCACGTGGGAATCTCGGTCCCAATTAACCGTGGAAAGCGAGGGATCCCTGTATGTGTGTATATATCTTGCACACACACACGAAATATTTTTAAATTTCAAATACATAAATATATATTAGTATATATTGTAATACATTTAATTTTAAGTATAGCTGGGTCTTCATAAAAGTTTAAAGAACTTGAGGCAGACAAGAGAGTGTATGAGAATTTTATATCATACCGTAATGGTGCAAATTGGCAGTTTACTACAGAAATTAACAAAAGAGAAGTTTAAACATTCGTGTACAGATTAAGGTGCATAGTATGCTGTACAGTCAAGAGTCTTTTTTGACCTGGTAATTGGCTGTCCAGAGCAAATAATTAAAAAATTCCAGTGTAAACACATTTGTGCAGGTTAAGGTGCATGGTTTTCCGTGAGTGGTGCAGTGCAGGTATGTGTGTGTGCGCCTATGTGCATAGTGCTATGCCATCATACTTTGTAACTCTAGCAAGGGACACTCCTCAGTTTGCTCGAGGAACAGGACAATGACGGCAGTCTCTCACTGATGCCTGTCTAGTTCCATCCCAACTACAGAGCCCACCTTCCTGCCAGTTTGTCCAGTCGTGAGACATTCTTGCAGCCCCCCGACCACCATATAGAGTAGTACGTTTGGCACCACAGACCATACACCATCTGCTGTAGTTTTTTTGCAAATGTTGGAGGATGCTAGCCTTCAGAAGAAGTACAGACAGCTCTGTCCTTTTTTGCACCAAGCATAAATGTTGGCAGTTTGTCATTCAGCTGCATTCCCGGGTATTTGTACGTCTGCACGGGTTCTACCTCTTCCCCTCTGATTTTGATGAGCTCGCGGGTGTGGCCTGGGTCTTCTGAAGTCCACCACCATTTCCCATTTCCTTCGTTTTGATGGTATTGAGGTGGTCACACCATGAAACAAAGTCTCCTAACACTTTCCTGTACTCCACTTCCTGCCCACTCTTGATCCAGCCTACAATAGCAGTATCATCTGCAAGCGTCATGACAATACTCAGAGTTGTACTGAGGATCCGAGATGTACAGCGTGAAGAGGATGGGGAAGAGTACTCTCCCATGTGGTGCTCCTGACTACCATGTCCGACATGCAGCCCCCAAATTGAACATACCTTAGGTCTGTCTGTCAGGTAATCAATGATCTTGTCCACTAGGTGTGAGCCTACTCCCATCTGTGCAAGTTTGCCCCTGAGGAGCAGAGGCTGAATCATGTTGAAGGCACTGGAGAGGTCCAGGAATAGTGGTTCTTGGGAGCACTGCAACCCCTCAGAGGGGGAACAGTGAATTGTTGGCAAAGTACAGTGTCCATACAGAAGTTAATGTAATCTGCAGTGCAGTCAATCAACCCCTTTATGTCCTCACTATGCATTAAATCCCACTCCGTTGATCCAAAGCGGTCTCTCGGAGCCTGTTCTGCCTCAGGAGACAACTTTCTGGATGATCGTGTTGTGAGGAGCCTCTTCACTCTTAGTGGGTAATGAGGCTGTAGCAGAATGAAGTTATGATCAGCTTTCCCCTGCCTGCATTGGAGAGGCGCTGTATGCATCCTTTACATTTGCATACATCAAAGTCCATTGTCGTTTGGCCGTAGGTGCACTTTGCTGTCTTCCACCAGACATTTCCAATTTCCTCTGTCGGCTGCACATTTTGTAACAATGGAGGATGTGGTCATTTTTATCCAGAACCTCGGCCGATCTGGTATGTGGTGTCTTTCTGGTGTAAGCATGAAAAGTGTCTCAATAGGCAAACTGCCCCGGGAGTGCTCAACTCTTCTCCAGGTACAGATGGCCATTGGCTCTTGAATGAGCTCACCCCCCCCCGACAGGTTTGGTTTTTCGTTCTGCTGGGTGTCTACACATCCACCTCAAGATAAACTTGATGGAGGAGCCAGTTTAGTCCCCGACCACCCAATCATGAGACAGGTAGCACAGGATTACATGTTACCTGTTGTAGACTTTACATTTGCATATACTAGTCCTTCTCAAAAAATTAGCATATTGTGATGAAGTTAATTATTTTCTGTAATTTACTGATAAAAATTAAACTGTCATATATTTTCGATTCATTGCACCCAAACTGAAATATTTCAGGTCTTTTATTGTTTGAATACTGATGATTTTGCAGCGCCACAGGCTGATTGCCTCCATAGTACGCTGCATTGAAGCAGTCATTCCTGCAAAAGGATTCCCGACCAAGTATTGAGTGCATAACTGAACATAATTATATGAAGGTTGACCATTTTTGTATTAAAAACACTTTTTTTTTAATTGATTGGATGAGATATGCTAATTTTGAGAGATAGGAATTTTGGGTTTTCATGAGCTGTATGCCAAAATCATCAGTATTAAAACAATAAAAAGATCGGAAATATTTCAGTTGGTGTGCAATGAATCTAAAATATATGAAAGTTTAATTTTTATCAGTACATTACAGAAAATAATGAACTTTATCACAACATGCTATTTTTTTGAGAAGGACTAGTAACCAAGTCGATTTTCTTATTCCTCCGGTGTAACAGTTCACATTCTGGATAAAAGCAGGTATTGTTTTGCCCAAATTCACATTATTAAAGTCCCCAGAGACTAATGCAAGCGCTACTTTCGCATTAGCACATGGAGGAATATAAACAATGAGGACAATGCCCTGTCAAAACTCCATAGGCAAGTGTCAGGGATACAGGCTTACCACTAGCAGTTCAAAGTTCTTGCAGCAGATGGAAATCTTTGTGCAAGCGTGCTCAGGGTGACATCATCTTGTGTTTACATTGATCGCAAGTCCATTTCCTTTCCGCTTCCTGCAGCTTTTCATGTCCCGTCAACTCTTACTGTACTGAAGCTGGGCAGGTCCACATTAGCATCCTGAATGCTAACGATGAGCCATGTTTCATTGGACAACACACTGCACTCCTTGTAAAGCTTAACATTTTTTACTACCGTGTTTCCCTGAAAATAAGACCTGACCATAAAATAAGACCTAGCGTGATTTTACAAGATGATTTTAATATAGGCCCTCCCCTTAAAATAAGCCCTAGTTGAGAGCGGCAGCAATTCATTGGCCTGCTACTCACTCAATCTAGGGCTCTAGGTGAAAGCGCTGACTCCTCTATTAGGCAGCTTTACCTAGGGTACGCTCTCAAAGCATCAATCCTTGCGTGTCGATGACGGCAGCGACTGCTTTAAGACGAGGACAAACACTTGCGTCCATAAAAATTGCTAAAATCGCTCGATATTAAAATATTTAAAAAAATAAAGAAATATAACGAAATAAGAATATATAAAGACAAAGATATATTATAAGACATGTAATAGAAAAAAATGTAAAATACATCATCACCTAAAAATAAGCCCTAGTATCATATTTTGGTAGGAAAATTAATATAAGCCCTGTCTTATTTTCGGGGAAACACGGTAGTGCAGCCAGTTCATCGATCTTATTAGGCAAAGAGTTCACATTTCCCATGATAATTGATGGTATCACAGGTTTATAATAGGTTTTAGCTTAGCGCTGACTTGACAGCCACAGTCCGGTCTTCTCACCTCATCAGGTACATGTTTAATTGCACCAGCTCGTTACCTTTTCAGGCACAGCAATTCCTCTCATGAATAAACGAGTCTTGGTTGTGAGGATCCATATCCATAGGATATACAGGTAAAGAACCATAAAAGCAGACAAAAAAAACTAAAGAAAAAGAAAAGCAAGTTACACACGGTGCTGTTGGAAAGGCTGCTACTCTTGGTAGCGCTGGAAGGGAAATTGTGAAATCAGATGTGATGCGGTTCAAAGAGGCTACGATGAGAGGCGTGCTCAGTCCAAGCAAGTCTGGTGGAGTAAAAGCTGAATCAATCATGGCTGCTCTGCACTCAGGCACTGGCTCTACTTTGGACTCATTAATTAAGAAGGAACAATCAATAACGCTTCTAGTTCTTTGCTGTTCAACAAAAGAAAACCTGAACCATTGGTCCCTGTGCAACGTCAGTCTCTGGTCAAGTGTTGTTTAGTGAGAGGGACTATTGAAGATTGATTTCTTTGAGCCACCATGCGGTGTTTTGGGTAAACTTGGAGTGTTGATCTCCAGTGAATGTTCCCTCTCATTAAAATGATGGACAGAGGTTTAAGCTCGAGCGCTAGATAAGTCTGCGGACAATTATTTTTAAGTCGAGACTAATGGTCAAATACTGTGAACCAGTTCACCAATTTTATTCAAAAGTGACAAGATCCAGCCGGTCTAAGATAGATTTTCTCTTGGGTGTTCCACAAGCGTTTTTTGGTTAAAACAGAAAATTACACTCATTAACCAACTCCATGATGAAGAATACGAAAGAAATTATCTTATTAAAAGACAGTGGAGATTCTCGGAGGCCACACACACACACACACACACAGACAGAGATACACTCAAGATAATCCACTCTAGCTTTCTGATATTCCTCAAACCATCACATGCACTGGGTGGTTTAATTAAAAGCAGCCATTTTCACAGACAGGTTAATTAAATATAATGAGGCTACTGATGAGGTTTTGTTCATTTGAGACACAATCGTAGACTCCCAACACCTCTTCAGAGTGCATTAATCCAACTTCTCAATTCCTCCAGAAAGCCTAGAGCCTGAACTCTAATCCAGAGCCCACTCAAGTAGTACCCCAGTGTGAGTCATGGCTAAAGGGCTCATTATAGTGTCGTGTGCGCAGTTACTTGTGTTCAACTACCATGCTTCAAGACTTGAAACACTAAATTTGTTCTACACTGGGTTATTCTCAATGGTCTTCAGTGTCAAGAGGATCAGAAACAACCTGACAAAGCAAGGGCCATCTGAAGAGCTGTAATCTTCCCCAAACCACCGAGTGCCACGTGCTGTTCCCCACTATTGCACATTCAAAGCTTTTAGTCTTGAAAGCAGGCAGACATTCTCACTAATTTTTACAGTTATAAGGGGGGGAGGAGCAACACTAATAGTAAATAACATACAAGTAGTGTCTGACTTGAGGCTACGTTTGGTTCTGACCAACGTCGTAAGACAAGTTGGATGCAAGTCGGGTCTGTACATGTATTACTACCAGTATTTACACTGTACCTTTCTACAAGTTCGCGTCACAAACCCCATGATATTCTCGCCAAGCAGCAGAGTCAGTCTATCCTTAAAGGCTTTCTACTCATTACTGTTATTATAAAAAAAACTGATAATAATAATAATGATAATACTGTTTTTTTCTTTATGAAACTCATCTTTCAGTACACGTGTTTATATCTACAATCACACACACACACACACACACACACACACACACACACACACACCATTTCATGTTTTTTTTTGTCTGCCTAGTATCAGTTCAGTTCATTTTCTGTAACCGCTTAATACTAACTAGAGTCACGGGGAGGCTGGTGCCCATCCCAGCCGACTCCGGGCGAGGGCAGAGTACACACTGGACAGTTGGCCAGGCCATTGCAGGACGGAAACCTGCTGACGACTTTACAGCCAATTCTTGTCGAAAGTCAGCAATGGGTAAGGAATAATTTTATATATATATATATATATATATATATATATATATATATATATATATATATACACACACACACACTAGCCCTTCTCAAAAAATTAGCACATTGTGATAAAGTTCATTATTTTCTGTAATGTACTGATAAAAATTAAACTTTCATATATTTTAGATTCATTGCACACCAACTGAAATATTTCAGGCCTTTTATTGTTTTAATACTGATTATTTTGGCATACAGCTCATGAAAACACAAAATTCCTATCTCAAAAAATTAGCATATTTTATCCGACCAATAAAAAAAGTTTTTAAGACAAAAAAGTCAACCTTCAAATAATTATGTTCAGTTATGCACTCAATACTTGGTCGGGAATCCTTTTGTAGAAATGACTGCTTCAATGTGGCAGGGCATGGAGGCAATCAACCTGTAACACTGCTGAGGTGTTACGCAGGCCCAGGATGCTTCGATAGCGGCCGAAAGCTCATCCACAGTGTTGGGTCTGGTGTCTCTCAACTTTCTCTTCACAATATCCCACAGATTCTCTATGGGCTTCAGCTCAGGAGAGTTGGCAGGCCAATTGAGCACAGTAATACCATGGTCAGTAAAGCATTTACCAGTGGTTTTGGCACTGTGAACAGGTAACAGGTCATGCTGAAAAATGAAATCTTCATCTCCATAAAGCTTTTCAGCAGATGGAAGCATGAAGTGCTCCAAAATCTCTTGATAACTAGCTGCATTGACCCTGCCCTTGATAAAACACAGTGGACCAACACCAGCAGCTGACATGGCACCCCAGACCATCACTGACTGTGGGTACTTGACACTGGACTTCAGGCATTTCCTTCTCCCCAGTCTTCCTCCAGAGTCTGGCACCTTGATTTCCGAATGACATGCAAAATTTGCTTTCATCCAAAAAAAGTACTTTGGCCCACTGGGCAACAGTCCAGTGCTGCTTTTCTGTAGCCCAGGTCAGGCGCTTCTGCCGCTGTTTCTGGTTCAAAAGTGGCTTTGACCTGGGGAATGCGGCACCTGTAGCCCAGTCCACTGCTTCCACGGGTCCCCCAAGGTCTGGAATCGGCCCTTCTCCACAATCTTCCTCAGGGTCCGGTCACCTCTTCTGGTTGTGCAGCGTTTTCGGACACACTTTTTCCTTCCCACAGACTGATGTGCCTTGATATAGCACTCTAGGAACAGCCTATTCGCTCAGAGGTTTCTTTCTGTGTCTTACCCTCTTGCTTGAGGGTGTCAATGATGGTCTTCTGGACAGCAGTCAGGTCGGCAGTCTTACCCATGATTGCGGTTTTGAGTAATGAACCAGGCTGGGAGTTTTTAAAAGCCTCAGGAATCTTTTGCAGGAGTTTACAGTTAATTCGTTGATTTAGATGATTAGGTTAATAGCTCGTTTAGAGTACCTTTTCATAAGATGCTAATTTTTTGACACAGGAATTTTGTGTTTTCATGAGCTGTATGCCAAAATCATCAGTATTAAAACAATAAAAGACCTGAAATATTTCAGTTGGTGTGCAATGAATCTAAAATATATGAAAGTTTAATTTTTATCAGTACATTACAGAATATAATTAACTTTATCACAATATGCTAATTTTTTGAGAAGGACTAGTGCGTGTGTGTATATATATATATATATATATATATATATATATATATATATATATATATATATATATATATATATATATATATACACACACACACACACACACACAGTCGGCCCTCTACTTACAAAAACCTCTGAATACGAAAAATCCAGGTAACAAAAAACATTTTCCTAAATTTTCATCCTCTGTATACGAAACAACCTATTCTTACAAAAAGCGCCAAATGCGCCATTCAAACATTCACATGCTCCATTCAAACAATGCATGAGTTGCTCTCTCATTGGCTGTCTCCCGACATCCCGCCCCACTTTTGAGAGTGTTCATTGCAGCTTATTTTTCATTTTTTAAGTTGTTTAATTCAGTAAATGTTTAATAAATGTGGCACGCTCCGCCGAATGTGGGCAAAACATGACTCATCCAGACCTAACGAGTGAATGTTGAGTACTAAACAAGCGTTCAAAGCGCACTTGCCTGCTTGACAGATCAGAAGTCCAGACAAGTTCCGCCCCAAAAGCTCCGGTGTCAGCCGCGACACCTCCCGCACTTGGCAGAGCACGTCACAAATGTTTAATAATGTTTAATATTGTTTGGTTAATAAAAAAATTGGTTCATAAAAATGTTAAATAATGGTTTAATTAATAAATACATGTTAATGAAATGGTTTAATATGTTTAAATGGTTTAATAAATAATTATTTTACTTTTAACACATTTCATATATACAGACGCTCCCTGACTTACGTTCATCCGTTTTACTTTTTTTTTTTTTTACATTTTTTGATTTTTTCAAAAAAAAAAAAAGTCAAATTTTGAATTTAGATGTACCTACGTAGTACGCTGACTTAATGACGCTGTACCCATTGTTTACAAACTACAGACTGAACGTGTCCCTCCTTCCCAGTTCAATTATTTATATATCAGTTATATAGCGTGTTACCCTTGTATTAAGACACCGTCTCTGTGATCTTTGTGTTTACACTGTTTTGCGGACTTTTGTAACCCTAAGCGAATATGGTTGGTCAGAAGTGTAAGCCTACTAGCATGGGTACACGTCTCATACACAGATGAATTAACTGTCTGCTCGGATCGGCACAATCTAATGCATACTCAGTTAAGCAAAAAAAAGTTGTAATATGAATGAAAACCCAAATGCACAAATTACAGAACAATTACAAATTATTTATTATCTTTTAGCAGAATCCTAAGAGTGTATACTTATTTTTATATTAATATTCATTAGGATTTGTACTTGTTCTTTGTATGCATCTCTTGAATAAAGTTTACTTACACAAAAGAAAGCACTTTCCACTTTGCTGGGATTCACATGGCAGGCTGTATTCTAAACGAGTTTCACGGCACCCTTGTGCACTTGAAAGACCAGAAGTCTGTATAACCCACAGCAAGTACACTACTTTCGGTATTCAGCGCTTCACATATTGTAAGCGTTGATTGGCTGTTTTAAGCTTCATGTAAAGTGCCTCGGTATAACTAAGTGACTTATTTGAAATTAATATTATTTTACAATGTTATGTTTATAATAATTGATTTAGGGGTGTTTTATGAGATACTGTAATGGTATTTATGGATGTATAGTGCAGTATGAGCGTCACACGTCACTATAACAACTTACGTTCGGCAGTCCAGAACCAATTAAAAACGTAAGTCATACAAAAGTTTCATACAAAACTGGTGTACTTTTATAATTTTTTTAATGGGTTTATGTGGTAGTATTGGGAGCCTTGGAGCGAATCATGCGTTTTACATGTAAAATGCACCTCTAATTACGAAAACTCCAGGTTACAAAAACGGCACTGGAACGGATTACTTTCGTAAGTAGATAGTCGACTGTATATATATTTTAATACTGAATACAACTAAATGGAAAAAGACCGACAATTTTAGAGTATAATAAGACTCTGAATTTATTTTAAATGACATCATAATAATGAAGTAATTTATTAATAAGAAAAGTACTTTTTACTATTAATGCGACTTCTGGTGCTGCATAGTTTTGCTGATGGCTGCAGTGTGGTTGCTACGTCGTGAGGTTCAGCTTCATGCAGGCGTTTAGGCTACCATCTGTTAAACGTGACCGCAGGTTGGTTTAGATGTTTTTTACATGTGACGATTGCTTGCGTGCGCATGTGGAGCCAAACATGGTCAATACGGCACAAATCACAAGCTGCAGTATTTTGTATGTGACAGGAAGCGCGTTCCAAGTTTTGGCAATCAGTTGGTCTGTGGGTTGAAGTTTTTCCATGTCTGTCCATTTGCGTTTTGCTTGCCAGCTCTGCTTGGCTTCGTGCAAATGAGAGGATCAAAGATGAGGGAAATTTACCTCTTAACCTAAAAACATCTCGCACGAGCTGTTGCACAAACCAGTGTCTCTCCCTCACGCCGGTCCCAAGCCCGGATAAATGCAGAGGGTTGAGTCACGAAGGGCAGCCGGCGTAAAACAAATGCCAAATAAACTATGCGAATCACAAGAAAGAATGACATACCGGATCGGTCGAGGCCTGGGTTAACAACGACCGCCATCAGTGACGTCAACCAACAGGGTGCTGACGGAAATTGGACTACTGTTGGTCGAAGACGTCGAAGAAGGAGAGGCAGGAGGCATGTCCGTTGCCAGAGAGAGAAGAGGAAAGGCACGAGTCTAGGACTGAAAGTGGGGACTTTGAACGTTGGAACTATGGCAGGAAAAGGTAGAGAGGTGGCTGACATGATGTAGAGGAGGAAGGTGGACAAGGTAACAAGGCTAGAAGCATAGGAGCAGGGTTTAAGCTGTTTTATCATGGTGTGGATGGGAAGAGAAATGGAGTAGGAGTCATCTTGAAGGAGGAGTTTGTCAGGAATGTTCTAGAAGTGAAAAGAGTGTCAGACAGAGTGATGAGTCTCAAGTTAGAAATTGAAGGTGTGATGGTCAATGCTGTTAGTGCTTATGCCCCACAGACAGGATGTGAGTGAGAAGAGAAGGAGAAATTCTGGAGGGAGTTAGATGAAGTGATGCAGAGTACCCCCAGAGGTGAAAGAGTGGTCATTGGGGCAGACTTCAATGGACATGTTAGCGTAGGAAACAGAGGGGACGAGGAAGTGATGGGTAGGTTTGGTATCCAGGACAGGAACGCAGAAGGACAGATGTTGGTAGATTTTGCAAAAAGGATGGAAATGGCTGTGGTGAATACTTTCTTCCAGAAGAGAGAGGAGCATAGGGTGACTTATAAAAGTGGAGGTAGGAGCACACAGGTAGACTACATCTTGTGCAGGTGATGTAATTTAAAGGAAGTCAGTGACTGCAAAGTAGTAGCGGGTGAGAGTGTTGCCAAACAGCATAGGATGGTGGTGTGCAGGATGACTCTGATGGTGAGGAAGGTGAAGAAGGCAAAGGTAGAGCAGAAGACAAAAGTGGTGGAAGTTGAAAAAGGAAGAGTGTCAGGTTGTCTTCAAGGAGGAGTTGAAACAGGCTTTGGTTGGTCAGGAAGTGCTTCCAGATGACTGGACAACTACAGCTAATGTGATCAGGGAGACAGGTAGGAGAATACTTGGTGTGTCATCTGGAAGGAAAGTAGATAAGGAGACTTGGTGGTGGAATGAGGAAGTGCAGGAGTGTGTACAAAGGAAGAGGTTAGCTAAGAAGTGGGACATTGAGAAAACCGAAGAGAGTAAACAGGAGTACAGGGCGACACAGCGTAAGGCGAAGGTAGCAGTGTCAAAGGCCAAACAGAGCGCGTTTGAGGACTTGTATACTCGGTTGGAAAGTAAGGAGGGAGAAAATGATTTGTTGTGAACAAAATGAACAGTTTGGTTTCATGCCAAGAAAGAGCACCACAGATGCAGTGTTTGCCTTGAGGATGTTAATGGAGAAGTACAGAGAAGGTCAGAGGGAGCTGCATTGTGCCTTTGTGGATCTGGAGAAAGCATATGACAGGGTGCCGAGAGAAGAACTGTGGTATTGCATGAGGAAGTCTGGAGTGGCAGAGAAGTATGTTAGAGTGGTGCAGGACATGTATGAGAGATGTAAGACAGTGGCGAGGTGTGCTGTCGGTGTGACACAAGAGTTCAAGGTGGAGGTGGGACTGCATCAAGGGTCAGCTCTCAGCCCCTTCTTGTTTGCTATGGTGATGGACAGGCTGACAGACGAGGTTAGACAAGATTCCCCATGGACTATGATGTTTGCAGATGACATTGTGATCTGTAGTGAGAGCAGAGAACAAGTGCAGGAAAATCTAGAGAGGTGGAGGTATGCCCTGGAAAGGAGGGGAATGAAGATTAGCCTCAGTAAGACAGAATACATGTGCATGAATGACAAGGACCCAAGAGGAACGGTGAGATTACAGGGAGCAGAGATAAGAAAGGTGGAGGATTTTAAGTACTTAGGCTCAACAATCCAGAGCAATGGAGAGTGTGGAAAAGAGGTCAAGAAGCGTGTGCAGGCTGGTTGGAATGGTTGGAGAAAAGTGTCCGGTGTGATGTGTGATAGGAGTGTATCGGCAAGAATGAAAGGAAAAGTGTACAAGACGGTGTTGAGGCCAACGATGTTGTATGGGTTAGAAACAGTGGCCCTGGGGAAAAGAAAGGAGGCACAGCTGGAGGTAGCAGAGATGAAAATGTTGAGGTTCTCTTTGGGAGTAACGAGGATGGATAGGATTAGGAATGAGCACATCAGAGGGACAGCACATGTAAGACGTTTTGGAGACAAAGTCAGAGAGGCTAGATTGAGATGGTTTGGACATGTACAGAGGAGGGATAGTGAGTATATTGGTAATAGGATGCTGAGGCTGGAACTACCAGGCAAAAGGCCTAGAGGAAGACCAAAGAGACGATTCATGGATGTGGTGAAGGAGGACATGAAGGTCGTTGATGTAAGAGAAGATGCAGCAAAGGATAGGGTGAGATGGAGGCAGATGATTCGCTGTGGCGACCCCTGAAGGGAAAAGCCGAAAGGAAAAGAAGAAGATAAAGGCCACCTGATTTATCTGAGAGCCAGATACAGTCATCAAAAGAGCCACAGGTTCCCGACCCCTGCCTTACACCATAGATCGTGAAAGACATGGCCGGCCTTTGAGAACCTATGATGAGTGGCGCTTGAACCCCCAACCATGGGATCAGTGATTCAGCACCTTTACCACTAGGCCACCACTGCCCCTCTCTCTAGTATTTTTCATTAATTCTGCATTAATATAAATTCGTTTACCTTTTGTATGTAATGTGAACGTTTGAGAACAAATTGCTAATAAATGTTACTTTTTTCTTGTGACAAATGTTTGAATTTCTCTCATATTTTCCTTATTAAATACATGTATATGGTTTCGAACAGTCATAAGTCAGAGACTTCCTGTACATAGAAAATGAAGACTTTTTCGATGTCAGTAATGAATGAATCACAAACAAAAATTCAGATTTCTTTCCATCAATCAGAATCAAGAAAATATTTTGACTGAGAAATAGTTTAATTTAGATACAGAACAGGCTCTCGTATCCACAGCAACTTACTTGTTTAATAAACTTATACAATTGAGCAGTTGAAGGTTTGGAGCCTTACTCAAGGACCCAAGCGACAGTTTGGTGATCCTGGGGTTTGACCTTCCAACTTTCTAATCAGTAAGAAAAACATCCATTTCTTCCTAGCAAGGCCATGAAAGCTGTCTTCTGATTTCCTTTTATAATCTGCTTTATCTAGAAACACTGTATAGTGCGACTTACAACTGGTTTGGTGCTGGAAGGGAACAAATATCGATATTTTGAAAATGTTACAAAATAATTGTTAGATCATAATCACCCAGCCCTAATCCAGATTACATGTGGTTACATATTGGTCAATTGCATACAAAAATCATTATTTTCTGAAGAATGCTCTCCGGCACACAATCAAAACCAGAGCTCGTTCTGGTGGTACCCCAGTGGGCTCATGACACGAACTTCACCGGACAAACTATTCAAGGGTCTTGTGAGCTGTCACTTGGGTTGAACTATGAAATCTTATAAAGTGAAACAATAAATCACTTTATCAAAAATGATGCAATCCAACCATATTGTTCCACAAGGTCAAAAAGGTTACGTTCAGCCTGACAAAATGACAGTGGTCAGAATAATGTTACTGTTTTCCCAAATAAAACTCAATTCTGATCTGAACTATACTGCAGACTGAACCACTCCAGGCCAATACACTGAGCTCCCTTCCACTGACCTCAATATTTCAGTGCGTCAGAGCTTTTTCACTTTCAAAATCATGATGTATGAACATTTAATAAACCAGCACTGGCTCCCATGGGATCACGTCCATGTAGCTCCTCCTTAAGGGTTCAAATGAAATCTGCTACACGTCGAGTCCAATTTGCCAGCTTCCAAATGACAGGTGATGAGAGGACACATTAGCAAAAAAGAAAAGGGAAAAAAAAATAAAAAAAGATTAATGAGGAACGTAAAACACGATACAGCGAGTGATGAACGCCATTTGTCAGCGTGGATGCTTTGATCGCGGAATTCTTGTTTTGGAAATGTGACCATACATCAGACGTCATGTTGGACAGGTTGGAAATTGCTCATGAATCACACAGGACACCTTCAAGTCGGGAAAATCAATATCCTCAACATAATGCACGAGGGAATTCATTAACCGACTGGAGAAAATCGCACCAGCCACTACCCAACAGGTGGCCATTTCACTGACCTTCAACGATCTTTTCATAAACTTGTTTTGGTACCAAGTTGCCACAGTGAAAGTTGGAGGGTGATAATGTTAAGCAGTTCTTACAATATAGGTGTGCATAAATAAATGAATAAATAAATAAATACAAAGCACAAACTACCAGAAGAAGTGAGAACAAAACCTGCTATACTACCGTGGGCAGTAATCAAGAAGAGTTGCTTAAGGATTCACATGGAGCCAAAATAACTTGTAATGGTGTTCGCCATAAACCCACACCTGAGGATGACCGGAAGAAAAAAAAAAAAAAAAAAAAAGCAGCTGCTTCTCACAAAGTGGCCTGGAAACTATAGGAATGGTTCCGTCTCTCTGTCAAAACTTCACTTGCCATGCACTGAAGTTGGGACTTTCAAACGGTATGCTGGCTCACTGCTACGAGTGGTACGATTAGTTTGTGTGCAAGTGACCTTGACCTACATTTCAAGATCACAGAAGCAACTATGCTTATTCCATTTTGGCATTTTATGAAATAGTTCTTTCAGTGGAAGTGTCTGGCCCATGTGGGCTATTTAATTTGTTTAAAATTTTATGTTGGTTCTCAAAAAGCATTCCTCACCATCCACCTGGCGTGTTGTCACCTTTTGCAACCATTACAACCTCAATACAATACAATCCCCACACACCGTGTTCTTACCCAAAGCTTGGTGTTGTTTTACCACATGGGCAACATTTTAACCTGCACAGATAGACCAACATGTGAGGCTGTTTTCTTCACATCACCAACATATTTAGGAGGACCAGAGCAATTTGGAACCGCCCATGCCTTCCATGCTTCAGATTTAGGTTGGGGAGAAGCCTTGCACCATCATTGGAGAATTTTTTCCATAAACACAAGAAACTTCATCATGTCAGCAAGAATCTGTGTTTTTTAATCTGTTCATGTGGAGCGAACATATTTTCAATTCCCTATAAAAGAGCAGTTACTATAGAAACACATTCTAATAGAAACCTTGAATCTTATCGGTGTTGCTGTTCCAGAAAATAAAATCCCCTTCTGATCAATCAGGACAAAGACATCAGACAAGGTTTTGGAAAGTATTTTAAGCTCAGGTCATTAAAATTTTAAGACTCATGGGTTCCCCCCCTTACATTCAGATATTTGTCTTGTTTAAATCTAAATGTGTCCATTAAAAGTCTCCTCACAAATTCCTCAGCCATTTCTTCTCAGCTTCCTATACTATTAATTACTTCCTTTCCTTCTCCCTGGAAACAGAGCAATCTCCCACCCTACTTCCAGTTTTTCCTTCCCTCCTCGAAAAGAAGAGTCCAAATGATCCATGGCCATGTTAAAGAGGCCACAGAAGAGCTTGATACATGGCCCTTCCTGACACTCCCCCAGTCCCCATTCCCTCCTCCGTCCATGAGGGATTGATTGCCTTCTCTGCTGCAGATGCTGCTGGTCAATTTGATGAGAAAAGTAGAGGTGGGGGAATCACCTGCCTCTACACCAGACCAGGGCTTGATTTATACGAGCAGGAAGCTCATGGCCCTGAGGCAGGATGCTTTACGGAGGCTTTCAAGCCCTATTGTAAAAGGCAAAAAAGGTAAATAAGAAGATGAGATGGGATACAGGGTGCGGTCACATGGTACAGAGTGGTACACATGGTAAAGGCTGTGTGCCATCATTTTATCTCCACTAATTTGAAAAAGCCTCCACAGTTTGAGGATGTCATGTAGACCACAGCATGTGAAATGGGTCTAGAAATAGTTCAAACTTCTAGTGAAACTTGCTGTCATTTAAATGTGAGCAGAGTTACAGGTATACACTTAAAATATGAAAAGTTACACAGATCATTCTCAGTCTCTGGTGAGAACCTAACCTGCATAAAGCACATTCATTCACTTTTTAAGTCGATTTATTTGCGAGGAAGCTGGCACCATCTCAGTCGACTCTGGGCTGGGTACACCATGAACAGTTCACCAAACCATTGAAGGGTCAACACCAGTGGCGGACCATGCATTTCACACCTAGGCCTTCAGTAGTGCTCCGCCTGAATCAATCCAACCCTCAATAACTATTTTATGGCTATAAAACTTTTACTGCAGCTACAGCTGTGACAAACACAAAAAAAAGCATCAATAATAACCTCATAAAATTGCAATATTATTTAGGAATATAGCCACATTTTACTCACAAATGTCATCAGCTCACTTCCCACTGGTAACATCTTCAAATCTGACAAACCGCTCCTTGACACCTGTGGCCGTTACAAAATGCAGAACCAGTGCGAGCTGCGCCGTGTTACTCGCGACTGTCGTCTCATCCACCATAACAGAGACAAACGGTGCTTTACTGTATTAACTTCCCTTCTGATCTCGTCCCCCATCACTTCAGCAATAGCAGTGATCAGGTTGTTTTTGTATTTTGCTCGACGTCCCACTAAACACTTTATTAGTGGACAGGTGGTAATGTAAATCCGTGTTGCTCTCAGCAATGAGAGAAAGAAGATCCACATAGTTTCCTTTGTTTTTGGATCCAGCGCTTTTATCGTGTCCCCGAAATGAAAGTTCCTGCTTGCCCAAAAAAATTAAACACAGTCTATCAGTCTTTTTAAGATTTCCCCATTTTTCTTCACCTTTTCGTTGTAGAGCTCCATTTCCCTGGGCACGTGCTCGCTCAGCTGTAGATCCGCTCTGGTTTCCCCAAAAGTTTTGGAGCGCACCGTTGCTTGTAAACATCCGACAGTGCTTTGGTGTTTCGTTGCTGCCTCGGTTAGGCAAGTCAAATTTACAAATCCAGTGTTGCTCCAAACACCATGTCGATCTGTGGCAAATAAGCACTCCCAGCAATACAATTTGCAATGTTCCTCGAAGCCTGTGAGCCAGCGGTACCGCTATTAGTTAGTGGACTGAAAGTGGCGGCCAAATCCTTTTCACGGTTATAACAGGCTTGCTAGCTTCGGAGTTGCCCAACCTTTCTTAAATGATGTACAGCTTTTCTAGAAAAGTCCGTCTTGAAAATGGCTTTGACAGAAAATCTGCAACCAAATCCATTTCTTCTCCTCTTTCAGCCATTGTGGGTTGACAAAACCGCTATTAAATCAACAGAACAATATATTTGCTTGTGCAGCTCACTACAGATGCAGTTTGCTAGCTCTGGCTAGAACACACTCTCACTATCCAATCATAGGGTGTGAAAACGTTGACATTTCCGTACGCCTGCTAGAAAGCCTTGGTGTCGCCAACTATAAATCTGACTGGTTAAAGCAACAGTTTCCCCGACACTTATTTTATGCTACAGGGCCCACAGAACTGATTATGAAGGCCTTCAGGTAGATTTCTGACCCTGGCAACAAATAATGGCTGAAAGGTGATTGGTTAAATGCTTAAATATGAAAATACACATCTGGAATCAGCGCAACCAGGGGAAAAGCAATGAAAGGAAGCTGACAGACAATTTGGAATTATTTAATAAGTATCCATGGACAAAATATAATAAACATCAATCTGTGATTCGGATATTTTTAGGCCAGCAGAGAAGGCCTTACAGGCCCTGACAGCCCACCACTGGTCCACACACACACACAGGGGCGATTTGGAATCATCTCATAGTTCTTATTAATTTATTATTTACTAACTCATTTAGGACTTCAAAATTTCATAAATCTAAACTATGACTTTGCATCTCATAATTGGGACTCCTAGTTATGATTTTCTGACTCATAATTAGGACTTCAGGAAAACTGAATTTTTCACTTCATTCAGGAAAACCAAGTCATGTTTTTCCCCTCAAATCAATAAATTTTCATTAACAAAAAAAAAAAATCTTAATTTTCTTATTTCCATAATTGTCAGAACATGTAAATCTACCTTTTCCCTGTGAAACTGAACATATCATCATCATCATCATCCACCGCTTAATCCGGGGTCAGGTCACGGGGGCAGCAGCCTAAGCAATGAGGTCCAGACAGCTCTCTCCCCAGCCACTTCTTCCAGCTCTTCCAGGGGGGGTTTGGCCTGAATCGAGGCATTCCCAGACCAGCCGAAAGACGATCCCTGCGGCATCTTCCATGTCAATACCAGGGTTTCTTCCTGGTTAAACATGCCTAAAACACCACACCAGGGAGGCGTTCTGGAAGTATTGTAATCAGATGCCCGAGCCACCTCAACTGGCTGCTCTCAATGTGGAGAAACAACAGTTCTACTCCAACTCCCCCGGATGGATAAACTTCTTACCCCGTCTCTAAGGGAGAGCCCTGCCACCCAGCAAAGGAAGCTCACTTCAGCAGCTTGCATCCGAAATCTTGTTCGTTCAAATCACTACCCAAAAGATCATGACCATCGGTGAGGGTTGGAACACAGATCGAATGGTAAATTGAGAGCTTTGCTCCCTCTTCACCATGACAGACCGGTGGAGGCTCCGCTTTACAACAGAACCTGGAGCAATCTGCATGTCGATCTTCTCCCACTCCATCCCTTCCTTCATTCATCAACAAGACCCTGAGATAAACTCCTCCACTTAGGGCAGGACCCTATTCCAGATACAGAGGGTGCATTCCACCCTCTACTGGCTAAGAACCATGCTGTCGGACTTGGAGATGCTGATTGCTGCGAATTGCTCCAATGAGAGCTGGAGGTCTTAGATCGATGACATGAAAAGGACATCATCCGCATAAAGCAGACACGAGATCCGATGGCCTTCAAACCACAACCCAACCCCTCGACGGTACCTAGAAATTGTACATTAAAAATTATTATCAGAATCGGTGAAAAAAAGACAGCCTTGAGGGACTCAAACTCCCACCAGAAACAAATTCGACCTGTTGGTACCAATGTGGACCAAGCTCTGACTTCGGTGCTATTGTGACCAAAGGGACCGTAACGCCGTACTCCTACAGCACGCCCCACAAGATAGCACGAGGGACACTGATGGAAGTCGGGCTGTCATTGACAATCAGAATATCACCGATGTAATTATGTCGATATCTAACCGATACCTATAAAACATATATTGATATGTCTAACGTTATATAAAATTCATCTTATATTAAATTTCACACAAAGCTGTTTTAATTTAAATAACACTAGAGCAATCTTTTAAGAAATAAAATAATGTACGAAAACACGTTATATAGTTTCAGTCGAAAACCAGCTTAGCGTAATGCCGAGTGTTAGTCCAAGGTTCCCGTGTTCATGACAGCGTCTGTCGTAAACGCCATTTCCAATGACACCCCTAGTAAATGGTACATCCCGTCTATCTGTATGGTAAATGGTATGTCCCTGCTTCTAGTGTGCAGTCAGAGCACTACATTTTGAACAAGAAGAGACACTTATCACGGGATAATGCAGAGATGTGCATCTTCTTGCATCATAATTATGAATTGTAAAAATGCATCTCTCTTAAACTTTTCAATTAACAAGTGTTTGTAGAATAGAAACAACTGGTTTTAACTTAACTAGTAAACAAGTGTTTATAGATTTGCTAAATACCAAAAGGTGTTAATTAAAATCTTGTCAGTAGAAGACTATTTCATGCCTTTTATTTCAGATTTGGCTTTAGTAATTGGTCACTTTATTATAAAATATTCAATGCATTATACAAACTACTGTAATATATCTTAGTCTGTTCTATTTAATGCATTTATGGAAAAGTACAGCAATATTCTAATGTATCGGAAATTTTTTTTTTTAATCAATATATCGATACCAATAATAGGTTTTCAATGACACCCCTAGTTGGAAGCCTTCTCTAAATCCACAAAACACATCTGGACAATTTGGGCAAACTCACATGCCCCCTCCAGGATCCTCTAGAGCAGGGGTCGGCAACCTCTGCCATTCAAAGAGCCATTTGGATCCGTTTTCCACAGGAAAGAAAACACGGGGAGCCACAAATATTTTTTATTAAAATCAAATAACACTGCATATAAATGTTTTGTTCTCTTTTTCCTTTATGTTAATATAAAAAAAAAACAATGTGTTGCATTGATTTGATCGACTGCAGAGACAATTACAATTCTGCTTGCAACAAAAACATTTAGATTAAAAAAAAGATGCTGAATAAAAAGTTACTTTCAATGAAAATTCCCAATGTCATTTGAGTTCTGAGACAGTGGTGGCCTGGTGGGTAAGGGTGCTGGGTTATTGAGCTCATGGTTGTGGTTCAAGGCCTATTCTCCATGGGTTGTCACTATCCTTCCGTTGTGAGTAAATAGGCAGCATTTTGCACTTGTTTTTGGTTATGCAGTGTTTTTTGTATATGAAGCGCGTTTGCACCTGTCGGCCACCATAAAGTACAACATTCATTATTTTTAAAAGCCAGGGTGCTTTCTTTCTAAAAAGGAGTAGTGCTGCGATCGTTCCTCGAATGTTCCGTGCTTTCCGTGAACGTTCAGTGAATTGTCCGAAGGTCTTCCTTTTCTGTCTTCACTGGTTCCGAAGGTAAGCCAAGCGCTTTTACGCATGTATTCTGACATTGTACCGCAGTCTTTCCGTGTCCTTTCCACACATTCCGTGATCGTTCCGAAGGTGCAATTTTCCGTAGGTTTTTGACCCATTTTCCGTGTAAAAATGGCGAAGCTCCTCAGAGTGTGTGCCGCATCTTTCCGCCATGATTATTGCAGTCCGTGCTCCAGTGAAATGAGGGTATAACAAAATGGAGTGAAATATTCTCCAAAAATAAAATGCACATTTTTTTATAACCTGATATGTTAGGGAACAGAATGGTCCTATGGTCAAATTTTATGTTTATGTATAAAATTATTATAGCTTTCATGTAGTCCTTTGCCAAACCACTTAATCCTATCTGCTGACACTGGGCAAAGGCGGGTTACACCATGAACCAACCATTGCAGAAGTCCTTCGACTGTTGGAGGAAACTGGAGAACCCAGGGACACCCATGCAGGCACAAGGGCTACAGTACATACACACTGCACACAGAAACGCCCTCACAGAGCTCAGAAGTTGAACCTTCTAACCACAATAATACCATAAAAATAGCAAACATAAAATATGCACAAATAAGATATTCTGAGG
The DNA here is from genome assembly GCA_024760905.1 of Plotosus lineatus. Lineage (NCBI taxonomy): Eukaryota > Metazoa > Chordata > Actinopteri > Siluriformes > Plotosidae > Plotosus > Plotosus lineatus. The sequence continues at coordinate 23,772,585 of CM045740.1, read as the reverse complement.
ATACCTTTACCTGAGTGCCTTTGAAACAAAACATTAATATTCATGAGTAGACCATTTAAAGATCACTAAATATTTATTCGCTTCCTAATAGTCGTTTTACTCAAGGGAAAAAACATTTAAACAGATCAATAAGAGCAGATGTCTCACTAGAAAAACCTGTCTTGTGTAACATAAATACGCTAACTCCTGCTTAATTTAATTTAATTTAATTTAATTTAAAAAAAACAACAATTAAATTAATACTTGCACGTACCTGTGTTTTAATGTTGCGCTGAAATTATATCTTCCAAGAATTTAATAGGCGAGTATTAACTAAATAAGAAGAAAGGGTATTTTTAAAAAATAAATAAATAAATAAAAAACCCACATTCCAGAACGTTCAGAAAGTTTAGTCTCTGAGGCAAACATTCCCACCCCCTCAGCATTCTCACCTCACAGCGTCCTCAGGGCTGTGTGTCAGTTATAGTCCTAAATTACATATATGTGCACTAGAAAGTGTGTAAAATAGTGAGTTATTCCGTTCAGGAACAGGTTGATATCTAGATTAGATTCCACATTGGGACGTGTATGTGTCAGCGTGCCGAATGTTAATTAAATGTAAGTAGCCAATCACAGCAAAGAGTTCACATGACGCGAGCGTTGTGAATTATTTTCAGCCAATCAGCGCGAACTACAACACTGTTTCTTTATTTGTATAAAAATATACAGTACTATACTAATAATACGTTCAGCGTTCATTTAATGATGCCACTGCATGTTAGTATTACGGCAATTTTGTATATCCAAATGCGTGTTTGTCACATGCGTAAAGGAGAGATGTACTGTTGGTTCATGAGTTTTTTTGAAAGTGCTCATTGCAGCTTATTTTTTGTTTTTTAAGTTGTTTAATTCAGTAAATGTTTAATAAATATGAGCACTCCACCGAATGTGGGAAAAACATGGCTCATCCGGACCTCCAATTCCTCAAGCAAACAGGTGAAGGTTGAGTACTAAACAAGTATTCAAAGTAGACTTACTTGTTTGACAGATTGGAGGACCGGATGAGCCGCGCCTCGTCTCAAAAGTGCCGGCGTCGGCTGCGATGCCGTCCTAATCATATGTTAATATGTTTAATATAAATAATGTCAATACTGTACGTTCCTTTTATTTGCACCTCAACCATTCCGCAAACGTTCTGCATGTATTCCGCAAACCTTCCATGAGTATTCCATGGGGATTCCATGGCTGCTTTTGATCACCTGGAAAAAGGAGGAATGTTCGTGGAACGTTCACGGAAGACTTGCGGAATAAAATCCCATCCGATCACAACACGTTTGCGGAAAGGATGGAACATTTGCGGAAGGACTGTGGAACGTGAGGGAACACGGTCGAATTTTTTTTTTTCTTGCCTGGCCATCGCAGGGCCAATACTCCCAAAACCATTCATACTCCCACTTACTGGCAATTTGGAACAGCCAATTAACCTTCTATGCATGTTTTTGAACTGTGGGAGGAAATCCACATAAACATGGGGAGAACATGCAAACTCCACACAGAAACACCCAAACTGGGAATCAAACCCAGGACCTTCTTTCTATGAGGCAGACATGCTAACCACTACGCCACCATGCCACTTTGGCTTTCACATTTTGACATCTGGAGTTTTATTTGCTTGATTCACCAAAGTACAGCTAGATGACATATATAGGCTACATATATGTCACAATGTTTAGAATCAGGCCACCACTGCCCATATCTTAAGGTGCTCGATCACTAATCCTAAGATTGAGGGTTCAAGCCCCACTCTCACTGGGTTGTCACCATCCCCCACAGTGCAGCTAATTGGGTTATCAAAGGCCAGCCATGTCTCTCACTGTCTATGGTGTGAGGTTCATGTAAAAGAACCATTGCTCATTTTTGACAAGAGGAGCTGCATTGCCGTCAGTGTGTTTCTGCCCTGCGATGGCCTGGCGAGCTGTCCAGGGTGTACTCTGCCCTTGCCCGGAGTCAGCTGGGATGGGCGCCAGCCTCCTCGTGACCCTAATTAGGATTAAAAGGTTCAGAAAATGAATAAATGAATGTTAAGATATTATGGTTATGAAAGAGAAATTCAGTGACTGTGTATATTTTGTGACATAATGTCACAGGTCACGGTGGACTTCAGTAGTTTAAACTAAAGTAAATTATTTTGTTTATTATTATGCTCATAAGTTTACATACCCTTTGTTCTAGTTCATTTATTATTCTTATTATATGCCATTTTTAAACAAGCCCAAATTCTTTGAGAATTTGTCTGTGGCAGGAGTTGATGGACTTCTGATACTGGAGAAAAAAAATTCTATTTTTCTATCTCGATAGATATACAGTGCATAGTAAATTTATTAGATTACGTGTCATACATGAAAGCAACTCATAGGTGGAGCCTATCTCAGCCAACACTTGGCAAAGACTTGGTACACCCTGACCAGCTCACAGTCTATCGCAGGGCCAACACAAATACACAATCATTCGCACTCACACCAAAGGGCAATTTGGAACAGCCAGTTGGCCATTTCGCCATGTCCTTAGATTGTAGAAGGAAACCAAAGTCCCCAGAGGAAACCCATGCAAGCAAGGGTAGAACATGTACACAGGAAGCCCACACAAAAATACCTTTGCTTGGGACTTGAACCCAGGACCTTCTTGCTGTTAGAGGGACATGCTAATCACAATGCCACTGTGCCACACCACAATACAGTAATTAATTCATTAATCCTTCTTTGATCACGGGGAGGCGAGAGCTTCTTGACCAACTCTGGGGGAAGGCAGGATACACATTGAGTACCTCGTACCGAGGAAGGAAGTCGGAGTTCCCAGATGGACCCATGAAAATATAAAGAAAAACACTTATATCCCACACAGAAATGCCCTTTCCCAGCCTGGGATTCGAACCTGGGACCCGAACCTGGGACCTTACTGCTGTGAGGTGGACATGATAACCACTGTGCCTTTATGCCACAATTCTTTCCTACAAAGTAGACAAAAAGCATCTTCTTTTCTTGTTGCTAAAAGAAGATGTTTCTTTCCTAACATCAGCCATAGTTAGTCATGCATGACATGAAGGACTTTTTAAAATCAATCCTGAAATAGTATGGCCCCAGATCAGGCATAATGATGTATCTGGCCCTCATATGGAACCCTGCCAATCACTCATTCAGTCTGACACCAAATAAAATGTATTTAATAGAGAACAGCTATTCTGAAAATGACAAATGCAGTACAGTGCACACACACACACACACACACACACACACACACACACACACACACACACACTTAGAAATAAAATGTCCCGATGTATTGTCTCGCATCAATTCAAAAGCCCTCTAGATGCAGAATCACATGGAACTGTAATAAAAGGCGTCCTCTGTGCGATGTTGCTTGCTCAGGGGGTTTTGACAATGAGGTTTTCGGCTGGATTTTGGCATCAGTCAGGTATAAATACAAGGCTTTAACAGTGGAAGAGTTTGTGTCCAACAACAGCTGGTGACATCTCCAACAAAGCCTAAAACCACTGACTGGAACCATGGGGAAGGTAAGAATCAGAATTTGTTTCTTAAAGAATCAGGTGTCTGTCTTGCTTGAGGAAAAACTAACTTTGAATCCCTATCTTTTTTTTAGATCATCTTCTATGAGGAACGGAACTTCAGTGGCCGTTCCTATGAGTGCAACAGCGACTGCGCAGACATGTCATCCTACCTGAATCGCTGCTACTCATGTAGAGTGGAGAGTGGCTGCTGGATGGTCTACGATCAGGCCAACTACATGGGGAACCAGTATTTCCTCAGGAGGGGCGAGTATTCTGACTACATGAACATGTGGGGCTGGGACATGAACAACTGGATCAGATCCTGCCGTATGATTCCCATGGTATATTTCTTCACCTCGCTAATTATTGTCTACATAAGTGATAAAATATAATACTGTACTTGTATTACAAAGTCATAATGCTACAAATTTTCAATTAAAGTGTTCGAATCACAAAGGATTTATTTTAGGAATGTTTGCTCATACTGAGGTTTGTTTAGCATTCTATTAGAGCGGTAATTTGTCATGCTAAGCTAATTTTATCTTGCTGGCTACTGCTAATAAACGGTGGTCTGAATTATATGCAGCATTGAGAGCCACGTAATGAATATGAATACATAAAAAGCTGCTTAATAATGCAGCCATGGGGGGAGGGGGGGTGCACAAGCCAGTGTTCATCCTCACGCCGGTCCCAAGCCTGGATAAATGCAGAGGGTTGCCTCAGGAAGGGCATCCGGCGTAAAATTTGTGCCAAAAAAATTAAATGCAAATCATAAAAACAAATTTCATACCGGATTAGTCAAGACCTGGGTTAACAATGACTGCCATCACTGCTGTTAACCAACAGGGTGCTGGTGGAAATTGGACTACTGTTGGTTGAAGGAGTGGCGGGAGGCGTGTCCGTAGGCAGAGAGAGAAGAGGAAAAGCCAGAGTCTAGAACTGAGAGTAGGGACTTTGAATGTTGGAACTATGACCAAAAAAATGTAGAGAGCTGGCTGACATGATGCAGAGGAGGAAGGTGGACATACTGTGTGTTCAGGAGACAAGGTGGAAAGGTAGCAAGGCTAAAAGCTTAGGAGCAGGGTTTAAGCTCTTTTATCATGGTATGGATGGGAAGAGAAATGGAGTAGGAGTCATCTTGAAGGAGGGGTTTGTCAGAAATGTTCTAGAAGTGAAAAGAGTGTCGGACAGAGTGATGAGTCTCAAGTTAGAAATTGAAGGTGGGATGTTCAATGTTGTTAGTACTTATGCCCCATAGGCAAGATGTGAGCTAGAAGAGAAGGAGAGATTCTGGAGTGAGTTAGATGAAGTAATGCAGAGTACCCCCAGTGGTGAAAGAGTGGTCATTGGTGCAGACTTCAATGGACATGTTGGTGCAGGCAACAGAGGGGATGAGGAAGTGCTGGGTAGGTTTGGTATCCAAGACAGGAACACAAAAGGATCGATGTTGATCGATTTTGCAAAAAGGATGGAAATGGCTGTGGTGAATACTTTCTTCCAGAAGAGACAGGAGCATAGGGTAACTTATAAAAGCGGAGGTAGGAGCACACAGGTAGACTACATCTTGTGTAGGAATTGTAATTTGAAGGATGTCAGTGACTGCAAAGCAGTAGTGGATGAGAATGTTACCAAACAGCATAGGATGGTGGTGTGCAGGATAATGCTGATGGTGAGGAAGGTGAAAAAGACAAAGGGAGAGCAGAAGACAAAGTGGTGGAAGCTGAAAAAGGAAGAGTGTCGTGTTGTCTTCAAGGAGGAGTTGAAGTAGGCTTTTGGGTGGTCAAGAAATGCTGACAGATGACTGGACAACTACAGATAATGTGATCAGGGAGAAGGTCGGAGAGCACTTGGTGTGTCCTCTGGAAGGAAAGTAGATAAGGAGACTTGGTGGTGGAATGAGGAAGTGCAGGAGTGTGCACAAAGGAAGAGGTTAGCTAAGTAGAATTGGGACATTGAGAGGACCGAAGAGAGTAAAAAAGTACAGGGAGACACAGCATAAGGCAAAGGTAGAGGTGTCAAAGGCCAAATAGAGGGCATATGATGACTTGTATTATAGGATGGACAGTAAGGAGGGAGAAAATGATCTATACAGGTTGGCACAGCATAGAAATAGAGATGGGAAAGAAGTGTAGTGAGTTAGAGTGATTAAGGACAGAGAGGGAAATGTATTGACTGATGACAGAAGTGTGCTGGGAAGATGGAAAGAGTACTTTGAAGAGCTGATGAATGAGGAAAATGAGAGAGAAAAAAAGAGTAGATGAGGTGACCGTTGAGGACCAGGAAGATTAGTAAGGGTGAAGTGAGGCGGGCTTTGAAGAGGATGAAGAATGGAAAGGCAGTAGGTCCTGATGACATACCGGTGGAGGTATGGAAGTGTCTAGGAGAGGTAGCAGTAGATTTTCTGACAAGAACATTCAACAAGGTCTTAGAGAGTGAGGATGCCAGAGGAATGGAGGAGAAGTGTGCTGGTGCCCATTTTTAAGAACAAGGGAGATGTGCAGAGTTGTGGCAGCGACAGAGGGATAAAGTTGATGAGCCATTTGATAAAGTTATGGGAAAGAATAGAAGCTAGACGAAGGGCAGAGGTCAGAGGTAATAGAGAAGTACAGAGAAGGTCAGAGGGAGCTGCATTGTGCCTTTGTCGATCTAGAGAAAGCATATGACAGGGTGCCAAGAGAGGAACTGTGCTATTGCATGAGGAAGTCTTGAGTGGCAGAGAAGTACGTTAGAGTGGTGCAGGACATATATGAGAGATGTAAGACAGTGTTGAGATGTGCTGTGGGTGTGACAGAAGAGTTCAAGGTGGAGGTGGGACTGCATCAAGGGTCAGCTCTGAGCCCCTTCTTGTTTGCTATGGTGATGGACAGGCTGACAGACGAGGTTAGACAAGATTCGCCATGGACTACGATGTTTGCAGATGACATTGTGATCTGTAGTGAGAGCAGAGAACAAGTTCAGGAAAATCTAGAGATTTGGAGGTATGCCCTTGAAAGGAGAGGAATGAAGGTTAGCCTCAGTAAGACAGAATACAGGTGTATGAACGACAAGGACTCACGAGGAACAGTGAGGTTACAGGGAGCAGAGATAAAGAAGGTGGAGGATTTTAAGTACTTAGGCTAAACAATCCAGAGCAATGGAGAGTGTGAAAAGAGGTGAAGAAGTGTGTGCAGGCAGGTTGGAATGGTTGGAGAGAAGTTTCCGGTGTGATGTGTGATAGGAATGTATCGGCAAGAATGAAAGGAAAGTGTACAAGGCAGTGGTGTGGCCAGCAATGTTGTATGGTTTAGAAACAGTGGCACTGGGGAAAAGACAGGAGGCAGAACTGGAGGTAGCAGAGATGAAAATGTTGAGGTTCTCTTTGGGAGTAAAGAGGATGGATAAGATCAGGAATGGGTTCATCAGAGGGACAGCACATGTAAGAGGTTTTGGTGACAAAGTCAGAGAGGATAGATTGAGATGGTTTGGACATGTACAGAGGATGGATAATGAGTATATTGGTTGTAGGATGCTGAGGTTGGAACTACCATTCAGAAGGCCTAGAGGAAGACCAAACAGAAGATTTATGGATGTGGTGAAGGAGAACATGAAGGTAGTTGGTGTAAGACAAGAAAATACAGAGGATAGGGTGAGATGGAGGCAGATAATTCGCTGTGGCGACCCCTGAAGGGAACACCCGAAAGGAAAAGAAAAAGAAGAAGACAAAGAAGAAGAAGAAGAGAGCTGCTTAATGAATATTACCGAGAAGCAATAGTGTCTGGGAAAATAGGCTGCAAGTTAGGAAAAAGTCTAAATGTGTTTTTAAAGAGATATGATGCATATATATCATTTGAAACAAACCCGCACTGGCACTTTGTGTTTGGCTCCAAAACTGACACCATAATGCTTAAATTCTGTCCCCGAAACAGTACCGTGGCTCTTACAGGATGAGGATTTATGAGAGGGAAAACTTCGTCGGCCAGATGATGGACGTGACTGATGACTGCAACTCCATCATGGATCGTTACCACTGGTCTGGCGGCTGCATGTCCTGCCACGTGATGGACGGCCACTGGCTCATGTACGAGTATCCTCACTACAAGGGCAGGATGTGGTACTTCAGGCCTGGCGAGTACCGAAACTTCAGGGAGATGATGGGAAGCAGTAATATGAGGTTCATGAGCATGAGGCGCATCATGGATTCCTGGTATTAGAAGAATAACCAACCTGTCTGGCTATGTGAGAATGAGCTAGCTTTGAATAAAGACTTCTGCAGCATATCAGATTGTTTTGAGATTTTTTACACAATTTATTTCAATGAATTCACTCATTTATTTTCTAGGCCGATTAATTCTACTTATGACCATGGGGAGGCTGGCACCCATCTCAGCTGACACTTGTCGAAGTTTAGGTGCACATAAAAATACTCAAGATGATATTTTTTGGTAGCATTGCTTTGATTTTAGATAAATGCTCAGTTTTTCTGCTTTCAAGACTAAGAACTCCATCAGGCTTTAAAAAGTTTCATTCTCTTTATCCCTTCATCTCTAAAAAACAGTCCCACCTGTCATATTATCATTTAAAAAGTGTAATTATCTCCATCATCATCATAAATTGACCTGAATTCAAAAATCACTCACATTTAATGCGGAGCTTTCACATCTTGTGGGTCAGCTGGATGGATGATTTCCATATCCAATATTAAAAGCGGTGACCTTTTTACATTTAAACGTCGTTATGAAGCGTGTAATCCTAATTAGGGTCGCGAGGAGGCTGGCGCTCATCTCAGCCGAATCTGGGCAAGGCCTGAGTACACCCTGGATAGGACGCCAGGACATTGCAGGACAGAGACATACTACCAGCTCTGTGGCCTACTCTTTAATAGACAACATCTTAAAGCTATTAATTTAACCGTGATTTAAAAAAAAATGCTTTGCAAGGTGAGGATACAATATCAGAAGCGTACTTCTTTCTTATTACCATTGGGTCATCAAATGACGTTTCAAAATTGATTGCTTTGAAAAATATCACAAACTGAAGATTAAATACAGAACTGGCAACCAAAAAAGGATGTCAGTATGTACAGTTTGAAAGTTTTGTATATTCAGAGTCGTGCACATGCTTAACCTGATCTTCTGGTCCAACTTATAGCTTTACTCAAAACACTAACATGTAGTTGACATCTCCAAAGGTTGCCAAGTTGTCTTGAAAGGATTTCAAAACTGTCTCCATTGCTTTAAACACACACTCAACTTTAAAGACAAAAAATTCTGGGTTAGGAAATGTGAACTGAATAATGTTTTTCTGTTCTTTTCTTTCTTTCTTTTATTTTTTAAAGTGACAAAGTAGGACAGTTCAAAATTCATAAATGAACCACCATGGTCCGAACACTCCTGCCAGAATATGCCAATATAGAACAAGCAGAGCCAGTTTGAAAGCCCCAGCTTCAGAGAGCGCAAAGTAAATGTCTGGAAACCTAATATACAGCTTTGCTCCCATGATCTTAAAAAGTAGATCAAGGTCACTAAAACACAACTCATCCTAGCATACACAGTAGTGAACCAATACACCAAAATTGAAAGCCGCAGCTTCAATTTACGCAGAAAGTAAATGTCTGGAAGCTAAAGTATGATAGACATGGACTGAGTCCATTCCTCTAGCTCCCCATGGACGGGAGCTAAAAATAAAAAAGACTAACACAACATACCCATATGTGACCCGCTGCAGAATAATACTGATTAAGTCTTAAGGTCACGTTTTGAGTATGTTGGAAATGGCGTACCTGGAGGAAAATGCAATATCACCAAAAATACATTGTTCAAAGCAAAATCTTCAACATAATTAAGTTCTAATCTCTCCATGGTACAATATTTTTATAAGAAAAGGTTCCATGTCCGTGTTGTAGTAAAACGATAGAAATATCCCCTTATTTTACTGGCTTTTAAACAGCTCTTGTTTTTACTCAGAGTATTTCCTTATTATCCATATTAAATACAAGAATATTCTCTCTACTTACAGAACCCCAGAAGGATTCCTCCATTCATATAGTGGTAAACCAATGAGAAGCCTCAAAACAGACATGACCCAGGGAAAATACAAGTCATCTGTCTGTGGTACATGGCTCAGATTGGTGGAAAGCTGAATTCATTTAGTATATGGATGTTCAGGTTCAGATGCAGCCATACAGAATCTGGTTCTGTAACTTTAATTAATATTTTCTCAAAAGCAGCATTTCCTGATCAGAAACATACAAAGGAATGTAATTCAGTCCATTTTCATGCTATAATCATAATTTATACGTCATTATATACACACATCAACATCGCCCCCTCTCACATTTCATACTTAATCCATATCATGTGCAGTAGGTCACATACGGCTGAGATACTACTGCATGGATAGTAGTGATTGTAAAAGCAAAACAAATGCAAATCTTGAGATAGGTTTGAAGGACAAGCTGACCTCACACTCATTTCAAATGCTATTGTGTTTCTTATAAATTAATCTAGAAATTGTTTGCTAAACAATGTTTCTGATTAAGATTCATATCTTCGAATGCCCTTTGAGCTGAAAAGATGGACGATACTATTACACTGCCCACCATAATTATTGGCACCCCTGGTGTTGGCACCCCTTTAGCTTCATAAAAATTAATTTTTTTTTCCATCTTCTTCTAAATAATAGATGACCACAATGAGAAAATGAGAAAAATCCAATCTTTAATTCATGTGCATTTATTCAGTGGGGAAACAAAATCCCACATTAAGAAATAATTATTTTACATCTAATCATGCGTGCCACAATTATTAGGACCCCTGATGTTAATACTTTGTACAACCCACTTTTGCCTACAAAACAGCATGTAATCTCCTATAATGTTTCACAAGATGTGAGAATACACAAAGAGGGATTTTGGACCATTCCTCTCTGCACTTCTTCTTTTCCTTTCGGCTTTTCCCTTCAGGGGTCGCCACAGCGAATCATCTGCCTCCATCTCACCCTATCCTTTGCATCTTCTTCTCTTACACCAACGACCTTCATGTCCTCCTTCACCACATCCATGAATCGTCTCTTCGGTCTTCCTCTAGGCCTTTTGCCTGGTAGTTCCAGCCTCAGCATCCTATTACCAATATACTCACTATCCCTCCTCTGTACATGTCCAAACCATCTCAATCTAGCCTCTCCGACTTTGTCTCCAAAACGTCTTACATGTGCTGTCCCTCTGATGTGCTCATTCCTAATCCTATCTATCCCCGTTACTCCCAAAGAGAACCTCAACATTTTCATCTCTGCTACCTCCAACTCCGCCTCCTGTCTTTTCCCCAGGGCCACTGTTTCTAACCCATACAACATCGTTGGCCTCAACACCGTCTTGTACACTTTTCCTTTCATTCTTGCCGATACCCTCCTATCACACATCACACCGGACACTTTTCTCCAAACATTCCAGCCTGCCTGCACACGCTTCTTCACCTCTTTTCCACACGCTCCATTGCTCTGGATTGTTGAGCCAAAGTACTTAAAATCCTCCACCTTCCTTATCTCTGCTCCCTGTAATCTCACCGTTCCTCTTTGGTCCTTGTCATTCATGCACATGTATTCTGTCTTACTGAGGCTAATCTTCATTCCCCTCCTTTCCAGGGCATACCTCCACCTCTCTAGATTTTCCTGCACTTGTTCTCTGCTCTCACTACAGATCACAATGTCATCTGCAAACATCATAGTCCATGGGGAATCTTGTCTAACCTCGTCTGTCAGCCTGTCCATCACCATAGCAAACAAGAAGGGGCTCAGAGCTGACCCTTGATGCAGTCCCACCTCCACCTTGAACTCTTGTGTCACACCGACAGCACACCTCACCACTGTCTTACATCTCTCATACATGTCCTGCACCGCTCTAACATACTTCTCTGCCACTCCACACTTCCTCATGCAATATCACAGTTCTTCTCTCGGCACCCTGTCATATGCTTTCTCCAGATCCACAAAGGCACAATGCAGCTCCCTCTGACCTTCTCTGTACTTCTCCATTAACATCCTCAAGGCAAACATTGCATCTGTGGTGCTCTTTCTTGGCATGAAACCAAACTGTTGTTCACAAATGCTGACTTCTGCCCTTAGTCTAGCTTCCATTATTCGTTGCAATAACTTAATCGTATGGCTCATCAACTTTATCCCTCTGTAGTTGCCACAACTCTGCACGTCTCCCTAGTTCTTAAAAATGGGCACCAGCACACTTCTCCTCCATTCCTCTGGCATCCTCTCACTCTCTAAGACCTTGTTAAATGTTCTTGTCAGAAAATCTACTGCTACCTCTCCGAGACACTTCCATACCTCCACCGGTATGTCATCAGGACCAACTGCCTTTCCATTCTTCATCCTCTTCAATGCCCTCCTCACTTCACCCTTACTAATCTTTGCTACTTCCTGCTCCTCAACAGTCACCTCTTCTACTCTTTTTTCTCTCTCATTTTCCTCATTCATCAGCTCTTCAAAGTACTCTTTCCATCTTCCCAGCACACTTCTGTCATTAGTCAATAGAGTTCCCTCTCTGTCCTTTATCAATCTAACTTGCTGCACGTCCTTCCCATCTCTATTTCTCTGATGTGCAAACCTATATAAATCATTTTCTCCCTCCTTACTTTCCAACCGAGCATACAAGTCATCAAACGCGCTCTGTTTGGCCTTTGACACTGCTACCTTTGCCTTACGCTGTGTCTCCCTGTACTCCTGTTTACTCTCTTCGGTTTTCTCAATGTCCCACTTCTTCTTAGCTAATCTCTTCCCTTGTACACACTCCTGCACTTCCTCATTCCACCACCAAGTCTCCTTATCTACTTTCCTTCCAGATGACACACCAAGTATTCTTCTACCTGTCTCCCTGATCACATTAGCTGTAGTTGTCCAGTCATCTGGAAGCACTTCCTGACCACCCAAAGCCTGTTTCAACTCCTCCTTGAAGACAACCTGACACTCTTCCTTTTTCAACTTCCACCACTTTGTCTTCTGCTCTGCCTTTGCCTTCTTCACCTTTCTCACCATCAGCATCATCCTGCACACCACCATCCTATGCTGTTTGGCAACACTCTCACCCACTATGACTTTGCAGTCACTGACTTCCTTTAAATTACATCACCTGCACAAGATGTAGTCTACCTGTGTGCTCCTACCTCCACTTTTATAACTCACCCTATGCTCCTCTCTCTTCTGGAAGAAAGTATTCACCACAGCCATTTCCATCCTTTTTGCAAAATCTACCAACATCTGTCCTTCTGCGTTCCTGTCCTGGATACCAAACCTACCCATCACTTCCTCGTCCCCTCTGTTGCCTGCACCAACATGTCCATTGAAGTCTGCCCCAATGACCACTCTTTCACCTCTGGGGGTACTCTGCATCACTTCATCTAAGTCACTCCAGAATCTCTCCTTCTCTTCTCGCTCACATCCTGTCTGTGGGGCATAAGCACTAACAACATTGACCATCACACCTTTAATTTCTAACTTGAGACTCATCACTCTGTCTGACACTCTTTTCACTTCTAGAACATTCCTGGCAAACTCCTCCTTCAAGATGACTCCGACTCCATTTCTCTTCCCATCCACACCGTGATAAAACAGCTTAAACCCTGCTCCTATGCTTCTAGCCTTGCGACCTTTCCACCTGGTCTTCTGAACACACAGTATGTCCACCTTCCTCCTCTGCATCATGTCAGCCAGCTCTCTACCTTTTCCTGTCATAGTTCCAACATTCAAAGTCCCTACTTTCAGTCCTAGACTCATGCCTTTCCTCTTCTCTTTCTGGCAACGGACACGCTGCCCGCCTCTCCTTCTTCGACGTCTTCAACCAACAGTCGTCCAATTTCCATCAGCACCCTGTTGGTTGACGGCACTGATGGCGGTCGTTGTTAACCCGGGCCTCGACCGATCCGGTATGTGGTTCTTTCTTGTGATTCTCTGCACAATCTCTTTAAATCATCCAACGACCTGGGTCCTCTCCTCTGAACTCTCCTCTTCAGCTCACTCCACAGGTTTTCAATGGGGTTGAGGTCTGGGGACTGAGATGGCCACGGGAGGAGCTTGATGCTGTGTCTGGTGACCCATTTCTGTTTAGATTTGGCCACGTGTTTAGGGTTATTGTCTTGCTGAAAAACCCAATGATAACCCATCTTCAGCTTTCGGGCAGAGGCCACCAGATTTTGATTTAAAGCATTTTGGTATTTCAAAGTGTTCATGATGCCAAACATGATTCCCAGGGTCTCTGGAAGAAAAACCGGCTATACAGTGGACATGAAGTGCTTTTCTGCATAAGCTCTATTTTGATCTCATCTGACCAAAGCATACGGTCCCAATACTGCTTAGTGAACTCCAGACAATTTTGTTTATGATTGTGAGTGAGAAAAGTTTTTTTTTTGTCCATGCATGCCTCCCAAACAGCTTGTTGATATGTAGATGGCATTTGATGGTTGTTTTGAAGACTTTGTGACCCCAAGTTGCTACCATTTGTTGCAATTCTTTAACAGTGAGCTTTGGAGAACTTTTTATTGCTCTTACCATCCTTCTCACTGTGAGTGGTGGCAAAATGACCTCATCCAGGCTTGTTTACCACTGTTCCAGTTGTTTTAAATTTCTTAATGATTCCTGACAGTAGATGTGGGCAGGTTCAGGCAAGAAGCTATTTTCTTGTAGCCATTGCCTGACTTGTGAAGGTCAACACATATCTGCCTTACTTGAATGGTGTGTTCCTTTGTCTTTCCCATGTTGAAGAGTGGATAAGAGAAATGGCCTCTTTGTCACTTCATATTTATACCCCAGGGAAACAGAAAGTGATGAATTACTAATTAATCCTCAGATCAACTTTGGACACTATTGTAGAATTGACTGAAATACTTCAATTACATTTATTTCTAAGGAATTGTTAGGGGTGTCAATAATTGTGGAGCAGGTGATTTTATGAAAAATAATTATTTCTTAGTCAGGGATCCCACCTTTAAAATGCACTGGAGCTGAAGATTTTGATTTTCTTCAATTTTTAGTGTGATAGTAGCTTCTGTAATAAAAATTGAATTTAATGTAATGCTCTTAACACATCTTAACTGGGGTTCCAATAATTATGAAGGGTAATGTAAATAAATAAATTAATTAGTGTTGAATTAATGTTTTGTTTTGTATTCCTCCTGATTTAATCACAGCCAGTTCCCAACTCCCAGACAGCTCTCTCCTACCACGCGAAGGATAACATCCATGGACAGTGTTCCTAACACCAGCCAACTGCATCTGTACAAACTGCTGCTAAGTCAAGTTTTGATGTTAGCATAACACACTTGGAGGAAAGCGCAATACACCCACTTCCACATACATGAGCTCACTGACTCTCATAATTGGTTCACTTACAATAAATATCTGAAATCATGGTAATGTTTTTTCCTCTCCTAGGCTCCAGAGGTTATCTGGATTTGAATTTATGATTAGTTAACAGGGTGAAACTTTTGGTGCTGTTTCACTTTGTGTCTAGTTTAGGTTGTGTATTTTGATCCGAAAAATATAAATTTCAGAATAACGTATTGTGATGTCAAACTATTGAAAATTCATTTTCTGAACCATTTGATCCTAATTAGGGTCACACAGAAGCTGGCACCCATCTCAGCCGATTCTCAGTGAGGGCAGGGACAACTTGGCAGGCTGTCACAGGGCAGAAACAGGCTGATAGCTATGCAGCCTACTCTTCATGAAAGTTAGCAATGGTTCTTTTATATTCCTTACACCATAGACAGTGAGGGACATGACCAGCCTTTGATAACCCAGCTAGCTGCACTGGGGGGACAGCGACAGCCCGTTAAGAGTGGGGTTTAAACCCGCCCCCTTTATATATATATATATATATATATATATATATATATATATATATAAAACACATACATATATACACATATATACTGATATATACAAACCGGATTCAAAAAAATTGGCACACAATACAAATTGTGAATAAAAACTGAAAGCAATTATGTGGAAGTACCAAATTTCAATATTTTATTCGGACTAGAAAATAGATTAATGCAGCCATGAGGTGGGGGGGGCACTAACCAGTGTCTCTCCCCCTCATGCCTGTCCCAAGCCCGGAGAAATGCAGAGGGTTGTGTCAGGAAGGGCATCCGACGTAAAACCAATGCCAATTATTTATGATGCAAATCAAAAGTATTACCTCCATACCGGATCGGTCGAGGCCCGGGTTAACAACGACCGCCATCAGTGCTGTCAATCAACAGGGTGCTGATGGAAATTGGACTACTGTTGGTTGAAGACGTCGAAGAAGGAGAGGTGGGAGGCGTGTCCGTAGGCAGAGAGAGAAGAGGAAAGGCATGAGTCTAGGACTGAGAGTGGGGACTTTGAATGTTGGAACTATGCACAGAAAAGGTAGACATGATGCAGAGGAGGAAGGTGGACATACTGTGTGTTCAGGAGACCAGGTGGAAAGGTAGCAAAGCTAAAAGCTTAGGAGCAGGGTTTAAGCTATTTTATCACGGTGTGGATGGGAAGAGAAATGGAGTCGGAGTCATCTTGAAGGAGGAGTTTGTCAGGAATGTTCTAAAAGTGAAAAGAGTGTCGGACAGAGTGATGAGTCTCAAGTTAGAAATTGAAGGTGTAATGCTCAATGTTGTTAGTGCTTATGCCCCACAGGCAGGATGTGAGCTAGAAGAGAAGGAGAGATTCTGGAGTGACTTAGATGAAGTGATGCAGAGTACCACCAGAGGTGAAAGAGTGGTCATTGGTGCAGACTTCAATGGACATGTTGGTGCAGGCAACAGAGGGGACGAGGAAGTGATGGGTAGGTTTGGTATCCAGGACAGGAACGCAGAAGGACAGATGTTGATAGATTTTGCAAAAAGGATGGAAATGGCTGTGGTGAATACTTTCTTTGAGAAGAAACAGGAGCATAGGGTGACTTATAAAAGCGGAGGTAGGAGCACACAGGTAGACTACATCTTGTGTAGGCGATGTAATTTGAAGGAAGTCAGTGACTGCAAAGTCATCGTGGGTGAGAGTGTTGCCAAACAGCATAGGATGGTGGTGTGCAGGATGACTCTGATGGTGAGAAAGGTGAAAAGGCAAAGGCAGAGCAGAAGACAAAGTGGTGGAAGCTGAAAACGAAGAGTGTCGTGTTGTCTTCAAGGAGGAGTTGAAACAGGCTTTGGGTGGCCAGGAAGTGCTTCCAAATGACTGGACAACCACAGCAAATGTGATCAGGGACACAGGTAGGAGAGTACTTGGTGTGTCCTCTGGAAGGAAAGTAGATAAGGAGACTTGGTGGTGGAATGAGGAAGTGCAGGAGTGTGTACAAAGGAAGAGGTTAGCCAAGAAGAAGTGGGACATTGAGAGGACCGAAGAGAGTAAACAGGAGTACAGGGAGACACAGTGTAAGGCGAAAGTAGCAGTGGCTAAGGCCAAACAGAGGGCGTATGATGACTTGTATGATAGGTTGGATAGTAAAGAGGGAGAAAATGATCTATACAGGTTGGCACAGCAGAGAAATAGAGATGGACGTGCAGCAAGTTAGATTGATAAAGGACAGAGAGGGAAATGTATTGACTAATGACAGAAGTGTGCTGGGAAGATGGAAAGAGTACTTTGAAGAGCTGATGAATGAGGAAAATGAGAGTAGAAGAGGTAACCATTGAGGAGCAGGATGTAGCAACGATCAGTAAGGGTGAAGTGAGAAGGGCATTGAAGAGGATGAAGAATGGAAAGGCAGTTGGTCCTGATGATATACCTGTGGAGGTATGGAAGTGTCTAGGAGAGGTAGCAGTAGATTTTCTGACAAGAACATTCAACAAGGTACTAGAGAGTGAGCAGATGCCGGAGGAGTGGAGGAGAAGTGTGCTGGTGCCCATTTTTAAGAACAAGGGAGACGTGCAGAGTTGCAGCAACTACAGAGGGATAAAGTTGATGAGCCATACGATGAAGTTATGGGAAAGAATAGTGGAAGCTAGACTAAGGGCAGAGGTCAGCATTTGTGAACAACAGTTTGGTTTCATGCCAAGAAAGAGCACCACAGATGCAATGTTTGCCTTGAGGATGTTAATAGAGAAGTACAGAAAAGGTCAGAGGGCGCTACATTGTGCCTTTGTGGATCTGGAAAAAGCATATGACAGGGTGCCAAGAGAAGAACTGTGATATTGCATGAGGAAGTCTGGAGTGGCAGAGAATTATGTTAGAGTGGTGCAGGACATGTATGAGAGATGTAAGACAGTGGTGAGGTGTGCTGTCGGTGTGACCGACGAATTCAAGGTGGAGGTGGGACTGCATCAAGGGTCAGCTCTGAGCCCCTTCTTGTTTGCTCTGGTGATGGACAGGCTGACAGACGAGGTGAGACAAGAATCTCCATGGACTATGATGTTTGCAGATGACATCGTGATCTGTAGTGAGAGCAGAGAACAAGTGCAGGAAAATCTAGAGAGGTGGAGGTATGCCCTGGAAAGGAGAGGAATGAAGGTTAGCCTCAGAAAATCAGAATACATGTGTGTGAATGAGAAGGACCCAGGAGGAACAGTGATGTTACAGGGAGCAGAGATAACGAAGGTGGAGGATTTTAAGTACTTAGGCTCAACAATCCAGAGCAATGGAGCGTGTGGAAAAGAGGTGAAGAAGCGTGTGCAGGCAGGCTGGAATGGTTGGAGAAAAGTATCCGGTGTGATGTGCGATAGGAGAGTGTCAGCAAGAATGAAGGGAAAAGTGTACAAGATGGTGGTGAGGCCAGCGATGTTGTATGGCTTAGAAACAGTGGCGCTGAGGAAAAGGCAGGAGGCAGAGCTGGAGGTAGCGGAGATGAAAATGTTGAGGTTCTCCCTGGAGTAACGAGGATGGATAGGATCAGAAATGAGTATATCAGAGGAACAGCCCACGTAAGATGTTTTGGAGACAAGTCAGAGAGGCTAGATTGAGATGGTTTGGACATGTACAGAGGAGGGATAGTGAGTATATTGGCAGTAGGATGCTAAGGTTGGAACTACCAGGCAGAAGGCCTCGAGGAAGACCGAAGAAGAGATTTATGGATGTGGTGAAGGAAGACATGAAGGTCGTTGGAGTCAGAAAAGAAGATGCGGAGGACAGGGTGAGGTGGAGGCGGATGATTTGCTGTGGCGACCCCTGAAGGGAGCAGCCGAAAGTAAAAGAAGAAGAAGATTCGGAATAGAAAATAAATTGGGCAGTGGTGGTCTAGTGGATAGGGCGCAGGATCGCTGTTCCTAAGGTTGGGGGTTCGAGTCCCCACAAGGATGTCTCTGTCCCCCAGTGCAGCTAACTGGGTTATCAAAGGCGGGCCATGTCTCTCACTGTCTATGGTGAGAGGTATGTAAACGAACCATTACTGACTTTCATAAAGAGTAGGCTGCAAAGCTGTTAGCATGTTTCTGTCCCTTGCTAAAAGGGTTGTGACAGGAAGGGCATCAGACGTAAAAACCCACGCCAAATCAAATGTGCGAATCAGATGATTCGCTGTGGTGACTCCCCAGAACGGGAAAAAGCTGAAAAGAAGATTCGGAATAGAAAATACTGTTGATGATATGGTCAAAAGTTTAAACTGAGAAAATGTATCATTTTAAGGGAAAAACATGTTGATTTTAAATTTCATAGAGTGAGCAAATCTAAAAAAAAGTTGGGACAAGGCCATTTTCACCACTGTGAGGCATCCCCTCTGCTTCTTTTAACAGTCCACAGTCTGGGGACCAAGGAGACAAGTTTCTCAAGTTGGAAATAGGAATGTTGTCCCATTCTAATACAGGCCTCTGACTGTTCAACTGTCTTGGGCCTTCTTTGAGGCACCTTCCTCTTTATGATGCACCAAATGTTCTCTACAGGCGAAAGATCTGGACTGCAGTCTGGCCATTTGAATACCCAGATCATTTTCCTACGCAGCCATGATGTTGTAATTAATGCTGCATGTGGTTTGGCATTATCATGTTGAAAAATGCAATCTTCTGAAAGAGACGACGTCTGGATGGAGCATATGTTGTTCTAGAATCTGAATACTGTATACCTTTCTGCATTGACGGTGCCTTTCCAGATGTGCAAGCTGCCCATGCCACACACACTCATGCAACCCCATACCATCATAGATGCAGGCTTCTGAACTGAGCACTGATAACAACTTGGGTTGTCCTCCTCTTTTGTCCAGATGACATGGCATCCCAGTTTTCCATAAAGAACTTTGAATCGTGATTCATCTGACCACAGAACAGTTTTTTGCCACACTCCATTTTAAATGACCCCTGGCCCAGAGAAAATGCCTGCTCTTTTGGGTCCTGTTTAGAAATGGCTTATTCTTTGTACTGTAGAGTTTCAGCTGGCAACGGCGGATGGCACGGTGGATTGTGTTCACCAACAATGGTTTCTGGAAGTATTACTGAGCCCATTCTATGATTTCCCATACAGTAGCATAGCTGCCAACTTTTTCAAACCAAAAAGCAGACTCTGCTGTAGCGGCCTGTCAAAATGCACCGAATTGATACGAAACATCCCCTTTTACCCATATTAACATTCTTTAACATGTTTTAAGGTGAGTCACATGAAATGCAACAAACAGTAAATGGTACTTTCTTCGTACTAAGCATTTTTACTCACCACAAAGCAATCCTAACTCCATAGTGTAGACATCCCATCACTTGAAATTAAATTTCCCCCATTGAGAAGTATACAGACAGACGTCTGTATACTTGACTGTATACTAGACATCTTTATACTGATGTCAAAGCTATTATCATTCTTCTAACTGAGCCTTTTTGACTGCTTTCTTTGTAGCAGCCTTTGCTCTCTTCAAGAAGGAGGCAGTGAATGTCTGTTCATAACAAGTGTTACTTCTTGATTTTTGAATAAGTAGGGCTGACAGCATGTCATCTGATCGTGATCCCCTGAAGTCTGTCTTATTCGTCCTTACCTAACTGAAAATTCTTTTACATTCAGCATTACTGTGTGGAACTGATAAAATGCCGAACATGCAGTGGCTCAACTTTTGAAATCTGGGCTTTCCATCTTCTTTGATAGTGTGGGAAAGTGAGAACCACAACTCATCTGCAGGCATTCTCATTTATACCTCTTTGAGACTTGTTTAGCAATCATTAAACTCAATGACAAGATTGTTAATAGCTTCATCTGCATCTTCAGTTTCAGTTTTGATCAATACTGGAAACTTTGTGAAAAAGAATCTGAGGGATTTGAAGGTACAGCTGTCTGTCTTGTTTACATCTGCTATTTGACCAGTTTGCCCATGTGGTTCGCAGCAGCTAGAGGAATGCATGCTCTACATAAAAAGGCTGCAAACAAACATTCAGCTTTGATAGCATTGATATTTTCTGTCTTTGAAGTGAAAGAAATCAACAGTGTTTGAGCACGTCCTACCTCCGATTCAGATTGCCCTTTCATGCACCTTGCTCTTAAAGTGCTGCAGGACTGCTTAACAGATGCATGCTGGTTCATGGCCCAACTTCTGGCATAAACAGTGTTCATACACATGTGCAGTGCCCATACACATGCACAGTCGATAAATTTGGCAAGGGACGGTAATCTGAGTGGCTCATGCATTTTCTTATTCACATTCTTCATAGCGAAAGTTTATGGTTTGTTTATTTTTCATGAAATAGCCGTCATTATTATTCGAATACATATTATCTGACCCAAAAATGGATTTCCGTACTCAGACCTTTTACTGACTAGTTGGCAGCTTTGTAGTAGCATTCCTGTTTGTGGTGCAGTGCTGTTTAACGGCCTGAAGATCATGGGCATCCAGTATGGCTTTTTGGCCTGGGCCCTTACGCACAGAAATTGTTCCAGACTCTCTGAATCTTTGAATGATGTTATGCACTGTAGATAATGATAAATTCAAACTTTTTGCAATTTTTCGCTGGGAAACACCTTTCTGATATTGCTCCACTATCTTTCTGCACAACATTGCGGGAATTGGTGATCCTCTACCCAGTTTTGCTTCTGAGAGACACTGCCACTCTGAGAAGGTCTTTTTATACTCAGTCATGCTGCCAATGGACCTCATTATTGGTAATACGTCTTCCAGCTGTTCGTTTTAAGTGCAATTGACTTTTCCAGCCTCTTATTGCTTCCTGTCCCAACTTTTGTGAGATTTGTTGACATCATAAAATTTAAAAACAACATATTTCCCCTTAAAATAGTAGTTTCTCAGTTTAAATTTTTGACCTGTCATCTATGTTCTATTCGGAATAAAATATTTAAATTTGACACTTCCACATCATTGCCTTCAGTTTTTATTCACAATTTGTTTAGTGTCCCA
This sequence comes from Plotosus lineatus, assembly GCA_024760905.1. Lineage (NCBI taxonomy): Eukaryota > Metazoa > Chordata > Actinopteri > Siluriformes > Plotosidae > Plotosus > Plotosus lineatus. Next base: position 23,750,767 of record CM045740.1, on the reverse strand, counting down.
GCTTTTTTGGAATCCGGTTTGTACACACACACACACACACACACACACACACACACACACACACACACACACTTACACACAGTCCTATGCAAAAGTTTTTGCCCAGTACTGATTTTTTACTTTTTTCACCTTTGTCACACTTAACATAACATAACATAACATAACATGAGTGGTGAGAACAGGCCATTCAGCCCAACTAAGCTCACCATTGTCCTATTCTAAAGTGACTCCAACCTTAAAGACGCACATAACATAACATAAATGGACTTATTGAAAAATCACTTAACTTTTTTCAGATCATCAAACAAATTAACATTTCACAAAGATAACCCAAGTATTAAAAAAAAATGCAGTTTTCCTCTTGTGACTTTATTTGTTACAAGAAAAGTCCTATCCAAACCTACATGAACCTCTGTGAAAAAGTATCCCCCCTCCCCTTAAAAGGTGAGGTAATTGTGATTAATCCTATTATTGGGGAAGACTTGGCAAATGTAATCAAATAAATGGAGAAGGCATGGCACAGTGGTGACGCTTCCCAGGAGTGGCCGACCTTGTTCATGACTCCACCATTAGAAAGACACTAGGCAAAAATGGCATCCATAGAAGAGTTCCGAGGCGAAAGCCACTGTTGACAAAAAAGAATATCAAGGCACGGCTCACTTTTGCCAAGAATCATTTTGATCTCCAAAGCTTTTGGGAAAATGTCCTCTGGACTGATGAAACTAAGTTGAACTTTTTGGGAGAAATGCATCCCGTTACATCTGGCACAAAAGGAACACTGCATTTGATCAAAAGAACATTGTGCCAATTGTGAAACATGGTAGTGGATGATCTGGGCCTGCTTTGCTGCTTCAGGACCTGGGCGACTTGTCTTGTTTGATGGAACCATGTTTTGGAAGGCATTCAGTAGCATAGCTGCAAACAGTACACTGAACAATGTTGGAGACATGACACAGCTTTGCTTCACGCCATTTGTAACCTGGAATTGATTTGATGTGTTGCCATCTGACATTACCTTAGCCATCATGCCATTGTGGAATTACATTATCATCTTGGTGAATCGCTCTGAGCATCCCAGCTTGTCAAGGATTTTCCACAAGCCCTCTCTGCTGACTGTATCAAAAGCTTTTGTGAGGTCAACAAAAGCAATGTACAAATCCATGTTCTGCTCCCTGCATTTCTCTTGGATCCGTGTTGCTGCAAATATGATATATGCTGTTCCTCTGCCACTGCGGAAGCCACACTGAGTTTCTGGAAGGAATGCTTCAGTGATATAGTGGATAAAGCGATTTAAGATAATTCTTGCTAGTGTCTTGCTGCTATGACTAAGAGAGATATACACCTGTGGTTGTCACACTTGGAGCGAGAGCCTTTCCCTTTGTACAAACTGATGATTGATACATACTTGAATTCTTAAGGTATTCTTTCCTTTTCCCACATGATCTTGAAAAGTTTGGTCAGATGGTGAACAAGGTGGTGACCTCCAAACTTGTAGATCTCTGCTGGTATGGCATCTGATCCAGGTGCCTTGCCATTTGACAAAGCTTTGATGGCTTTCTGTGTCTCGTCGAGTGATGGTATGCTGGCAAAGAGCTGTCACAATGGGCTTCTGTACAATATCTTCTATGGCATCTGGATCAATATCTGACTGCTGATTTAGCAGAGTGCTGAAGCGCTCTGCCCACCTTTCCTTGATGAGGGTTTTATCAGTGAGGAGTGTGGTTTCATCAGCAGTTAACAGTGGCACTGTTCCATTTCGAATGGGTCCATATATTGCCTTAATTGCATTGTAGAAACTTTTGGTGTCATTCTGATTTGTATGTGCTTGCATTTCTTCAGCTTTTCTTTTCCACCAGGTGTCGTTCATCTCTCTCAGCCTGTGTTGAACCTTGCTTCTTACCTTTGTTTCCTTAGTTCTTTTTGATGTTGATCCTTTATCTTTCATCCACATTAAGTGTGCAGCATGCTTTTGGCTCAGCAGCTCCTGAATTGCCATGTCATTTTCATCAAACCAGTCCTAGTGATCTCTTTTGGCCATGCCAAGGGTTGCCTCAGCTGTTTGGTGAACAGTCTTCTTGAAAGTGTTCCACTCTTCCTCTACATCATTAGATGAGGTTTTGAGGATATCCATTGACTCATCCATATTCTTGCTGAGTTTTTCCTGAATGTAAGCAATCTTAATCTTGTGTATATTGTGCTTTTTTGGTGGCTTAGCCATTTGCACATGCTTGGGTACAGCTATCTGGAGCATTAGTTTGGACCGGAGCAAACTATGATCAGTCCAGCAGTCAGCACCTCTCATTACCCTTATGATTCTTACCTCCTTTATGTCCTGCTGCCTTCCTATTACGTAGTCAATCATATGCCAATGTTTTGACCTTAGGTGCATCCAGGCTGTTTTAAATTTGTCAGCTTGCCTGAATAGTGTGTTTGTGATGTTGAATTGGTGGTCAGCACATATAGTTAAAAGCCTCAGGTTAAGAGCTATTCATGTTGCCTGTACCATATGGTCCAATTACTTTCTTCCATGCTTCCTGGTCCCTTCCAACACGGGCATTGAAACCCCCCATCAGTATTATTTTGTCTTTTCCTGGTACAGCACTGATGACTCCTTCAAGGTCTTCATAGAACTCATCTTTGATCTCCTCAGGGTTAGTCATTGTAGGTGCATATGCACTTATGATGGTGGCATACCGCTGTTTAGCTAGGGGGAGACAAAGTGTCATCAAACGGGCATTCTTTTCTTTGGGTAGGTTTTCTAGTTTGGATACAAGGTGCGCTTTTATTGCAAATTCCACTCCAGATTCTCGGTGTTGATCTTCTGCCTTTCCTGACCAAAAGAATGTATAGCCAGCACCAGTTCCAGTTAGTTGGCCTTCTTCTGCAAGCCGTGTTTCAGTCAGAACTGCAATGTCAATATTGTAGCTTGCTGGCAACCGTGCTACAAGGGCAGTTCTGCGTTCTAGTCTTTCTTGTGTATGGCTGTCAAGTAGGGTGCGTATGTGCCATGCACTAAGGTTTAAGGCTTTGATATATTTTCGTCTTGTGATTCGTCCACTGTATGGTATGCTCGCCATCTGCGGAAAGCTGGCCAAGCTGTGTGAAGCAGGCAATGTTTAGGGCACATTTTCTAGCCCCTTCCCTTTTCAGGGTGAGCAGTGTGGTCCTAAAAAGGGCTGCTCAGTCACCCAGGATGCTGCCAAATACAGTTGCTGCTACTGTTTCCAACCGAGAGCGACCAAAGTCCTGGGCCACCTGTGTGCAGGTTTCTGGCTACAGCTACTAGTGTATCCTCACCTACTGCTTCGCCACTTGCCCATTGCCACAGGGCTTTAGGTAAAGGAATGATTCATTTGGCACCTGCATAATTTTATAGTGGGAGAGATGTGCATCTCATCTTAATTAGATTTAAAATAAAAAAACCATGACACACCGAAGAATCTTCTAGTCCTTCTATGATGCTAGGAACATTCTTCCGGACCCAAAAAATGGAGGACTCAGGGTGTGATAGAAACGGTTGCGCTTTATTGTTCACAGGGAAGGCACTAGAGCATGGGGAAATCTTAGTCACTGTTAGTGATGCGGAGAAACACGGAAATCAAACTAAAGCGGGAACTGGTGGAGTACGGAGCTAAGAGCCAGAAAGATCACGGGGAAGAGGGGCAATCTTCTCACACCGGGAGAGGCGCTCTACTCGTCTTTATAGGCCATGATTAAGTGGAATCAGGTGTGTGTGTGTGTTTAGCGCTCCACACACGTGTGCTGCCACGCCCCTCTCCAGCACGCACAGAGTGTGTGTGTGTGTGTGTGAGAGAGAGAGAGAGAGAGCGCAAAACCAGACTCTCTCACAACACAGACCATAACACAGTGTACTGTATTGAATAATTTTTTCACTTAATTTGCGGACCTATGGTACGAGTTCCGGTATCGTGAACTTCTGTTCAAAAGACGACGGAACGGACCATTTACATTATTTGTAATGGGAAAAGCGGATTTGGAATTTGACCAAATCGGAATTCGACCAGCCATCTGGAATGAATTATGGTGAGTACCGAGGGAGGCACCACTGTATGTGTATATATGTATATATATATATGTCTGTCTGTCTTCCTTTCGGCTTTTTTCCCTTTTACTCAGGAGTCGCCACAGCGAATCATCTGATTCGCACGTTTGATTTGGCAGAGGTTTTTACGTCGGATGCCCTTCCTGTCACAACCCTTTTTTAGCAAGGGACAGAAACACGCGACTTTGCAGCTACTCTTTACGAAAGTCAGCAATGGTTCTTTTACATGCCTCTCACCATAGACAGTGAGAGACATGGCCCGCCTTTGATAACCCAGTTAGCTGCACTAGGAGATATATATATATATATATATATATATATATATATATATATATATATATATATATATACACACACACACACACACACACACACACACACTCGTATATACATACACACACACTGGTCATGGCCAGTGTGTGTGTATGTATATACGCACACACACACACTGGTCATGGCCAATTCTCATTTGTCAAATATAGCCTCCCTACCTCATGACCACCACCAACCAAGAAGGTGAGCGTGTGCCCTCCATCCATCCCTCCCTCCCTGTGCTCAGCCATTATAAGAGCAGCCAATTAGCTCCCACTGACTCCAGGTTCGTCCATGCGCTATTTGGAAACCCAGACGGTCATCACTTTCAAAAATTAGAGTTGACACAATATCCAGGGTTTCTGATTAGGAATTCCAATGTTGAGGGGCATTTCTTTGGGTTTTTCCTAGTTGACAACAATACCTCAAAACCCTACCCTGCGCATAACACACATAACTACAGACTCGTGTTCTGAGGTGATGCCTTGAGTTCTGTACAACTTCAGTTCTGCATCTTCAATCTTGGGTTCTGAAGACACTTGGTACTTAAAAATCTCATTGTGAAGAATACATCGTTGTATTCCCTTGTCGCAGAGATCATAATATTCCTGACTAATTAGAGTTGCGGTCCAGTCAAATATTATACTTTGCTGACTCATGTGTTTTTCTGTACTCCAGGAGAAGAGCATCATCCGAGGCAGTAAGGCCACTAATCAGATACGACAACCAATAACAGGCTGTAATTAGGAGCTCTGAAGTAATTTCATGCTGTGAACCATGGGATCATTTACAAACACACACACACACCGGCTGCCAGACAATCGGGAACAACAGAGAGAGCATTTTAACCAATGACTATGACTACTGGCTGTCATCTAAAAAAAACTAAGTGTTTTGTTTATGGACTGAAAAGTCACGTCCATCCTGTTCAAGTCATTATCAGGTTTTTTATGATGCAGACACATGGCCCACTCTGTCTGATGCTTTACTGAAGTTGCTTGTATCTTATTCAAATTCGAATATATTAAGCACAGAACAAGAGGAGCGAACACTTCAGTTTCCAAAAAATTATGCAAAACAAGACCATTAGAAGATGCAAATGGATTCTCCGGTCATTTTGTAAGCAAGGCTCAGCCAGCAAAAGGGACAGAGAGGGGAGAAAATTCCCATACACCAATATTATCTTGGCAACGCCAGACCATTAACGCATGCTAATGACCGCACGTGACAACCCTGTGGAACCGGCAGTGGCTGTAATGAAAAGATCAGAAACCGTCCATGTGCGCCGTGTGGATCATCGCGCTGCAAATGACACACTGCTTCCATGATAAACAGATATTTAAAAGGACACCTGCACTTCAAATCAATTCAAAACGATGTTCATGTACAGCTGATTATTATACAGGCTGATCAAATTGTAGCCAGCTTTTTAATTATAATACTGTATTATTACTTAAATACTGTATACGTCATCAGCAGCAGCTTCTTCCGCTTACTCGGGGGTCGGTCACGTGAGCAGCAGCCTGGACAAATCTCAAATAAATAAATAAAAACAGATTTGTTGCAATAAATATTTACTTAATAATTAAAAGCCAATTCCCACCCATCAGGTATTACCGTCCTATCAGACACGCCCACCATCGAACAGGGAGGGGCATAAGCAGGCATGTGCGCCATCCATGACGCTCCTACGAGCATTATGATCATCGACGCATACAGGACGATCCAACACACCGCTATCTGGCCTGTTTTATGAAGGAGCTCACTGACACCCATGATTGGGTAGTGATTGCTGTACGTGAGAGAGTGAGACAGACACATGTGCATGTCATCCTCCCTCCCGAACTCGCATTCAAACCTGCAACTTCCAGGTTCACAGAGGCACACAGCGTTGATGCGCAACTCTGGAGCAAATATAAAAAATTTTGAAAAAAATAAAGTGAAACAAACTAATAAACAAACCAATACACAGATAAAGATGAAAACAAAAAATGTTAATACATTTATATAAATAAAGGAAGTCAAAATAAAAATTGAGCTGTCCAGGGTGTACCCCGCCCTCGCCGGAGTCGGCTGAGATGGGCGCCAGCCTCCTCGTTACCCTAATTAGGATTAGGCGGTTCAGAAAATGAATGAATGAAAATAAAAATAAATGAAATTTAAGAACATTTGACTATCAGGAACTTCCGCCAAGCCAAAAAACCAAAACAAAAACAAAGTACACAGCACCCACTGCCCGGTCTTCTATAAGAGCACACATCTCAAAAACCAAATTTATCATATTTCACGAATGTTAATGAATCATTTAAAAAAAAAAATCCAGAATGCAGATCTCCAAAATTTAACCAGGAATCTCGGTGAGGTTTAAAAAAAAAAAAAAATAGAGGAAACGAGTTTAGAAATAGAGGAAATCAAATATTTCAACTGGGGTCATGGGGGTCGCAGGGCCCCTTGCAGGGTATGGGGCAGAGCATGTCATGTAAAAAATCATGCAAACAAGTTAATCATTGTTTTGTAGCATGCATAAACACTAAACAAAACAGCTTAAATAATGTAAAAAAATAGTAAAAGGTTATTTCAGTGTAGATAAACAGACATAATTCAAGTAGCTTAGCCCTATGGCTCGTTATTCATGTGTAACAGAATTATGAAATAATCATCAACTAATTTGTCGAATGATCACATAACGCATGACATCACAACAAACATTTGTGTTCAACCAGTGAGCATACCTGCTACAAGTTAGTATGTTAATAGTATAACAATAATTCAAAATGTCATAACATTTACTCTGCATTAGTAAACAGTCTTACTGTACTTATTACATAAATTTATAAAAATAGTAGAATTCTGCCAAATAGGTGGGTAAAAATAACACAATTCATTTAAATAGCGGAGATCTGGGATCCCTGTTTCACAGAATCTTACTGGCCTCAAACCCAACTGAGAGACACTGTATGAAAATCTGGACATATTTTTTGCATAACATCTCACTAACAAATAAATAAAGTAAATAGGAGTTTAAACATTGGCATCAGTAAAAAAAAAAATAAAAAATCTTAATATATTGATTTCGGCACTGCCGAGAGGTGAAGCTCCTCATTAGGTTGTGTTGATTGATTGTTATACTTAGAAGTGACAACCATCATCATGGAACTCGGCGATAGATAACATCCAATTAGCATCAATTCCATGACACACAGACATGGAACAAGCATCCAGAATGAAGCCAATGAATTGGTTTTATACACAGTGACCTGGGGCGGCCATGTGATGGACATGGGACAAATCATCTAAACCATATTCCCCGAATATTGTGCTCCGTGGAGCACTGCAAAAATGCAGAGACAGAGAGGGTTTTGATTGATAGACAGACAGACAGACTTTCAAGTGTAAAAATCAATTTAATTAAAATAAATAAAAATCAATATACAAACATTTTCAGTAAAATGATTCACTATAAGCTATTCGTTGATGGAGGGACATACATTTAAAGCAGTGTAACTGAGACAGAGAGGGTATTGCTTTTAATGTTGAAGGGTACTTTTTAGTAGCATTACTTCTTTATCCTGAGCAAAAATGAGCAAATAAAATAAAAAAAATATATTTTAATTCATAAAATTTTTAAAGAAATATAAAGAAAACTGACAGCACAGATGTGAACATTCTTATTTATTTATTCTATTATGATGCACAAAATGTACAAGTACTTTTTTATTCCAAGGTATAAAATTATTTCTCTTAAATAAGCAAGTTCTTATTAATAAGTATGTAAATGCATTATTGTTACAAACCCTGAAAAAGAACGAATCCCTTCCTACTGTCAGAGACCGAACAAAATAAAAATAATAATAATAATAATAATAAAGTTAGCAATACAAATCCAGCAGATTGCAACCTGACGCAGTTTTTAGAAGTATTGCTCACTTTTTCCTGTAGAAAAAAAGTTTTTGTTGGGTTTTTTTGCACGCAAAATAAGCATTGATCTGTATCCAATAGATATGTACACAAAAATATATGCTCTAGATATAAAAAAGAAGGTAAAAAAGAAAGGAAAGAAAAGGCCTTGGTTGAAGCTGTTGTCCGTGGCTGTGTAAAGTGTGCTTGAGTCTGTGGAACGGGTTCAGTCCCAGACCGATGACATCTTCACTGAGGGGAGCGGTTGGTGGAGGTTGGGGGGTGGGGGGGGGGGTCTCTGATTTCAGTGCATTCTGTGGGAGGCAGGAAGGGGGAGTGTTCAGTTTATTGTTGTTGATAAATCATAATCTCAGTATTCTCACATTCAGTAGAATAAATATGCATATAAAAAGCAAAAATAAATACTACAAACATATATATTGAAAACCAGAGAAAAACAAACAGAGACAAAGGGGGATGTTAGACAAAAAGAGAGAGAAACAGAGTATGAGTGGGGGAAGTAAGAGAGAGAGTATATGAGTGGGTGGAGGGTCAGAGAGAGAGAGAGAGAGAGAGAGAGCGAGAGAGAAAGAGAAGGAAAGGTTAAAGAGAAAGAGAGATGGGGGGGTAAGAATTACTATATAATGAATAAACAGTGCAGTTAAGTAATATAGCATTAAAACTTTAGCACATCTGGATCACAGCAGCAGTTCTCTGAGCTAACAGAGGTTCATTCACATCACCTCATATCCCTCCACACAGACCCGTACAGTTGGATAAAAATACCGCAGGACCTTCAGAGAGAGGTCAATGTGCTGAAGGGCTTCACATGAGTTCTGTTAGCATGAGGAAAAGGTGCGTTTTTACTCCAGTAGAGTCGAGATTTTTTAAATACATAAATAAATAAAGTGAAATAATAATAAAATATCTGCAGGATCGCCAGGAATCGATCAGACGATTGCAGAAAGCATGGGGAAATATGAAAGGGAGCAAGAGAAGGTGATGAAGATCGTGTGTGTGTGTGTGTGTGTGTGTGTGTGTGTGTGTGTGTGTGTGTGTGTGTGTGTGTGTGTTTTGCTGAAGGGCACAAGCCTTTCCAAACACTATTTGGGTTTTTGCTGTTGATATGATGGAAATGGATGATGTCTTTCCCCCACTGCTGGCTCTGATTAATTAGTGATTCCAATCAGAACTCATTCAGTGTGCAATTTCAGTGAAAATTATGCACCGGTTGACTCCGCATTACTACATTAGCACATTCTTTACCAGCCATATTCAAACCCCACCCCCACTTCATGCCAATAACCCGCTCTGCAAAATAAAAAAAGGGCTTATGATCGATCTAAGATCGTCACATGTGTAATTTGTGCCTTGATTAACAGATGCTTTTTACTTTGGACAAGATTTTGGAGGGGAGAAAAAAACCCTGGTAATTAACACTAACTGCCCTACAACTTAAAGAGTTTGCCTGCAGCAGAAACATTAATTATCCATGCTTATCGGCAAAGAGCTACAGAGAACGAGAGAGAGAGAGAGAGAGAGAGAGAGAGAGAGAGAGAGAGAGAGAGAGAGACGGGAACAAAGAAAGAAGGACAAATAAAAAGAGAGAATGAGGAAAAAAGCATGCATGCGAGAGGGAGAGAGACGGACACACAGATGTGGACAAGGAAAGGAAGAGAGCAAGAGAGACAAAGAAAAAAGTGCAAGACAGAGAGGAAGAGAGAAAGGAGGGAAGAAGATTGAAAAAGCAGAAGAGTATCAGCGAAAGGGGGAGATAAAGAGAGGTAGAAAAGGAAGTACTTCATGAATGGACTATTAATAAATGATTGATGGATCTGTCACATGAACACACACACACACACACACACACACACACACACACGTGTGAAAAGTGCCAAATTTGGTAAACAGGTTGTGGCTGAAGGCCACAAGGCTGTTGGTTGGTTTTTCCTGCTACACACCTTTCAGAGCTACACCTGCATCATTAATTCACATTTGCACACCGAGCACTGATCCTCAAACCTCAAATCTAATAATAGTGTCTCTCCAGGAGCCACCGGAGTTATGCCTGGTTCCCAGCTTTACACTCACGCTGTTTCCTGTAGCTTGGCGCAATGAGGCGTACAGCCAACACTGCGCATCCTTGCTGAAATCGCTCTCTCTCGCTCTCTCTCAGACACACACACCTCATTTTAATCTCCTGCGCCATCATCACAGGGGGGGCAACCAGCAAAAATAAATAAATTAATTAATGAATGAATGAATGAACAGATGAATAAATAAATACAAGGCTACAGCTTATGAAACATTTGGTATGTAATGATCAATACAAAGTGGAATGATGCTAATTTAATGCCGGATGAAATGTCACATCCATGGAGACAGACACACAGAGAAAAAGGTCGAGACATTCCTCATTTTTACAGCTCTCCCTCTCTGTTTTTATTTTTTGATGTTAGCATTAAAGTTTCATTTATATTTCTAACAGCATTAAAACATGCAGTGTCCTCATAACGAGACATATTTTGCACTTTTAAACACCACACAGGGGATGATAAGTGATGAACACCACCACACCCTCATGTTTGCCCAAAAGCTATGTATGCTCTCATTTACTCTTCACACACTTCTGAACTCCCCCCCCACGTTGGAGTTAAGGATATTTTTATAACCGTATAAGAGCCGTGGTGTAATTAGGAGTTGGCCATGAAAAAGCCCTGGCATTAATATTCCTGGAACTAAAGCATCCGTATCGCATTAATTATGAGAATCTCCTGCGTTTTGATTTCCGTCACCTCTGCTTGGGCAAAACACTGACACCAATGTTGTTGCTTTGTGTGTGTGTGTGTGTGTGTGTGTGTGTGTGTGTGTGTGTGTGTGTGTGTGTGTGTGTGTGTGCACTGGAGAGAGAGCAAGAAAGAAACAGACTGACAGGAAAGAGACAGAAAAAGAAAAAGATAAACGGTCATACAGACAGAAAGGGGGAAAGAGATCAAAACAGAGAGTGAGCGACAGTGAGTGTGTGTGTGTGTGTGTGTGTGTGTGTGTGTGTGTGTGTTTGAGAGTGATAGAGAGCAAGTAAGAGCTAGACAGACAGACAGAAAGAGGGAGGAGATGGTTTGCATGAGAGAGAGAAAGCAAGAAAGGGAACTGACAGACAGAAAAACACACAGACGGAGAGCACTCCAGCATATCAGAATTCTAACCACAATGTACAGATGTGTGTGCTCTGTCTATCTGTCTATGCATGTGAGAGAGAGAGAGAGAGAGAGAATGCCCCTACACCAGCGCCATACAGAGGTAATTGCAGCTCAGCCTTTTTGTCTATTATACGCGAGAATAATCAAATCCACTCTGTTTATGGGTATTAGTGTAACTCTGAGCCGGAGGGACAGACAAGTGGAGTGACATGTGGAAGGTGCAGATAGACAGCTGCCGTCGTTGTCCGTCCTGGACCTGCACTGACTGTGATAAATCCCATCCGTTGCTTTCATTAGCTCCGACACGAGATTAGAAATGTGAATCGGATAATTACTGTCCTCTCAACTCTCTAAAATTCGCTGTACAGTTTGTCCCCCCCTCCCCCAATTATCATTGCAGCAGATGGACGAGTATGATGGCAGGTTTCTTTTTGGAAATGCGTTTTTCATACTTCAGAAGGAAATTTGCCATGCTTTCAAATTTGGCATTGTATGAATGGCATGAAAAGAATCCTTGTGTCAGTTATAGAGGAAGTTTATAGGTGAGACGCAAGGGCGTAGGCTGGGGGGGGTGCACAGGGTGCACGTGCACCCCCACACAGCAGGAGTTGAGTTCCACTGGACAAGAAATTATGTGTATTCACAATCTTATAAATAAACTTAATGACCGTTATTGATGGGAAAGTCAGAGATAAGTTCCGCATGACTAGAGTCAGGAGGTAAACCGGAAGTTAACGTGTAACGGGCACTGCACATGTGCACGCTCGAGCTGACCAATCAACAAACATAATATTATCAGTAAGCAATAATAGCTGAGCACTGTCAATCAAACAAAGTGCGAGTGTGATAATAAAGCACAGTTTGTTAGTACCGCCTCCGGCTCCTGCACGTGTTAGAACACGAACATTGACGCACAGAGAATGAATGGCTCAAATAATAAGAAGCCATCCAGCCTGGATCTGTAGCCTAATGCTCAGTACTTTTATAAAATTAATAGTATGTCTTTGTGCTGTAAATATGTATTAATATTTGTTTGTGCCTTGGAATAGATAAATAACTTTAGCTCAGTTTGTAAATGTATTTAACATATGCACTTGCAGATGTAGTTTGAAATATATTTGAGAATGTTTTTGGTTGAACTATATTTGATTCATCTTCTGAGAGTAATAGATGAATCGTGTTCTGCTGAAAAACTGTGCGTGTTGTTGACGTGAGATTCCATGTTGTTTATAACATACAATATGCTGTGATATGCATGCACTATATTTCATGTGGTATTTTGTACCAACCCAACCTTTGGGTGGTCAGGAAGTGCTTCCAGATGAGTGGACAACTACAGCTAATGTGATCAGGGAGACAGGTAGGAGAATACTTGGTGTGTCATCTGGAAGGAGAGGAGATAAGGAGACTTGGTGGTGGAATGAGGAAGTGCAGGAGTGTGTACAAAGGAAGAGGTTAGCCAAGAAGAAGTGGGACATTGAGAGGACCGAAGAGAGTAAACAGGAGTACAGGGAGACACAGCGTAAGGCAAAGGTAGCAGTGTCAAAGGCCAAACAGAGCGCGTTTGATGACTTGTATGCTCGGTTGGAAAGTAAGGAGGGAGAAAATGATTTATATAGGTTTGCACATCAGAGAAATAGAGATGGGAAGGACGTGCAGCAAGTTAGATTGATAAAGGACAGAGAGGGAAATGTATTGACTGATGAAAGAAGTGTGATGGGAAGATGGAAAGAGTACTTTGAAGAGCTGATGAATGTGGTAAATGAGACAGAAAAAAGAGTAGAAGAGGTGACTGTTGAGGACCAGGAAGAGGCAAAGATTAGTAAGGGTGAAGTGAGGAGGGCATTGAAGAGGATGAAGAATGGAAAGGCAGTTGGTCCTGATGACATACCGGTGGAGGTAGCAGTAGATTTCCTGACAAGAACATTCAACAGGGTCTTAGAGAGTGAGAGGATGCCAGAGGAATGGAGGAGAAGTGTGCTGGTGCCCATTTTTAAGAACAAGGGAGACATGCAGAGTTGTGGCAACTACAGAGGGATAAAGTTGATGAGCCATACGATGAAGTTATGGGAAAGAATAGTGGAAGCAAGACTAAGGGCAGAGGTCAGCATTTGTGAACAACAGTTTGGTTTCATGCCAAGAAAGAGCACCACAGATGCAGTGTTTGCCTTGAGGATGTTAATAGAGAAGTACAGAGAAGGTCAGAAGGAGCTGCATTGTGCCTTTGTGGATCTGGAGAAAGCATATGACAGGGTGCCGAGAGAGGAACTGTGGTATTGCATGAGAAAGTCTGGAGTGGCAGAGAAGTATGTTAGAGTGGTGCAGGAAATGTATGAGAGATGTAAGACAGTGGTGAGGTGTGCTGTCGGTGTGACAGAAGAGTTCAAGTGGAGATGGGACTGCATCAAGGGTCAGCTCTGAGCCCCTTCTTGTTTGCTATGGTGATGGACAGGCTGACAGATGAGGTTAGGCAAGAATCTCCATGGACTATGATGTTTGCAGATGATCTGCAGTGAGAGCAGAGAACAAGTGCAGGAAAATCTAGAGAGGTGGAGGTATGCTCTGGAAAGGAGGGGAATGAAGATTAGCCTCAGTAAGACAGAATACATGTGTATGAATGCCAAGGACCCAACAGGAACGGTGAGGTTACAGGGAACAGAGATAAGGAAGGTGGAGGATTTTAAGTACTTAGGCTCAACAATCCAGAGCAATGGAGCGTGTGGAAAAGAGGTGAAGAAGCGTGTGCAGGCAGGTTGGAATGGTTGGAGAAAAGTGTCCTGTGTGATGTGTGATAGGAAGGTATCGGCAAGAATGAAAGGAAAAGTTGACAAGACAGTGTTGAGGCCAGCGATGTTTATGGTTTAGAAACAGTGGCCCTGGGGAAAAGACAGGAGGCAGAGCTGGATGTAGCAGAGATTAAAATGTCGAGGTTTTCTTTTGGTGTAACAAGGGTGGATAGGCTCAGGAATGAGCACATCAGAGGGACAGCACACGTAAGATGTTTTGGAGACAAAGTCAGAGAGGCTAGATTGAGATGGTTCGGACATGTACAGAGGAGGGATAGTGAGTATATTGATAGTAAGATGCTGAGGTTGGAACTACCAGGCACAAGAAGACCAAAGAGACGATTCATGGACGTGGTGAAGGAGGACATGAAGGCAGTTGGTGTAAGAGAAAAAGATGCAGAGGATAGGGTGAGATGGAGGCAGATAATTTCGCTGTGGCGACCCCTGAAGGGAAAGGAAAAGAAGAAGAAGACTTTGTACCAACCCAGGGATGTCATGGTAACTTTGTGTAGGCTGGCACTTCGCAATGGCGGTTTTCAGGTCGATAACGTGTTTGTTGTACAGAAGAGGGATAGTGGGCCTCGAGTTCCGGTCAACAGAGATGTGCACCCCCCCTCACGGTTAGACCAGCCTATGCCCTTGAGATGGTGGTTTAAAGAGCCAGTGATGGCCTGGGCGAGTCTACAAATGCTTGTATCCTGTAAATCCAGCTGGGCCTCATGGTTGTAGCTATAACACCAAGGGGATGTCATGAAACCTATGGAATTTGCGACTTTACTACCCTGAAGCTTCACAAGATTCGCCGAAAATGGTTCAAGATATCTGTTGAGGGTTGTCTTGATAAGACCTGCATGAAGAGTAGTTCATAATTGTGTCTTTGTGTCAAATGTCAAATGTCAGTACAGTAAAGGACACGTAACCTCCTTAAAGTCCAGTAAAGCAGTGGCATCTCGATAGGTCATTCGATTGAACAAGGCGAAGCCTCTGAATGAGTCAGTCCAGTGAAGGAAGCATAAACTCCTAACTGAACCAGTTCAGTGCAGGAGGTGTGGCCTACTAGATATCAGTCCAGTGAAGGAGTGGCCTCTAAATGATTCTATCCAGTAAAGGAGGCGTGGCATCCTAAATAAACCAGTCCAATGAAGAAGCGTCCTCAAGATAAATCTATCCAGTGAAGGAGGCATGGTCTCTTAAATGAACCAGTGCAGTGAAGGCGGCAGGGATGTGTAAATGATTCATTCCAGTGAAGGAGTTGTCTCTAGATGATTTAGTTCAGTGACGGAGGTATGGCCTTGTAAATGATTGAGTCCAGTGAACAAGGTGTCGCCTCGTAAATGAATCGGCCCAATGAAGGAGACATGGCCTTTGGAACAGTTAATCTGTTAGTATAATTAAGAGGGTGGGTCCATAGTCAAAGTAACAGAACAAAACACCACTGACTCTTTTAGTCATCAGTTGGAATAAAACAGGCGTGGCCTCATTATCTATCAATCCAGGGAGGAAGCGTGACCTCTGAATCAATTAGTGCAATAATAGGATGTGGCTCCTGTGTTAGTAAGTCCAGTACACCTCCAGATCAGTAGGAGGTGTTGCCGCTGTATTAGCTAGTAATGTGAAGGAGGTGGGGCCTCTGTATCAGTAAGTCCCATGTAGAAGGCGTGGTAAAAAGGGGCATGGTCTCTATCAGTGAGTGCAATAAAACAATTAGAGTATTTCATCTCATGGTCATCAACTGTTATAACAGAGGTGTGGTCTTTTTATCAGCCAGTCCAATGAAAGAGGCCTTTCCAGTTCACCAACTGTAGTGATGATGTACAAAGCTCTCACTCTTCATTATAACTTTTCAGACTGCCCTTAAATCAGGCTGTTTATACAGTACAAATTGCGTAATTGTTTCAAAATGGAGATGTACACGCCCCTAATAAACAAGCTGTAATTATTATCTCTCAACACACAACAAACTGAATGCATAAAGTTTACATTGGACAAAAAAAAGAACACTGCTTGTGTACATTCATATAAAAATGGAGATTAGACACAAACATTTAGACAACAAGTAGTTATTGAATTAATAATACATCTTCCCTCGGTGCTGTAATTTGCATTCAAATTAAGGCTCATGATTGCGAACTGCCATCCGTATTCAGCCCTAAGGTCCTTGAATGAGGTGCATTGTTCAGGAAAGGTGGGTAAAGACTGAATAAACAAATTAAATTCTGCTGACAGTCAAGTGCACTGATGAGTCATGTGTCCACCCTGGCTTTTATGAAACCGGAAAGCAATAAACAGCTTGGATAGACATTAACCAATACTTATGTTCAAAACAGACTGATGCAGAACAAGATGGTGACTACGGGAGGAAAAAAAATTTAAAATAAATAAATAAAAACACATTTCAGTCAGTGTGGCATCATGCGAAAGACACTGCACACCAGCAGTCACAAGAAACCACACGGCCTTTTTTTAATAGCTGCTATAATATTCTCAAAATGGAGAAGTGCTCAGGCATGTAAGATCTGGCACGGTCGAGCTCCCCTTTTGGGTCGGCGCTTACTGAAGAGTTACAGCTCCGGGGTAGGTGGGGCTGGGGGAAAAAAAAGGACTATTAATTTACTTTAATGATTCATTAGCAGGAGATGAAGAGGAAGGGAGAGAAGCGACTGGGCTGAGGAGATGGTTGGAAAGCCGCTACAGTCAGACCCGGTTCCTAATGACCACCTGAATATTTCATGACCCTCTGGGGGTCGGGAATTCTCCGCGCCGCTGGAAACTCACTTATGGAAATTAACATTGACTCGGGGCGTCATCCCTTTCAAACCAACCTCCATAGCACAGGAATCGAGCACTTTGGCACTGCAAGAGCTTTTCTACTACAATCTCAGGGCAAAATGCTAATGCCAAGCTCCTTAGAGGCTAAACAGCAATTTGTTGCAGCTTAAAATATTTAAAGAAGTGTTTAAGAGCCACAGGACAAAAACATATCCAGTACTGGAGCATGGAAATCTTTTGTTGTTTTTTTTAAGTGGCCTTGAGATATACAATATAATTTCAGAGTAAAGTAGCGAGGAAAGAAACAGGGTTACACAGCAGTGTGCAGGCCAGACAGCAAAACTAATGAGATCCAGAACTCCAACTGTGCAAAGATCCATATTTACAGAATTATCTAACAGCTGATAAACCAAGCTCGTCCTGCACACTGCTGCTCGCAGCTGTACCATGCGGTGGGCAAATAGCACCAATTTACTGAGATCGGGAGGGTCTATTTACTTAATTATTTATTTAGTTAATTGGAAAACATTTTATGTTTCTGAGTTCAAGACTTAATACACAATATGACGAGAGTTCGAAAGTGTCATTTGAATGGAACTGGAAAAATTCTACATGAATCTGTCAGAACTGGGAAAAATATAAATCTTCCTCTGGGTTTTCTCCCATAGTTCAAAGTCACATGCAATAGGCTAAGCGGCTACTAAAAAATTCCCTTAGAAGGGAATGGAACCTCTTATCGGAGTCCATTTAATAAATAAATGGTAGTTCCATTTATTGTTATAAATGGCTAGCACATCCGCCTCAAAGCAAGAAGGTACTGGGTTCAAGTGTCAGGCTCGCCGAGGGCGTTTCTGTGTGGAGTAGCATGTTCTTGCCATCCATGAGTATGTTTTCTTCTAGTATTCCATTTTCCCTCTGATAATCCAAAAGCATGCACATTAGGCTAATTGGCTGTTCCAGATTGCCCCTATGTGTGAGTGTGTGGGGATAGTTGTGTGTTCTGGCCCTGTGGTGAGCTAAAGTTACCCAGGGTGTACCTGGTCTCTAGCCAGAGTTGGCTGCGGTAGGCTCCAGCCTGTCCCATGAGGCAGATGTGCTAACAGCTAAACCGCCATACTGCCATATAAAAATGAATCTGTTTTACATCATTAATAAATAAATACCAACATAAAACATCACCACTCATTGGGTCAGATTTCTTAAATTCAATGTTTCGTGCATGTTAAATATGCGATGGAGAAACGGTGGTTTTTCTTGAATGACACTTTTTATCCCCTTTAATGAATTTCAGTGGCAGGCTTTTAAATCATAACCCCCAACCCGCTCACCTGCTGGAACCTCTATGGAGCTCTGCCCTCAGTGTCTCTGGCCGATTCGGCGGCCCGCGCCAAACCGTCAGCCATCAGAGCCTCTTCCAGACTCCTCCTAGCTTGGTACACTTTCAGCTCCTGCTCCCTGAGGAGACAGAAAGATGAGAGATTAGGAGACAGAGAGAAAAAGAAAGAGAGGGAAGAAGATAGGACCAGACTTCAGAAGCCTGCACCCTGTCCACTGCTGTCGAACTGCTTGGTTGATTATGTTTGACCTCCTTTTACTGCTTTCCATCAGCCATTAGCACTGCTGATCCTCCTGCTCGCTGTTTCATCTACTCCCCCCCAGTCAATCATCTCCCTTTCTCTCGCCCTCGTTCGTGCCCCATCCCTTCCTCCACTCCTGTCTCATCCAGGATTAACCCCTGAGTTCTCATTAGCAAGTCTTAACTTTAGCAACATTCTCAGGTTTAATTAGAGGTTAATGAGGGGAGATGCAAATAAGAACACAACAGCCTTAAACAAAGACAACCACAATCTACTTCTCTGATTGGTGAACAATGCCAAGCAACAACAACAACAACATGGTGATGATTGGTGCATAATCACAGCAGCAAGCAGTCCTGAATACTCAAACCTGACTAGTCGGATTCATGTTCCATAATAGTCGCTGTGTCAGTAGTTTATATTAAATGCACTCCTTAAAATACATTATTTTTCCTGAAACTACAGCTTCCACACAGACCAGTCGACATTTTATTTTTCAGGAACATTTTTATTTATAATTTTGGAGGTGTTTCCAGTGTCAGCATTCAGCTGTAACCTGCCGTTTTGTCAGAAAGAAAGAACCAGCTCCAAAGTAGAGCATTGACAAAATTTACGGCTATTAACCTGGAGATCAGAAGTTAAAATCCACAGCCACCTACGACCAAGAATCCATGGAAGCTGATTGGCCGAGCTCAGAGGAGGGAGGGCTTGTCATTTACAGTCAATCCATGGGCATCATACAAAAGAGGCAGATAAGTGCTTTTCCTCAGTGTTAGGCCGCCTCCAAATGCACAGCAATACATAAAGAGGAAGGCGGCAATATAGCATATCATGGAAGAGGCATGTGTATGCTAACACCCCTCCCTAGTTGGTGGTGGTTTTAGGCAACACTTGATGGATGGGACTTGGATATGATTAAAATTAAAGGAGAATAAAAACAAGGATGGGGAGGCGAGTGTTGTACTCTTGTAGAGTGCTTTCTTACGAATCAGAAAGCGGGTTTGAAACTTTTTTTACTGAACACTTTCAAGGGTAAGCTTTACAGAATGAACCATGAAAGCGGAATTGATTTAAAACGATACAAGTGCAAGATGCAGCCGTCACACTGCATACATAAAGTACCAAATAGTCCCTATATAGGTACTGGTTTTACATCCCCATATATTCTACAGTATGTGGACATGACCAAATCAATGGACAAAAGCCCCATTTACAGGATTTACAAGATGACTAGCATTTAACCTTTCAAAGTCACTCAGTGTCGAAGGTAATTTGAAAGGTCATATATTCCTATGAACAGAGGATATTGGTAGTAGGATGCTGAGGTTGG
Source organism: Plotosus lineatus (assembly GCA_024760905.1). Classification (NCBI taxonomy): domain Eukaryota; kingdom Metazoa; phylum Chordata; class Actinopteri; order Siluriformes; family Plotosidae; genus Plotosus; species Plotosus lineatus. The sequence continues at coordinate 23,730,833 of CM045740.1, read as the reverse complement.
AACTACCAGACAGAAGGTCTAGAAGAAGACCAAAGAGAAGATTTGTGGCTGTGGTGAAGGAGGACATGAAGGTAGTTGGTGTAAGAGAAGAAGATAGGGTGAAATGCAGGCAGATGATTCGCTGTGGCAACCCCTGAAGGGAACAGCCGAAAGGAAAAAAAGAACATATAGTTTCCTATGAGTGTTGTATAGGAATTGCATGTCTATCAGAACTCATTTAGAAACGATAAGTGCTCCATCTCCAACAATTTAACGTTGTTCTGACCGTCACCTTTTGACTTTGACATTCCAAAATCTAATTGTCTCTTGGGCTCAGGTATGGTAGTGTCCCCACCAAGTTCGGTGAAGATCTGTGCATGGGTTTGGTCAGAAATTTGAGAATTACAAACATGAGCAATTAACGCTATTAAAGAATGTTTGTTTAGGGTAGAGGAATAAAGCTTTGTTAACAGGTAAGAGATTTTCTTTTGGCTTTTCCACTTTTTTTTTTTTTTTTTTTTTATCAGGGCTCGGGAATACGCATTTTTAATAAACATGACCATAAAGTGGAACATTTTCAAATATTTTGTTTATCATAACTATGAGCACTGAATTCTGTTTGGCATAAAATGTGAAATTGCACTGTCTTTACGGAAAAGCTATTAACCATCGAATATACACACGTGATAAACAACAAACAACACAACATTTCTGACATATTCCTCATTATAATTCTACTTAATGATGGACAGATAAAAGATGTGGAAAATTTTGAGGGGATAGAGGAAGCCTGAGGTGCCCCCCCCCCAAAAAAAAAGAAAAAACATTAAAAAAAAATATTATTTAAATAAATAAGACTCTCTTCCAAACAGGTGGCTCAATGATTTAGCCTTCTAGAGTGATTAAAAATATTTCTAGCGCCCTTGATGAAAATACAAAAAGGACCCAAAAAAACCCCCAAAAAAAACAAAAAAAAAACATGAATGTCTTCTTCCATGTCCATTGTGAGCGCCTCCAAACAGTCAGGAAGCACACGCTGTTATTATCAGATGGTAGAAACGTTGTGTGAGCACGCGCCCTGCTTAAACACACGTCACTCGGTCATCTAGGCTCCGCCTGTGGTCTCCTTTTCTCCCGAAGAGAAAAGTAGGAGAACATACGAGACACAATTAATTTCAATAATTTCCCCCAAACTCTATAATCACAAGCAGCTCATCTCAGAGGAATTTCACAGTCCGTAGGGTTTGACCAGTGACCGTTCGTACTCCCACGAGCTTGATACACAAGAAAGACAACTACTGCCATCTAGTGGTCAGAGCGTCCCTATTGGAAAATGTCTTCAGGTGTGTGTAGTAAAGATCAAAAAAGGGGAAAGGAGAGGTAATTATTCAGCTTTCAGAACCAGTGTTTACGCGAGTCTGTGGTTCCCCCAGCACTTCGAGCCATTTGTTTGAGTAATTGCTAATGTCTGAAGATACTTATTTCGTATCCGCTTGTTTTTGTGGTGCCTTGCAGATGCTTGAAGCAGGTAGCGATTAGTTCTGAGGCTAATCATCCCTACATTCCGCCCTGAATTAAGTAATTCCACATGCGCTGCTGACAGATAAATATATCATCTCTGTCAAGGTGGAAAGAGCTCATCAGCATTCCCGACGGCTCTCAGGACAGAAAACGACTCCGTCTTGCCAGGGGGAAAATCTTATTCCGGCTCTTCGCTTTCCCCATATACAGTAACTGGGTGCCAATTTATCTTGTCTGTAATGCCTCACAGAGCTGAAGCCAGATTGAAATTGGCATCCATTATCAACCTTATGAAGTCATCCGCTATACGAAAGGCGGCACGCTAACAGTGACGGTGATCACCAGAAGGGAGGCGAATGTCCCCAGTGCGAATGGAACGTTTGAGAGGAAATGAAAATGAAGTGCATAAACAAAAACAACAACACGAGTTTTATTAAAGCGATGAACGACAAACAAGACACAAACCTGAATGCCACTTGAGAAGGTTCTAAGGGAGAGCACGGCGGTCAGGGTAGAAGTGCTAGAAGACAGACGTGGTTACAATTTTTAAAGGCAGGTGCCGTGACCCAGGACCTCAAACAGGACTCGGAATTAATAAGAGACTCCGAAGGGCCCTCTAGTGGTTTAGGCAGGACGTCTTTCGTACCTGATGTCGTCGTCAGTGACGATGAAGGATTTGCAGAGCGGCTGAGAGGTGTTCAGCCAGATAGCGGGGTTTTTCTCTGCCGCGGTGGACGATTGACCCGTGATAGGACCTGAGCTCATGTGTAGAGCGCTGGCTATGGCCGACAGCAATGTCTCGTCTGACGAATCTGGACCGACACCTGAAAAAGGTACACGTGTATATGCAGTGTCACAGACTCAGTAGATTTTTTTGTTTAAAGTCAACTCTATTCGACATCATGGACTGCCCTCTACATGTCCATCAATAACTACCCCAGTAATGCTGCTTCACCTGATGTACTAGGTGGAACGTATAAAATGACCAAGGAGTAGTATTGGGGCTGGAGCTTCATATAATATTTTTTAGCATTTATGGAAAGAGTCTCCAGGGTGAGTTCTAACAGTTAGATTTTCTGCTATGCTAAGTCCGAAAAATAACACAAGATTATTAACCAGTCATTTCTGGTTTTTCGCAGCACTTTTGTGATTGTTGCGTTTAAAACTGAGATGAGTGTTATGATGTCGCGACATCCACATTTTGACACGTTTTTAAAGAAAAAACAAATAAGGAAGTGATGCATGGCAATATGCTAGTCCTTCTCAAAAAATGAGCATATTGTGATAAAGTTAATTATTTTCTGTAATGTACTGAGAAAAATTTAACTTTCATATATTTTAGAGTCACTGCACACCAATTGAAATATTTCAGGTCTTTTATTGTTTTAATACTGATGATTTTGGCATACAGCTCATGAAAACCCAAAATTCCTATCTCAAAAAATTAGCATATCATGTTCAGGTAGTCTAAACGAGCTATTAACCTAATCATCTGAATCAACCAATTAACTCTAAACACCTGCAAAAGATTCCTGAGGCTTTTAAAAACTCCCAGCCTGGTTCATTACTCAAAACCGCAATCATGGGTAAGACTGCCAACCTGACTGCTGTCCAGAAGGCCATCATTGACAGCCTCAAGCAAGAGGGTAAGACACAGAAAGAAATCTCTGAGCGAATAGGCTGTTCCCAGAGTGCTGTATCAAGGCACCTCAGTGGGACGTCTGTGGGAAGGAAAAAGTGTGGCAGAAAACGCTGCACAACCAGAAGAGGTGACCGGAGACCCTGAGGAAGATTGTGGAGAAGGGCCGATTCCAGACCTTGAGGGACCTGTGGAAGCAGTGGACTGGGCTACTGGTGCCGCATTCCCCAGGTCAAGCCACTTTTGAACCAGAAACAGCGGCAGAAGCGCCTGACCTGGGCTACAGAGAAGCAGCACTGGACTGTTGCTCAGTGGTCCAAAGTACTTTTTTCGGATGAAAGCAAATTTTGCATGTCATTCGGAAATCAAGGTGCCAGAGTCTGGAGGAAGACTGGGGACAAGGAAATGCCAAAATGCCTGAAGTCCAGTGTCAAGTACCCACAGTCAGTGATGGTCTGGGGTGCCATGCCAGCTGCTGGTGTTGGTCCATTTTGTTTTATCAAGGGCAGGGTCAATGCAGCTAGCTATCAGGAGATTTTGGAGCACTTCATGCTTCCATCTGCTGAAAAGCTTTATGGAGATGAAGATTTCATTTTTCAGCACGACCTGGCACCTGCTCACAGTGCCAAAACCACTGCTAAATGGTTTACTGACCATGGTATTACTGTGCTCAGTTGGCCTGCCAACTCTCCTGACCTGAACCCCATAGAGAATCTGTGGGATATTGTGAAGAGAAAGTTGAGAGACACCAGACCCAACACTGTGGATGAGCTTAAGGCTGCTATCGAAGCATCCTGGGCCTCCATAACACCTCAGCAGTGCCACAGGCTGATTGCCTCCATGCCACACCGCAATCAAACAGTCATTTCTGCAAAAGGATTCCCGACCAGGTATTGAGTGCATAACTGAACATAATTATTTGAAGGTTGACTTTTTTTGTATTTAAAATACTTTTTTTTTTTTAATTATTGGTCGGATGAAATATGCTAATTTTTTGAGATAGGAATTTTGGGTTTTCATGAGCTGTATGCCAAAATCATCAGTATTAAAACAATAAAAGACCTGAAATATTTCAGTTGGTGTGCAATGAATCTAAAATATATGAAAGTTAAATTTTTATCAGTACATTACAGAAAATAATGAACTTTATCACAATATGCTAATTTTTTGAGAAGGACTAGTACAGCTCAATGTTTGCGTGGGCGACTGCTATGAATGGTGGAACTGGCAGTATAATACAACGACTGGGCAAATTTGCAGAAATGTTGCGGTGGATGGTTAAAATTGTAAGGTCGTGCAGACAGCATGAGGATTGGATGAATTCATGTGAACTGATGTGATGGCAACTTCATTAAGAGTCAAAAAGAGGTGGTTGTGACGAAATAACAGTTTTGTGGACATTCCCAGTATAGTAATCGCAAATCATCACACGTAGCTATGAACCGATAAAACATATGTTAGTGCCACTTCTAGCAGCAATCATAACTCACATTACCCCAGCACTAATTAAACACATGTGCTCTTGTCATGTCATAGGAAAACCATTTTCAGTTCCCTGAAGAACTGCCCTTTACCCAACAATGTTTTTTTTTATCAATGTGTGTACACCTCCACATTCGACAGTGACCACAATGGGGTGAAAAAAGTGAGTGAGTGAGTGTGAAAGGCTCCCACTTACTCTGTAAACCTTTAGGAAGCTCCATAGTCCTCAGAACCTCTTCTGTGACGTCCGATGACCTCAGCCCTTTCAACCTCCTCTCCCAGAAGAGCTGTGTTTACACAGAAAGATAGGGGGGAAAGAATGTAAACACATGTTTATACGACCCACACCCTGCTCTCTCGACACTTTATATAATAAAAATAAAAGGACAGGACAAAGACTTTCTATTGAAACTCCATTAACTCCATAGAAAGTCTTTGTCCTGTCCTTTTATTTGCTCTACCAAAAAGTATTGAGCACTCTCCTACGGAAGGATCTACTCAGAAAATCCTATATATATATATATATACACACACACACATACATACACTCACACACATGCATACATACAGTGGGACCTCACCTTATGAAAGACTGACCCAACAAATGAAAAATCCAAGTTATGAAACACATTTACCTGAAATTTCTGTCTCAGGATACGAAAAAAATTCACTTTCCGAAATGCGCCATCTCAAAAATTCAAACAATGCGCAAGTTGCTCTCCCATTGGCTATCTCCCAACTCCCCCACCCCACAGCTGTATCTCCATAATACCCATGATGCTTTTCGTGTGTGCCTTCAACCCATCGTTCGTCATGGAGATGCAGCTCCCTCCCAATGGCTATTATGGAGCTGCATCTCTATAATACGCATGATGGTTTTCGTGTTCCTTCGACCCATTGTTCATCACGGAGATGCAGCTCCCTCCCATTGGCTAATATTGAGCTGCATCTCCATAATACCCATTATGCCTTTCGTGTGCCTTCGATCCATTGTTCGTCACGGAGTTCTAACACGCGGAAAGGACAAGAGTTACTGTTGTTTTGTGAGTTTTTCAAGTGTGCTCATTGCAACTTTATTTTTTGGCTTAGGGTTTTAACCTTGCATAAACATTTGTAAGATTATAACTCTGCTAAGAAAACATGGTCAACACGCACGCGCGCGCACACGCACGCCGGTGTTAGTGATTCCCGGTGCGAGTGAAAAGAAAAAGTGGGCTCGTGGCATGTGGTTGAGTGATATTGCAAAGGAATATGGCCGAAACCTGTCTCCCATCAGTACGATATTGAAGCAGAAGGAGGCCTTAAAAGGTATAAAAGGTATTGGGGGCCTTGGAATGAATCAGGCCTTTTACATGTAAAATGTTACTCAACTTACGAGGGGGGAAAAAAAAAATAAATAAATAAAAAAAATCACGTTACGAAACTAATTCTGGAACAGATTAATTTCGTAAGGTGAGGTATGGCTATATTATATATATATATATATATATATATATATATATATATATACACACACACACACACACACACATACATAAATATACAGTCGGCCCTCTACTTACGAAAAATACAGGTTACGAAAAACGTTTTACTAAATTTTCACCCTCTGTATACGAAACAACCTCTTGTTACGAAAAGTGCCAAACGCGCCATTCAAAAATTCAAACAATGCGCGAGTTGCTCTCTCATTGGCTGTCTCCCAACATCCCACCCCGCTGGCCTCCCATTGGCCAGAAGGGAGCTGAATCTCCATAGTACTGTACCCATAAGCTTGTTTGTCATATGCGTAAAGGAGAGATGTACTGTTGGTTCGTGAGTTTCGTGAGTTTTTGAGAGTAACTAAGCTGCAGCTTATTTGAGGAGGTCCGGATGAGCCGCGCCCCACCTCAAAAGCTCCGCATTCGGCCACAAAGCATTTTTGTGCACGGAAGTGGGCGGCGCCACAAATGTTCCATGCACAGAATGCTCTGTTGGACAAAAGACCTCCGATTTCACAAGGAAGCAAGTTAATATTGAATCCGGACTTCAGATCTTTCAAACAGGCAATTCCACTTTAAATACAACACCCCGTCTCAAAAGCTCCGTTGGCTGCGTGCTGCGTGTGGGCGGAGCCCGCATTCGGCAGAGCACACCACTCAAAGAGAAAGAGAGAGAGTTTTGTATGTGTGTTTGTGTGTGAGAGAGAGACAGTGTTTTGTTTGTGTGTGTGTGTGTGTGTGTGTGTGTGCGTTAATAAAAATGTTTAATAATGGTTTAATTAATAAATATGTTAATAAAATGGTTTAATAAATAATTTTCTTTTTCTTTTAACACATTTTCATACATACAGTGATACCTCTGCTCAAGAACATAATTGGTTCCCAGAAAGTGTGTGTGAGGCGAAAAGTTCGTCTTCCGAACATTTATTTCCCATAAGAAACCATTAAAATGAGAATAATCTGTTCCCAGGTCCCCATAAAACATAATTTTCTACTAAATAAGCCTTAAAACTACACAAAAATATACCTTATTTTATGTATAATAAATGTGCTATTGTATTGTAATTAAAGAAATAAACTGTACTGTGTAATAAAGTCGCTTTATTTACCTTTGTGATGGTAGTTGATGGCTTGATGGAATGGAGTGGGAGGAGGAGGGAGGGACTTACTGTTTGGAAGGAGAGTTTGGAAACGCCTACTGTTTGGAAACACCCTTAGCCACACACGCACCCTTAATAGCTTCCTTGTTCTTAAGGATGGTGGTAGACTTAGCGTACTGGTACTGGGACGCTGAGTCACACAAACGCACACCTCGTTCGTGTTTTTCAATGATCTCCGCCTGTGGTGGGGTCTTTTTCGGTCCCATAATAGCAAAAGTACACTCAATATGGTCCAAAATGTCTATCAAACACAAACCACTTCCGCATTCAAAGAAAGGGGTGTGACGAACTGTGACGCCGTGAGCGTGCGTCAGCTTCTCGTGGCCGCCACCGTGGCGCTGTTCGACCGCGTGGTTTGATTCGTCCGCCAAAAACTAGTTCGTCAGCAGAGACAATATGCTCGCAAATTTAATGTTCTTGAGGCGAAAAGTTCGTGAGCTTAAGCGTTCGTCAGCGGAGGTTTTACTGTATTTCATACAAAATTGGTGTACTTTTATCATTTTTAAAGGGTTTGTGGGGTAGTGTTGGGAGCCTTGGAATGAATCAACGTTTTACATGTAAAGTGCACTTCTCTTTACGAAAACTCCAGGTTCCCAAAAAGGCTCTGGAACGGATTAATTTCGTAAGTAGAGGGCCATCTGTACATACATATATATATATATATATATATATATATATATATATATATATATATATATATATATATATATATATACACACACACCATATACCATCAGCCCAGGGTGCTGAGAAATTGGATTGGGTGGGCGCTTATTAAACCAGTGGAGTGGAACGGTAAGTGCTTATTACCATAGAGGTAGGTACAAGTCCTGTGGGCTTTTTACACCCGAGCCACAGTGGCACATCAGGCTGGTGCTTATCCCCGGTTTCTGTAGCGTGAAGCAACTAAGAGTTCAACTCCTCCTGGATGGGACGTTAGTCCATCACAGGTTACCTTCCTAGTATATTTTTACTGGTACCCAGTTATACTGCTGGGTGAACAAAGGCGCACGTGTGATTAAGACCTTGCCCAGGGGTCTTAGCACAGTGGGGGTCTCACTGGGATTGGACCTCAAAACCTCCTGATTATGAGCCCAGCACTCTCACCACTGGCCCCAGGAAAACATGAATAATAACAGAACAATAAAAGAGTTTTACTGGTATTTGTGTTATTCTTTTTGTGGTATCAAACAAATTACTTCCATGAAAGCTGAAAATAAATATAAAACAGCATTAAAAAAAAAAAAAAAAAAAAAAAGACCCTTTAAATTTCCCTCCCGGTGTTGTTCCTGATGTAAAATTGAGCCAGTCAATATGAATGTCAACTTTAGCACATGGCATAAAGTGAAGTTAGTGAGCAGGAGAATCGGGTGAAAAATACATCACTTTCTGTTAAGTCCATATCTGGATCATCACGCCATTCATTCAGAGCGTCCCATAGTTTTGCTCTAGCAGTTTCTAATGGTTCATCTTGTTGGACATTTACCAAGAGAACACAGCAAAATATTTTCCTGTTTTTTAAAGCACGGCGGAACGATCAAATGTGTAAACATTTGGCAGTTGCAAGGGGTCTTGAAATACTGTGTAAACTCACTTTTACAGGCAGTGAATGCCTCATTTTACTGTTACAGAGACTGATATAATAAAATTGGGAAGTTTGATCGACGATTTTGCTTCCAAGACAAATGGGCGGTTATTAGATGCCAAACCAAAAACACTGGAGGGCGGTTATTAGAACAGGGAGCTTATAACGTCAATTACGGTATACACACACAGTATATATATATATATATATATATATATATATATATATATATATATATATATATATATACATACATATATACATATATATATACATACATATATACATACATATATACATACATACATATACATATACATACATATACATATACATACATACATATATATATATATATATATATATATAATGAACACACATATACACATAAATATACACATATATACAGGGATCCCGCACTTTCCGCGGTTAATGGGGACCGAGACTCCCACGACCGCTGATTTCCGCGAAGCAGGATCAACTCCCCTGACTGACGTATACAATGTGTATATATCAATAAATACATATTCAACGCTATAAATACATGCATAAGATGTAAATAAAATATAAATACACAAACATACAGACGTGTACAAACTCAGATGCACATCTCACATAAAAACGTAAGTGGTTTTGCTGGGTTTTTTTGTTTTTGTTTGTTTGGGGTTTTTTCGCATAATTGGCCTTGTTTTGCAGCATTTTCCTTAAAACTTTCCCCCTACTTTTCCTTATGTTTGAATTAATATTTTTGAAAAACCCGGGATGCACTGAAGTCACAGGAACTGAAGCACGAAGTAGCGAGGGATCACTGTACGTCCATTGTGTATGTGTAGTTGTATTTATGTTGAGCTTTAAATCAGAAATGACCCAGACACCTGGCATTTATTGGCGCCGCCAAGTGAGCCAGGAAAAGGATTCGAAACCGCCTACAGGGGATTTAGGCAGCATTAGGGTCAAATACTGGTATTTCAAGCAACACATCTGAAGTGGACACGTTTTTCTGGAGCATTAAAACAAGAAAAGCCTTGTGTTGAAATAGTATGTTTATTGTGTTTATTCTAGTGCGGCTGAGATTAGTGACGACGGACACTGAGTTGCACCACTGGATATAGGAGTTCTGTCGCTAAATCTGGCTATAGATGAGAAGCGACAAGAATTCCTCTCAAGCAGCTTTTGCACAAACCGTTAGCACTCTGCTGTTAGCCACCTATGTCCAGGATGAGCCCAAGGGAGCCATCTTTAGCCAACATGGCAGTTCTGCTTGGCACTTCAAAAATGACTCACCAACAGCAGCTCGTAAACAGGCTCCCGGCTTTACTGAACAGTGTTTTTAAATAAAAGCTCTTCCATGACTGTCTTGGGAACCTTTAGAAATAAATCCACCTTTTATAACAATGGCTGGGTTTTTAAGAGCGAATTAGGAGTTTGGAACTTGTGCCAACAAGCAGACACTCGCGTTCCAAAAAAAAAAAAAAAAAAAAAAAGTGGTAGTGGTTTGGCGAATCAGTGTTTCTATTCTGCCTGGGGGAAGGAAAAAAAAAAAAAAAAAAAAAAAAAAAAAAAATCAGCAGCCAGTGACAGAAAGAATGAAGTCAAAACATTATTACGGTTGTGAAATAAATCTAATAGGCCATTGTGTCCGTGATAATAGGTTGGATTTGCACTGCGTGAAGCAAAGTAAATTATAAAAGGCTCAGAATTGTGTGCAGAGATGCTACGTTAAATCCATTAGCTTTTATTAGAACTATAATACCATTCCAGCCTTTCAGTAATGTAAACTGCTCCAGGTCCCCTCATATTTTACATATAACTCTAATACCGCCACTTTTATATCATACTGGTCCTTCTCAAAAAATTAGCATATTGTGATGAAGTTCATTATTTTATGTAATGTACTGATAAACATTAGACTTTCATATATTTTAGATTCATTACACACAACTGAAGTAGTTCAAGCCTTTTATTGTTTTAATATTGATAATTTTGGCCAAAAAGTAAAGAAAAAACAAAAATCCCTCTCAAAAAATTAGCATATTTCATCCGACCAATAAAAAAAAAGTGTTTTTAATACAAAAAAGTCAACCTTCAAATAATTATGTTCAGTTATGCACTCAATACTTGGTCGGGAATCCTTTTGCAGAAATGACTGCTTCAATGCGGCGTGGCATGGAGGCAATCAGCCTGTGGCACTGCTGAGGTGTTATGGAGGCCCAGGATGCTTCGATAGCGGCCTTAAGCTCATCCACAGTGTTGGGTCTGGTGTCTCTCAACTTTCTCTTCACAATATCTCACAGATTCTCTATGGGGTTCAGGTCAGGAGAGTTGGCAGGCCAACTGAGCACAGTAATACCATGGTCAGTAAACCATTTACCAGTTGTTTTGGCACTGTGAGCAGGTGCCAGGTCGTGCTGAAAAATGAAATCATCTCCATAAAGCTTTTCAGCAGATGGAAACATGAAGTGCTCCAAAATCTCCTGATAGAAGCTGCATTGACCCTGCCCTTGATAAAACACGGTGGACCACCACCAGCAGCTGACATGGCACCCCAGACCATCACCGACTGTGGGTACTTGACACTGGACTTCAGGCATTTTGGCATTCCTTCTCCCCAGTCTTCCTCCAGACTCTGGCACCTTGATTTCCGAATGACATGCAAAATTTGTTTTCATCCGAAAAAAGTATTTTGGACCACTGAGCAACAGTCCAAAAGTGGCTTGACCTGGGGAATGTGGCACTTGTAGCCCATTTCCTGCACACGCCTGTGCACGGTGGCTCTGGATGTTTCTACTCCAGACTTAGTCCACTGCTTCCATGGGTCCCCCAAGGTCTGGAATCGGCCCTTCTCCACAATCTTCCTCAGGGTCCGGTCACCTCTTCTGGTTGTGCAGCGTTTTCTGCCACACTTTTTCCTTCCCACAAACGTCCCACTGAGGTGCCTTGATACAGCACTCTGGGAACAGCCTATTCGCTCAGAGATTTCTTTCTGTGTCTTACCCTCTTGCTTGAGGGTGTCAATGATGGCCTTCTGGACAGCAGTCAGGTCGGCAGTCTTACCCATGATTGCGGTTTTGAGTAACGAAACAGGCTGGGAGTTTTTAAAAGCCTCAGGAATCCTTTGCAGATGTTTAGAGTTAATTGGTTGATTCAGATGATTAGGTTAATAGCTCGTTTAGACTACCTTTCATGATATGCTAATTTTTTGAGATCGGAATTTTGGGTTTTCATGAGCTGTATGCCAAAATCATCAGTATTAAAACAATAAAAGACCTGAAATATTTCAGTTGGTGTGCAATGAATCTACACTATATGAAAGTTTAATTTTTATCAGTACATTACAGAAAATAATGAACTTTTTCACAATGTGCTAATTTTTTGAGAAGAACCAGTATATTGTGGCATTCATTCATCATTTTCTGAACGCTTAATTCTAATTAGGTTCACGCGGAGGCTGGCGTCCATCTCAGCCGACTCTGGTCAGGGCAGAGTACACTTTGGACATCTAGCCAGGCCATCGCAGGGCAGAAACACGCTGATGGCTATGCAACTTACTTTTGCTGAAAGTCAACAATGGTTTTTTAACATGCCTCACACCATAGGCGGTGAGAGACATGACCGGCCTTTGACAACCCAGTTAGCTTCACTGGGGACAGTGACAACCTGTTGAGAGTGGAGCTTGAACCCCCAACCTTAGAATCCGGCACCTTACCACCAGACTACCACTACCGATTAAAAGTGATGTTTTACCCTGAAAGTTCCCACCCTGAAAATTGAAAAATCTAATGCTAACAACGGATGGAGATAAAACTACTTTCAGGACAATGTAAACATGTGGAAATATGTATTACCAGAATTACAATAGGGGCAACTACCAGACACCATGTTACCCATTAATTCTTCACAGTAGCACTCCGGGTTGGCACAGTGGTGCAGAAGTTAGCAAGTCTGCCTCAGAGCAGGAAGGTGCCGAGTTTGAATCCTGGGCACAGAGCATTTCTGTATGGAGTTTTCACATTCTCCCCGTGCCTGTGTGGGCTTCGTCCGGGTAGTTCTCCAGGTAGACCGCCAACAGTTCAAAAATCATGCACAGTAAGCTAAGTGGTGGTTTCAAATCACCCATAGGTATGAGTGTTTATGTGTGTTGGCTCGGTGGTGCTCTAGCGAGCTGTTTAGCTGTTCATCACCATTGTAGCCAAGATTGACGCTTCTTCCGTGACTTGAAAGGAATTAGTGACTTAATATTGGATTGGCTTGACACAAATTGCAAAAAAAAAAAAAATGAAAAAGAAAAAAAAACAAACAAACAAAAAAATGTTTTCTTGAAAGTCATCCAAATAAACTAACAAATGTTTTTTTCTTTCAATGACACGTTTTTTTGTTTGTTCATTGGGTGAGTAATAGTAAGAATGTAATAAGAATGATTCCCTCATGGTAAGATGGGTATCATGATGAGCTCCGCTTTCGGATCACAAGTGCAGTGAACTCGCACGTTTCTCATACAACTCAAAATTTTTAGTATATACAACACAGAAACACAAGCACACCAAACTATGAGACTTCAATTGTGTACAGTAGGCCCTTGATATTCGAGGGGGTTTGGTTCTGGCCCCTCCTGCGAATGAAGATAAACTGCGAGTTCTGTACCCGGAAGTAAAACCCCATGTATCATATTACATGCACGAATGATCAACCAGAAGTAAAATACTATGTATCTATTACATGCGCTAAAATATGCTTCTTAAACACATTCTATACACAGACTTACTCATTACTACATTAATACTGTTTTAATGATTCAGAAAAACTTTTTAATTTTGTACAGACGCTCCCCGACTTACGTTTTTAATTGGTTCCGGACGGCCAAACGCAAGTTGTTCCAGTGACGTATGACGTGTGACGCTCATACTGTACTATACATCCATAAATACCATTACCGTATCTCATAAAACACCCATAAATCAATGATTATGAACATAACATTGTAAAATAAAATAAAATATCTCAAATAATATCAACATTAATTTCAAATAAATTAAATTCAAGTAAAATAATTTCAATTTGATAATTTTAATCAAATTCACTCATCAAATATCAAATACAATATCAAATATAACCTTTAACATTCTCCATAATGTGATCTTTCTGCTTGTAAATGGTTCAGATTGGTCGAGGGATGGTCACTTTACATGAAGCTGAGCTGAATCATATGACATGAAGCTGAGCCGACTCACTTTACATGAAGCTTAAAACAGCCAATCAACGCTTACAATATGTGAGGCACTCAATACTGAAAGTAGTGCACTTGCTGAAAGTAGTTTACTTGCTTGAAACAAAGCGCGGGTTATACAAACTTCCGGTCTTTCAGGTTAGCAAGGGCCCAATTGAACTCATTTAATACTCAGCCTGCATTGATGTGAATCACCAGCAGAGCAGAGAGTTCTTTTTCTTGGGTTTTCATTAATTTTACAATGCTCTTTGCTGAATTGAGTATGCATGGTAAATTACGCCGATCCGGGCAGATAGTTAATTCATCTCTGTGTATGAGACTTGCACCCATGCTAGTCGGCTTATGCTTCTGACCACCATATTTGCTTCGGGTTACAAAAGTCCGCAAAACCGTGTAAACACAAAGATCACAGAGACAATGCCTTAACACAAGAGTAACACGCTATATAACTGTCGTTTGTAAACAATGGACGCAGCGTCATTGTGTCATTACGTCAGCGTACTATGTAGGTACGTCTAAACTCAAAATTTGACTTAAAAAAAAAACGTAAAATCGAAAAAACGTAAAACGGATGAACGTAAGTCGGGGAGCATTTGTACTATGATATTTATTAATAAAATATATAAACATTATACAGCATACTTTATCTATCTAATATATATATATATATATATATATACATATACACACACACACACATACACACACACACACACACACACTTTTCATTAAGTGCCGGCGGAAGCGCGGGTTGTATTTTATAATAGTAAATAATAATATAACAATAATCTTTAATAAAAACTTTTTTAATGGCTTTGTTAAGCTATGTACTTGACAGGAGCTACATCTTGCACACTTAAAAGATCAGCAGTCCGGATAAGCAGCACTTCGTCTCACAAGCTCCTTCCGTTTGTCACCTGCAACAAACGCCTCACATTCAAAGGGGAAGGACTTAAGAAGCGCACTTTAATTGAGGTGAGCGTACAGTTTGTGTTTATAGGGAGTAAATGAGATTATTTAATTCAAGTATGAACTGCATTCAGTCCGAGCAGCTCAGCCACGCCCCTCAGCCGGAGCAGACACACACAAACATTCTAAACATTAATTTAGGCACTGTACTGGAATAATAATTGAAAAAGACTAATACTCCAGCTTTACAACAGTTCAGATGATTATTCCTCTTCAGGCACTTCAGAGGAAACTGTCGTTTCTTCAGGAGAAAGTCTTATTTCTTCAGACGAGACATCCAACGTCATTACCTTTTCTATCGCTTAGCCAAAGATGCACAGCATTTGAGTAGCATCATAGATCTTAACTGCTAATTAAAACACACTAAAAAAGGCTCATTGACAACTTGTGCACGAACAAGGAAAAGGGGGCGTTACAAAATCTCAACCAATCAGAAGGAAAGTGGACAGCCATTGGCTGAAACTGAATGATGTCAGTTGCTTGACAGTCTGCGAATATGCAAACCGTGAGTGCAAAACCACGAATAGCTAAGGGCCTACTGTATTTGTGCATTTTTCAAACAATCAGATTGTGATGTTCCAGTGTAGTATATATTATATCTTGATATTCCACTAATCTGCCTAGCACTAATATACAGCTTTGCTAGCCTGCTAATAGCACTGTTTCAGTCAAATATCTGAGAAGTACTTTGGTGAAGCCAATAAAAAAAAACCCCATAGTTCTCGAAATCCTAGTATATGGTGATGGTATTGTAAGCTGTAACGGAAGATTCAGCAGCACTGTGATGTGAGAATGTTAGATCAGCACATGTATATGGCGTAGGTGTGTGTGTGTGTGTGTGTGTGTGTGTGTGTGTGTGTGTGTGTGTGTGTGTGTGTGTGTGTGAGGGAGAGAGAGAGAGCGAGAGAGAGATGGATGGGGGATGAAGCATCATTACAGCCCTGCTCACGGAGAACAGAGCATTCAGGCGGCAAGATAATTCCCAAACACCAATGAGTACCAGAGTCCCCCCCACACCTTCACTCTCACATCACACTACTCCTTCCCTATAACACATCTTCCTCCCCCCCCTATTTGTAATCATTCCGACCCCAAAGATCTGTTTGAAGCAGACAGGCCTAAGCGACCTCAAACGTCACTGATGTGTTGGTTCCTTTAAAAGGAAATAAACTGCTCCTGTTTTGTCTCGATCCCGAGTTCAACAGAAATACTTCTGTTTACATCAGTCGCATAATAGCCTCTTTTTTTTAATATCCAGGTGAAAAATTAAACAAAAAGACCTAACAGACCATAGGAAGCTTCTCGTCAAAAACCCCAAACAGAACCTTTGGATCATGAGTTTTCCTCTTTCTGAAGATTAGACAGTGCACGTGCTTTGTTCTATCCATCCAGTGCCACAATTGATAAAATGTGGATTGAGCAGCCCCTTGTGGTTAGAGCAATGTATTACACCTTAATATGACTCGGGCTTCCAGATTTTAATAATTATACCTTAATGGTATGTTGTAGGTGGTAATTTGCAAGTTGTAATGACCTCATTAACCATCTCGGGACATTTAACAAGAGAAAAACAAAACATGGATGCCTTCAAGAAAGTGAGTGTTTTGTGTACGGTTTTGGAAGTGTCGACAGAGAGCTTCAAATATCTTACCTGACTCTCTTGACCAGAAGAAAAAGGTCTAACACGACCTGGGCCAAATCCAGTCAAGTAAAATAAAAAACTGCTCACCTGTCGAGGTTGTTCGGTTGCTCGCTGTAGGTCGGTCTTGACTTTGTTGTTTGGATGGTTGACGACTTTGGTGACGGGTTGTTTGAAGATGGAGGCCGTCTGTCGTATGGGCAGTGCTGTGTTCAGGTCGGGTTTTCCCTGGGGGGAGGGGTATTTAAATGATTAATTTGTATGCATGGGTGTACAGTGGTCACAACAAAAAGGTCTTGGGTTTGACTTCCAAGCTCAAGGCATTTTTGTGTATTGCTTGCATGTTCTTCCTGTGTTTGCGTGGGTTTCCTTTGAACTCCGGTATCCTTCCACAGTCCAAAAACAAGCACCTTCGGTTAAACGGCTGTTTCAAATGTCAGTTGGCCTGTGATATGGCAAGCTGGTTCAGGGTATACCCTACCATCAGACAGTATTGGCTGAGATAGGCTGTGGCCTCTTCAGATAGAAGAATACTTACTTCATCAGAAGCCCAAAATGCATTTTCCTAATCACACCAAAGAAAATCTGCCTATAATGCTGCTCCTTAAGACCAACAAAAAAAAAAAAAAAAAAAAAAAAAACCTTTCTTTCTTCCTTTCGGCTTTTTCCCTTTTCTCAGGAGTCGTCACAGCGAATCTTCTGATTCGCACATTTGATTTGGCAGAGGTTTTTACGTCGGATGCCCTTCCTGTCACAACCCTTTTAGCAAGGGACAGAAACACGCTGACGACTTTGCAGCTACTCTTTACGAAAGTCAGCAATGGTTCTTTTACATGCCTCTCACCATAGGACAGTGAGACATGGCCCGCCTTCGATAACCCAGTTAGCTGCACTGGGAGGACAGTGACAACCCTGTGGGGACTCGAACCCCCAACCTTAGGATCAGCGATCCTGAGTCCTATCCACTAGACCACCACTGCCCCCTTAGGACCAAAAAACTGTTGGTAAGAAATCAAATTATGTGCTAAAAAGAACAAAAGTGTAACAGATGGTTGACATGTCGATTTTTAACTTGACGCCCGTTGAAACACATTTCCTGAAGAAATTTAGTGAGTGAAAATATCTGACAAAGATCTCTTCAGTTTTGCTTCTTTAATCTGCCTGAGGTAATTAGCGAGGGAATTGGCAGCCATCTTTAATAGCTACATTTTTGTTTACAATTTACATGAGCAGTACTGGACTGGTGGTAAAGGTGCTGGATCACTGATTCCAAGTTTCGGGGTTTAAGCCCCACTCTCAACGGCTTGTCACTGTACCCCGGTGCAGCTAACTGGGTTATCAGAGGCCAGCCATGTCTCTGTCTATGATGTAAAGTTCATGTGAAAGAACCATTGCTGACTTTCATCAAGAGTAGGCTGCATAGCTGTCAGTATATTTCTGCCCTGCTGTCCTGGGTGTACTCTGCCCTTGCCCAAAGTTGTCTGAGATGGGCGCCAGCCTCCCCTAATTAAGATTAAGTGGTTAAGAAAATGAATGAATGAATGAATGATGAAATGGGATTAAAAAAATATACAGGGTACAAATATCTCAAAAAATGTTGTTAAAAGTAACTTACTGATAAACCACAAGGGGAAAAAAAAATGCCGCCCACTTTTCAAAATAGCTGAGTCATTCGGCTTATGTTCACACACAATAATCAAGTTTTGTTTCAGTGACTCATAAGAGAACCAAGATTGAAACTGAACAGTTTTCTCAGCGAGCACTTAGTCAAACTCATTCATTTTATAAAAAGCCTGTTAATACCGTTGATATTTACAGCTATGAGAACGCATCGTGCATTTTGGGGAGGCAGGGCTCTGTTTTAGGCCACACAGGCAGTTTTATATTTTGCAGCTGAAACACACATGTAGGTATGAAATATTTGCATGCGAACATGAGCATTTTGCACTAGTGGTCCCACAGTGCTTATAAACATGAGACGCTGGGTGCAGTGTGTCGTTAATCCAATAATCCACTGTTCGAAAATCAAATGCAGTAAACCCTGAGAGGCAGTGTGTGTGTGTGTGTGAATATTTTTTAAAAACCCGCAATGCACTGAAGCCACAGAAACTGAAGCACGAAGTAGCGAGGGATCACTGTGTGTGTGTGTGTGTGTGTATTTATATATATATATATATATATATATATATATATATATACACATTTTTTGGATATTTTGTATATATAATTATATATATTAATATGTTTTATTTCTTTTTTTAGAGGAAGGACTCAACAGATGTTCACACGCACCGTACGCCATTTATACCACAACAAATAGACAATCAATCACAAAATTTTTTTAATCTATTTTTTTATTTAATAATACAAATATGAGCCCGCGGTGAGGGCTGAGTGTGTTCTAATGTGCAAGTGTGATCCAGTATGCAGCCTAACTGGCTACATGCCGAATGCCATGTGGTAAGTCAAGAATTTGTCTTTACCTACATCCTCATTTATCAGGGTAAAATTAAGAAAAATACATTCCCGATATCTTTTTGGAAAATGCACCCAGTACACCCAGTACTGACCCTGCCCTTGATAAAACACAGTGGACCGACACCAGCAGCTGACATGGCACCCCAGACCATCACTGACTGTGGGTACTTGACACTGGACTTCAGGCATTTTGGCATTTCCTTCTACCCAGTCTTCCTCCAGACTCTGGCACCTTGATTTCCAAATGACATGCAAAATTTGCTTTCATCCGAAAAAAGTACTTTGGACCACTGAGCAACAGTCCAGTGCTGCTTCTCTGTAGCACAGGTCAGACGCTTCTGCCGCTGTTTCTGGTTCAAAAGTGGCTTGACCTGGGGAATGCGGCACCTGTAGCCCAGTCCACTGCTTCCACGGGTCCCCCAAGGTCTGGAATCGGCCCTTCTCCACAATCTTCCTCAGGGTCCGGTCACCTCTTCTGGTTGTGCAGCGTTTTCTGCCACACTTTTTCCTTCCCACAGACGTCCCACTGAGATGCCTTGATACAGCACTCTGGGAACAGCCTATTCGCTCAGAAATTTCTTTCTGTGTCTTACCCCTCTTGCTTGAGGGTGTCAATGATGGCCTTCTGGACAGCAGTCAGGTCGGCAGTCTTACCCATGATTGCGGTTTTGAGTAATGAACCAGGCTGGGAGTTTTTAAAAGCCTCAGGAATCTCGACTACAAATAGTGTTTACAGCACTACATATTGTTTGCTCGGTGCTTTTTTTCCCTACACCATAGGGAACACAGTGAGAGCGCCACTGCCACCTACTGTAGAGGATGCACGAATACACTTAATTCTAGTACAATGTAGCAAAAAAGCATGTTCCTCAGGGTCATCCCCCCCCAGCATCACACCACGCCCCCGCCCAATGGGGGCATGCCCAACTATTTGAGAAGCACTGGCCTTGTGGGA